>OZ018323.1:141775123-142375123 GCA_963969495.1 Ceratothoa steindachneri | reverse complement strand
ACGCGTACAGAAGTGCGCTCTTGCCGCTGGAGAAAATTTTGAACACTTGCCGTAGAAAAATAAATTTTATGTACACACAACTCGATATAAAATTTTAATCACTTATTTACCTTTCATTGACGATTATTATAACAATAGACAGTATAAATTCTTTTCGAATAATAAAATATATGATGTTATAAAATGTATATAATTTTTTGTGGACACCTAATATAATAAAGTTCTGGCCTCTCTATTTTTTAGGCATATAATATTGTTTGCAAGGGTTCAGCGTTCCGCCTCCTACTTCAAATTCAAAGAGAGAAAACAAATCCTAGTAATACACCAGAGACAAAAGTAACAGGACAGAGGAGATGAAAACTAATAAAAAGTTTTAACATTATAAAGACTAGGAATTTTGTTGGAAAAAAGATTGTAAAATAGGAATCAAACCACGATTTAAAACATATTTAGAATAATACTTTCAATAATTTATTGAAAAGGCAGATAGAAATACATATCCCTCTCCACTATTCTTGTTTTTTTCAGCGCTGGATATGACAACCACGCAGATCCCCTGCAATAGGGTAGATGGTTCAGAAATGGCAGTGCTCTTACTACAACAACCCTATCAGCGTCATCTTTTGCACATCTTTTAAATACCCCACTATCTTTTACAGCCCTGTATACACCAAGCAAAATGGGAAAGAGGGTGTGAAAAGGTCTTACTAAAAAGCTCATCTTAAGCTACTCTTAACCATCAGTTAAGTCGTAACTTTATCATACCCAAGAATTCTAAAATTTTGGTAGACTTATTAAAATTTATCTTGTAATTTGGAGCCTGGATGAAGTTATGACCTACCAATTTAGCAGAGAGTCTGGCAGGATTACATATGAATCAAGCGGGATGAGGGAGTTTCTCTGGATTAGTTCAAGTTTAATAAAAATTAACCTTGTGCGCTTGATGAGGCATAGAAGAACGCGTTATTTCGAGGTGGTGAAGAGAGGTAACGTGCCAAGTTATGAAGGTTGTTCGGGTAAAGGTTCTTTTTCTGGTTTTCATTACTTATGACCTTTTGTTTCCGGCGATTCCGGAAAGTTGTGATGTAGAAATGTATTTCCGAGATAATTTTTGAGAATTATGAAAGTGTGTGTAAACTTGCATCTGAACAGATTTAGTTTTCTCTAGACGAGTGGGCACAGTTTGCAAGTGTATATATCATCCGAGGTGAATAATTTAATGTTATTATGGAGGATATTCCAGGGAAGGACACGGAGATTGAGAGCATTGCACGCCATTTTAATGAGGGTTTATGTAATGGGATTTAGGTTAAACTGAGCGAGAGAGAACTTCCGGACATGAAGAGATCCATGGATGGATGGGGAGTTGAGTGTCGAGCAAAGATCAGATAATGTCCTAAATGAGAATTTATCAGAGGAACTGTAAAGAGTTTTGAAAGAAGTTTGTCTTGTTTATCAGTGGTGTGTGCGAGATGCTCGATTGCAACCGTATTGAGTTAATTGACCCAGTATTTGCGAGGGAGAAGACGCAATGATTTTTGCCTCGGTTTTCGAGGCATTAAAACACTAAATGAGAGTTTTAAAGGGGTGAATGTTGATAGGTGTTGAGGATGGGTGCTATGGTATCCTTATATAAGAAATAAATAGAGGGTCTTATGTGTCTACTGTAGATTTAAAAATTGAACCGAAAGATCAAAGTACCATTTTATCCATTGTCTCATATGAAGATTATTCTATTTAAAATTAATGGTTTGAGGTTGTTTTCAAATCCACTTTTTCGAAGCAAACCGATTTACCGATTTATTAAGGAATGAAAATACAAGAGGTACATTTTACATTAATCACATAATTAATTGCAAAATCTAAAGATACTTAATAGTTGGGAAAATATGAAGTTGTGGGGAGAAGATAAAGCTATAAATTGAAGTAGGAAAATTAAAGCTTCCAGGAAAAAGTGGAATTCCTATTTTTAACATTATACGATATAATCTATAATATATACATATTTAAAGTTATTGTTTTTTAAGTTTTCATTTTAGAGTTCTGATTGCTAGAAAAATAAATAAATATATTTTTTCAGGGTTAATAGTTTTCAAAGTTTATATATATATTTTATAATTATCATTATTAAAACTTATAATTAACGCAATGTAGTTCTTTAAACAAATTTATTGATTTCACTATTGGATCATGTTATTTGAGTCATGGCAATTATGTGTGAAAAATAATATCGCCTAAATGTCCGCCAAGGCTTTGGCGGCACACCTCCACTCGATGGTCAAAATTTTTGATGACGTCTCTGCATAGTTGCTCCTCGATCTCACCAATATGCCTTATTATCTCATCCTTCAGCTGTTAAATTGTTGTTGGCTTTTTGGCATAGACCTTACTTTTGAGATAACCCGAAAGGTAGAAATCTAAAGGCGTCAAATAACACGATCGTGGTGGCCAATTGACCACGCTGTTTCGAGAGATGATGCGACCTGGGAACTTCTCATTCAATAAAGCCATTGTTGCATTGGCTGTGTGGCAGGTGGCGCCATCCTGTTGACCCTACAAATCTTCGACATCCATAGAATTCAGTTCAGGCCATAAAAAGTTGGTTATCATGGCACGGTATCGCTCGCCTGTCACCGTAACAGAATTCCCGGAATCATTTTCGAAGAAATACGGTCCAATGATTCCGCTAGCATAAAATCCACACCAAACAGTAACCTTTTGTGGATGCAGTGGCTTTTCAACAATCTACCTGGGATTTTCATCAGCACAAATGCGAAAATTCTGCTTATTAACCAATCCACTAAGATGAAAATGGGCGTCATCACTAAAGATGATTTTTTTGCGAAAAATCATTATCAGCTTGTCTTTACTTGTGCACCCAATTGACGAATGTACGGCGCGTCAAGTGGTCAGCCGTCTTCAGTTCGTGTGTCAATTGAATTTTGCAAGCGCGTAGAGACAAATCTTTTGTCAAAATTCGATGTAACGTTGTTGTGGAGAGGTTCAATTCCTGCGCACGATGACGAATGGAGGTGTCTGGATCTTCGGCCACATTCTCGCGCACTGCAGCAATGTTTTCAGCTGAACGGCGTAAACGAGCACGCAATGGCGTTTTACTATCTGCCAACGACCCTGTTTGTTTAAATTTACGAACAATTTTCCCAATTGCATGATTATGTTGACCAAAAAAATCGCAAAGTGCCTGAAATGTGTTTCCGTTTGAACGTCAATTTTCGTAATAGGCTTGGATAACTTTAACACGTTGTTCGATTATTAATCTTTCCATGGTTGAAATTGCCAATGACTGAAGTTGTTAAATCTGAAAGAAAAAGAAAAAAATCATTAGACTTTTAAACTTAACTCACATTTAAAATCGGTCCAAGTTATTGGAGCACCCGTTATAAGATTCTTTTATTTTACTATTCAAGTTAGAGTTATTTAAATATTTAGTAAAAAAAAATAATGTATACATTTTTAAGGTTAATAGTTAAAAAGTTTGTATACATTTAAAAGTTATTCTTATTTAATTTTATAATTAACGCAATCTAGTTCTTACTTTAAACACTCTATAATTACTATACTTTTTTTTATTTTACTATTTAAGTTTTAGTTATTTTATATTTAATCACTTTTTAACTTTATGCTGAATCGTTTATATACATATTTAGTCCCTTTTTTACTTAAATCGCTTTATTTTAAATCAATTTTATAAATAGACGTTTTATATTAATTCACCTTTAAAATTTCGTCACTTTTGTAATTTTAAACACTTTATGTTAATTCACTTTATGATTATTCACTTTTATATTCTGTCACTTTGATTATTCTAACACTTTATATCTATTTACTTTTGTTGTACTGAGCACTCTATATTAATCATTTTACTAGTTCTTTATTAGTTCTTTACTAGTCGATCTCCGAGTTTCTTTGTCGACTTCTTATTTGTTTGAAGGTCTGCATGTTGACCTTGTGGACGGAGGATGCAGGGATGCATACTGCGCCATCCGATAGCAGACCCTTCACTTCTGCTGGGGACTACGGTCCCTCAACGGTCCACTTGTACTTTCCCAGTATAGACTCTTTGGAGCATTTGCCTTGAATTCTCCTTCAGAGGCGAGCTGAACACCTCGAGGTCGACATCTCCGTCGAATAGATAACTTTGTTTAAGATTTCTTTTTCATTATAAAGAGCATTCGTTAGTATTTGTTTATTTCTTCTTCTAGATCATCTGTACTTAGTGGTTCGCTTTCTTGGCTTTGAGAATTTTCTTTTGTTTTCCCTTTCTTCTTCCTCTTCCTTTGCTCTTTGTTTGAGCTCTCGCTCTTTGAGTCTTCTTCTTATTCTGCTGATTCTCCTTGTTTATTTTCTTTTGCACTTTTGACTTCGATGAACAGTATGTTTAATAGAACTTCCAACGAAGGATTTCTGGCGAGCCACAGCTTTTTTTTAATTCCATTCTTTTACAAGAGGCGGTTTAGTTCCACTGTAAAAGTGCCAGGATGTGCCAAGATGCAGAGGTGGGTGATTATGGCCATCGGCATAATTTCCCTGCCTTCACTTGGCATTAGCAATTTCGGAGTATTGATTCTTTTCATCGATATATCTTCCGGAGGAGCCGCTGCTTTTACGTAGGTTCTTGTCCTTGCCTCGTTGTCATTCTTCATTTTTTCCTTCTTGGCCCGAAATGCGTCTTTGCAGATGGGACACCTCATGGCCAGAGCCATGTGGTCCCCTCCGCAGTTGACACATTTGGGCTTCTGGCACGTACACTCCTTCCACTCGTGTCCTGATTCGGAGCAGTTGGAACAAGTGACGTCCTTTGCTTGACATTCCTTCGTCGAATGGCTTTCGACAGCGAAGCATTTGAAGCAGCATTCGAGTGTGATAACTCCTCTGCCTCGATCTGCTCTGGCGACACCCGTAGATCAAAACCCAAAAGGCTTAAGTTCTTTACCTTTTGGGCCATTTTGATGTTTGCCAGGATGATTTTCATTATGTTCTGTGCCTTCTGATTTTTTATACCTTCGTGATATTGGCCCATTTTTATTTCATGGGAAGCTTGGTTTTGGTTTCTTCACAGGAGTTCTCTGTGAATAACTTAATAATAACGTATTTATTATTTTATCGAAAACTTATTATTTTGATAACTTTGAATCTTTCTGCGTCATTTTTGACCTAGTTCCTTCGTCCTTTGCCCTGATACTTTCACTAAGGTCTGTATTTTGGACTCTTGAGGCAATTTGCGCATGAGTGTTTTGGCGATATTCAACCATTACCGTGTTTTTTTTCAGATTTACAGGCCAACTACGCATGCGTTTTCTACCTTCTTAACCAATTACACGCTTCGTTATACTTTCGTTTGTTCCGGACGCTTCGCGGGTCTCCTTGTTTTTAGTTTCTTTGGTATAATGGCGTGTGCCGGCTGTGATATTTCGCAATACCAACTCATACGAGAAGTTTTGATGACGATTGTCAGTTCTTAGAAATACATATATAGGGTGAAGATTCGTTTTAACGAATCTTAAACCTTTTATTTATGAACTGTTTTCTGCACAAAATTTTGATTCAAACTAGAGGCCTAAAGAAGTTTTGATTCAAATTTTATGGTAGGCTTTTGAATTAGAAATATTACGAGATTTTTTTAAAGTTCCTTTTTTGTGGAAATAGCCTAAAATAGGCGGCGCTATCGTCGTCTTAAATTACCAGGTTAGTTCTGGTCTGGATCTTTTAAATTAATTTAAAATGTGTTTTTTATGCAGTTTTATGGGTACTTTTCAGATCTGAAGGTCGTTTTTGCTGGAAATACATACTTTTCCTAGTATGGACTTTGGTCGATTACACTCGGTAACAAATTTTAACAAAATATTTGTTTCTCTTATTTTTTGAGTGTTTGTAATAATAAATACTTTGCTGATTCCAATATGTCCTTACTTTTTCTCTACCATCGACCGTTTGAAAGATATAACAAATTATGCTAATATAAAGAAATGTATGGGGTACGGGTAAAGCACACTTACATTTGTCGATAATTTATTTATTTTTTTTTCAGGTTTATTAAATAAATATTGACTTTCTTAATTATGGCTACAAGAGGATGCAGAAATTCACCAGATTCGTTCTGTCTGTGTGTGGTTTCTATGTTGGACCTAAGCATGTATCACATAAAATTGTGAAAGGTGCAAAGTACTGGATTGCTTATAGACTGTACCTTGGAATGAGTATGGATGACCAAGAAAAAGCATGGGCCCCTTATGTGATATGTGGAAGTTGTCTATCAAATTTAGATGCATGGCTGAGAGGTGCAAGAAAAGCAATGCCATTTGTTGTGCCGAGAGTTTGGCGAGGGCCAAAAAAATCATCACGATGATTGCTATTTTTGCATGATTGACATATCAAAGCTAAGAAAAGAAACTCCCTTCCATATCTCAACATTTCATCCTCTATTGCACCTGTGACACATGATGATACCTCATTGGTTCCACAGCCGCCAGAAAATGTAAGTAAATGCTATCAAATTGTAAGCCATATTCTTTGTAACAAAATCAATACTGAAATATTCAAAACATCTAGCTAAGGTTTCTTGTAAAGTGATTACACATGCAATCCATATTTATGCTCCAGCTATTAAATGCATTTCTTTTTATATATATTTTTGAGGTAGAGGGTATGATGGAGGTCTCATCAGGGCAGTCGGAAGGTTGTGACAATGAAGAAATGAATGAAACGTGTGAGCCATGATTGAGTAGCCCTCCACAATTTCCAAATCAACGTGAACTGGATAGATGATCTCATCAGGGACTTGGGTCTCACTAAGTCAGGAGCTGAGCTTTCGGCATCCAGACTTAATGAATGGAATCTGTTGCGAAAAGACAGCAGATCAAGAGTATACAGGAAGCACCATGAGGAGGTCTCATGTTCCATGGCTCTCGAGCTTGGATTGTCAGATAGTCGAATGACTAACTAAGTTCGGTTAAAGACGTGAGCCTACATTATCCCTTTGATTTGGATATTTATTTTCATCGAAGACGCCGACGGAGATGCAAGAATATGGGAAGTGTGACTCCATGATGGCTGTGATGTGTTAAAACGTCGCATCTTATTTCGCACGGAAGGGAGCCCAAATTTTAAAGGATCTGCTTCCCTTGCGGTGGTAATATCTCGCCTAGAGAAAAATATCACGCCCCCCATTCTCGACCTTCTCAAGGATGTAATGGCGATCAACCATCTGTTCAGTAGGGATCCCCGACTACCCAGGGTGTCGAAACTTTAAAATATCCTAAGATTTGGAACATTTTGTCCACCAATTCAAAACTTAATTTTATAATTTGTAGCCTAAAGATTCATTCACTTATATTTAAATTTAAAATAGTACGGTTGGGGCCTATTCCTAGACCTTTTGTGGGAAGCCAAAGTTTACTCTAATGGTCAACGAGGGTAGTAAAAGATCTCTTCAGAAGATGTAAAGAAAAAGATTATATCGTTTCTGTATTTAAGTAGACAATTTAAATTTTTTTTAATACATTTCAGTTAAAAGATACACCCGATAAAAAAGAATATAAGTTTAAGCAGGTACCCCTTCGGGATCTTCCTCGAGGTATTACGAACGAAAAAGAGAGCCGCTTATTTGTTATTAAAATATTAGTGATCTTTATAGACACATTGAGATTATAATCGGGTGTAATTGAATTACCACTCGGATATGCCAGTGAATTTATGTGCAATTACTTAGCGCAATAATTGAGTTGTACTGAGAAGAGAATTGCCCGGAGATAGTGGGAAAGTATATAAAAGATTTGATTATGTAGCCAGTGCGGAAAATTACAGAAGAGATGAGATGAATGGAGTGTGTAAGAGGGTCATGTGTAAGGAAGAAGGTTAAATAAGTCTTTGCAGCAATAAATTTCTACAAGGGAAGAAAGATCTGGTAATAGAGGGGTATATATTAAGGAAGTAAAAATGTGTGGTAACTATACAGCCTCATGTCAATCCATCTACCTGCATTGGAGCCAGAAGGGCCCGAAATACCCTAAAAGACAGTTTTGATCCTATCCTGTGTAGCATAATTTCCAAATAATTACCATTAAAATTTCTTCGCAAAGAAATTCAGAGTAGAATCTTTAGTTATAACTAAAAATACACTCACGATTCTTTCCTCTATACCTAAAATAAAAGAAGAAGTTGTAATTCTTTGTAAAATATCGATAATATTTTATATTATCATGCTAAGAAACGCCATCATTAACTATATATATTAAAATTTCTAGAAGTTATGTAATTACTATGTGTTGATTGTCCCTCTAATCCGTAGGCCCAAGCCTGAATCTATAAAAGGCCAGATTGCATATAAATTTCAATTAATTAAATTTATTGAAGGGATTTTTCGTTTTCGATTCCATTTTCATACCACATTGTTTTCGTTCTTACTATATTCATTAAATAACAGATAACTTAGTAAAATAAAACTAGGGATCAAAACAAGACCATTTTTGAGTTTATTGACACCTTTCGCTTTCACAGTCAAACAAAATTTTTTGGGGTAAAATGTGGATTCAAAATAGATTTTCAATTTTTATTTCTCTTTGGAATTGGGAATTATCCAAAAATATACACTTTAAAAGGAATATAAAATTTTGATTGGTTTAATTCCTGAAGAAAAACTCTGAAAGGAATGAAGTACCGATGAAATTGAACATTTTTGTAGATTCATTATAAATAGAGTGCAAATTAATGTTTTTGAGCTTTTACTTCTCTCAATAGCAAAGCTATCTCCCCTTTAAATTAAAAATATTGTCAAACAGGAATTCTAATTGGAACATACTGCTGATAAAGATGTTAATAATATAAAGAAACCAATTGAAGTGAACATTAGGACAGAGAGAACTTCTCAGTTTTCAATCAATAAGTTTAGGTCTGATAACATTGGACACATATAGAACCTCAAGAGAGGCCAAAATATTCTAGTGATAGAAATGAGACAGACGATCATTTATGGACTTTTAGATTTTATTTGTTTTATATTTTGATCATCACTTCGTCCTGTAGAAGGGTGTCGTAAGGTGACCCCACTCCTGACCACAGAAGTATATGATGTTTGTCGTAGAGTCGAACGTCAATGCTAGCCGAGGATTGGCTATGCGGTGACGCGGGAAAAGAGCACGCCAGAAATTGGAGCTAAAGATCCCAGTACAAGGGTTAAATAATCAAAATCGAATGCGGTTGGCCTAAATAATCAATTCTTAGAGGTTATGAGTTTAGAGAAACTGATTGTAGAAAAATAACTTTACTATATACAAAGAAATTATTATTAGCAAAAGTAAATAAATGACAATAAATAAGATGAGACCAAGCGTACCAAACGGGGGGAGGGGGATACAACTGACTTGACGGGGACGAGAGTCCGAGAGATGCTGTACGATAATTGCTTCCATGAAAAGTGAGAGAGTGAAAATATCGGGGACAGTCCCGTAAAACCTAATTGACTGGATGCTTTGGAGAAGACGATAAAGCGGGGCGCTGCAAAGTTCTACTTGCAAATTCCTTCTTGTTTAACCTTGTTGAGAAATGAACGAGGGAATACTTCAGACGAGAAAGAAGTCGATACCTTAGTGATAGATGCCTTTCCATGTTCATCGTCTGTCGGGCGGGAACTCTGGCCTTAGGTACGAGCAAGGCCGGGTCGAGAATTCAAACACGTTGCCTTTGAATTGATGGAGAGAAGAGCTCCACCTTATGAGGCGACCATTATATTTCTTCATGTTCCGTAAGTAAGAGAGGGGTTTATGCCCAGTCTCGAACATATGCAAATTCTGATCGATGAGGTGAGACCGAATACCCATCTTAAATAGCTTGTCTACTCCCTCATTGAACACTTTTCTTAAGTGAATGGGGAGGGGGTACGGCTTCGAACAGACAGGTTCCTGGGTGGTGAGCTGAATATTGTGCTCGAACTAGGCAGCACCAACAGGAGTATCCGAGATTACATCGGTGAATTGGGTGAGTAGCGCTTGTAAGTGGGTTTTCTGGGGGATCGGAAGCTGAGGCTTTATACTCAACTCGTTCAATGAAGAATCGGGGGTATCTGACAAGACGCGAAGAAGATATTCCGCGTCTTGTTCCACGCAAGCGACTTGTACCACGACGAAGGAGACAAGCAGATAGTTGGACTCTATGGCGGATTCTTCGTCCAGGGCCACACGTTGGTTGGCACAAGCGCGTCGATGGTACGTTTTAAGCATTTTCACGTAGAATAGTTTAGTGCCAGGCAGGGTTTGGATCAAGTATTCGACGGGGCCGCGTCTCTCGATCACTGGGAAGGGTCCCTTCCATTGGCTGAAAAGTTTGTTGTTTTCCGTGAGGAGTAGTAGAAGGACTTCCTCACCGGGTTTAAATCTTCATTCTTGGGACTTACATTCGAAGTAGGTTTTATACTTGCCAAAGTTTGTCTCGGTGTTCTCTGCCCACTTTCCTAACCTCTGCCTCAGGTCTAGGAGGTAAGCATAGGAGGATCGAATCTCCTAGTCTAATTTCAAATTGGAGAAGAGCTCCTTTAGCACGCTGAGGGTCCCTCTAACATTACGTCCATACAGAAGATCAAATGGAGCAAAACCTAAGGTGCGATGTGGAACTCCCCAGTATGCTAAAAGGGCTGCCGGCAAGAAACAATGCCATTTTCGGGGTTGTTTGGTGCACAGTTTCCGTTTCTTGAAGATGGATTTGGGGGAGTCGTTAAGCCTCTCACACATCCTTTTACCAGCTGGGTAAAAATTAGTGGTACAAAAGGGGTGATAAAAGGGGTTTATCATCAGGAGCTTGCCGACGTACTCCATCAGTTGCGACGTGAATTGATGGCTACGATCAGACAGGATTTCCTCGGTTTATCCAACGCGAGAGAAGATGGAGATTAGTGCTCCCGCGCAGGAGATGCTGTCTATATTCTTTTACGGTACATCCTCAGGAAACCGGGTGGCAAAATCCACTAAAGTTAGCACGCGTCTGTGACCTTCACTCAACAAGGGGTGTCGTAGAATAGGGTCAAGTTAACCCTTTTTGCGTTTACGAGTGCGTGGAAGTTTTATAATATGGGCAGAGTGCAAATTAACTAAATGTAGGTTGGCCAATAGTCGACTATCTTGGAGGTTCCGGGATAAGAGAAAAACACGAACAAAAATAACTTTACTAATATGCAAATTAATATTATTTTACAAGATTAAAAGGAGTTTCAAACCAAGCTATACATACCTTAGATGCACACGGGTCTCAGCGACTAAAAGAAGGAGGAGGAGACTTGGTGAGGACGATCACCGTACAAACAAACGAACAATATTGACTGAGGGACGCTCGATTGGTCTTGAGCGTATACTAAGTCAATGATAAAGGCTGGAGAGTTGCGCGTTGCTGTTACTTCGAAGATTATGTCCGAGAGAGTAATCCTTGCCTTGGCCTAAAGTTTAAATAACAGTAGCTTAACAACGACTATTACAGAGTGAACTTAAATCTTGCTTTTGAGTAACACGAATCGAGGAGCGGGAGGAAACTGGTTAAACTCACGTGAGTTAACGAGAATACGCGTAGCTTGGGGGGTTCTGCGAGAATTGTGCAGACTCCAACGGGACGCGAATAGTGGGTACGAACGGGAAAGTGCAGACTACGGATACGGACGGGGCAGGGCTTGCGGCGGAGAATAACTTCCAACTCTGGCGCCGGAGGATTTATATCCACTCCATCCGAAGGAGAGAGTTCTAGGGTTAGACGCTTCGGCAGACGAGAATAATCTCGGCTTTTTAGCGTGAGCGCGGGAAGGTTCCTAAGTCGGCAAAGCGAACTTTGTCTGACATCAGATGGGACCTTCTGGGCTCTCAAACTTGCCGCAGCCTCCTGTGATGGCTGCATTTCAGATCACCGCGGCGTCTCATAATTTTGCACCTCCATTAGTGCAGAAAAAAGGGTCGCCCAGGTGTCTGTTATATATATATATATATATATATATATATATATATATATATATATATATATATACATATATATCTGGTGAAGTCCAAGGAGGCGTGTATCATCCAATTTCTCTCAGATCTCTGACAGGGGGTGTATCGGACCGATGAGATTAATTGTGACACAATAAAACGGCTCTCAGATTAGGGGCCCTCTCTGCAACGGTGTGGACTTAACTCGACCTTCGACGGCAGTCTTTTGGCAGATGTCGCAAGACCTACAATAGCGAAGGTTTTCATCATGGGCGCCTGGGCAATAAAAATATTTGAAAATCTTCTGAGTGGTCTTCTTGTGCTAAAATGGCCTGAAAATAGGCTGTCATGGGCGGCAGTGATTAAAATGTAACCAACGTGGAAACGCGGAACATACATACAACACTCGCGTCTGAGGTTTACCGTTTTCTGAGCAAGCACGGTAAAGTAAGCGGTCCGTAACTTGGTAGGAGATCACCTTGTCTCCTCAGGTGGATTCTTGCTCTTTCGACTGGGACTTAGCCCATAGAGGTCAGGGGAATCTGAGCTCTTCTGGTTCCTTTTAAAGTCGTCAGTCATAACCTCTTTGAATTCTGAAGAACTTGAGGTTTCTAGGGGCGAGAGCATCTTCGAATCTTTTACCACTTGCAAACGGGTAACCACAGGTTGAGACCCAGACCTGGGGGAGACCCGTGGGCAATGACCAATGAGGACGGAACAGAATTTAAGATGGGCTGCTACTACTTCTGCTTAGCCAGTGAAGTACGTACAATCGATGTAACACTTAACGATGGGGAACTGATTGGCACGCCCCAAGTAGAAGTGCACGACGGCGAATTTATTATGGTCCAGGGCTTCTGAGGGAAGCAGCTTGTCCGACACCACTATGCAGGTGCAGCCGGCATCTCTCACAAGAGTGAAGACACAGCAGCCATTAATCGTTCCGGACTCAAACTTAAGGCCTCCAGGAGTATTCTTATTTTACAAGAAGTTTACCTGGTGGCCGCCGTGACTTGAGGTGCTCGGGGGAGGAGAAGATTCTGATGGTGTTGACGAAGGCGCAGACGTGCCACAGATCTGGTGTACCCGGTAAGAGTGAGAAGAGTTATTCCTGAACCGAGTGTTCTGGGGGCAGTTCGTTTTCACGTGGCCCTCCACACCACAGGAAACACAAATGATGGGTCGCCTGGGAAAAGATGACGTAGGGGGAGGGGGGGGGGGACCTGAAGACAACGGTTTTACATCCCGGTTTTCGGATGCAAAGAGTGGTTTCGGCTTCGACGGCCCAGTTATCTGGCAAACTTGCTTCAATTTTGTAGGATGAATTTATCTTTGTCTGGCTTAGGTTTTAGGGAAATGGGCGGCCGGTTTATTCCCTTCTTTCGGATAAATGTTGTGCCTTGCTGAAGAAATATCGGCCTGTTCTGTGTACTCCTTGAATGCGAGTCACTGCCGGTCTTTACGAAAGATCTGATTTCAGCTGGAAGTGCACCCCACAACTGGTCTCTCAGAAATGAGTCAACGAGGGCATCGTAGTCATGCGGGATTTTAGAAGCATCGAGCAAAAAGTTGAGGTGACGCTGGAGGGTGTACCCAAACTGACGGTATGTTTGGCCTGACTGAATGCGGGCATGTCTGAATTTGGATCGGTAAAAGTCTGAGGTCATGTTATATGCCGCCAGTAACTTTGATTTTTAGGTCGAATAATCAATTGTTACCTCCGAGGGGAGTGATATGAATATGTGTCGGAGTTTGGAATTTAGCAAGGGCAACAATTGCGCCAATCCTTCTGCCTTGATGTCTCGATGGATGATTTCCAAGATATTCTAGAAGTGGATTGAAAAGGCTCCGAAATCCTTGCCTTCCTTGAAAACAAATAGCTTAACAGATGCGGTAGGGGGAGCTTCGGACCTCGAGCTGATAGACAGCGTCTTATTTCTGGTCGTACTCATCTCAAGTTAATGAAGGCGGATTCTTTCCCTTTATTCACTTTCTTCTCTTTCTCTTCTTTCTTCTTGTTCTTCTCTTTTTTATTCTCGTTCTTCGTTTTCTCTTCTCTCTTCTCTTTAAACCCATTCCTCTGTTTTTATATAAGCTAAGAAGTCCTTGCCACTGAGACCAAGCGACTCTCCTTGCAATTTAAACGTTAAATAATGATGAAAATTTATCGGGTTCGACTAACTTTTAGGAAAACCACCATATAAAAGGGGGGAATTATTTAGACGCACAGGGCAAATGCTGGTAGGCTTTGGCGGACCTACGATTCCTTACTTATAAAAACAAACAAATACAGCGATAAGTACTTCACATGGCACGAATTCTTAATTATTCTCGAAATGTTAACTCCGGAATTTAGTGAGAGCCTGTGTCGCCCAATACGCAACGAAGAAAACGATAAACAGAATACAGAAAAAGAAGTAAGATTAACTCCTTTACAATATGGCAGACGTTTAATGAGGCCTGGAAAAGGGTTCCATACGGTCAAAAAGTTCGATACAAAATACGCACACAAAATGAAAAATGGGAAATGGGTAAGGTCTTTTCTACAGTTTCTAAAACCAGAGCCTTTAATATACAAGAATAACACCCTTTAGAATCTGTTACAGGTCTAAAAGAAATGAGATTAGATACTGCGGGTGAACCCACACCTGACACCAGAATATAATGTAGAGTCGATCGTCGATGCTAGCCGAGGATTGATTCTGCGGTGACGCAGGAAAGGAGCACGACAGAAATTGGGATATAGATCCCAGTACGAGGGTTACATAATAAAAGTCGAATGCGGTTGGCCTAAATAATCAATTGTTAGAGGTTCTACGTTTAGAGAAGCTATTGTAGAAAAATAACTTTATAATATATAAAGGAAATATTAATAGCAAAAGTAAATAAATGACAATAAATGAGATGATACCCGGGGTCCAAACAGGGGTGGGGGATACAAATGACTTGTCGGGGACGAGAGTCCGAGAGAGGATGCACGGTGATTGCTTCCAGGGTAAGGGGGAGAGTGCAAATGACGGGGAGACTCACGTTAAGCTTAATTGATTGGAGGCTTTGGTTAGGACGAGTAAGCGGGGCGCTGCAAATTTTCACTTGCAAAATTCCTTGTTCTTTAACCTTGCTGAGAAATGAGCGAGAGAGTACTCCAGACGATAACGAAGTCGACACCCGAGTGATAGATGCCTCTCCGTGTCTATTGTCTGTCGGGCAGGAACTCTGGCCTTAGGTACGAGCGAGGCCGGGTAGAGAGGTGACAAGTCAAGTTCATAGCTGGAAGCCGTTGGGAAACGGGTCAGGGCGTACGATACTGTACGTGGCTGCTAACCAAGACGAAGCTGTGTGGTACAAATTCCTCAAAGCTTTTCCCGAGGCACTTATACTGCCTCAGCGGAAGCGGGTCGCTGGAGGTGCCCGAAAGGGAAGTGTGGATCTCATTAGACTTGGCGTGCCAGGGGGAGAGAGGGGATATTTTCGCCAAGCATTACAGGCTCGCGCAAAAGTCATCGACGCCGTAGGTCTGGCGCCGATCAGGTGCTGTGACGGGGGAGAAATGGAACCCAAACGGATCACAGCGGCCCGCGACATTCTTTGAGGCTTTCCTGTGGATTCGACTGACCCGACCAATCTTGATAAGAGCGTCGGGGTCATCCGACCACTCGAAATTCTCGTTGCTCCCTTAGGGCTGTCTGGGTGTACATGTGCATCTTTCTCAGGCACCACGAGTAGACGTTGGGTTATTGGGGGGAGGGTATTCTTCTCTCTCTGACAAAGTACAACACATCTTTACGATGAAATGTACGATTCCTTTCATGAGTCTGAACCACAAATCCTACGGGATAATTATTAGATGATTAATATGTTAAGATGGAATACTTCTCTTCTCTGACACCCACTTGCTGAAAATACTAATAAAAACAAAATTATTAAAGAAAATAGAAATGTCTGTCAACTTCGCAATGGTCTTTTTAAACTTATTGGTTGCGAAAATTCTCTCTTCAGTTGTATTGGAGACTCTTTATTATTATTATTATTATTATTATCAAAGACAATGAAGGCAACAGCCAAAACGGCAAGACCTAAAAAACCTACAGGGCCCAACGAGCTGTGCGACATCGATAAAAGTAGAAAACATAAAAATAGACAGAGAAGAAAACATTCCCTCGCCTTTTAAATACATCACTATTATCCGAATTAACATCATTAGGCAGTGTTCCACTCCCGACTGATGGAGGAAAGAAAGATCGAGAGATCTGTGTCGTATTCACTCGAGTGACCGAAAAAGCACGGTCATTCTACCTTAACGAGTAGCGCGTAACACGAACGGGCCGTGGGGGAGCTGGCATCATACAATGAAGTTGATGATCGGAATCAAAATTTATTTTTAAAGAAATGAATAAAGACTCCAACGAGTCAAAGATGCCTAAGGTTTAACTAACTAACTAATCAACAGATAAAAGACTAGATTCATGACTAGCATCAAAAGAACTTTGAAAGTCATTGGTGATAAAAAGAAGAGCATCAGAAGTACTAAGATCCTTCCGAAAACCAAGCTGTTTTTTTTGGCAGCAATTTATTATCTTTCAGAAAATGAACCATGCGTTTGGCCAGCAAACGCTCAAATATTTGAGACAGAACCCATGCAATGGAAATGGATCTTCAATGGATGTTGAAGAGCCTTTGGGAATTAGATTGACATTAGCAGAACGCCAGCATTCGGGAAAAGAACTTCGACGAGTAACTAATCCAAAAATAACAGCCAATTTTGGGGCAAATGCCTTTATAAAAAATGGCAAAAAGCCCAAAGGATCACATCCGCCAAATGAATCAAGTTCATTCAAATAGTAAAGAATTTCTAAAGCCTTAAAATCCAAGAAGTGCAGTTTAATAGGAGGAAAGCAAGATGTAGGTAAGTCCACTGATTTAGTTTTTATTAAAAGTTGAACAAAAAGATCATTATTTTTCCTTAGAGTTATAGCATACAGAGGCCAGAACCTTTAGCACAAGAAAAGGGAGGAAGGGTAGATTAACCTTAAACGGCTTGTTCAAAAGCAGACCAACCAAGAGTGCGACTGAG
Organism: Ceratothoa steindachneri; assembly: GCA_963969495.1. NCBI lineage: Eukaryota > Metazoa > Arthropoda > Malacostraca > Isopoda > Cymothoidae > Ceratothoa > Ceratothoa steindachneri. The sequence continues at coordinate 142,358,089 of OZ018323.1, read as the reverse complement.
AGGTATCAGTTAAAATATATCTGAGATGATCATTTTAGACTCTTTGAGCCTCACTATAAATACGCTGTGCGTGTGACCTGAGCTGCACTTAATACTCCAAAATTATTGGGAACGCAAACGAGACCACTGGTTAAATGCAGCTTGCTTATTCCGCTGGGCCAATCGGCAGTCTTTATTGAACCAGAGCTTGTCAGTACGACGACTTCGAATAGTTTTACGTGGAATACTTTTCTCACTTATGGGAAGAAGAATTTTTTAAGAGCAGTTCCGGGACATTCGGGTCTATACATATCGCCCCAAATTATATTGTTAAAATTAATATAAATGCCAGGTAAGTTGGCACGGGATTTTAAATAAGCCAATCGAGTAATGGACTCATTTGGTAGTAAAATTTGATTTGAATCTTAAAATTGAGTCCGGATTGATCGCTGCTACCAAGGGCGGAACAACTCGTGAATCAACAACGGCGGGAACATCAGTAAAAAGGAGATTCAGGAAATTTCCGGAAATGTGAGTCGGAGCACGGACCAGCTGCTCACATCCAGCAAGATTACAAAAGGGTAAGGCAGCCCGACCATGCTGGTTCGTTGCAGAAATGGAATTCAGCCATTGCTGGTGATGAGCATTAAAATCATTAACAAAGACAAAAGAGGCCTTAGAGTCAGATTCCTGGATTGCAGACATATTATTCAACGACAATCATAAATATTATCATCCAGGTCAGGGTTCTTATAGAAGGCAAAAATATAATAATGGTTAAAACGGCCACAGATACGAATGAGGATCATCTCATGACAGCCACACTTAAATCCGACCTTCCGTGAAGCACTAAATTAGGAGCGTATATATATAAAAATTTGGAATAAGAGGCTCAGAAACTAAAATCAAAAACTAAGGTCTCAGAGCAAAAAGAAAACTATATCGTACCCATTGGTGGAAATGAACGAGAGCAAATGAAGATTAGATTTCGTCCTCTAATATCAGAATAGAGGACTCTACAATGCTCATTGCGAGGGCCAGGATTGCGGTGGATATCTCCCGCCCTCAACAAAATTAAACGAGAATTATGGTCATTATACTGTAAAAAATGACAACAACGAACAAAATAAAATGCAAAAAAACAATAACAACAACAAAAATGACTAGATTTTCATGATGAAAATTTAAAAAAAAACTTAACAGACTTAAGAAGCGCAAGAAAAAAGAGGCCCATATGGGGGAGCCGCTACTCCCAGGTAAGGCAATTGTTATGGTATATCCACAAGTCGCCAATTCCAAGGGCGACCTGACAATAGGGATAGCAAAGTGAAGGGAAAATATGCTGCCACCATTCAGTCCACTTCCCTGCCTACACAGCATATATTGGGATTGCAACTGAAAGAGAGAGAGAAAAGAAGGTAGGACTGTGCCCTCCTACAAAGGGAAGTGGCTGAGCTCAAGAAGATTAGGCACACAACTATGGCTAAGTTAAGAGAATCCACTTTGGAATGCCGTTGGTAGAATTATTACTCATCTGCCTTCGTCAAAAACTGGAAAACCTCGAGCCCATATGACATGGGTACTCATACGCCCACTGAGGACATAAAGTGGCCGGTGGTGTTCTTGAAGGTTTTACATGGTTTTAGTTATCCTCCAAACCCAAGCAACGCCAACCCTTACACCTCGTTCCTCTACTCATGCAGCCATTTGCGGTCAGGAGTTAGCTCATCCTGACTGTTAACGATCCTGTATTTGCTAATATGATGCCCGTTTCCTTTCTATCCTTATTTAAAAATCATCTCCCCATTCACAACGTCCCTTTCCAGGCAAACCCCTCTGAAAAACACCCTTTATCTGGGATTGGAGTAAAGCAAATCAATATTTTCGGGCCTTTCTCACTCTCATTATATCACGACTAAAACCTTTCCCAAGATCCCTAAAAGACCGGTTCTCCTCTCGGCAAGAAATACACACCCATTTATCCTATTAACACAATGGACTCGTTTAAGGAATAATATATATATATATATATATATATATATATATATATATATATATATATATAGTGAGATTGTAGCCAACTGAACGCGCGTAGAGACGCTTTGTTTATTTGATCCAAGTTATATTATGATATCATTCATAATTTCCCACGGAGTTGGTTTAATTTCGTTCTCATTAATTCAATTAGGTATCTATTATCGGTGAAAATTTTTAACTTTTCTTATGCATATTTTTGTCCCAGTGAAAAAATCGGGTTTTCCTTTTTCGCTTGAGGAGTTTGGGAAATCTTGAGGAAATCATGGGATTCTAATAATCCCATCAACGAAACTAGAAATCAATTTTTATTTCGATAATTTGCTAGCTAATAAGACCAAGCACAAGGCTTTGGCTTAAATAGTTTAGCCGTGAGAATTTTTTAAATTTTTTTAATTCAAAAGAACGTAAAAGTATGGTTCAGAATCCCATAGACCTTGGCTTAAATAGTTTAGCCGTGAGAATTTTTTTAATTTTTTTAATTCAAAAGAACGTAAAAGTATGGTTCAGAATCCCATAGACCTTCCCCCAAATCTCAGCGATGAAAGAGAATGATAAATTTTTCATTTGTTCAGTTTAAATAAAAATTCCTTAAAAATTAGCTATTAATCTCAGCATCTTCACTCCTATATCACTAATAAGACGAGACACGAACACGTCTTTTTTGTTTAAAACAAATTATACTTAGGCCATATACTAATCGCGTAAATGATGAAAATTGATAAATGAACGATAAAAGAAGGAAACTCGGAATTTAATATCCACTATGAAGATTAATTCGAGTATATGGACGCATTTTCGAGCTTTGCCAAAGAAAAAAAACTACCAACCAGTGAATTGCTCTCAAGAATAGAATCGGTTAGGGTGAAATTTAGCCACTATTTTCACTCAAATCTTGTTAAATCGACTGCTTTTATATTAAACCCCAAAACATTAAAAAAGATGAAGGATTAAATTTTTTAAAAATAGGATAGTTACCATGTATGATTTGAAAGGGAGTTTAATACCAAATATATTGCAAAACACAATAACCCTGCTCACCAGCACTACTACTCTCCCTGCCCACCACCACCACCGCCCCACCACCACCACCGCCCCCCACCACCACCGCCCCACCACCACCACCGCCCCCACCACCACCGCTGCCCCCCACCACAGTCCCACCCACCACCAGCACCTTTATCCATCTACGCAACCACCACCTACCCTGCCCGTCACCAAATCCACTATCCTTGCTCACCACCACCATTGCCACCCATGCCCACTATCTCCTCCTCTTTTTCTGTATATGTAATCATCGCTTCCTCTTCTTCATCCCTTCGCCCTTCTCATTTGACTAGCCAATTTATTACAGTGAAAATTGATTTGATTCGCAACAATGGCTATATCAGAAGAAAAGTTAAGAATTTGATGCATGGGATTAAAAAAAAAATTTTCTTTGAGGAGGCAAGGGATCTAGAGTTGCAAAGATTGGAGGAAAATATGAGGATTCTGACTCGAATTTGTAAAACATACCAAAGACACTCATTCGATCGGTATCGTTTGACGGAGCAAATTTTGTGCTATCCATCTTTTTCTCTTATCATCCAAGCCGGCACCCCCCCCCCAAAAAAAAAAACGACGGAAAATTATGTCCATCACATAAAAACAAAGATTATTTTCCTCAATTTTCTTAAAGGATGAAACCGGCAAGAATATTTTCTTTATAACTTTAATAATGTTTCCACATCCATTTGAGATCATAATCTGAACTCTTTTTAGGCAGAGGCCCGAAAGGGAACGATGTCCTTAAGAACACAGGAAAGAATTTTTTATCACATCTGTCTATCTATTTTCTGCCTATATTTACCAAAAGCCTGTGGGGGCCATTTTAGACTCTTATTCCTCTCTAGACCATTTGTAAGCAATGATAGGCATGTAAACCTTTCCCTAAGGGATACATGGGCATCTTTTTAAAGGAGACAGACATACAGACAGAGACAGAGAGAAGAGAAGGGAAGAATGAACAAAAAACAAAGCATCTAACTTTATGCCAATTTTTCTTATGGCAGCAGCCACTTTATTGGTATATGTCTTAATTTATCGGAAAAAGTGGCAGGAAAGTTTTAAATTTTCTAATGCCGATTTTTGTCTTAGTGGAGAAATCAAGTTTTCATTTATTTTACTTGAGTTTGGGAAATCTTGAGGAAAGCCTAGGATTCTAATGATCAAATCTACGGGACTAGAACCCCAACTTTTATTTAGATCATTTCCTAGCTAATGAGAACAAGCACAAGGTTTAGTTTAAATAGTTTGGCCGTGAGTATTTTTTAATATTTTTTTAAATCCAAATAACGTAAAAGTATAGTTCAAAATTTCGTAGACTCTCCACCCCCTCAAAAAAAGCTCAGAAATGGAAGAGAATAATTAAATCTTCATTTTTACAATTTAAATAAAAAAATTCATTAAAAATTAGATATTAATATTAGCATCTTCACTTTCATATCATCAAAAAGAAAAGACACGAACACGTATTTTTTCTTTAAATCAAATTATGCTTAGGCTATATACTAATCGCACAAATGATGAAAATTGATAAATGAACGAAAGATGAACGAAAATGGTAATTTAAGATCCACTTTTAGATTAATTCGAGTATATGACCGCATTTCTGACCTTTGCCGAAGAAATAAAACTCCCATCCACCGAATTGATGTCAATAATAGTATCGGTCATAGGAAAAGTTCGTCGCTATTTTCTCTTAAACTTGGGTAAATCAACCACTTTTAAATTAAACACCCAAATATCAAATTTATGGGAAGTCGAGGGGGGAGATTTAAAAAATAGGAACGTTGCCATATATGATTTGAAAAGGCATTTAATACCAAATATAATGGTATATAACTTCATTTAAAATTCTTTTAAGTAATTTCACGAGGGGCGATAAATGAACGAAATTTGTAATTTAAGATACACTAGTTAGATTAGTTAGAGTATATGGCGTAGATTCTGACTTTTGCCAAAAAGGTAAGACTCCCATCCATCGAAATGATCTCAAGATAGGTCGATTTTCAAAAGAGTTCGCTATATTTTCGAGATCAAACTTTTATGCCGACTTTTCTCACGAAGGCAGCCGCTTTATTGATTTCATTTTTATGTATTATAGGGTTTATTTGTGTAATTTATAAATTTCTTTAAAAATATTTGATTATTTCGTGTACGAAATGGAACACCAATTGTGACCTCGTGTTACGTGATTACACCGACCAATCAGAGCGCAATATTCGCACGTTCTTAACTTTTACACTCACCTCATTTATGTTCAAACAAGGTCGTGTGAGTCATGACTCTGATTGAACAGGTTGGATTAAAATCCCTACTTGTAAATTTATATAAAGTGTATTCTAGTTTCCCAATATTTAAGTGTAATTTATTTTCAAACTTATTTTCAACTTATTATTTTAGTGTTCCACAATTTTCGCTATCTAATTGTTTTTAACAAATTTCTAGTCTATCGTATTTCAAAACCAATTTATATTCTCTTACATCAAGTAAATAAACCATGAGATTATATTCTTCATATATTTGTTTTCCTTTGTTTTCAATAAATAGAATTTTATTGTTATTATTCGTCTGTTCAATTTTACCTCATGTTTTCCATCCAACGATTCGTACGCGCGTATTTACTATAGAAAGCTATCTTTTATCATTTTCATCTTAATAAACTTATCAGGAAAATTACTGTGATAGATAATTTAGTGTATTTCAATAAGCCACTGTTATAGTGGAAGTCGCTAAAAGGACCCGATGAAGAAGAAAAAGAAAATCTAGATTGGCTTTTTCTCTCATGAATTATTTTTCACTAGCGCTGATTTTAGTCGCATCGTGTGGGGCGTAGCATTAGTGACCTGAAGTTGATTTGTAGTACCAAGAAATGACCCCATGGGAGACCTTCCTCGGTTGATATCAATGGAAAGTCTTAGTCATTTGTTAATAATCTTAACTTAGTGTTAATCTTGTGATTATTTCCCACCAAAAATAATTTATTGAAGAAAGTGGAAAATATTAATGATGCACATGTAAGTAATGATGAAACTAACATAAACATCTCAACAAGCAACTTTTCATAAGGTTCTATTCCAAAATGGTGATTTTAAGGGAAATAATGGATTGCGCTACCCTAAAGAGGAAAGACGTGCACTAGACCCGGTGATTCCGTCTCACATGATCCTTTACCGTTCCAGGAGAGTAAGGTAAGAATTGAACATATGGCTCGATACAACAATTCTAATGGACATCACGTTGAAAGGAAAATCTTATAAAGATCTAGGTATCAAAAACTTACGTCAGCATCTCGGCCAGATACATTGTCAGGAGAAAGGGATGAAGAAAAGGGAAGTGGAAGGATTATAGTTCAAGTAGTCTATAAAGGAGACTGCTTAACGCATGGATTACCTAGATGAGGTCTCTCAAAAAATCCTGCCAAATTCTATCGTTAAAGGAGACTTCCTTTTCAATATTGGAGCCGGAAGGACTCGTAATCCTTCACATGGAGGGCTGCAGTAAGTTTTTTGTGCTACACGTGAAAACAGCTTGTGGGCCAAAAATAAAACTTCTTGAAGTTGTTAGAGAATTTTAGATTGAAAATGCTAATACTTGAAATACGTTGGTCTACAGAACCGTCCAGAAAGATCAGAATGCCTTTATTTATGTCAAAACATCTTTTGGAGACCTTGAAATTTCTCTGGTAAATGTTATGAAGGATGTTTCAGTCATTCGCGGGTGACTGAAACTTACTCTTCCCTGGTGGTGACTAGGGCGTCCCACAGGGTGCTATAAGAAGCGGGCGGTATCATTCCGTGCTTTTCACTAACCGTACCATCTGTTATAATTTTAAAAAATTGTAAAAAGTGTTAAGCATAGGTACCCAAAGAAATTAGGTCTAATTCCCTGTCTTCTCTTAAAAACCGCGAGGGATCTAAAGTATAAGGTTACTGTTTCAAATGGAATTTTTTGTGTCCTCCATAAAACCTTCGAATGTACTATCCCGCTCCCTCCAAAAAAAAGAAACAAAACAACAGCTATGCCTTAATTTTAATAATTTTTCTCATTTTTTTCTGAACTTCACCATTTTTTTTAAGTTTCAAAACATTCGATAATCATATTTATTTTTAATAGTTTATTTTCTTTCAAAATTTGAAAAATTTTAGTAAAAAAAAGCTTAGGAAATATCCCAAAGTTTCCCCAAATAGAAGAAAATAATTTCCTTTTGGTTCATCTCATCGGTAGAGTAGAGGTTTTACCGTTTACCTTTCAGCTCTCAGAGAAGGAAAAATTGTGGCAGCAACCCGGATACGACACTATCCATCGAAAAATTGTATTCGGTACGGAGAATGGATGCCTTTGTAGCGTTTAAATCCAGCCGGCTCCAAGACGCCCGGTGGTTTGTGAATTAAGGGCCTTATTGGACAAAGATTTTATTCCTTTTTCGCTGGGTAGTGAGTGGTTTTCCACAATTATTAGCCCTTCAATACGAACCACCGAGCCTGAACGAGCTTGGACGAGCCTGGACAAGCGTGGACCAACCAGGCGAGCCTGAGTTGTTTTGGTCTTTCGCCGAAATAAAAAGATCCTGCACATGACCGGACCGGAACAGAACTAGAAGACGTGCATACCTTTTGATTTTCTCGTTTAGAACAACCCAGTATCGCCTGGCAAAACCTTGCTAGGGAATGGAATTGGGCTAGTGATTTGTTAATTCCAAACCTGGGTCCACATCTAGGGAGGAACCTACCTCTCAGGCCACGGCCATCTAATTTCCATTGCCTTGTTTCGTACTCGCCTGTTAGAGTAGGGCCACCCTGACTCAAAGTGACCGAGGTACCTTCTGTGCCTTGCCTAGGTAAAAGGCCATTCAGAGGATGATAGAGCCAACATTTCTCTCATACACTCGGCTCTCCTGGGCGCAGCGGCACTAGCAAGAGGGATCACAAGGGAATAGAAAAGAGAGGCCTTTAAGATGCAATCTTTCAATCGGGAAAACTTGACAAGCTTCAATGGGATCTGTCATTCAGTGTTCCCTGGGCGCTGACGAAATCTAATAACGCTCACGACGGCCTTTGAGAGCTCGTGTACTTCCTCTTTCTTTCTATGATCTTTGGGTGGGGCGCCTGTGTATGCTATAGCGGGATTAACCTCGGCCCTAATGAGAAAGAGGAGGTGCCGCTTGAGGATGGAAAAGGAAAAAGAGTAAAATGTTACACCTTTACTCTAAGAAGGAAGAAAAGTAGAACTCTCTCAAGAGATCTCCGGAGTAGCCTTCTGGTAGGTCTACTTCTCTGCAAAAGAGGGAACCTTTTGGGGTTGCCTCCTTGATAGAAGCTAAAGGGAGAAACCCCTTTACCATCAATAAGTGTTTTGTTGTTTTGGAGGAATTTTTCCTCATATCCCGGCGCGTGGCCCAAGTTTTATACTCTAGATTCCAACGCTAATCTTCCGCCTCGAGTGGCCGCTCCGTAGTGAGTGTAGGTGGTGGCAGTCGAATCGATTTGGCACCTCACGATGCCTCCTATCCCTCCCCGTGGCCAAATATTCCACGCTATGGCACCACACCTTGACCTGGGCGTAAAAAAGAGGGGAATACTAAATGGAATGGGCTAGAGTGAAAAGATATTATAAAAAATCACCCCCAACTGGAGCCAAGAGGCAAGTAGGTAGACCTTCTACTCTTGCCTCATACCAGGCTGAGTAGATGAATTTTAGTCGGCGACTAGCCTGGTAGGAATAAAACTCAAATAGTCTCAATCTAGTTTAAGAGTACCTGGTACACAGGAATCGAAAGGGCGTACCCTTCCTCTATTTGCTCCTCTCACCCCTCTTCTGTACTCTAATTGCAGGATTATCTTCTAGGTGTGTTGATTGGACGTCCCGTTGCTCTCGAATCCCATTTCATAGATGCAAGATTCGACGTATTGTGAGTGTCGAACGGGGCAAATTAAAGCTTCGAAAAATTCTTCGCTTTTAATTAATGACCTCTGTGCCATCAAGTCAATCGTCAATACACATAATATTCTCTTACTCTTTTTATGCTTCATTAATTAAGAAAAGGGGCAATGCAGTGTGCGATAAAACTATATGTAATGTTTCCAAGTGATTGGTGACGAGGAAAACCCACACTTTTACTTCCTTCTGTCCAAGCGTTGATTGGGGTCATGTGTGAAAGTGCGTGGATTCAAAGTATTTGTTTTCCCCAAAATCATTCATTAACATTCATCCACTTGTTTTATCCACTTGTTTTAATCCACTTATTTCATTCGACTTGCTTTAATTAACTTTCTTTAATCCGCTTACATCCACTTGCTTTGAATCACAAGTTTTTATCCAGTTGTTTTCATCCATTGGCATTTCATGCACTTACTTTCATCCACTTGCATTCATACACTCGCTTTCATCAACTTACATTCACCCACATGCTTACATCCATTTGCTTTCATTCACTTGTATTCATCTACTTGCTTTCATCCACATGTTTCATCCACTTGAATTCATCCAATTAATTTCATCCACTTGTATTTATTCACTTGTTATCATCAACTTGATTTCATCCACATGCTTTCATCCACTTGCATATATCCACTTGCTTTCCTCTACTTGCATTCATCCACTGACTTCCATCCTCTTGTTTCTACTCCACTTGATTTCATCCACTTGCTTTCATCCATTTGCATTTATCCACTTGATTTCATTCACTTGCTTTCATTTATTTGCATTTATCCACTTGTTTTCATCCACTTTATTTCATCCATATTGATTTATACAATTGCTTTTCTCTGCTTGTTTTAATCCACCTGCATGTATTCAGTTGCTTTCATCCACTTCATTCATCCACATGCTTTCATCCATTTTATTTCAACCACTTGTATTCATCCACTTTATTTCATCTACTTGCATTCTTCTACTTGTGTAGCAAGATGAGGTGAAATGGAAACACGTGCCCTTCTGTAGCCGTGTGGATCCTGAGATCAGCCCAGGGAGCTGTGAAAGCATCGCTGAACCCGGGCAAGGAGGCAGCCTCCGCCGTTATCACACGCCCTAGCTGTATTTGCCTAGGGACCGATTTCATCTTCTCCCACTGCCGCATCTCCGCAAACATTCTGAAATCCGTCGGACATTCCAAACAACGTTATCACAATTCCCCCTTTCCCTGAAGGAGTTGCTGACTTTCCCCCAAATCGCACGCGCGTCTGGAGCCACATCACCGGGCGCCAATATAACCCTTGACTCAGTTTAGAGAGCAGCGCTGTTAGACTTCCTACCTACTCCGGCAAACGAGCTGAAGGACGCTCCACCCCCCCGCCCACAGCGGCGATTTCGATTTGGTCAATCAGCAAGTATCGACTTCAGTGAACTCTGCTATAGTCAATCGGCAAGTATCCCCCTCAGTGAACTCTGGCATAGTCGATCGGTAAGTATCTGAAGAGGATTCTCAACTGAACTCCAAAGGCCCGACAAGTGCTCCCTCATCTGAAGCAAGAGGTAACCTGACTTCTTCTATCGTATTCATCGTACCCCAACTGGCCACTTTTCGGCAACGAGCACGTAAGGTAATCGTAACCGTTGCCGCCTCCAGATTGATCTTGAATCTGGCCTACCCCTTTGCTCCATTATTTGTGTGAACGGCCCGGTTTCAAATCCCCCTTTAAATCACCAAACTGAATCTGACCTTATGTGGACCTTTAATCCCGTCTACGCGACCATTCCCTTTAAACCCAATATTTGTGTAAATATAAATATCATTTTTATTGTTAGTAAAGATATATTTTTGTCATTATCTTTCTTTTGCAACCCCAACGCGTACAAGCTACCTGTTAATCTTTGTCCATCTTGCACTCTAAAATATTTGTTTTAAAAGGACCCTGTAAAGTTAATAATATACCATCCCCACTGGCCTCATAACAATTTCCCCTTTCCATTACCGTCTTCAACAACTTCGGCCCCAAGCCCCAAAGTACCTACATATATATATATATATATATATATATATATATATAAATATATATAGTCTAGCTATTCCACGACATATACTTATATATACATTACTCTATTATAAAATCTGGTGATCAGGTGTGTCAGGGTCTTTAAAAGGTCTTGGGAGAGATTTTTGAAAGGTAGCCCTTTAACTTTATTGTAATTTTCAAAGCTGAGTACCATTTGAGTTGCGAAGACAAAACAAAACAGGAAAAAACCCTGCCATATTTATTTAGCGCTTAGTGTTTGTATGTGTGTTTGGACCAACAAACTTTAATAGGAAATTTTGTTAAGTGACAGAATTTCTCCCGCGGTCACTTAAATCCCTCACGGATTAGTAGAGTTTGAGTCCTTCTCCTCTCACGAAGACTCCATTATTTTCTTAATTTATTTTATTTGTTTGATCGTATATTATATTAGTGTTAGTATTTGAATAGCAAAGCTTCCGCGTTTAAAAAAGCATATTCCTCCGTGTGTCAGTAATTTATGAGCCAAGGAGAATCCCTCGGTTTAAGTGCCAAAGATCTTGTCACTTATATACAGGAAGAAGTGAGAAATGAGAGAGCATATTAAAGAGAACGAAAAGAACTAGAATTAGCTGAAAAAAAGAGATTAAAGAATTAGCTGAACAAAAAAGAGATTAAAGAATTAGCTGTACAAAAAGAAATTAGAGAGAGCGAAGAATGCGAGAGAATTCGCCGATATGAAGTAGAATTGAACCGTGATCGGCTCGAAACCCTTTCAGTAAATTTCCGTATAGCAACTCCTCAATCGGCCTCCGTTATCTCCCCACGTTCAAAGAAGGAGAGGACTTCGGATCTTTTCTCATTTACTTCGAGAAAATTTTTGAAGTTAATCATTGGAACATCGAGAGGGATGGTGTCGCTGAGTTTCTTCCGCTCCTTAGTTCGCCGCTCCAAGACCTATGCGTATCGCTTCCCTCTGAAGCTACGGTGGATTACTCTACCCTCAAATCCGAACTTCTCGCGGCGTACACTATGACGCCTGACTTCTACCGCGCCAAATTCCGCCATGCCCGCATCCAATCAAATATGACCTTCCGACATTTTGGATATACTCTTTCCCGTACTTTTAATTTTTGGTTAGACGCATCGAAAGTTCCCCAGGATTATAAGTCCCTGGTAGATTTATATCTACGAGATCAGTTGCTGGCGTCTCTAACACCAGAGATACGCTCATTTGTGAAGGATCGTCGGTGCAACTCCTTCAAAGAGTGCATAGGAGAAGCAGATATCTATGGGGCGAGTCACAACTTATAACCGAAGGAAAATAAAAAGCCTCCTTCTTCATCTCCCAAGAATAAATTTAATAACTCGCGGTTCCTTCTTAAGAACTCCTCAGAATTAGCCAAGGTTACGGGCCCCTTTAAGCCCAGAAATTTGTCTCCATCGGAACCCCGTGACGTCAAGCCCCTCATAACTAATCCCCCGGCGTCAACTTTTCTCTGTAGGCCAATCATATGTTTTGCGTGCGGTGTAGAAGGCCACACGCGCCGAAAATGACCGCAAAATTACTAACTCCGTGGTAATCCCATTCACCAAGTCCACCAAGTGAATGCTGCTCCCGCTCCCCCTTCATCGCGACCAGAAACCCCAGATCTAATCTTGTCTCCCAGTGCCTCAGGGCCCCATGGGCACCATGTAAATTTCCTCTTTGACAAGAATTCTCTAGGAAGTCTTAACTTTGAAGGCGGAAGTGTTAATTGGTGCCGAGTCTCCACCCTCGTCCGCGATACCGGGTGTACTTGTATCATGGTATCGAATGAACTTCTTTCCCCAGTGACCCCCGACCACAAAATGTTTGCGGTAGTCCGTCACTACTGGGGACGCGCAAACCACTTCCACATTCTAAACTGTTACCTGGAGTGTCAGTACTTTTCCGGATGGGCTGAAAAAGTGTCAGTCCCTATCCAATTCTGTTCCATTTTGGTAGGACAGTGCCTCCAAGTCTTGTCTAACCCTGTGGCTCAGCCCGTTATCACGAAAGCCCAGGCACAGAAGGATTCCCAGACGCCCGCTGCCCTTGAAACTCCCTTAGATTCAGATTTCAGTGGCGTTATGAGCGAAGAATTCGCTCAAAGACAGGAGGAGTGCCTAAATCTCCTTCCATTGTGGGAAAAATCTCGGAGCCTTGAGCAGGATTCGGTCCGCGGTAAGAAGACAGCCTCTTATATCGTGAAAGAAGGCTTGTTATATCACGCTTACTCGCATGGCGCCAACACCGAAACTCACGCTCTTTGTGTTCCCCATTCGTATGTCCCCATGGTCCTAAAAATTGCCCACGATAGTGTTTTTTCTGGCCACTTCGTCTACGATAAAATTGATCAGAGGATTTTCAGGTATTTCTACTAGCCTAGTGCTGCAGTTAACTTTTCGGAATACTGCCAATCCTATGAAATCTGTCAGAAAACCACGGCGAAAGGGCGTGTTAAACCGGCCCCCCTTCAGAAGAGACCAATCATATCGAAACCTGTTCGTTCGAGACCTTACCCCCTTCCAATTCATCTAAGAAATGCCCCCAACGCCGAGGTTAACAATCTGCTCAACCCCCATATCCTTAAACCCCCCACGTCAAATTATTGTTCCCCAATAGTTTTGGTACGGAAACCAGGTAACTCTTACCACATGTATGTAGATTTTCGCAAATTAAATTTCGTGACCGTTTTCGATGCTGAACCGATTCATTTAATGGACCGAAACCTTCACTTGTTCGAAAAAGCAAAATTTATTAACGAGCTCTACACCAGCTAAATCTTAATTCTAATGGCTCCATATCCATTTGTCTATATTGTAATTATTATAACCACCAGCTAGAGATTAGCTTATATTCAATTATTTCTGTATATGTCCTTATTTTTCTCGATGTGTACGTCTAGGACGCTCATTGCCCTTGTATATATAAAATTTGTATTTAGAAGCCTGGTCAGGCACCAAATATGTGTACATGTACCCCCATAATCCTTCTGTCATTTATGTAAAATGTATCATTGAATATCCATTTCATTCTTCTTTTTTTTAGCCTTGGAAGCTTAGTGTATAAATATTATTTTCATTTATTTTAAATATGTCCCTCTTAAATCTCTTATGATCGGCAATAATTAATTTCTTTTTATGTTCATATGTACACGCAGTCGGGTAGAATTAGCTTGTACACCTACTCGACGTCAGGTCAGGAATTCCTTTTTTTTTCTTTCCTGCTTGCTCCGGGAACACTCGCGTGAAAGCCTCCGATTCCCCACTAATTCGTTTTAGGGGATGCCACCTTTCTCCCTCAACTCCGAAAGTGCCATCTTTTTGGATGGGAGGGATGGAGCAGAATGAGGTCAAATGGCGACCACGTGCCATTCTGTACCCACGTGGATCCTGAGATCACCGCATGGAGCTGTGGAAGCATGGCTAAATCCGGCCAAGGAGGCAGCCTCCGCCGTTATCACACGCCGCAACTGTATTTGCCTAAGGACCGATTTCATCGTCTCTCAAGGCAACCTCTTCGTAGACATTCTGACCTTCCGCCCAAAGATTGAAATCCGTTGGAAATTTCAAACAACGTTTCACAATTCCCTCTCCCCCTGAAGGTTGCACGCGCGTCTGGAGCCACATCACCAGGCGCCTATATAACTCTTCGACTGAGTTTAGAGAGCAGCACTGTTAAAATTTCCAACTTCTCCGGCGAAGGAGCTGAAGGACGCTCGTCCCTCCTTCCCAGCGGCGATTTCGATTCGAGTTGAAGGCTAAATCGATCCGTGACCTCTGCCATAGTTAATCGGCACGTATCCGCATCCGTGAACTCTGCGATGGTCAATCAGCAAGTATCGACTTCAGTGAACTCTGCCATAGTTAATCGGAAATTATTGATTTCAGTGAACTTTGCCATAGTCAATCGGCAAGTATCTGAGGAGGATTACTAACTCACAAGGTTCGACAAGTGCCTCCCTCATCTGAAGCAAGAGGTAACTTGACTTCTTCCGTCGCATTCATCGTACCCAAACTGGCGCCTTTTCGGCAACGAGCTCGTAAGGTAATCGTAACCGTTGACGTCTGCAGATTGATCTTGAATCTGGCTTACCCCATTGCTCCATTATTTGTGTGAACGTTCCGGTTTCAAATCCCCCTTTAAATCACCAAACTGAATCTGACCTCTTTAATCCATTAATTAACCTATCTGTATCTCGTGTGGACCTTTAATCCCGTCTGCGCGACCATTCCCTTTAAACCCAGTATTTGTGTAAATATAAATATCATTTTTGTTGTTAGTAAAGATATATTTTCGTCATTGTCTTTCTTTTGCAACCCCAACGCATACCAGCTACCTGTTAATCTTTGTCCAACTTGCACTCTGAAATATTTGTTTTAAAAGGACCCCGTAAAGTTAATATTATACCATCCCCACTGGCCTCATAAAATTTCCCCTTTCAATAACGGTCTTCAACAACTTCGGCCCCAAGCCCCAAAGTACCTATATATATATATATATATATATATATATATATATATATATATATATATATATATATATATATATATATATATATATATATATATAGAGAGAGAGAGAGAGAGAGAGAGAGAGCGCGTCTTGCCATTCCACAACAACTTGATTTCATCCACTTGCATTCATCAATTTTCATTTAGCCCCTTGATTTCATCCACTTTCTTTCCTTTACTTGTTTTAATACACTTGCTTGTACTCAATTGCTTTCATTCACTTACATTCATCCACTTACTTTCACCCACTCGAATTCATCCACTTGCTTTCATCACTTACATTCATCCACTTATTTTAATCTGCTTGATTTCATTCTCTTGTATTTATCCATTTGTTTTCATCCACTTGGTAGCATCCTCTTGCTTTCTTCCACTTAATTGCACCCACCCTCTTTCATCCACTTGCTTTCATCTACTTGCATTTATCCACTTGCTTTGATCCACTTGTTTTGATCCACTTGCTTTGATCCACTTGCTTTGATCCACTTGCTTTCATGGGGCATTGAAAATAATTTGATCTATCTCGATCTCCTTCTTTAAAGGCTTCACTCACCCTTATTTTTGACGTTCTCTTTTCTCTTCGCTCTTTTATATATGATTACCTTTTGAACTTTGGAACCAATTACAATATTATTAATTCTATGGATGAAGAATGGGAGAAGAAGAACGAAGGAAATATTTCTTCAATACATCATCAACTCTAGGCCACGGAACTGTAAGTCAGGTCCTCATGTTGGGGAACAAGCAAGTTCGTACTATGAACGTATGGTCTCCCAACTACGATTTTGAACTTTCCTCGCTGTTAAAGGTGAGGTACAAAAATATAAAACAAAAGTCAATATTATATTTTTTAGAACGATTATTTAATATGTTTTTATACGTGAATTTATTTATTAATTTAATCATGCCCAAGTAAATTAGTAAAGGTGTTAAAATATCACTAAACATTCGATTAAATTATATCATAAATTTATCTAAACATTCTTACCTAATACCCTCTATTCGGGTCATCGGGGATTCTCCTTTTGTGACTTTCATTTAGCCAATCCAAAGTAAATTTTAGCTGAAAAATAATTTTTGGAGAAAATAGAATTAACATATATAAAATACAACTGAATTTCTTCTCTTCTTACCATACAAACATTTTTTTGGGAAACATTGCTTATAAAAGGGAATCACCAGAATGATTAAGAAGAAATTTAATTGGGTTGTAAAGTCTTCATCAAAACTGCCATAAATTCCTTCCAAAATTTCTGAAAGAAAAGATATCTTTTATGCATTTTATCATTTCTTTCAAATTGTTTAATTTTTTTTACATATTTACAATGAGTGCATAACTGTCATAAATAAAAAACGAAAAATTATCCTTTATGCATTTCATAATTTTTGTTAAATAGGTTTAAATAGCTTTCTTGAAATTGTTTAAACTTGGGTCGTAAAATTTTGATCAAAACTGCGATAAATTCATTCCAAAATTTATAAAAGAAAAGATATCTTTTATGCATTTTATCATTTCTTTCAAATTGTTGAATTTTTTTTACATATTTACAATGAGTGCATAACTATCATAAATAAAAAAAGAAAAGTTATCTTTTATGCATTTCATAATTTTTGTTAAATAGGTTTAAAAATCATTTCACTGGGTGCAATGATTTTAAAGGATAATATTTCAGGAAATTTCATATTTAAATAATGTTTAAAAGCTGCATTGAACGATGCAATTCAAATTTGCAAAGTCTGAAAGCATAAAATAATGTTAATCATAAGCCTTTATGAACAGAGGATTGGAAGTTTTCTTGCTAAATAGTAATTTACTCAACGAATATCTGGAGTAGATGGAAAAAGATATTCAATAACTACATTAATATTTTTTCAATTTACTCCGTATTTTTGGCCTACTTGAAAGTAATGTCGTCTATTAATACGCCGATATTTTTCTCTTGACAAATGCTCCCACGGTTAACGATTCAAATTTACTGCCGTCAACAATTTTAGTTGAAATCATCTCCTGATGAGTGCTCATTGCAGACTCTTATCCTGCAAATCCTCAACCATTTGTCGTTTGTGCTCCTCTTCTGGAAAGTTTACTCCTCACTCTTGTACTATTTTGCGAGGTGTGTTATGCTCTCATACCTATTTAATATCTTTATGGATTAGGACAGAGAGAAATATCAGTATGAATGAGGGAAATTATGAAATATCTACAATACTGCGGACTAAAACCTCCTAAGAGACCATAAAACAATAAAAATTCTAATATATCTAAGTTCTGTTCCAATTAGCTGAAAATTTAGGAGCAGTTAGAGTAGGTAAAATACAGGAAATATTTTGAAAACTATGAAACTTAAAACATAGAGGAAAAAAATGGTGAATTCATCGAAAAAGAACTGGAAAGTATTATTTTTATTAGTTTCCTTTAATGTTTTCGCCAAAGGTGATGGTCCCTGATTCATTTTAGGATATATTGTTATGCTTGGTATAACTTCTAGTTGCCACACCTCCATTAAATACTATTCTATGCTCAAAAACACCCTCTGCCTTTTTATGGAAACAAATTGTCAGACGTGTTTTTCTGTCTTTATAATGTTTACAAAAGTGTCCCTTAAGCTCGACTTTGAAGGAGAACCATGTTAAAAGATGTCCTGATATAGAAATTTTATGAGAAGGTAATTATAGATATTGGGTTAATTCTGTTAACATTTAAGACAATATTTATCGTAGGATTAGACCTAAAACACCCAATCTTTCTCCCATTACAAGCAATCTCTACTTGCCCCAGGAGAAAAATATCTGAATTTCTCTCCGTCTCCCCCTTATGAAAGGATTAGCCTTTAAAATAAAGAATTTTCACCATATTGATGATTAAGTGAAGATGTAGAAGTTGCTGAAAAACTCTTAACTTCTTTAATTACAAATTGATCAGAGATTAAGAATTTAGGGACGAACTGTGATCGGATATTTTGTTCTTTTCGTAAATTTTCCTCTTGTAAATACCAGAAAGCCTCCGTTTAATTTGTGGCGTTAGGCAATTAACACTGTAGATATGTAGTTACGTATTTAATCCCTCAATCTAATGTATATTTTTTTTGTAATTTTTCTCTTAAATATTTCCAACCATTGACAACGAGAAAGGAAAATTATTTTTTCATGTCAAAAGGTATATTCGGAAGGAGATTCTTGGCAATATCGTTACCGAATACTAACAATGATTTATTATTTTTTGTGACGAATTCTTTTTTATCCACTTAACCACTTAAATACGGGGCAATTAATTTAAAAGTTTGTTCTCTCTTTTAATTTTTTATAGAGTAAGTTGGAGTTAAAGTATTCATTTCCTGAAATAATCCAAATGAATGCTGTCTTTAAATCCATAGAAATCTGGTAGCCTACCTGAACCTTCTGGAATAGAGATGGAAATAACTAAAATCCCAGTCGGGAAACGTAGTTTATAATAGACATGGATATATTTGTTTCTCACTCGAATAGCATTAATCATCAAAATCCTTGGCACGTTTTTACCTCGAAATCTACAAAGAATTTAGCCTTGGTTTTGATTGATTTAAAGATGTGAAGATTCGTTCGGATTCCGAATTCCCAACATGGATTTCTCGATATCGTGAATGAAGAGCCAATCTGCTCATGAATGATAATCGAGACCTTGAAATTGCAATACTGAGATAAGATATTGCTATGCACAAGAAAGCAAGAACGCAAAAATAACGAAAACAAGATTTAGAACATAAATTCATATTTAAGTTAACGGCAGATAAGATGTGTGGAAGATAAATAGCCCAACCAACCAAGAGATATTATTAAAGAGCATAGAACCGAGAGATCTCCAACTCTTTGCTATATCATTACAAATTATCGTTAAATACACTTCATTATTTTCACGGTAAAATATTACACACATGTGGATCGATCCTGCATTTATGAAACTTAAATTGTAAAAATAAAGCAAATTAACATAATGAATGAGGCGTCTTAACACCCCCATTCATGCAATCAAGCTTCAATTAAACTCAGAAAAGAGAATAAGAATGTGTATCAGAGAGATGCTTAATTACTTAATCATTCATAGGAAACATATAATTTGAACCGAAATATTATAATTTAAGCAGGAAAGACTCAATATCTCCCCCTCATTTCCTTATGAAAGTGACCGTGGCCAGTCCGTTGTCTTATAAATTTGTTAGATTTGAAAAAGTTATATGAGTGGGAAGATAACCACCAGGTAGAATGCCGGTGTGTTCAAAAAGCCAACTAGCGACCGTATCAGAAAGTAGATACACTCAGACACGATTCACTTACCCTTTGCCTTTGACCAGTCATGAGAGGAAACGGCATTAGGTTCAGCAGTCTTTTCCATCTACTCCTGCCATAACTCGGGCATCGTGTACCTTTATGCTTCGCCATCTTAAGACACTTAGAAAGGCTATGTAGCAAAATAAGGTCAAAGGGCAGCCACGTGCTCTTCTGTAACCACGTGGTTTTGAAAGCACAGCATGGAGCTTTGAAAGCACGGCTGAACCAGGGTGAGGAGACTTCGATTCGAGAACGAAGGCTAAATCGACATCCGTGAACTCTGCTATAGTCAATCGGCGAGTATCTGACGAGGATTCCCATCTCCGAATGCTGTCTCTGGGTGCTCCCTAATCTGAAGCGAGAGGTAACCCGACTTCTCACGTCGCTTTCATCGTATTCCAACTGGCCCCTTTCCTGCAACGAACACGTAAGCAATTGTTACCGTTGCCGCTTGCAGATTGATCTAGAATCTGGCTTACCGAATCGATCCATTCTTTGTGTGTGCGCACGGTTAAAAATCCTCCTTAATCCCCTAATTAATCCACCTGTATCTAGCGTAGACATTTAACTCTATTATCTGTGTTACCATTTCCTTTAATCCTCCTTAATCCCCTAATTAACCCACCTGTATCTCGCGTAGACATTTACCTCTATCTGTGCGACCATTCACTTTACACCCAATATTTGTGTATATTTAAATATCATTTTGTTGCTAGTAAAGATATATTTTCGTCATTTTCTTTCTTTTGCAATCGTAACGCATACGAGCTACCTGTTAATCTTTGTCCGACTTACACTCTGAAATATTTGTTATAAAAAGGACCCCGCGAAGTTAATAATAAACCATCCCTACTGTACTCATATTAATTTCCCCATTTACTAACGGTCTTTAACCAACTCCGGCCCAAAGTCCCCAAAGTACCTACGTATATATATATATATATATATATATATATATATATATATATATATATATATAGAGAGAGAGAGAGAGAGAGAGAGAGAGTCTGGCCATTCCACGACAGGCTACTAGTGTCACACTCTTATCTACTTTTGCTAGTAAGTGTGTGCAAGCAGAAGCAACACACGACTCAGTCAAACACTGCAGCTTCCGAGTTTTTGACATTCATGGCACGCATCGACTCGACTTCAATACCCAGACAAGTCTCCATTCAACTCTGCCTCAAGATTAGAAAATTTATTAATTTCATCTAATGCAATTACACACTTTGTCTTCAATTCGCTTCGAACGGTGAAACAACAAACGTATCATCTGTTCTACCTTTTTCATTTATCTCGATTTTTCATCTTGTTTATTTAACATTTTTTAATCCTTCAATAAGTGGCTGCTTGCTAAGAGTGGACGCTACTACAAACCTACTCCTCAGCCATTTCAGCGTCATGAAATGCTGACCCCGGAGTGGTTGGCATGGAACAGGCGTCCACGAGGAGGAGTGATTTGAACCTTTTATCTCTTTTTATACTTTTCATCATATCACGTCATGTGAAAAAAAACAAATGTTTTTTACTATATTTAATTGCGTTTTTGAGGTTTGGCGACTACGGTGGCCAAAATTCCTTTGAGCAGAAGTTCATGGTCAACCCCAATCACTCTTGCACGGGTTTGGCCGTGTGTGCCGGTGCATCTTCCTGCTTAAAGACTTAGTCCGCCTTCTCCGTGATCTTTTTTACACAGAGCAAGAACTTAGTAGCTACGATACCCACTTAATCCGTCCCGGTGAGCCCCTAGCCAGCCGCGAACCACATCAGCGTCATATTCTCGCCATTAGAAGCTACGGCACCGCGCATCATCAAGGAGGCTAGGTGCTTGTTTGTGGACACATAGAGAACATCGGATACATCCTAGCTGAAGCTTAACACGCGGTCGTTCTGCTTGTTGATGACTAAATCGACAGTGAAGAGTTTTATATTAGAAAAATAAGAATTCGATTGTGATAAATCTTCAAGTCGTTGTGAAGGCGAAGACCATGCTCCTGAAGTTGTTCTCGCAAGCGCAGTCATTTTGGGATTAGGTTGATCTTTGAGGTCTTACTCGTTCTAGTTTTTTGTTGTTTACTCTGAAGAAGCTTCGAATTATACAATAAGCCAGCACGAACATGTTGATAAAATATCTAAGAACAAATTCCATTTCGAATAACTTCCCAAACCTACCCTACATGTTTGTAGTAGAATGCCCCTTTTTATTACTCCACACCTGACACCACTTTTGTCGTGGTATACCTTGTGGAACGTGAAGTACTTCTTTGATGAAGTAGGCTTTGCTTCTAAGAGTGCTAATTTTGTTGTTTTAAAGGAAGAGCCGCTTCAAACACGTAAGGATATAGAGAAACGCACATGGATTCCCAAAATAAACTTATATTTTCAATTTAACAAGTTACTACACAAAAAAAAAACATGAACCACAGAAATACTCCAAATATTATAATACACAATAATTACTTCAATTAACTTGACCCTCTAGAATTGGCTAAATTCGATCCGCTTTTCAATATATAAGATTTAGGCTAATTGTCTCTACTGGAGTTTAAATACCTTGGTTGTTATGGCGGCGAGTTTGAGTTTGACCTTGAACTCAATGAGCCCCATACACCACAGGCATCTGGTAGGTCCTTTGAGGCGTGCTTCGACCAGATTGTTGGAGGTGATCGAAATCACGAGGTACTTTGGCGAGTGTAGCATATGGGGGTCCATACGGTATTCAAGGGAGGTGTTCTTCAAGGGCGAGAACAATCACGGTGCTTTAGGAGGCACCAGAGTAGGCGGGGTCTCTCTGGCGAGAGTAAGTTGAACTTGGTTCTTAAACCAAGTTAACTTAGGGTTAGGTGTGACCACCGGGTAACGGGCTCGAGGGGAAGCTTTTCTTCCTCGTTACATAATTCCTCATGGGTGAGGACTGTACTCGTGGGGGGTCTTCTTCAAGGGCAAGGATCGAGGAGGGAGGGTTTCTCTGATGAGAATAAGTTGAACTTGAACAAGTTAACTTAAAGGTCGTTTTGGTAACCAGGAACTAGCTCGAGGATGAGCTACTTCTTAGTTCCAGTCTTCCTCAAGGTCGAGGATAACAGAGGGGGATTTCTCTGACGAGAATAAGTTGAACTTGGTTCCTCAACCAAGTTAACTTATGAGTTTGGTGTGGCCACCAGGTAAAGGGCTCGAGAGGGAGCCTTTTCCTCTTCTTTTCGTAATCCCTCAAGGGCGAGGAAGTTCCCTGGCTTTTACGATGCACCAAGGATAGGAGGAGTCTCTCTGACGAGAGTAAGTTGAACTTGAACAAGTTAACTTAACGTTCGGTTTGATAACTTGAGTCTTGCTCGAGAATGAGCTGCTTCTTAGCCCCCTAGGTAGCCCTGCCTCTCTTACAGGGGACTTCGTAGTCTGGCGACTCAAGTATTCTACCTGTCCAGTCTTGGTAGCCCGGCTTCTATCCGAAGACTTCGTAGCCTGGAGACTGACGTATTCTACCTCGTTTTTCCTGAGTGTTTCTTATTTATACCTCGTCACCTGAATGGGGGTAGGGGTAGGAGGGGGGGACGGCTTGTAGACGGGCCCAGGAGGGTTCTTATTCCAACGGTTTTTCTCACCAAGTCTTACCTCAGCACACGCTGGTCATCGAGCTTGAGAGAAACGCGTCTCCAATTTCTTATTTAAGGTGAAATTGAATATACTCTCATAGGGGAGATCTTGTAGTTTAAAACCTTTCGGTTTTTCATAGCTTGACCCTCGTTACCTGGATCAGATGTTCTTGCGGTTACAGTTCCGTGTTTCCACTGAGAGAGCACGGGGGAGTGACGATTCCCCTACAATTGAAGTTAAATTTTCATCTTACCTCAAAGTGATGAATTGCTTGGTGATGCAAGATCTTTATCAAATTGTTATCGTGTGGAATTGGTATTTCATAAATCGGTGCGATCAGCCTCACTGTTGACAGACGCTTTTGCTGTAACACCGACATGGCTTGCAGCGAAAAATAATTGCGGCTATGTGTTAATCTATAGCAGCATATGTATGATTTGCGCTGTATATCAAACCAATAGAGTAACACATAGGTTATAAAATAATCGTGTATACCAGTATAACAACGCGCCTTCAATTAGCTTTTAAAATTATTCTTGTGAATATAATTTGATATAAAGAAAATTTTACATATTTAATAACATTTGACATAAAAATGGTTATTAGGAATTAAACCTTTTCCTATTTTAAATAGTACGAAGGTTTGCATCAATTATAAACTATTCACTTTTTTCTAGGTTTAATAACAATGAATATATTTTAAATTATTATTTTCAATTATTATTGAACTATGTATAGATTAGAGGTGACTTTTGTATAAATTTATAATAATTATCAAATTATTTCGAGTTTTTATTAAAAGGTATCTGTGGACAAATACAAAAAGTATCATCAATGAATGAAAGAAATTAACCAGTTCTCCTGACATCTCTCAACCCTTTAAACGAAACATTTCCTCCTTTCCCTTTTTTCCCTCAGTCACTTATTTGCATTTGTCGTGTGGCTGTAGACTATAATCCGGTATCTCAGAGGATGGGTTCTTCTCTTCGATAATTCTTGACGCAGAGGTCAAAGATGCTACACATGCTTAAATTTTTGCACTCTGGTTTTTATCAGAATTCGAGATGAACTTAAGTGTTCAATAATATTAACCCATTAATGCCTTAGATTAGTAGTCAGCCTACTTTCTTATGGAATTAAACAAGGCAATAAAAGATATTTTGATTTCGTAACATACAATTAGGTCTAAGCCCCACTAGCTGTCTACTAGTTCATTATATCCATATACAATGTATAAGAGTGCAGAAGCCGTCGATAATCCTTTGGTTAGTAAATATTTCTACACCAGAATGCAATAGATAGGTACAAGGGAGTAGATTGTGTCAGGATAGTGATTAGATTACGATGGCTGAACTACCAAAAGATCAGGCGGTGAAAATAAATATTTTTAAAACTCTATGTTCATCCCTCAATGAAAAACTCGTTAACTTTCGGGAAAGTTATAACCAAAGAGGTCTTTATGAAGGGAATGGCGTTTACGAGGGGCGGTCAATAAGTTTCGCAATTCGGATACAAGGAAACAAGATATGAGGAAAAGTGTTTTATTGTTTTTCAATATAAATACCCTCGCCTTCAATGCACTTGCGCGACTTGTCCCTGAGGCTTCGAATTCCCGACAACCAGAAATCTCCCGACTGCTGTTCAATCCACTCCTGGATGGCGAGATGGACATCTTCATCATCCCCAAACCGGCGTCCACGCAGTGCAGCCTTGAGTTGGTGGAATAAAAAGTAGTCGCAGGGCAGCTTGTGCAACTCTGGCCTTGTGAACAAGCGTATTGTCGTGGAGGAGACGGACACCGCATGCCAACTTGCCGCTTCTGATGGATGCACTTCTTTAACCCAGCCAGTTCCTAGGCGTAATATTGGCCTGTGATGGTCCTTCCACGAGGCGCATAATCCACCATCAACATTCCCTCAGAATCCCAGAAGATGGTGGCCATGATCTTCCCAGCTGAGGGTTGTGTGCGGAACTTGATATGGGTCGGAAAGCCCCTGTGCTTCCAGGCCATGCTTTCGAGCTTGGTCTCGGGATCCAAGTGGTGGACCCACGTTTCATCACCTGTCACTATGCGTGACTCGAATCCCGCTAGGTCTTGGTTGAAGAGGAGCAGCAGCTTCTCCGAACTTTGACGACGTTAAAGTCGATCATGGGGCGTGACGTTTCTAGGGACCCAACGGGTCCCTAGAAACCTTGGTCATGGCCAAATTGTTGTGGATGATGTCGATAACACTTCCATGTGATATTCCAAGTTCTCGCTCGATTTCTTCGCCTTCACCCGTCGATTTTCGAGCATCATCCTCTCCACACGGGCTACATTGTCCTCGTTGGTCACGTCTGACGGGCGTCCTGGACGAGGGTCACCTTCAAGGGACTCACGACTATGGCGGCATTCCCTATTTCAGCGAGCAATGGTTGCATAGGAAGGGGCGGTGTCAGTGTACACTGCAACCATGCGTTCATGGGTCTCTTTTGCATTCTTGTCTTCCTTGGTAAAAAATCTGATCACTGCGTGGTTCTCAACCTTTTCCATTGTTGAAAAATTGTGACTGACGATCTGCGATCAGCTACTACTTCTTAAATAGACGAGGCAGGAGCGTACGGCTGCAGGTCCTCACTTGTCATAACTTGTCCTAACACCCCCACAAATAGCCATCCCCCTTCCTCTGTTTTCCCCTACCGATTAGCAAAACATATTGACCTCCCCTCGTATGTTTATGAGGGATATATCATGTTTTAATATCTTCAATACGGTTAATAAAGACGCACAAGCCGACGCAGGTGTCCTATTATTTAGTTGTCTATGCATGTCCTACAATTTAAAATCATCTCTTATCGCTTGAAAGTTTGCTTATTTATATATAAGAACTTCTTGCGCTTTCATAGGGGTAATTAAATCATATTTGATCTTAAGCACTAATGTGTCATGATCCGAATTTCCCCTAAAGTTCCTAAATTTTCTCTCTGACTTTAAAACAAAATTAATTATCTTGTTTTACCTTCTAGTGTGTTCGAGAAATTGATGCAAATAATTATTCAAAAATGCGTTCAAGTTATAGTTATCTGTATACCAATCAACTTCCGGAAGATTGATATCACTCACAATGCAAATATTCTTGGAACTAATAGTTAATTAGTATCTTTAATTAGTGCAGGGTCGTCTTCATATGAACTATTCGCCGCTATGTATATTTGTCCCAAAAATAGAGACAAGGCTTTCTCTCAATTTTTATCCAGATTGACTCCATATGTTGTGGATTTAGCACCTCAATTTAATTCCGTCTTTACGTAGAACAAGACATGGTCTCCTTCCTCATCTCTTTTATTTTTGCTGTTTAAGAGTGCATAAACCAAAATTGAAATGACTCAAGGGTCTCTTTTTATTATAAGCAACCACGATTCAGTAATGGCTAGAATTTCTTGATGATATTTATCATTAATTCTATTTTAGTTAATTTTATTTGGTTTTATTCTATTCTTCTAACAGTGAGTAGTAGTATTGAAGGTAGTTGGACGAGTGCTCACACACACAAACAACCATGTGCACATTCAAATACATACACACGTACATGAATTTGCACCCTGAGTCTAACCCCTTACTGGTTGGTCGCTAAGATGCTGCCCAACCAACTCAACTCCTAGGTCAGTAAAAATGTGTCTGTGTGTATGCAGGCTCTGATTCCTTCAAAAAAGGTCACTTTGGAGCAAATCGGGCACGGTTTGAATTTTCATGCACTTAAGTTGCCACTTAACTTTTTTACAAACCTTTAATTGATCCTTCCAGTTGACATTGTTTAAATCATTTGTCGCTAAACTTCTGTGTGTCACACGTTCTAAGATGATCTTCCATCCACGCTGTATCACACCCAGACTTAGTAACTGTTTTTCAACCGAAAATGTGTGTGGACCTGATTCTAAATTTAATCTAGACTATTCATCTACCGTTCATTTCTTCGATCATCTTCGTCGACTTATTCGGAATGAATTTCTGTATAGTGGCTCAGTCCAACCGCCTTTCAAATGCTACAACGGAAAAGAAGCACTTGAATATCTCCAGTTTATGGATTTAGAATATTTAATCATCGGGGAAAAATTTAAAAACGAGCTTATGGATCAGTTTTCCTTTGTAGGAGGTCTACCCGATCGTCACAGTACATGGATGGATTAGTTTTTTTGCATATTACATTCTAACATGGTGACTGATGGTGAGAAAGTAGTGAACACTGCTATATTTGACACAAACCCCCTGCTATTTCGCTTTCTCTCATGGTATTACCTCTAGTTCACTGATATGATGAAAACTAAGATTGAAAAGGCAAAGATGAAAGAATTCTCCTTCTCACAAGATCTAAAAAAAATGTGATGATTTATTTTGTAGACAAATTAAAACAGTGGTAGTTAAATACCAATAATAACTTTGTTTCATTTTTAGTCGCGAGAGACTCTACATCTCACTAGGTCGGTCGGTCGGTCCCCGTTTTTTTTTTGTTTTGTTTTTGTAATACCATTGTAACTATTCGGCTGATTCTAATGAAATTTGGAACTCTTATGTTATTCTACATTCTCTTTCGAATGGTATAATTGCCAAAGTCCTCCTACGTTTCGCCAAACTCTGTATATTTCTTCCAGGTTTTAAGGTCTTGACGTCACATCAAAGCCTTCAAAGGAAACGGAACCGCAAGAAAAAAACGGGGCTGGAAAAGGGCAAGCTATAAAATTTTTCTAGCCACAGATTTCTGCAAGAACTTTAATAGCCGGTCCGAGATACGGAATATCATTCAAATAAATCAACTGAAACATCCATCCATCTGATTCTTTAGCAAAAACCCAGGGAGGAAGGCGGAATTAGCCACAAAATGTGTCACGAAAAGGAAAAAGGGCCGCCCATCGCAATGTAAACAAACGTGACTAAGCAAAAAATATGGAATAAACTCTAAAAAAATAAAAAGCCGCTCATAGCGGTGTCCAAAGAATTTTCTACATTAATTTTCAAATCCCTGGATTTATTTTAATAGCTCAAACCCAGGTGGAAAACGATTAAATACCCAACTAAATAGAAATACCACCAATGTGACTAAGGAAAAAAAAAGGAAAAAACCTATAATAAATTAATCGCAGCTCATAGCGATTGCCAATAATTTTGAATATTAGTCTAAAAATCTCCGAAATTATTTTAACATCCCAAACCCAGCGGGAAAACGATTAAATACCCACATAAATAAATAAAAGAAACACCAACGTCACTAGACAAAATATATGAACTAACCTTATAAAAAAACAATAGCCACTCATAGTCATTTCAAAATAATTTCGAACATTACCCTACAAATCTTTGCTCTCGTTTTAACCGCCCAAACCGTGTGTGGGGAAGGGGGGACGCTTACTTACTCAAAGAAATAAAAAAAACAACAAAATGTCAGACAATGCGGTTTTTTCCTTTAGTCTAATTACATAGGAATTTTCTAAGTGCACAGGATTAAAGCTATTTTAATTGTGTTTTGATGCCGGCTTCGATATTTGTAGCTAGTTTAGGTTTAGTTATTGTGTTTTTCTCCAATTGTGGTCTTATCCTCTCATGTTTCAACGTTATGGAGTCACATTTTAGTCTATTTCTATAGGAATATCGCGAATTTCCCCTGATTAAAACTATTTTAAATGGGCTTTCGATGCGGGCTTTGATAGTAAGAGCTAGTTTCAGTTTAGTTCTTCAATATATGGCCACTTCAGGCCTAGTTTTTTGAGTTTCAACCGCTATCTCGAAACTTTCTAGCCTATTTCTATATGAATTGTTTTAATTTGATACGATTGAAGCTGTTTTAATTGTGTTTTCCATGCGAGCTTCGATATTTTTAGCTAGGTTAGGTAGATTTTTTTTCTAGGTTTCTTCCAAATCAGTTAAGTTCATCTTCATTTCGCCAAATTTGGTCTATTTCTTTGAAGTTTTAAGGTCGTGATGTCACATCAAAGCGTATTTTTACATGAATTTCTCTAACTTCACAAGACTAAAGGTATTTTAATGGGTTTTCGATGAGAGCTTCGATATTTTTAGCTAGGTTAGGTTGATTTCTTCTCAGTGCAAGAAACAAATGGGGCTGGAAAAGGGCAAGCTATAAAATTCTTCCGATTCCTACGAAATTTCAAACACTTATGTTGCTTCGAGCATAGAATTGCCAAGGTCATTCCAAGGTTAGTCCGGGAATTATTGAAAGTCTTGAAGGACATAAATCAGAATAAGTAAAAGCACGCGACAATTTGGTCGGCAGACTTTGTTTAAATTGGATATTACGAAAATATATACACTAAAATCCAAATATTAATAAAATAATACTAACGACTTACGATATAAAACATGTGATTAATAAATTAATTCCAGATAAAGCAAAAGCGGAAGACGAGATTATACTCACCAAATATTAAGGAAGTGCGGAACGAAGTTTCCGTTATACTCGCGTTCCTGTTTAATTACTTTCTGGAAGCAAATTTTCTTCCCAGGGACTGGAAAATAGCAAATGTTATTCCCATATCATTATTATTTAAATTAATAGAGTTAATTATCGATATAAAATAAGTAATCATTAAAAAATAATAAACTTTTAGTAAATACTCTTCGTGGCTTCAAGAAAGGGATATCTTGTTTCATTCGTTTGGTAACATTTTATTACCGCATGGCAAAAGTTGTCGATTCGAGTTCAAGTAACGATGTAATGTATCTAGATTTGCTAAAGTTTTTGATAAACGTCCGTTCAGTATATGCCTTTCAAAGTAGAAGCTATGCCTTCACGACAATAGAGTAACTTGGATTAATAGCTGGTTGGCAAATCGTAAACAAAGGTTGATTTTATTTGAGTGGCTACCAATCACAAACGGAGTTCTCCAAGGCTCCGTTCTTGGACCAATCTTATTATTAATTTAGGTAAATACCATAGGTCCTGGAATGAAGTGCCAAGTAAATTTATTTGCTCGCAATAATAAACAAGGGCAGATAATAAAGGATAAATAACACGGAAGTTGTTTAAAAATTGCTTAAATAAATTAAGTAAATGGTGTGACGATATTTGCATGAAGCTTAATGTTTCCAAATGGGGCATTTTACACTTCGGAAAAATTAATCCTAAATTAAGATACTATATGTAAAGTACCGAGCTTATAGAATGAAATGAATAATTAGATCTATGTATGTATGAGTTAAAATAGATAATAAATTTAATATATCTATTCAGTGCATATCAGCTAGAAAACAAAGCAACAAGACTCGCAAAATTTATCAGGCAGTTCATCCCAACACGAAAAACAGGCAGTATGTTTTAAACCTTACACATTGGTAATCAGATCTATTTTTGCATATGCTTCTTCCTTCTGGTAACCACAATTAACTTGAGATATAAACAATATAGAACAAGAGAAGCGTCGCTATACGAAAATAATAGGGGGTATAAAACTATTAGCTACCAGGAGAAGCTGAGAAAATTTAATTTATTTTCCCTCGAACATTGGAGGAAAAAGGAGGAATAAATAGAAACTTATATACTATTGAGTAACATGCGTGATATTGCAGAAAATCTGTATTATTTTTTAGTCATATTTAATCTTTTTTTACTTTAAATATAAAGTCTAAAAAATGTTTGCTAGTTTCAGTCGTCCTATCAAACTGTTGATAAAAATCTGGCTGTTTTTATTACCAAGGTTTTCTTATAAGATAAAAGGTTTTAGCTCAATAAAATACATATTTTTCTCATTTTACTATGATATCTCAGTCTTAAATTTGTTCTTCCTTGTAGGCATACTTTTTTATATCAGCCAAACTGTGGTGAAATAATATATAAATATTCGCAATAAAGAGAATAAAAAAAAATCAATGAACACTTTGATATTTTGAATAAATCGTAAATCAAATACAAGTTTTGTTCAAATTTACACAGGGTTATTTTAGTGGGATAAAATCGCCCAAATCTCTCGAATTTGAAAAATCCCGTATTGAACGATTTTGAAAAAAATACGTTGCCATTAAAATTGAACAAAAAAGAATTTTAGGAAGTAGAACGTTTTCTATCTGCTAGTATTCTTTTTAGTAACCAGTTTCAAAATTCATTTCAAAGCAGTTCAAAATATCCGAACAAAATACCCTTAATAAAATTCAAAGGAAAATATTTCTGAATTTCTTTTTGAAATCACAATGAATATTCATATTCACGTTGTGGAAGCTGATTTATGAATATAAGAGTAACACTTTTGAAACAAAGAAATACACGTATGAATTAACATAGACATTTAAAATAATGCACATATGAATTTGAGTGAATTTATTGGAGGTAAAAAAAATGTGAGGGGAATCCTCGATCATGAAGATATTCAGAATGGCGGGAGTTATCTCGTATGGAGAAAAGAATGATTAGGAACTAGAATAAGCCCTCAACAGGAGAGGAAAGGTACACGTAATAGGGATAATTGTGGAACAGAAAGATCAATAAAGCCTGTTCCTAAAGTCTGGACACATAGGAAATAACACAATTGTCTCCTCATTCACCAGACCTTAACTTACCGTTCTTGACTTCTTTTTCCAGAATATTCTAAAGGAGAAGTTCTAATCAATGGAAATTAAAGATTCAAGACACCTGAATGAACAGCGCCTTTGATGGCATTGATTGAACAACTTTTAGGATTAACTTGTGATTTTCCTTAAGTCTATTGACTCCACGTGTGATACTATCTCTTAACTGGTTGATGCTTTGTGGTGGAGTAGAATACACTTTATTCTTTAGATATCGCCATAAGAAATAATTGCACGGTGTTAAGTCAGGGGATGTTGGGGGCCATTCAATTGCATGATTTAGCGCGCAAATGCGGTTGTCAAACGTTTCTCTTAGTTTTGTTCTTACAGCAAGCTGTCTATAAGCGGGTGCGCCGTCCTGAATCCACCAAAGTCTATTGAGTTAATTGACATAAATCTGGCGGAGTTCCCGGAAGATCCTCTTGTTGATCATGCTCAGGTAGGCAGCACCATTCAAGTTATTCTCGTAAAACAATTGGCCGACAAGATAGCCATTCCCGCATATTCCGTTCCACAGAGACACTTTCTGCTGACAAATACGTGCGTCAAAGTTGAATGCTGGGGGGTGGGGGCAGAGAGGGGGGCAGCGGTGCATATTGCCGAATATTATGGCTTTTCCATTGATGAAAAAGGCTGCCTCGTCACCAATCTCAATGTTTCCAAGAAACGAGCAGGTTTATGGAGAACCCATTCGACAAATTGTCTACGACGGGGAACATCAGTTTCAAGAAGCTGGTTCTTGCATGCATCTTATAGGGATGCCATTTTAAGTCATGTTTATTAATGCGGTTAAATGATGACTTTAACAATTGTAACCCATTCTTTCTGAGTGATACATGTTGATTTTGAAGAAGCGTCATCTTAACATTTTCGATATTTTTTGTTGTTCTTATGGTTCTCATACGACACGAACGACCTTTATTTAATTTTAAGCATGTTCCTTCATGTTGGTATTTGTGAACATTTTTCCAAATTGTGGGCTTGCTTGGTGGGTGCCTACCTGTAAAACGTTGTTCAAATGAATCTTGTACTTGTTTAATCCTGCCAGTCTTAATAAAGTTTGTGACTACAAATACGCGTACTGCATGATTAGAAAGGTTCTATTGAAGTAAACCTTTACCCAGAAACACTTTGATTTGCTTAGTAAGCAGTAATAACGAGACCATACCACAGCTTGGCTGAAAAACAACTGTAAAATGGCAGGTTTATGGAGAACCCATTCGACAAATTGTCTACGACGGGGAACATCAGTTTCAAGAAGCTGGTTCTTGCATGCATCTTATAGGGATGCCATTTTAAGTCATGTTTATTAATGCGGTTAAATGATGACTTTAACAATTGTAACCCATTCTTTCTGAGTGATACATGTTGATTTTGAAGAAGCGTCATCTTAACATTTTCGATATTTTTTGTTGTTCTTATGGTTCTCATACGACACGAACGACCTTTATTTAATTTTAAGCATGTTCCTTCATGTTGGTATTTGTGAACATTTTTCCAAATTGTGGGCTTGCTTGGTGGGTGCCTACCTGTAAAACGTTGTTCAAATGAATCTTGTACTTGTTTAATCCTGCCAGTCTTAATAAAGTTTGTGACTACAAATACGCGTACTGCATGATTAGAAAGGTTCTATTGAAGTAAACCTTTACCCAGAAACACTTTGATTTGCTTAGTAAGCAGTAATAACGAGACCATACCACAGCTTGGCTGAAAAACAACTGTAAAATGCCCTAGGCTTTGCTTGAAGGATGGAACAAAGACCTAGGCTACCTAGGCTCCCTACGCTTCTCTTGAAAGTGCACGGTGGCCTAGCCTTCCTAGTCTTCGTTTCATTATTTTACCTCCTTGCGCAAACATATTTTTGATAGCCTCAACTAAATTAATTAGTGTATCAACATCAGAATAGGGAATTTAATGAAATTTCCAGAATCGACAAATAAATAGTTGTTAAATAAAACACTTTTTGCTGGACCCTAAAATCTCGAATAGTGTTTGAGTTATACTAATTCAAAGTACGGTTAACTTTTTTTCTCGGACATCCGGTATAACAATGATCTATTCGTTAATGGGAGAAACCGATAGAGGAATGTACGGCAAGGGCTTTGAAAAGGGTGAAACCGGCAGAGACTATGTAGCTATAACTTAAATACATCATGTGGTAGGTGCAATTGATTTCCTTAACACATATGTTCGTGACCCCAAATTTTAGTAGAGCAAAATTTCGTCCCAAGCAAACACCAATAAACAAACAATGGCGGCATATTGTCCTCTAATATCAACACTAACGAGCGATTCATAATAATCGAGGCCACTCAATGTGGTTTCCAGCTTGATACAAAACCACTAGTCCTCGAAAGCAAGTATCAAAGCGACTTGGACCCCACTACTAAATATATGGGTCCTTAGCATGGCAACTCCCTAGGTCTTAATCCTACCGAGAACCGGAGGTGATCCTTAAAAGGAGGGCCTGAGAAGCGGAGGATTTTCTCTTGATGTAATATATAGTCATAACGAACCCCACTTTTATCTTGGGGGCGGGGCATCAAACTTACATATGAAAGGCATAGATATAATTTTGATTGCAGTCCAAGATCCACCAGAAACATATAGATGGTGTAGCTACATAACTGTAGTAAAAAAAGTGGCATGAACGAAATATTTGCCATCCGACTTTCGCTCGTAAAAGAGATAACTCATCCTAAAAACGATATCCCCTCCCTGACTTGATACTGAAAGTAACATAATGATCAGCATGACAATTGCTGGTAAGTCCAGGTAACCACTGGATGGTCCTTGTTTTTATAGTAATTGAATTATTTAACAATAACCAGCAATCACCATTCGTCACTCCGGGGAAAGGGGGAGCCGTTACCCGTCAGGTCAAAAAAGTAACTCTAAACTAAATTTCCCCCTTTACAAAATATCACGTTGCTAAAATAAAGTTATAGAAGAAGAGAAGAAGAGAAGATATATAAAAATAAATTTTCTGAAATTCACCATTTGTAATTCTTTGAGTTTTAAAAATTTTTTGATACTTATATTTATTTCTGAACTTTACCATTTTTTTTATATTATAAAGGAATTATTAGAAATAACTTCGATAAAAAAAATTAAATATACTTAGGTGATAACCGAACTAAAAGAAAAAAAACATTTATTAATTTTTTACCCATCTTCAAAAATCCCGTTATACAATTATCGAGTTAGTGATGATATGAATTTATCACTGGTCACCTTAGGGGTAAGAATAAAATATTTCCCGATAAGAATTTCTTACTGGCCACTTAAGGGGTACAAAAAAAATCTACCCCTATAAAAATTACTCAATGGCCACCCAAGGGGTAATAATAAAAAAAGAATTTTTTCTGGCCACTAGAGTGGTAAGAATAAAATCTGCCCCAATAAGAAATTTTAATGGCCATCCAAGGGGGAAGAATAAAATCTAACCCAATAATGATTCTTACTGGCTACTTATTGCGTAAGAAATAAATTTACCTCGATAAGAAATTCGTACTTAGCGTTTAAAGAGTAAGAATAAAATATATCCAAATATTAATTTCTTAATGGTCACCTAAGGGGTAAGAATAAAATATTTCTCGATAATAATTTTTTACTGCCCACTTAAGGGGTAAGAAGAAATCTATCCCGATAAAAATTTCTTAATGGCCACCCAAGGGGTAATAATAAAAAACAATAAAAATTTATTCCTGGCCATTTGAGTATCCACCCCGCTAAGATTTTCTTATTGGCCACTTGAGTAGTAAGAATAAAATCTACCCCGATAAGAAATTTTACTCGCAACTCAAGGGCTAAAAATAAAATCTAACACAATAAGAATTTCTTCCTGGCCACTTAAGGGGGACGGATGAAATCAATGCCGATAAGAATTTCTTATTGGTTGAAGCGACTCATTTCCTCTTCCTGATTACTCAGGTGAGGCGAAATGGACAGTGCCCAGGGAAACCCCTGAAGAGCCCTGAAGACCCCTGAATATCCCTGAAGATCCCTGAAGCCCCTTATTAGTGAGGCATTGTTCCCCTCGACTCGGAGTTAACGTCATCATTGTCTTAAAGTTAATTGTTTATGGGAGCGAACTCAAGATTCAAAATTAGAATCAGTTCTAAGTACACTCGACCCCGCATATTCGCGGGGGATAGTGACCACGACCCCCAGCGAATATTGAAAAATCACGGATAGTTGACACTACCCCCAAACACCCCTAACCCTTCACAAGCATCGCAATACGCTCCCCATATTAATTAAAGAAGTTAAATTTTGTCATGTTCATACACATACAGTTCGAAATAAAGTATCAGAACACATTAAATTATTTTATTGTATAATGTTTACTCACCTGGCGATAATTTTGTTTTGATTGAAGAATGATGATTGTGGATGAAAAACGAGAAATACACAAATCACCGCTCACAAACGTGGGACACAAGCGTACTGAATGGAGTGCGGGAAATCGGTACACATACTGTACATACTGTTGTCGAGCGAGTGAGATCTGAACGCTGATTGGCTGGAATCGTCCTGTCTCATCCAACCAACACTTACGTAGGTTTCTGCGGATATCTGGAAATAGCGCAAATTTTGAATTTTAAGACCCCTAAGATTTTCCGTGGATAGCTGAAGACGTGAATGACGAACCGCGAATAGCCAAGGGTCGACTGTACATAGAAGTATAAATACAGTATGGATACATAGAAGTAAAAGTAATTTTTTGTGTTCTCCTTGAGAACGGGAATTTTGATATCGTTTATTTTATTTATTTTTATTCAATGCAGAAAATTGGGATATCCAGTCAGGAAGTTGATGGAATGACTTATGCATTAGAGTGATAAAGTTAGTAGAAGTGAATTTTTTCAACGCCCATCTGGTGACTGCCCACCAGGGGACAATTCGCAGCATTGGAAGTGAAAAGACATGAGAGATACATCATACAACTGTGGTTTTCTTACTTTGATGAAAATCCAGAGCCTCAATGATGACATAACAGACACTGTTGCTAAAATAATTGTCTTCTCTGATAATTCAATTAATCTTTTTACTAAAAAAGACATGAATATTGAATGTCAGATCGAAGCAAAAGGACTTCTTTATTTTCACTCACAAAAAAGCAAATTTATGTTCCTGGAAGTCAGCAGTCAACCACCACCCGTTATTCAAAAATACACACTGCGTCGCTCCCACAAGGAGGCACCCCGTGTATATTGTTAGAAACGGTACTTGTAAGAGAGGCACGCCTCACAGGGATTAGTGACTCTGACAGTCTCAAACTAGATTGAGTCTACCTGGGATTTATTCTTTCTTGACATTTCCATTTTTGCACTTTAGTTGATGACCAGATTTAGTCAAATTTCCATCATGGTTCCTATAAAGGGGGAGGAGGTATTTAACATATATTATTTCCTCCCAGGTTTCTTTTGTTTAAATGCACCATGGGAAAGTTTGCTGCAGTTGACAATTGGA
This sequence comes from Ceratothoa steindachneri, assembly GCA_963969495.1. Lineage (NCBI taxonomy): Eukaryota > Metazoa > Arthropoda > Malacostraca > Isopoda > Cymothoidae > Ceratothoa > Ceratothoa steindachneri. The sequence goes on along the minus strand of OZ018323.1, from coordinate 142,320,643 downwards.
GAATTGTGTGCCCCCAAGGCGCCAACACTCGGGGTTTTTCTTCCAAGCCTCATTGCCTGCCGGAGGATTTTGGGTTGTGTCTTCCAAACATTTTCATCTCTAATTTCACCACTTTACACATATTTCTTAACAAACTTTCTTCGGCCTCGTTGGTACTTTGCTCTAAACTCTGGGAAAGAAAAGAACTAAAAAAATTTCCAAAGTTTGTCGCAAATTTCCTCCTTGAATCCCAGTTTTGCAATCTCACCTTGATCGCCGCTGGCAAATTTCTCAATTTCCGACCCGAATTTCGAAGAATCGCGAATTTTGGGTCTTAGATGAAAAATTCTTTTTGGTTTTCGTGAATTTTCAATCTGATTAACGACCCAGCCCCTCAAAGTGTCGGGTTATGAATTAGTTGGAATGACATTTTTTTAAAATTTAGAAAGATGAGATAAACATTCTTGGGTAAAGGGAAATCTGAAATTTTATTTATGAATAATTTATTACACTACGTTACAATAGTTTAGTTTACATAGATATTTTTCATGTTTTTATGTATTTGTCATATAATCTGTAATTTCAAAGAGTTTCTTACTTTAAATTTGGTATTTTATAGATTGAACTAGACACAGCGCCTTTGGGCAATATGTCTAGTTTAATCTATTCAGATTTTCTTTAAGATATTCAAAAGTAACATTATTTAAACTTAGTACAACGTATTTAGGAACTGCAAAGAAAATTAAAGCATAAAATAAATAACTTTGAGGAATATTTACGTTAGATGTGATTTGAAGATTGTGCTTTTATCGTGTGAACGCTTTTATCTTTTCTGACTAGAGACCATATACATATGTATATTATCTTATCATTGCAATATCCCATCTTCCTTGATATATTCTCTCCATTGTTACTATGCCCTAATGGAATCTCTCGCCATGTTTCTCACTGACATCAGCCAAAGTATTCACGAAAGAAAAATAGATGTGAATGTACAAAAAAATGCACATTCAAAAACATACGTCAGCCAAAGTCCTTGAAGCTCTTAATACGGTTGCTTCCGCCTGCTTTTAATTTGAATCTTAAAATTTCAAAGAGATACACTACTAAATGCATGCGTTGTTTCTCTTTCGACTTTAGTTATCACTCTTTCAAGTTTCTCAGTCTTCAACATTGTGTTTACTTGTCGTTTGGTCAAACAAATATACCACTCTTAATCTTAGCCTCAGAAAGCTTTGGAAACATGAGACGGAATTCGTGAAATCGAACCAAGAAGGAAAGCATATTGGAGTGCTCACAAACATCCAACTTGAATTCAGCGTATTTGATTTTGTCAAGAAGAACTTTAACTTTATCTTAGTCTTATTTCCTCTGTACGGGGTGTGCAAGAGGCAAAGGTGAATATTGTCTATTAACACTGCTTTGAACTTCGAGGTGAGCTGTTTATGAAAATTCGCCATTCCTCAGGATCATGTTTCAATCCGACAGTAGTAAACAAACCCTTCACTTGTTGTTAGAAACACAGATCCCCACTAACTATTAAGTAAATTTAAAATTCATCATCTCGTTTCGGTACTCATGTGGCAGCAGTCTTCTCAGTATTCGCCATTCCTTCAGCCTGGATTTTAAAATTTCAGCTCCTGACTTGATCAAATCGGCAGTTCACTTTGATTTGTAATGCGGAGATGCGTTTTCAGACTTGGCACGAATGCTTCATCCATTTCTTTGCTGCCGGTATTTTCTAATTCTTCTGATGAAAATTCATTACACTCTCTAAAAAAAGAGAATATATTGATCATTTCTAACAAAACATGACTGAAATTAATGCTACATTCTATCTAAATGTAAAATTTAGGAGGAAGAATATTACTATAAGTTTTCTTATCTCTATTTTTCCTGGTAGAAGAGTTACTGGTAAGGTATAATCATAAGGGAAGGTGCTCCAGATGATGATGTGTCTGGGTACTGAAGAGTTTGCCTTACTTTAACTATTCTGTACTTGTCCTCCTCTATCATTCAGAAAGAGCAGTCATAATGGTCGTTACTAGGCTCTCTCCATAGTCTGGGAAAGTAAAATGTATGGCCCTCCTTGCAGCTTGAATTCAATAATTTCTAGAGTAGATCGAAGGATTCCACATATCATATGAGGGGCCAATAAATAGTCATCTTTCACGATTTTATGTGATATTTGATTTATCCCCATATAAATTATCTACACTTGGCCAAAAATGTATCGGGGAAAAATTTTCCAGCCTCCAGTAGCCATACTAAAAGGAGCTAAAAATTAGATCTTAGGAAACAATCTAAAACAGAGAAAAATGTATTAAATTGGATAATTTATAAATCATCCTAAAGAGCGGTTGTTAATAATATAAAAATCAATATAGTTCTGTAAAGGTTGATGATTCGGGAAAAAATAATCAAATTTTTTGAATTAGAGGAGAAACTTTATCAATAAACAGTAGAAAATTATATAAAACATAACTTTTGGAAAGAAATGTTACGTGGTGATATTGAACTTATTTGTATTTGCATTGACGCATTTTTTGATCCGAAACGAATTTTTTCCGAAGGAATCTTTACCCAATTTTGAGAGATGTTTTCTTCGTTATAGGCGAATATTCTCCGGGTGTATATTCACCTCGGAGGTGGAAGTTGCGCCATCTACAAACATTCTTATATCTGGGAACATCGGAATGCAGCCACACTGTCTTCTCCTTGTCATTTATCTCTCCAACAAATTCCAAATCACGAACAAAGGCAGGAATTTGAGGTCCATCAAATAAGCCTGCTTTTAATTTCTCAAAATACATTGCAGGAATATTAGAAACTATGTGCTGAAAGCATTCCCGGACAGTAATCAATGACTTCGCAACTGTTTCATCAAGATAATTTTGAGATAGAGTGGAGGGAAAATGATTTTCTATCGACTGAAAATCCGGTCATACACAATATTTGGCATGCCTGCTTCAAGAGTTTTACGGATGGGTCATTTATTCTGGGTCAGATGTTTGTCTCTAGTAAGAGCGTGACACATGCCGAGAAAGATTAGAAACCTAATGAGACCTTTCTATTGGCCCAACAGATGATCAAGATGTGCTCTTGATATTTGAGGAAATCAATGGCCATTTCTATGTCTTCAAAGGGTTCTCGCAAATGCACCGAGTGACCAAGAGGAACGGCACCAAAAAACAGAGTCATTATGAAAGAGAAAAACTTCAGGCTGTGCTTAGCTATGCAAAAACAATGTCCATTCTGTAGGGTTATACGAGGCAACCCCTAACTGTGCTAGAATATATGGGATATCTTAGCAGTAGACAAATCGCTGGTCTTCTGAAAAAACGTTCACAAAAATCTGGTCCGTGCTCTGAAATATGACACGTTTGCAGAGCTATCACAAAGATCTTTTCCATTTAGCCTGGAAGTTATTTATTCCATTGCCTTCTTGGAGAGTGCCAAATAATGTATTAAGTCATTCAGTTCTGCTTCAGTAAAACGCTAAGAGATTGATGACTGTTTAGCATTATATGAAGAGTCTTCGGGATTTGAAACCATGACTTAAAATTCCCGATCAGATTTTCTGCTTTTACTTCCGAGGAGGTCAAACCGGAGCTGAAACTTCCTCAGAATGAGGAGTAAGGTCAAATTGCAGAAGGAATACTAGAATAGGGGATATTATTGGAAATTTTTCTTGCCAATAATTTTCGTGTTGACTAGGCAAAAATAGCCGTCAGTTATGTGGTCCTTCGGTTCTCGGAAAGCGTCGAAGGTGAGTAGATTTCAACAAAGAATGAGACGGCTCTTTAGATAGGTGTTGTTATTTGTCTTCCCGCTCAATGTAGAAAGGGAGTTGGAGAATTTGACAATTAAATATTCACGGCTCCAGACAAGGTGGTTTTATTATCTCCAGATAAAGAGAGTTTGGCTTGTGCCTTGCTTGAAGAGGAAGCAGTTCTCAGAGAAAGTTGCTTCAGGAGGAACTGGAAGGGACCCAGAGCAACTCTCTCCTCTCGCAAAACACAAAAAAGCTTCACCTCTCTTTCTCTCTATCTTTCTTACTCCTTCTCTAACTCTCTCACTCTGACTCATTCTTTCTTTCTTTTTTCATCCTATCTCTATCTTTCTCTATATTTTTCTTTTCTCTCCCTCTGAACGAGAGCCAAAAGCTAGGGTGGATGTATGCCTTCATGATCGCTCGGGCATGCCGTATGCGTTTGTGCAGGCTGAGTCGGAAAAACGTACCCAGCCTCCCCCAGTAATTAAATTCACGGGCTTACAAGATATGGCACTGAAATATTTTCTATCTCCAAAATTTCCAATTTTCCTCAAGTCATTTTATTCACTTGTTTTCATCTACGCTTATTCACCATTTCGCCCGTTCATCACGAGTTAGGCCATATATGTTACACCGGTACTCTGAAATAATTGATACCTACTCTAGTTTTTAGATATCACTCATAAATAACTAACACATCTGGGTTTCTTTCCTAACATCTAATACCCGTATAATTTACTCTTACCTCTGTAGGTGCAATCCCACTCAATGTGTTGAGTGATAATGGCCTCGTTAGTTAAACCACTTTCATTTATTTTCTCCATACTACCCAAATTCTTGAAAATCTTTTTCTTAGTTCTCCTTAATTTTGACCATGGGACGGACATGGAAAGATAGGAAAGAATGATTATTTTGTGCAGTTAAAAATGGAACTAGCTGGAAGACGGTGGAGGGAAAGACCATAGTTGAGGTGTGTGTCGGGGGAGGGCAGATACATTGAAGCTACTCCGGGTAAAGAAGGGTTTGAGGAAGAGTCCTTCAGAAATTGCTGTTTGAGAAGAGGCATTAGAAAAAATTACCATTTAGAGGCCGAGACTCTCTCTAGTGTGCAGTCCTCGTTAAATAGAAACAGAGAACTTGAATGAAGCGAGGTTGGCCTCAAAACGGGAGTGATTGTATAGATATAAATTCAACGAAGAGGGTAAAAGAAAATTATAGAGGATGATGAAAACATCTATGCCAATCATTCAATTCAAAAACGCTCGGTGTATAGGAATTTTCTGCAAGCATCAAGGACAAAAATGTACGAGTACCACAAGCAGGCAGAACCACAACTTAAACACATTTCGAAAGATGGACACTTAAAAGTACTAGAAATAATGATATTGGTATTTTTTTAAATTAACGACTATATATTAAATGAATCCATAATCGTGTTTTATTTAAACACAATGTTTAAAACAAATATAATTTATTTAGAATTTTGATCGTTCTTTACTTGTTTTGGCGGGTAAATATCCTTCCTTCTGAAACGAATTTATCTCAAATCTGAAGCTTAAACAACTTTTCCCAGACTGTTTGATTGTTTCATAATCTCGACTTAAAAAAAAATCCCTTCTTTTATCCCTTGTCCTGAATTTCGAAAATTTATCAAAATTTAGAGGTTGGTATAAAAATTTAATAAGAAAAGAATGTTATTAAGTTAAAAGTGTCTAAAAAGATAGTAGACTGTTGCGACTAATAGCCCTTGAAGTCGACACTATCCCCTGATTTGTCGAAGGAAGACGGACCGAAGAGAGAAGCGAAATGTCAAATCGAAAGGATAAGAGACGAACCGTGATCAGAAATTAGAGATATCCTCATCAATTAATCGTTCAACCTGGAGGCGAAAACGGACATCTATTATTTTTTTGTTGTTATTATTTTCTGTAAGCTGAGCACTCAAGTCAACTAGGCATTTAGTCAAATCGATTTTGATCAATCGCTGAACCCCACAAATTCGATTTGCCGCGTAATAACAACTCTACCAATTCATTTGGAAGAATCACTTTATTCCAGAAGATAAGGGAATCGCTAAGATAATAATAATAATAATAATGATAATAATAATAATAATAATATAGGCGTCATAAACCTCTATCGCACCATCGGATCTATAGGGTATCCTAAGAGGGGAGATCGACAGGTGAAGTATTTCTTTAGTCATTATGGGAGGCGTTAAAGAAAGAGGCACTAAACCACGAAAGATATGGAAAGTTTTTTTTATTTTAGAACGCTTAACGCCCTCTTTTACCCATTTTGTGGGTCTAAACAGACGTAAAAAGGAGAGTAGGAGATTAAAAATTGGTGCAAAAGATGAGTTGAGAGAGAGTACTAATTTTTTGGGGTGCGGGAATGGAGTTGGGAGGGAGTGCATCTCCTCTAGGTTTCATTTGTAGGAAGGTCTTGCTCCTCCTACAAGTAGAGAGGAGGTAGAGAAGTAGAAAAGGCGGAAAGATATGAGATGATAACATTGGAGCGAGAATAATAAGGAAAACCCAGGGAAAGATTCCTGCCAAATTTCACCTCATTAAGGACAAAGGAAGGATATCTGAGTAGAGTGAAAATTTAAGGTGGTTCGGTAAAAGTGGAAAAGAATCAATCTTTGCACATAACTTCATCGCCATATTTGGCTTCAGGAGGAGTCTCTGCCAAAGACAATCGCTTGAACTAGTTTTGGTCTTATAGGAATTAATAGGGAAAGAGTTAAGAGTTGAAAAGTGAAAGGATGAAAGAGTGAAAGAGTAAAATAGTTATGAGTGAAAGAGTTAAAAGTTAAAGAGTTAAGAGTGAAAGCGTAAAATAGTTAAGAGTGAAAGAGTTAAGAGTCAAAGAGTGAAAGAGTTAAGTGTGAAAAAGTGAGAGTTAAGGGTGAAGAGTGAAAGAATTAAAAGTAAAAGAATTAAGAGTTAAAGAGTTAAAGAATTAAGAGTAAAGCGTAAAGAGTGAAAGAGTTAAAAGTTAGAGAGTTAAGAGTGTTAGATTAAAAGCATCCTTTGTAACAAGGAGTAACAAGGAGTAACAAGAAGAGTAAGTACCCTAGGAGACCTTACGGTCCATTCAAAGAGGGTACCTTTGGACTAGCAATCGAGCAGGCACATGGCTGCTCAATTGTTTTGCGTCCATAAACGGCCACTTTTCAAGACCTTGTCTAGTCTTGACTTGAACTGGTCAACAGATTCACTGTTGACAACTTCCCCTGGAAGTGCGTTCCACATACCGCAGATACTGTAAGTGAAAAAATTTCCACACAGATTGCGGTTGTAACGCTTCAGTTCAAGTTTGAAGCCGTGATTGCGCGTTCTGTTCTCACTCAGTGTGAAAATATCCGGGTAGTCAACATTGTCGAACCCTCGAAGTATTTTGAAAACTTCAATGAGCTGACCACGCAGTCTACGTGTTTCCAGCGAGAACAGATACAGTTCCCTTAGTCTATCCTCATAACTTTTATGTCGGATAGAGGGAATCAGCTTGGTTGCCCTGGCTTGTACGCGTTCCAATCTCGCGATGTCCTTTCGCAATGAAGGACTCCAAAATTGTACGGCATACTCCAGGTGCGGTCGGACAAGTGAGTTGTACAGGCACAGTACAATCTCCTGGTTCCAATAACCAAACTGGCGCTTAATATAGCCTTACATCCTTTAGGCCTTTTTCTCCGCCTCAATGCACTGTTTCGAGAACTTGAGGTCACTAGTTATTGTTACACCCAAGTCCTTTTCAGTGTCGGTGGATTCCATAGCAGTGCCCTTAAGGATATACTGAGATTGGGGGTTTCTGTGGCCGATATGCATCACTTTGCATTTGCCCACGTTAAAAGGCATTTGCCACGTGTCCGACCACTCCCCAATCTTCCCAAGATCTTTCTGCAGGCGGGCAGTATTTCCATCCTTTGCAACGTTCATACCAAGCTTGGTATCGTCGGTAAATTTGGAAATCTTGGCAACCATGTCACCGTCCATGTCGTTGTACTTGTGCTTCGACTTGCAGTTTTCTGCCTCCTGGATGAAATTAGTGAGAGTTAAAATTATTATTTTGCTTGGATCGATATAGGCCTGAATACGACCTTTAAATTTACTTCCTGTTTCTAAGAAAGTTTCTTTTTATTTAAAGACAAGTTTCACCAATAGTTCCTTCTACCTTGGCGGAGGAGAAACAATTAACAATCTCACTGGCTATTAATCATTCCCTTCATTTTGGTTATCACAGCTTAAAAAAATGCCATGTAAACGTAAACATAGTGTGGAGATTGAGTGGATTCAATATATTACAATAAACGACTTCTCTTATATTTTATGTCTTGGTTCCAATGTATTTCGGAGGCTTTGTAAGACGATTTATTGGGCCTGATAAAACAGAGATATTTTTCAGGATTCTTTCCATTTCTATTTAGGTTGTCAAGGGATCCGTTCGGTCGTGTTCAGGAAAGCAGTTGCAACCGAGATTGCAATATATTGTTTAAGTGTTTGATGGTGCAGCTTCAAAACATTTATATTTGTTATGTTGGTGGCATTCAATTAAAATAACGCGTCCATTCCAACACTCTCGACCTCGCGATGAGTTTACCTTTGTACTTAAGATTATCTCTGCTCTTTCCCCCCCAAAGAAATCCTGAAGATTTGAATTAAGTACTTTTCCCATAGCTTAGGATGGTTTGTTCCTGCAATGATTCGAATTTTCAGCATATTTACCTTGCATGTCTTTTCTACTTCTCTTTTTACTTACACTTATTCCATGCACGTTAGCTTTTGGTCAGCTAAGAAAATGTTAAATCAATATGCAAATACTACATGCACAACTAATTTATGGGTTCAAAAATGCTGCAGCGACGTGAAAGTCATTCTCTAGGGTAATTTGGGTGTAGATCACCGAAATGAGATTCTTATAACACGAAATGGCTTGTTTTGTAAATTGAGAAATAAATTTCTTGTAAATAAGAAAAATTGGTTTGTAATCTATATTTTTTTATTTCAGATTTGTTAACTATTTTCTAAAAAATTTCTAAATTTAATCTATATAATAAAAATGAAGTCTGTCCATCTGTGTGCGTGTGTGTGTATGTTTGTGTGTTTGTGTGTGTGTGTCTGTCAAAAAAATCATGTTCTAACTGTCTCCACATCTCTCCCTATTCTCTTCCCCCTTCTGTAACACCTCATTCTCTAACCACACATTTTATCCACCTATTCTCTTCCCCCATTCTCTCCCTCATTCTCTCCTCCCAATTCTCTCCCCCCATTATCTCCCCCATTCTCTCCCCCACATTCTCTCTCCTATTCTATCCTCTTATCTTCACATCTCTCCTTCATCTCTCCCATCTCTCCTTATCTCTCCCCTATCTCACCCCTCTCCTCTCCATCTCTCCTGCATCTCTCCCTCATCTCCCCCATATCTCCTACATCTATTTCCCATCTATTCCCATCAATCTCCCAACACCCCCCTTTCCCTCTTATGTCCCACTCTACCCCCCTTCTATCTCCCACTCCCCCATCTACCCTCTCCCCTCTCCTCCTATTTTCTTCCCCCTCTCTTCCTTCCCTCCTCTTTCCCTTCAGTCCCCTCTCCCTTCCCCTTCTCTCCCCAGCTCATTCCCACCCTCTCCCTTTCCTATCTCTCCCTCCGCATATATCCCCCTCCCCCTTCCCCACTTCCTACTCTTCCTCCTCCTCTACCCCTAGCCCCTATCCATCCTTCTCTCCTTCCCCCTCTCCTCACTCTATCCTTTCCCCTCTCTCCCTCCCTCCTCTATTCCCATATCTCTCCCTTCCCTTTATCCTCCCCTATCCCCCTCCCCCTATCACTTTCACCTCCCCTCTCTTCCTTACCCTCCCCTTCCCCCTTCACCTCCCTCCCTCCACATCTCTCCCCATTATCTTCCCCTTTCTGTAACACCTCATTCTCTAAACACACATTTTATCCCCCTATTCTATTCCCCCATTCTTGCCCCGATTCTCGCCTCCCCATTCTCCCCATTTCCTCCCCCAATACTCAAGCCCATTCTCTCTCTCATTCTTTCCTTCCATCTCCCCAATCTCTCCCCCTCGTCTCTTTATCTCTCCCCCATCTCTCCCTCATCCCCCCATCTCTCTTACATCTATCCTCCATCTATTCCAATCAATCCTCAACAGCCCCCTTCCTCCTCTTTCGCCCACTCTACCCCCTTATATTTTCCCCTCCCCCATCTCCCCTCTCCTCTTATTTCCTTCCACTTCTCTCCCTCCTCCCCTCCCCCTCATTCCCCTCCTCCCCATCCTCCCCTCCCTCCCTCCCTCCTATCTCCCTTCCCCCTCTATCCCTTCCGTCCCCTCTCCCTTCCCTCCTATCTCCCTTCCTCTTCGCTCCCTTCCCTACTCTCTTCTTTCCCTCCTCTCTTCCCCCCTTCTCTCCCCCCACTCACTCCCACCCTCTCCCTTTCCTATCTCTTCCTCCCTCCCATCTCTCCCTTTTCCCCCCTCTCCCCCCTTCCTCTCCATCTCTCCCCCATCTCTCCCTCATCCTCCCATCTCTCCTACATCTATCCTCCATCTTTTCTTTTGTATAGACTAAAAGTTCACAGAGAATCCCCTCAAGATTACGCATTACGTTATATCAATATCCAATGGCTTCTTACATATTTAACCGCTTCTGAATAAAAAAAATGGCAGAATATAGACCACTATAGTATAGGAGGAGGACAGGAATAGAAGACCAACAGAGAGAGAATTATACAAAAATAAGAAAAGAATTTGAGGAACATATATGGAAGATGGGGGAGGAGAGCATATCCTTATTACAACTTTTATTTATTCTTGTTCATCATTTGATTTTCTTGATGCAGGTTGGCTTCCCGGAATCAAATTTTTCTTCTTGTTGTTTTTGACTGAATTTCCTTTAAGTTGGTCCTTGAAAACATTTCCTTCCGTTTTCCTGGACCTCCGTATTCTTCTTGGCTGGGTTGGTCCTTAATCTTCGTTTTCTTTTCCCCTTTCTGGATTTGAATGCCAATAATACTCTAGCCACACGAATGGCCTTAGTCCGTCTCATTGTTGGAAAGTTTACGGCCATTTATATTATCGAGTTGGAAGGAATTTTCTCTCCTACATTTCCGCACCCCTACACATATAAACCAGGAGCTTAGGACATTTTTATATAGGCGGTTAACAAGGAGAGAATAAAATCAGAGATCCTCGTCTTTGCTTAAAACTCTGTCCGTTCCCTAATTCCGGTCTTACGTTAAGACCTCAGTCTCTGTTGCACCGCCCTTCTCCATTGAAAGAAGATAACCAAATTGAGAACTCCTTCGCCACACATTGGCCAGATTCAATGACACTAAGGCCTTTTTGTAAATGTATAATCATCATCATCATCATCATCATCATCATCACTAACTCTATAATTTAAGAAGGGGATTTTTTTAAGTATTCGAATAATAATTTCATCTTAGTTTGGTTATGACTTATGTTTTTTTTATCAAAGTTATTTCTATTAATTCTTTTATAATATCAAAAAACAAAATGGTGAAGTTCAGAAATAAATATAAGTATCGAAATTTTTTGAATTTTTTAAGACCCAAAGAATTACAAATGGCGAAGTTCAGAAAATTTATAAAAAATTAACCATGGCTGCTTTTTTTTAGATTTTAAATTTTAATCTTAGTAGCGAAGCCATTGCCTGGCTCTTATATATTTCTTTATTGAAACAAGGTAGATTTTATTTTTAAATAAAAAGTAGTGATTTTAAAACAAATAATATTGTATGTGCGAAGGCAGATCATTCCACATTCCTGGATGGAAAATTGTGAAAACACAATCACCTAGGTAGCAGTTACGCTGACAACGCAAAAAGTACTAAAGGTGGAGTGCACAAAAGAAGGGATCTTAAGGGTTTGGTGGGGGCAGAGAGGAAGGAGGGTATAGGGAAGAGATTCATAATAATGAAAGCTTTAAATAGACATGTCGGTAGAGATTGATTGGTAAATGAGTAACATCCAGAATATATTGAGGAATAGTGATGGAAGAAAGAAATAATGAAGTAGAGAGTATTGTAGATTTCCTGGACTATTATGTGTGGAACGAAGTTGAGAGAGAGAGACCAACATGTACCCGTGGGTCACCGGTGGAAATCGTCTTTCACGATGGAAGACGAAACTCAGTAACAGAGTCAGCAGATCATTAACACGCATTGTGCTGCGAAATCACAGTACCACAGCTAGTAAAGTGAGTGCAGAGCTAAATCATCATCTTGCCAACCCAGTATCAACTAAGACAGTTAGTCGTGTGCTCATTCCAGTTGGATACCATGTGCGGACTGCCATTGCCAGACATTTTCTTTCCTCCTTCAATGTTAAAAAACTGTCTAAAATGGCGCAGACACCACGATAATTAGGCAAGAAAAGAATGTTAGCTTCTCTGATGAATCATCCTTCACGCTTTTTCCAAGTTCAAGACCTCAAATGAAGCCTTTAGTTCTGATTGCCTAAACTCAACCGTGAAGCATGGAGGCGTTTCTGTGATGATCTGCGAGCATATATCGTCAAATTTCCTGGTCCTGTCATAGCACTAAATGGTAGCGATAGTTATAAGGGGCATTTGTCAATTTTGAGCGATCAAATTCATTCAATGGTACCACCAATGATTTTCAATAGTGGCGCAATCTTCCAGGACGATAATACATAGATTCGCACAGGAGAAATTGTTAAAAACTGGCAGGAAAAAGATATTAGTAAAATCGAATATTTGGATTGACCAACTCACCAGATCTTAACATAATCGAAGAGCTTTTGCTCTAGGAAAGAATTAAAATTCCCATAGCCAATGTATAAATCTTGTATGACTATTTTTCATCGTATTGAAGCAGTTATTGCTGCCAAAGAATAACCAACTCTATATTAAATAATGAAACATTATTTGACATCATGTTTCGATTAATTTTTCCTACCCTTGTTTATATCAGCAATAACCTACATTTTAAGGTTGGATCCGAAACTCAGGTGACTTCAACGCATGTCAGCCGCGGTGAAGTCGACCCAAATCTCGACTTGATTCATGACTAACCACACATCGCTTCGCTCATATCTGAATCTGGGCCTCCAATCGGCTATGGAAGGTAAAAAGGTATAATGACTCCGCGTTCACTGCCATTAGCATCACCTTCTTGGAACTGATGAGGTCGTTCTTACGTCTAGAATTAAATCTCACGCTTTGGTTTTATCCGTATCCTCACCCTATTTTGTGCAATCTCTATTCCAGATGCGTTTAATTAAAAGGTTTCACCGGGTGGTGGTAATAGATTGCCTGTTAGAACCAGGGTGATAAAGAGATTCTGTTTTTTATCTTTTTAACCTTTTAATTAACATCTCGTGCCTCAGAAATTCGAATTAAACTGATCTCATACATAAGGTGAGATCGAATTAAGGAACATAGAAAAGGGTAAATTATATATTAGACGGATGTAAAGACGGGCGTATACACAGGAGTGGAATAGGGATTGTGGAAGAGGCCCGAAGTGGAATGGGAAGAAAATGTATATTGTGGTTGTCTTGGGGATTATATCCGCTCATTTCTTTAATCTCTGCTTTTAAAAAATACGAATTGAAAAATCATTTATTCATACTACAGTTTTTACCAAAATTGAAAGAAACTCACTGGGAACAGTCGGGCGAAAATTCTTGGAAAAATTTCATAAATTGATGGAAATAAAGGAACTGCGTACGTTTGAAGGGACATCAATATATATGCGCTCTCTGCCCCTATACCGCAGAATCAGTGCACCACTTCTTGAGTGCTAGCAGCGTCTTACGAAAGCTGATTTTTTTTGGTATCCGGTCATGGCGGGAATCGAACCCGATAGCCAGAAATCAAAATAATCCCGCCTCATCTAGTAGGCTATCAAAAGATGTCTCATAAGAGGATGTAAGGCTGAGACTCAGGAATGATTGTGTATTTGTGCGATTATTTCGCTTTCTTATTCTCTAGAGCAGAAGTGTAGGAGTTGACATTCCTTACCAAGTTAATGACTATCAAGTGTTGAGGATGAGATCGCTGGCCAGCTACCTCGATATGATACGAGATAGATCCTAAGGGTGACAATAATTCTGAGATAATCAAGTCATAAATAATTCTCTGGTCTTAATTAAGTCATGACTTAAATTGATGTACTCCCTCCCAATGCTCTTTTGTTGGTTGGTTTGATTAAAAATACCCTTGATGGGGGAGACTCAATTTCCTCTGTCTTATTTTTATGCTTATGAGGGCATCAGCTACGTGACCTAGGTATTGATTATCTAAGTCAGAGCATTCTTCTGCACGTCTTCCATACATGAAGGAGGAGAAGAGATTTAAAGTAATATTTTATAGTTATATGTATAAGCCTAAAAATTCGGCCTCTAACTATTTATTTTGTATTTTAATATTTTCGTTCTATTGATGGGTTTAAACCCAATTTAAGCTATCTCAAGTCTTTCCTTTGAAACAACAGTATTTATATTCAAAATGTGTTCATATTAAAATTTCAATGGCTTGAGAGAATTGAAAGAATATTTGTTTCTTTCATACTATACTATTGTATAATCGAGACGCGTTGGTATACTGTGGTTGCGTCCGCTTGAGTTTACTTGGGGAATCGTTAAATACCTGGACGATGGAGTTTTTCACAAAGCCAGGGTTACCATTGGCCTATTTCTTTTAGTAATGAATGCTCCCTGAATCCAATGTTCACCTTTGACCTGATAGTAACCTTGATATTGGAAAAACACCTCGTTTTTTATAAAGTTTATTATTCGTGCTCTTATGAATGGCAAATGTGAGAGGAGAGAACATCCGCGACTCGTAATGTGATGCACTCTTTTTGCGTCAGCACCTGCTACATGCCTCTGGGAAGATAGGCCGTTCTTAATCAAACGGCTTTAGTCAGGGGGCACGCTCACTTCAAAATTTATTATTTTTATTTTTATAATGTTTTTACAATGTAATTTGATTTTTTTTGTACTAAGTTAGGAATGAATGGATTTAGAATAATGAATAATACGATGAAGCTGTTGAAATGCTGATTATTTTCCCTCCTTGTCACCAGCACCTGTCTTTAGGGATATCCGCTGCTTGCCAAATGGGCGCCGAAAGAGCAAATGAATGGCAGCTCCACAAAAGCATAACCCATTTGCTGCTTACAGAACATTCGTTGCGGAAGGAGAAAGCTTAGGCGTGTTGTCTACTTCCAGCTTCCATTCTTCACAAGTTGCATCTTCCGGGTGATTGAACTATGAACTATACAAAAATCCTAAAATGTATTTTTTGTTTACTATGTTGTTTACAAGAAGTTTGGGTAGTTGCAAACGTTGGAGTTAGGTATTTCTTACTAAAGGATAATGATAAATATTTACATAAATTACTCAGGAATCAGCCTCCAAGAATTCCCATTCTCACTGGAAAGCCAAATAAGATATTATTGAATAGAGGGACTCGTGATTAGGATAAGCCTTAATATCACCTCCAAAGAAAGCCATAGATTGACATAAATTCATATTTGCTCTACTTTAATGCTTTCTATCGCAAATATCAATCCACGATATTTGATCTTGCATAAATCAATCGTCCACCACCCTTGACATTGATCGAGTGGTACATTCAATGAATGGCGGGCAAGTCGGACTCTGAAGATCGGAAATTATAAGTATGGAATCTTTCAACTCACAATAAAACGCTTCCATGGCAGATATAATTGTGTACGACGTTGGCCCACAGCTTTCCCATACGACTTGGTTACATGCATAAGAGATCGTTGAGCAACCAAGAAGAATTACTTTCTAGCTTTGGATGTCACTGGGACAACATTATGCCCTATAAGATTGTCCCTATCTCCTTCCCATTCGTCTAAAAGCTAATTGCCATAAGAACGCAATTTTCCCCCAAGCAGGGGATAAGCTAAACTGCACCAATTCGGGGAGAATAAGCAGGCAAGTCATGAGTCATTAGAGTTATTCTATAAACAGTTAATTAATTTATCCAAGTCTCTAACTTCAAGCGTAGAGAAGACTACAGGTACTGCCTGCCTTAATAGACGGCTTCCATCTTTCATGGAATCACAGGTCACGGTAGCCTCTAATTACTTATCTCTTATCATCAAGCGACCATTCTTGAAGTTAAATGATTCAATGACCCAGCAGATCGCAACAAGTGTTTCTAATAGAACTTTACTATACTAAAAAAACATTCGCGCCGTGCGTTATCACTAACTTTAACAAACGATGAAAAGCATAGTTATCAATTCCTATAATTCAGTGTTTTTATCAGTGCTCAAAGTGAAGCCATATATTTAGTGCACTGATAGTAAATTAATTATCATTAGCATTTTCCGTTAAAGTGAATAATTTCCTGTTTTATTTGTTACCTTATTCTTTTGCAAATGCAATTAATATAGTTTAATTAATTATTTAATGTGTGTGCCAATAAAGCACAAAGTCAGATCTCTTTTCTTGCAACCTTCCCTTCAAAAAGTATTTATTCAACGTAATTTAAATCAAATAAGAGCAATTAAATGCCCTCTTCGGAATCGAAGGTGAATCAAACCAAAAGCAATTAGATACTAATGATACTACGGACATTAATGGCTTTTTCGTTTCCTTATTATTTCGAACTGAAGCTCGCTCTTTGTTTATCCATGAGTCTCTTATATTCCTTTATTCAGGAAGAGTAGATGAATTCAGTTCCTTATATAGGTTGTGTTTAAACAAAGCCATGCTGCCAAATAACTGGAAGATGCTATGAGTAAGTGTCAACGGTGAAAAAAAAGGCAAGGAGGAGTCGAGGCATAGATCAATAGATGAATATATAATGCAACTGACGGCATGAGGGTAAAGCTGACTTAGAAGCACAGGTAGATAGATAAATAGATAATACACGTGACGGCAGAAGGGTAAAGCTGAATTAGAAGCATAGGTAGATAGATGAATTTATAATGCACCTGGCGGCTAGAGGATAAAGCTGACTACGTTGAATCTATAACAAGTTAATTAACATTTAGATATAATTATTATACACGAACGTGTCACCCTAGTAGTTATACTATTTTCCCTTCTATCCAAGAGAGATGAGAATAGATGTTTAGTGGTAGTTTAGTTTTATGCCTTAAGTCGTCTTTACCTCAGTTTGGTGGGCTTTCATAAATGGCTACCAGGCTGCCATTCATTTTTTTCCTGTTTAAAAAAACACCCCTCCTAGATATATTAAACAATAAACTAATTTGAATAATTTAACAATAAACTCTATATAAAACAACAACAATTTGAATAAAAACTGCAGAAAAAACAATTCACTGGGTTAAAAAAGATCTTTGTAAGTCATTTAATTTTTTTGAATTGATTTAGGCCAATTTAGCACCGCTGAATCCGAAAATGATACCAGTTTCATCCGATCAGTGTAGGTTTTTTGCTAAGATGATTTTTTAAAATGCCGATCTTATAACTAACTCGAATACATTTTTGTGATATTTGCGGTTGCTTTTTTTAATATTTCTCTCCCGAAAAAAAGTTTTATATGAAAAATTGTTTTCTAACGCAATTTGTTAATTAAATTTTACAAAAGTTGATTAGTATGTATTGAATTGTAGACGTTGATAAAGGAAAGTACATTTAAGTTGGATATTAGGTCATCATTATTCAGAATTCAGTGCATGAACTTTCGCTTTTTCGAACTCCTAGAATTCTTAGCGGTAGGGGTTTCTCTCTTCAAAGTCCAACACTAATGGGCCAGCATGACTACATACTAGCTTTCTTCATCCCTGGTCTCTATCTCGTTCATGTTCTGATGGAATCTTTCCTCCCGCTCGTCGCTTATCGATCCCAGATTCTCCGGAATCCG
This sequence comes from Ceratothoa steindachneri, assembly GCA_963969495.1. Taxonomy (NCBI): domain Eukaryota; kingdom Metazoa; phylum Arthropoda; class Malacostraca; order Isopoda; family Cymothoidae; genus Ceratothoa; species Ceratothoa steindachneri. The sequence goes on along the minus strand of OZ018323.1, from coordinate 142,303,024 downwards.
ATCTATATGTAAGAATAATTAATGCATTTTGAGGCTCATGTTACCTCCAAGATTTCTGAAAGCAGTCAACATGTTAGTGATCAGGTTTTTGTAGTTTTTGGCCTTCTTGTTGCTAAGATAGTTCGTCACGACAAGAATATAAGCCTACAACGCTTCTATTTCCACTTAGTTCATTGAGTTTTCGAACAATAGATGTCTGATAAGCTGACGGAGTTGAGGACCGTCAAAGATGCCAGCTTTCAATTTCTTCAGAGTTAACCCTTGAAAATCATGGCAGAAGTAAGTGTAGCAGCCAACATCTTTGTCCAGAGCTTTGGTGAACTATTTGAATAAGCTTAGCTGAATATGCAGCGTTGGGAAGAGTATCCTATTTCTGTCCACGATAGGGTTGTTTATGACATTCCTTGCTCTACCAGGCACAATTCCTCCCGTAGAAGCCATCATCTTTTTGTGTAATGCTGAACTCGGTCTCTACTATCTCAAATCCGGACCTTTGTCGTCCCAAAAGTTCACCATCTTCAGGATAACACAAATCAACCAGAATTTCCCTTTGATCATTGCACTTGTTTCCAGCATTCACTTCATATTTAGGTATATAACACAATATTATTTTCACGTCCTTTCGACTTCCAGCAGCCATGACCTTACGGATACTTTGAATTAGGGGATATTGAATCTGCAATGACACAAGAGAACTTAGAACCCTTTGTGAGTCGCGATAGATTAGAAAACGTTCACTGAACAGGGTATGTCTAGGTAATCTCTCGTCCTGAGAAATATATTAAGGTAAGGGAAAGAGCCGCGCGGGCTTTCGCAAATGGAAGAAGTCTCTTTGAAGATGATCGTGAGTTGAGGAGCATCGCAGAGCCCTCCAAAGTAGAGATCCCCTTTCGGTGGTCGAGTCGCCTTGTCTCACCCGCCGGCACGACATTCGGAGGAAGTATTCAAGACTTGTGGCTCAAACCAGTACTAAGAAGAGCTGAGAGTTCATAGAATAATGGGTGTCTGCCGACAGCAACCTCAACCGACACATTTGGGTCAGTTCCTGCTACAATCCCTTGGGCCTGTAACTTACTTTATTTACATCTGCCAATCATAATTTAGTTTTGTTATTTTCTTTCTATTTGTTCAAGTTCAATTAATCTTCTGTCGTTTTACTGTCATTCAAGCGGTTTCTACCATCCTCACATTTACTCTTGCCTCCTTTATAAGCCATTGGCATTATTCTTTCTATACCTACTATTTCCTTATTTCTTTCCTTCACTGATGATCCCATTGTAAGAGTTGGGCAACCAAGAAGTTACTACTTTACCCTCGTTGAAGATCGTCCCTTTCGGACCTTTTGCGAGATTTGCCCTCGTCTATTTTCAGAATAAATCAAAACGAACATCCCCTCTCGCAGAAAGGAAGAGGGGTGATTTCTTAGGTCATGAAGGGTTCCATACTCCCTGGATGCGCCAAACTATAGAGTATCGCTCTGTCTCCTCGTCTGGAGGAACAAACTAAATAACATATTTTGATTTTAAGACATTCAATAGAGTAATGTTGGGTTAAACCACTCACCAAAATCCTATCAACTTCTACTTTCTCTCTACCTCTATCTCCCATCTATCTAGTCTCCTCTAAAATTTGTTTAGGCTAAACACCTCTCCCAAATCACATCAAATTATACTTTTCTCCACTCCCTATTACATTTCCCTTTGTAACTAATCAGAATTGCCGAAATGGGTCTATTTGTACAACATTGACACTATTTGATCCTTGATGTACGTTTAGAAACAAATAAAAATTATCATTACCCCACAACACACGCACACAAACACACATTTATATCTCTACATTCATCCAAATCATTTCATGTGATTATATTATCAATATATATTTTAATCCCGAATAGATCATGATAGTGATGAATGATTTTTTTTACTAATCGCTATTAACACGAAATCAGAGATTAAATAGCATTCATTACCCAGAATACAAGGCTTTATCCTTTCCTTTCAAGGTCAATCAAACTCTTGGTTCATTCTAATTTATTTAATTCGCTCGGTAGCCACTAGTTATCGGCACCAAATAGTTGGGCTGAGTACAATGATTTTTTCACATGTAAAATATACTAATCTATTTAATTTTACAATGATTACAGCTGAAATAGGTTTAAACAGAAGCTGTTTATTAGGTAGAAGTATTAAGTTGCAGTTTCGAATGGATTTGGAAAGGGAGGATAAGAGAAACGAAAAGTAGTACAAGGTTTTTTATTACTGGCGTTTCACTCCTCTGGAACTTCCTCAGAGTAACAACAAATAAAATGAAGTAAAAGGTGGTAGGTGAGAAACAGCGAAAGATGTGCCAACTTCCTCAGCCTGATTGATCCCCGCTCCCTCCAGAGCCCTAAATTGGCTTCGGAAGGAGGCTATGGTTGTGTGTAGTATACCTATAAATTCGTCTGTTGATTCAATGGAATATTCATTCGCGATATAATCACTTATGATTTTGATGATTTCTTTTGAAATATTTTATGTGGGCATCGGTATTTGCGAAATTATCGGTCTTAAAGGATTGTTATTTTGATGCGGTTTTACGTTACTATACATATATCCTGGAGTAAGTTTTGAAAGTACATACCTCTTTTCACCTTATTCGCTTCAGTTATTAGCTAGTTGATATCTATCCTTTTGCGGAGTTTCTGTAGGGTCTCTTTGGATTTTATAAATTTGGAAGTGTCTTCAAGGATGTCGTATTTTTGTAATATAATCTTTGTTCAGTATAACGTAGAAATTTGATTTGTCAGCTTTGCGAATGACTTTCGTTATTTCTGCCCGCAATTGTTCTTTTATATTTGGATTTATTTAAATTTGTATTTATTTTGTAGTTTGATGAGGGGTTGATCAATTAATTCAATTTCAATTTTATTTTCGATTCTGTCGAACTTAGACTGTGTGTGTAGTTAAGTTCAAGGGTCAATACTGCCTCTTGATCAGGTGTAAGTTGTTTGTTGGCAAGTTTATTAAATTTCCTAGTGTGTTCAATTATTAGTTTTCTTCATCCCTTCCGTGTATTATTTTTGCTGTGCATTATCGATAAGTGCCGTATCGGTACATTTTTTAACTGGTTATCAATATTTATTCAATTGAAGTTGATCTCTGCTTCTTCAAGTTCTTGCTTCAATTTCAGAATGCTACGTTTCTGTAGCCTAGTTCGTCGCTTTACGAGACCACTTCTGGAGGCGAAGGTAGTGGGTTCTGTTATAACTATCGGGTCATGCGTTTTAATGTGTGTATATTTAGTTAGAGTTTTCCTTTGATGCATTATTAATTAAAAACTATGTCCAACTGAGCTTGATTAACTTTCTCCTTCGCTTCTCTAATTTTCTTATCACAGCTCAGTTGGACATGTTATTTAATAAAATATGTATATACTTTCTACCGATAAGGGTTAATTATGTTTGCTTTCTTAAATAATTGTTATGTACGTATCGTACTAAACTTGGCATAGAAACATGTATGCAGCATCATGGTATGACTGATATCAGAGTGGCTTATTTATTTTAGAATAATTTTGTATGCTTGCTGTAAATATTACGAATTAAAAATGCTGTTTTTGTGCGATAAAACCTTTAAATAGTAAGGGCAACATATGTAAATATATTTGCCAACTAAATCGTTACGAAACAACTTTTTTAACAATATGCTTGTAAAGGTGTGTAATAACGTGTTTTAAAATGTTGAAATTCAACTCCCGTGGGGAAACCGGGAAAAAATCTGATCAAGTTAGGGTACCGATAAATGATTGTCGAAATATCATGTTTTTTATCAGGCCTTAACTAAAATATGAGGGGTCAAATCAGGATATTTTCATGATTCTGAGTTGATTGTTAGCATTTATATTTCACTAAAAACACTCATTTGTGGAAAAATAAATTCTAAATATATCTTATAATCTACTTTGCAGGACATTGTAGTCTAGAAATATAGATGAAGACGTTACTCCACCTATGCTCAATTTCTTTATCTGTGAAGGCCCGGATACACCAGCTCAGAGGTTCATACAGGCAACTCCAAAGGGTTACTCTACTTTTTTGAAATATGCAGAAGCTGTTAAAAATGCTACAGCTGTGAAACGTATGAAGGAGGCTAAAACAGAAGGAAAACTGAGGTGACACGTGAAGTGTAAAAATGATCTGCACAACAACTTTGTTAGATCACCAAGAAATCAGTTCAAGCACCAAAAGCAGAGAAAGAGTCATCAAAGTTGAAAAGAAGACGCACTTGCTCTGAGTTAAATGCATCTATTGGCCGTTGTTCTACAAGTTCAAGGTCAGTTCACCTCCTGTATAATGATGCATGCATTCTTTGCAACCATCCCGCTTAGCTCACAAAAATAATCCAGCAGAAGCTAGAAAGAAAAATAGAGTGCCAGATAAGTTGACTGCAGATAAACTGAGGGCAAGCTTGCTTACGACAGCACTGAGTCGCGGGGATGAGTGGGGCACTGAAGTCACGGGACTAATGAAAGGGATCAACGACTTGGTAGGAGAGGAAACACTGTACCATTTGCGCTGCAAACTAGTTTTTGAGAGAGGTGACCATTACTCCAAGACTGAAGAGGAAGGAAAAAGGAAGAGAGGACAGAGGGAATCTGATGAGGAGCGAGAGGCCGTTTTTATTGAATTCTGCAAATGGTTTGACTTAGAATTAGAACATGGGGTGATGACGCTTGAACAAGTCCATGAAGAGTTGTAGGAGTTTGATCAGTCACCAGATAAGCGCCTCTCTTATTCAAACTATCGGCGAAAGATAAATCTCCAAGAGAAATACCATGACACCTTGCATTTCACAACACAAAAGAGAAGAGCAGATGTGCTCTGTCTCAAAAATGGCACTGAAAATATTCTGCGAAAGCATTATGTTAATGTTAAACACGCAGATGAGAGGACTCAGAGTTAAAAGACAGCTCTCAAGCACATATACAATGACATTGCATGATTGATCTAGATCCGAAGTCATAACCCACCGCACACAGCATGACTGACATCAATATTCAGCTGGAACTTGTTCCTGCAAGCCTTCAGATGTTCTTGAGACCGATTGTAAAGACAGATGAAAGAGTTGCTGTTTGGGGCCAGAACTTCATTAAGGCCTGTCGACCGCAGGCAAGAGTATTGCAACACCAAATAGGGCTAGCAATACAACTTAATCATAGATTTGGGTCAAAATGGGTGCGCAACAAGTTACACCGGCTGGGATACACTGAGTCTTACTCGGAGACACAAAAATACAAATACTGCTTCCTTAATAGGAGGAGTGGAAATGATGCTCCAGATACTTCTGGCACTCTGAATACCATTTTGGAAGAAACTGATGATCACTCAGATCAATTATGAAGTTGCGGTTAATGCTGCACTTCAGGATCAATCAGTGATGTCATCCAGTGAAAGTGAAATGTAGAGTAACGATCAGGTGGTCTCTATGAAGTTTGGGAAAACAAACAATGCAGTCACTCAGTTTGTTGGAGGCAATATAGATTTAAACATTGTCTCTATTCATGGAAACACTCCATTCCATTCAATGGGTTGGATCAAAATCAATTCTTGAGCACCACCTTTGCCAGATCCACAGACAAAAACAGCTGTTGAAGGCACTCGACAAAGCTTTTATCCTGAGAGGAGCGGAAGTGAAGATTATTCCATTTACCAACCGGAAACACACAGGAATAAACACCATCATGTTTCTCCACATCGCGGAGCTCTCCTCCTCCATGGCTAATGACCAGCCACTTCTTACTATGGGTGACACACTCTGGGCAGCGGGGCGGGTGATCAAAGCCCACGATTCTGAGTTCCCACACTTCAACTGGAATGGCTGGATGAAGCGAATCCATGCATATGATGCAAAATAGAGCACACAGATATACTTCCTTCCAGTTATTGAAGGTGACCCTAATGACTTCAACACCATCTTTACCACTCTCAAAGAGTGCATACGGCTCTCTGCTCACAGAGTCGTAATAGTGACCTTTTATATTCCGATTTGGCTGAAGGCTGTGAATATCATAAAGCAATAAGATCTACCCGTTATTGCAAGGTTGGATGGATTTCACCTGCTGAAGTCTTATCTTGGATCACTGGTTAACATGATGCAAGATTCTGAACTACTAGATGTCATCCAGTTGGTCTATCCTGGAAGTATGAGAGCTAACTACATTATGGGTGAAGGATGTTTTAACAAGGCAATCCGTGCTTACCTCCTGAACGATGCCGCGATCTATCAACAAATCATGAAACCTGCCTTAACTGAGGAGGAAGATGGTGACCTGAGGATCTTAATGAAGAAAGTGGCTGATGAGAAGATGGAAGTCAGACACACATACCCACTAATGGCAGTGTTTGAGCAGAGGTTTGAAGAAACCTTCAAACGACTCGCAGAAAGAGGGAAAACCTTCACTATGGGTGAAGTACCACCACATGGTAGATTTGGTCAATGTCTTCATCAGAACTGAGCACTTGCAGACTGCAACGGGAATATTTTATACATTGCTACCGCTGCAGGCCATCACCAATACGCCAAAGGCGCACGGCTATACTGTCAGCTCATGAAGGAACTTGAAACTTTGCTTGCTTACAAGGACACCTTAGAACGTTTCAATGCCCACGGGAATTAGGTTGTCGCTTACTCCATTCATGAGTAGTCCGGAATTTGGTGTGATATCTGCATTTAGCAGACATTAATGAAAGCAGCTAAGTTATAAGGTAGACTGAGCAGAGAGGGAATAAGAAAAAGCATTTCTGGCCACAAATGCTGGGAGCTCACCCGTAGTCACTTCTCTGATGTAAACCAGTGGATGGAGGAAGACTTTAGCAAACATGTTCTACTCCACAGAGTATTTGCCAAGACAAAGATGAAGCGAGATGCAGAGGAAGTTGAACATGCCCTGAAATGGTTTGAGGCGAACAAGCCATTCGACAATGATCGAGACAAGGAGTTTCTGGTGTCTTTCTCAATAGGATTTACAAGCACAGGAGATGACTCAGGCACTGCTGAGAGAGCAGCTGAAGTAGAAATGAAGGTGCAGATCAAGCTGGGTAGACAGTCAGTGACATCGACCATGGATGTCAAGTCAAAGGTAAAAGCCCTGTTATCACTTAGAAAAATTACCATGTTCAACGAGAAGAAAATCCACCTTGACTCACTAAAGTTGTTCAACCGACTGATCATATTCGCCCAGAGGGATATGATAGTTGAGACAAACTTACAGTATGAGTTGACTACCTTTCCATTGTCCCTCTTCAGCAACAAAGATCAGAAGATGAACAAGGTAAATAAGGCAGAATTTTCAATGACAAGTCTAAAGGCATTAACTGATCCACCTGACATCACTAACCAACCGGCCTGCACCCTGGTGATTGATGGCGGATGGCTTCTCTATATGGTGAAGTGGGAACAACATCAGGCATGGCAGGATATTGCCAACAGTTACCTGAGCTACGTGCGTTGTTTTGGCCGCTGCTCCCAGAAGATCGTTGGGGTCTTTAATGAATACATCAGATCATCAAAAGATCAGGACCACATCAAGCGTACCAAGAACTTGTGCTGTGATCTTAAGATTTGACCGGATATGTTTCACTGGACCCCAAGAGTAAAGTTCCTGGACAACACTCATAAAAAGAGTGAGCTCATCCACCTCCTTTCTTCAACCTTCTGGAAACATCACATTACTGTGGAGCAGTGTGACAATGATGCTGACCCTTCGATTATGAGAGAGGCATTGGCTGTTGCTTCAGATTTCTCTGTTGAGGTCAATAACATTTGTGTCTTTATTTTCCTTCATTAACTACTAGATGGCACCCGGAGGGTGTATGGGTTAGTCTAAAAAGAAGAAAATTCACATTGTTAAAATTTTGAATTGTTTTTGAACGGTTCATTATGCTTTTTATATCTTGTTATATTTTCAGGTGCGGGCAGAAGCTGCACAGTTGCTGGAAATGCTGGTGCACCATAGATCAGATAGCCACCATCCACTCTTTTTCACCACATCACACGTCTCTTATGACGTCCGAAAAATCCAAGAATCTCTCTCTAAAAGACAGAGGGGCTACCTGCTCTTCTGTCATACTTTCACCGGGTGTGATACGGTTTCTGAAATCGCTAGCCATGATAAAACAGCTCTATTTGACAGGTAATATGATAATAATACTAATCCTTCGACAAATAATAATAATTGTCATCATGGTGCATATTTTCAACTTTTGTGCCGGGGACATGGATGAATACATAGACATCTTCGTTGACACATAAGCCATCAAGAAGGCAGTGATTCAGGCTGGTACTGCAATTTCCAATACATTACCATGGACCAGAGAACACATTGGGTGAAATTTGGAAGAACATGTTCTCAAGGAAAGGCGAGCGGCGGCAGGAGTCATCAAACCAAAGACTCTACCTCCAACAGAAGGTGCAGCTGCACAGCATTCACACCGTGCCTATCTGCCAACCTAGGACTAAATCCTTTTACAGAGCATGTCTCTGAACCCCTGTGACTATGGATGGACATTAGGTGTGCATAGATATGAGCCAGTTCAAACACTATGTAGACTCTATGGCTCCTGAGGATCTACTCAAGTTCACAAGCTGTAATTGTCATTGAGATTACAGCAACTGGCGGCGCAGCTGCAAGAAAAATGGGGTCGCGTGCATCTCGGCATGTTGAGTCTGTAAAGACATTACATGCAGAAACTGCAGTCATGAGGCTGTTGAGTCTGAAGAAGACATAGTAAATGACTCTTGAAGCTTCTGACATGAATGAAAAATGTGAATGTCATATGAATGACAAATAATTCTGTTTTTAAGCGTGTGAAATAAAACTACTTTCAATGTAAATGTAAAAGTGGATGCGGCCTTTTTCAACAATAAAGTGTTTGGGGGAAATATAAGTGCTAACAATTAACTCAGCATCATGATAAAACCCCTAATTTGACCTCTCATAATTTAGTTAAGGCCAGGTTTTTCTGGGTCTACCACGGGAGTTGAATTTCATCATTTTAAAAATTGTTTGGTAATGATTTAGTTTGGCAAATGTGAGAAATATCTCATAAAATGCACTTACTAAAGGATAAAGATTATTTGAATACTAATTGCTTGAATGTGACAATAATATATTTATATATATATATATATTAAATTGCTTAGAATCTTTAGTTTATGCATAAATTAATCGATATAATTGGAGTCGAAGTTACTCATATTTGATTGAGTTCGACTTAACTTACGACTCCAAAGCACTGCTTTTCTTCCAGACGGGTTTTCATCCCTCTTTCATAGACAATGGAATTCCCCCATTCTTACTTCTCACCTCCTTCGTCGATTTGTCTCTGAACTTTGAGCATGAAGGGAGAGCCTTAGAAACTCTCTCCACCACTACACAACATGTAAATGCCTGAGAATTGTTCAGAATGAAAAAAATGCAAAGTTGTTTCCTTACACATCGAACTATAAGGGCCACTGTGCGCTATGGCAGTCTATCCTGACTGAATATTTTGCCAAAATTATCAGACGAATTCATGGTTCAAGAAAATAGAGAAAATAGAATTTCTGCTCTATGGAAACAGATTTGGATTTTGATCTTTATCTAAGACTAGTTAAAAATAAATATCAGAAAAAATGTAGATTAAATTAATGCTAGGATTGTTTATTTTTGTTTATTAAAAATGGGAAGACCAAGGGGGAAAATTCAACCGAAAATTGCTGGGTAAGTCGACATTAAAGTTATAAGTAGTGATTTTGTGAAGAAGATGCATTGAATTTAAAACCAAAACGATAAAGATAACTTGTTGCTGGAAAATGAGGAGACCCAGAACTCCTCCGCAGCTTCTATTTTTCTAATTATGACAGTCCTCGGCCAATTCCAGAGTAGAGGAGGAATCCTTTGGTAAATTCTGAGGAGACAAACCATGTGAAATTAATCAATAATTAAATATTCTTCGACAAATGGACATTTGGATTTCACTGCACTAATGGCGCCAAAATGTGCCAAATTAATTTCGACAATTCAGTCATATAAAATAATCTGGAGTTTCAAATCGATTTCGATTTTGGGCCAGGGGGTAGAATCAATTTATCAGCAAAGAAAAACAGAAAAGTTTTTGTAATATTTTCTTATCAAAATTGTTATTGTTATTTATCATTTAAATTTAAGAGAACAGCACTTCCCTCACAGTGTTTAGATCTCCCCAATGCACTAAAAACTAACCAGCTCCACCCACCAAGTTTTAGTAAATCACGCACGAAGCCACCCTTGAATTTACCCCCTCCCTAAACGACCCTTCATATCAATACGATGCTTTGTGCTCCAACATCTTGTCCAATCAAGTTCATCCTCATCCCTGGGACGAACGAGGCCTTATGCATACATCACATCAAACCTTACCCATGCCTAACTCTGATTCAATTGCTCCTCAGTCTGCTCTTTCTTGCTCAATTACTAATTAACATAAACACCCTTTAAGCAGTTTTCAGACCATTCTCACACCTTGATACTCACTCTCGTATATTTCTGTCACAATTTAAGATTCATCCATTCTTTTTACTTGCCCATACTAGCCTCTATCTCCTATTGGCAAATCGAGCATTACTCCATAAGTTGTCTACTTATTATACAGATCTTACTCAAAACATTTCCTTCTCCTTCCATAACAGACTCACTCCTAATTATGCCACCATAATATGCAACTTCTTGCACATCATTCACTCTAATAATGTGATAGACTATGAGACTTTGCTACCATTCAAAACCTTTTAGTCACAATCTGTTTCAGGTGTCTCTCTATCATTCCTTGTATATTGGAAATACTATAACAAACGCACCGTCTTCAAGAATGAAACCATGCACTGTAACATTAAATTCTACCTTATCCTCTGCTCCTCTGCTTTTAATTTTGACCACCTCCCAAAATATATCCCGTCATATACTTCAATAAAAACAAATGCCAAATCCTTTTTTAAAGGGTAGGCCCTCGTATTTCCATGCCTTCCATTTCTCATCATGGTTTACGGTGTTTACCGCAGGTCGACCCACTTCGAGGCTACCATTTTTGGCCTAAACTTCTGTAACCTACCAGCCTAATTTGAGTAGGGGAAGCGACTCATTCCCCTCCACCTTTTACCTTACTTTCCCTTTCCTCCTTCGGACTGAAGGATATAAATGGCGCCGTGAGGCCTTTTAATGCATTCTTTTATGAGGATTCTACCTTGATTGCTCCGCTGAATCGTTTTCCGTCACTTGCCTTTGACGTTCATTTTGGAGACCCGTACTGGATTCCTTCGTGCAACGAGGATTTCTGCCATTGATTCCTGCTAGCGTTGTCGCTGCCCCTCTGTCGGCTGCATCAAATTGCGCTCTTCCAGTTACGTTTGCAAGTGTTCTTCTTTGGGAAGCCGTTTACACTGCGCACGTGAAAGCTCTCTCCTAGTCACCTCACAATCTCCTCTTTGGAGAATTATGTCATCTTAAATTCCTTCTCTCGGAACGTTGGGCCTTCGAATCATCATTCCCCATAATCTCGGCGCCTTTCGCCACGAATCGCCGTCTGTGGGTTTCTCCTCGCCAAAGACCGTCATCGCATTTTCCCCTGTGTACTTGGGTCGAATTCACTCATCGTCGCCGAGCCTCTTTCGCGTGGGTTTCCGTCGTGGGTTATTGTTTCACTGCTCTGGTATCAGGTATTTTGGAGTATCTTTCTTCTTATGTCCCTTTTAAATTAATTAGTTTTATTCATGTAACTTTAGGCATTCGGGTAAGGGACGTAAGACAGGGAGGTTATTCCGGGAACACCTGTCACTAGAGTAGCGTAGCCTATTTCATCTTCAACAGCGCGTGTCGTTTCGGCTTTAAGCGAATTATTTATACAACCCAATTTTGTATCCGCGAATATCTATTTGGTCAGAACGACTTGTGGTCGTTAGATGGTGATAAGCAATTGTGACTTTTCTTATTATTTTGATGTACCCCTGTATAATTTGTTAGCAGTCAATTTATTTCATTTTAATTTTGATGTAAATAATACTGTAAATACCTTTGTGTGTTTCATTTAACCCCTTGCGGATACCTCGTAATTAAGCCCCGTCCGGATAAATTCTGGTTAATTTCTGGCAGGCCTTTAGATCACTGGTCTTCTATAAATTTCGCGCGTGTATTATATTTGGGCTGTGTGAACCGGGTTCTGCGATAGCCTTTACACTCTATCACTATCGGTCATTAAGATTAGGTCATCTGCTTATACCAGAATAGATAGAATACATTTTTGAAAATTTTTTAAGAAAATACTCTGCCTTTTCCTCATTCCCATTCGAGCTTCCCTCAGCATTCCCATTGACATATTAAACAACAATTGTGAATTAATACATTATTGCACTACCCTTCCTACTTTCATTACCGTCCTAATGATCGGGGCGCCTGTATTTTGGTCACAATAGCGTCCAAAACTATTGCAATGAAAAGTCAAGGTTTCAAAAATAGTGTGTGATAACATATTTAAAATCCTCAAAAAGGGAAGACCAATCCATTATAGAAGGAGGTGAAATAAGACCGTTTCAAGAAGACTGCAGGAGTTTCTCAAGAAATTAGTGAGGTTTTGGCTCTCAATGTCTCATGTATGCTCTGTCACGTCGGTTAGAGGAAGTCAAGCTGCAGGGACGCACCCAACCCACAGTCAAGCATTGACTAGTCAAAAGAATAAGAAGGCTTATCTTACATTTCCCAATGATTATGTTACATGTACGGATGACCAATGAAGGCAAATTCCCTTCACTGACTAATATATATAAGCTCAATTTGTTCGGACACGAGGAACTCTGTCATTTCAGCGATTACTTGGCACAGTGAATGCACTTGTATACAATGACTTGCTTCGACAGCAAGCTTTGCCAGATTTGCGAGCCTCTGAAGTCAAACGGTGAAAACCTTCCTGGACGAGGAGTACATCACTGATATGATCTGGGCTCCACAGAAATGGATCTGAAGCTCATTGAAAATGTTTGGAAGCACTCAAGAGGAAAGTAGCAAGATTAATACACAAGAGTGTCAAGAGTTGGTTCATTCCTATGGTAGAAGATGTCAAAGCATCATTGAGCATAAAGTCCTCTACAAAAAATACTAATCACTTATAGCTCTTAAATGTCTTCCTCATATTTTAATCTTTATACTCCTAAAGATATTTGTTTACACTGTCGCTCGGATCATTTTAGAAACTTAATTTCTTTTAGTAATTTGCTTATCTACTGATAACTTTCGTTTTGTTTATTTAAATTTGCATAACCTTTACTCTCAAGTAATTTATACCAATAAGTTATCTTATATTGAATTTGGAAACTTTGGATTTTCTCTTGCAAAAGTTATGGAAAGTTTTGTGATAAAATTAAGGCGTTTTATTTGGGGGGACGATACTGCATATCAAATCACTCACTCCATCCAAATTTTATGTCTTTCTCCTTAGATACTCTTAGATAGAAGCCATAATTTTTAGCTATCCACACGATCATGAAAAGGTTAAGAAGAATATTTTGGACAAAAGAACGGAAAGTTTTAGAGAAGAGGAAGCCCTTTAAAGAAGTGAAGAGGAAATTAAGTCGATGGCGAGTAAGACAAAAAAGGAGACAGGAAGAGTTAAGTGACAAAAGGAAGAAAAGAAAAAGAGGAAAGGTTGGGAAGAAGAGATCAAAAGAACACAAAATTAAGGGTCAATGGAAGATTAGAGAGGAAGAAGATCGATGGGTAGCAAACATTTCACTATGATACTGAAAAGATTGTAAAGAATTTAACCTTTCCCCCACCAACTTTTAGCGCCATATTATGACTTCATATAAAAACTGTGGCAGTGGAGTCTCTTGATTTATTCTTGTTTTGAAAGGGATTAAAGTGCAGTGTAGCCTCAGTTGTATTTTGGAGTTGACTTACCTGCCTACTGAATTCATCTAGAAATAAATAACATTGTGCATGCATTGGCGAAGGAGAACAAAACATATCATTACAAATACTACCCGACTCTGGAAAGAGTATAGACTGCTTGAATTTTTATCATGTTTCAGTAGTTACATTGGGCCTGGTAAAAGAGGCCTGATTATCACTCTCTGGATTTGTTCATTCGATTTAGAGCTTTTATATATTTTTAATAAATATTTATTGATATAAGAACATAAGAAAAGAAGGAGTCTCACTGCTGCCAACATATTTGTTAGACATTTTAAGACTGTTCCGGAGTATGATAAACCAAACATTCCCTCATGTGATAGCTATTTGCTTTGGGCAATTAATACATGAATGGAACATATTAAGAATTTGTGAGCTATAAGTCTTTTATGATTTACTGGTAACGTAGTGCCTTGCCAAAAGTCGTTGGAATATTTGGTTCAACTCTTGGTCTCGGCAGCTTCGATCTATGTATTGATTTTTGTCGTGTTGCTGACGTCCAATCGAAACAAATCATTCCTTTCAACACTTTCGATCACATTAGAACTTCGATTTAATGTTTACCTTGGATCAATTTCCTAAAGGGTTAAAACACAGCATCCTTAGCTAGATCTTTGAGTTTAGTTTGATTTTCCTATATTCTTCGCCAATTTAATCAGTTTTCTCCTTCTTTCCTTTCATTTTTTTGTCTTTCCTAACTTTAATGTAACTAACAATGGTGTATATATCTCTACCCTCTTATAAGCAGTGATCATTTTAGAAAAAAAATAATCAATGGTAGTAGCGAAAACTTCCCAATGGTATGGCGCCTGTTACTGCGCGTAGGTGTAGTAAATATGTTATAACGAATTATTTAATGAAAGCAAATCAATATATCATAGTAATCGGCCAACTCAATAAGTGTCCTTAATAGAACAAACGAGATTTATTATTATACCCTTTTGTGACTTTTTATATTCTTAATTCTAAGTAGCAATGAAACAAAGACCGAACATTTTTCAAATTCAGTGTTTGTCGTTTTAAATATTAAAATTCTTACAAGCGTCAAAAGAAATACTACTAAGTTATTTAATTTACACTCACACTACTTTCTACCTAAATATCTTTGTTTTCTATATTCATATAGCCTGAGTATAATGGTAATAATTATAGTTAAGCTCTGTCGAAAAGAATTCAACGAGTTGATTTTGGGTAAGGTTGATATAATCAGTCCTAATCCGGATTTGATTCCATTCTTGCCACTTGTCTTATATGGATCCCGCGATTCCACGAAAAGAGTTCTTCCCTTTTCTCCAGACTGTACACCACAGGAGGCAGACAGGTGCTTCTTTTCATAGCATCTAATAGCATTTTACCATTGGCTCAGTCCTCAACATTCTCTTTTTAAGGAGATTAGCAGCGTCTTATATATTATTTATTCTGTTTGAGAGGTAATTGTAAATTCTGCAATGAAGTAGATGAAAGAAAAAAAGTGTGTTTGCGCAAGCAGGTAAAATAGAGAATCAAACTTCAAATAGACATATTTCACAACAATTTCGTAGAAGGGAGCAGAAAAAAATACACTTTAATTTCTAATATTTATTACAAAAACAGTGTTAATTATTATTTATAATGTAAGAGGCTAATATCCGTTTCTTTCCGTATGGCCTCCATTTCTTTCTACACATACTTGCAACCTTCTTCGCATTTCTGCCATAATTCATTTAACAAAATCCTGATTTTCTTTTACTAAATCAAGTTCATTTTTAATTCTTTGCTTCAAATCGTCTGTGTTTTCTAGGGAAGAAAAGTACACTTTACTCTTGAGATGGACCCACAAAAAGAAATCGCAAGGTGTTAATGCAATAATGGTTCAATGCAGTAATGCGGGTATTAAAAATGCCCCTCAACAATTCCCGCAGAGCACGAGTTATATGTGATGGAGCGCCATCTTGAATCCACCACAGACTATTAAATCTGTTTCCATAAATTTGACGCAGTTCAGGAACTATCTTTTCCGTAATTAGGTTCAGGTATCCATCTCCAGTCAAGTTATTGTCGTAGAAAAAAAGGCCCACAAGACTTCCGTTTCCATACATTCCGACCCACACAGAAACCTTTTCTCTGGATATGCCTACATTGAAGTTAAAATTTGGAGGATTGTTTTATGGCGCATACTGGCGAATATTATGATTGCTGAGTCTTCCATTCAAATGAAATGCAGCTTCATCGCCGATTACAATGTTTTCCAAGAAGCGAACATTTCTTCGCAGAAACCAGTTGACAAAATTTAGGCGGCGAGGTAAATCTTGTTCAAAGAGTTCTTGCCTTACATGCATTTTGTAAGGATACCATTTCAAATCGCGTTTAGTGATTCGGTCAAACGTATCCTTACTGATGTTCAAACCATTCTTTCTGACTGATATTCTCGGATTCTAAATAAGCTTTTCTTGAACAAGATTAATGTTTCTTGTGTCCGTTCTGTTCTCCTGCGACCCGATCGAGTTTTGTTTAAATTTAAACTTGTTCTTCAGTCTTGTACTTATTATCATTTGTCCAGATGGTTTTTTGGTTGGAGAAACTCTATCCGGAAAGCGTTGTTCAAAAAGTTGTTAAACTTGTTTAAAGCTTCCAGTCCTTAAAAAATTTGTGACCACAAAAGCTCGTTGTTCACTTGTAAGTTGCATTTTAGGGTGTTTGAAGAATGAATAAAAATGGAGGATTGAATTGACTGGTGGCGATTCTTCAACAACGTCTTAGCAGAAACTAAGCTAATAATTTTGGTAAACCTAGTAGGCTAAGGCTAGGCTAAACCTAGGCTTTAGAGAATTGTATTTTTTTCTGCTCCTTTCTACGAAATGGTTGTAAAATATGTCTATTTGAAGTTTGATTCTGTATTTTACCTACTTGCGCAAGCGCACTTTTTATGTATTTCATCTACTTCATTGCAGAATTTAAAAATATACATTTGAGTTTATAAAATTTTCAAATTAGATGCACAAAAGATAGAAAAACAAAATTAAGTTTTTAGAAACTATCTAGCTTTAATACTTTCAAGATATATTGATTTAAAAGTCAGTTTCTCTTTTTTGCGACACCCTGCATATATATATATATATATATATATATATATATATATATATATATATATATATATATATATATATATATATTGGGTAGTATATTTTCATTATAGCAGGTTTTATTGAAAGCGAACGCTAATCTCGTGTTGATAATTTTTTTTTCAATCTTCTCGATTTGTCTATGTTCGCTTTTTCTTCTTGGTTCTGTGGAAAACATTGCCCTGGCATTAGAATTGCACCAGAAAAGTGCCTCGCAGGAATAGCAGGAATATTAGGAATTGTAACAAATGCCCACGCGTATATACATAGTATATATATTTTTAAACCGGTCAAGGAATTAAGCGGGAAGCCGAAAATTCAGATAGCAGGAAAATTTGGCAACAGCGCAATAAAAACGAATATTTCGCGTCTGAAAATAAAATTAGGCCGAGACAGCTGTGTGCGTCTCAGAAATGACAAAATTATATCGATAAAGTGAAAAATCGTAGACGCAATATATTCATTAGCTCCAGTGGGTGGAGCTAAAACATTGTGATCCCAGAGGCGAAAAGAGGCCATGCCTCCTGTACTATTTATAGGAGAAAAATGGAGAACTCGACACCTAGGTAGACAGTTAATTCAAGCAGACAGTGAGACACCGTAAGTCCGATATTAAAGAAGTAATTACGATTCGTTTAACGTCACAAAGTCCCCCGTTGTACTCGCCTAATTCTTGTTCCCATATCACTCGTTTTCCTGACCGGTAGTGAAATATTTCCTGACCGTATCGTGTAAACACGAGCCTCCCTTT
Organism: Ceratothoa steindachneri; assembly: GCA_963969495.1. Taxonomy (NCBI): domain Eukaryota; kingdom Metazoa; phylum Arthropoda; class Malacostraca; order Isopoda; family Cymothoidae; genus Ceratothoa; species Ceratothoa steindachneri. The sequence continues at coordinate 142,285,213 of OZ018323.1, read as the reverse complement.
TGCTTTGCTTACTTTGTTTGTTGGAATTAAACATTTATTTTTGTTTACCTAATACCTCTAAGTCTTTTCTCGATCATAAAAACTTCGGTAAGCCCAGCTAAGTCTGAATATTATTTGAGTATCTTTGGAGTCAGATACGAAATTGACGTCACCTATCACCTCACTCGCGGGACTTGAGGGACTTCTCCAAAATATCCGTCACATTAATTTCCTTACCTCTATTAATCAGGGTGACTGTCAATAATTTTATACATCACCCAGTCCCACCTTTTCCCCTATAAGCATGGCACCTACAACAAACGTAATTCCCATAAACTGGTAACTCCTACGTTGCGAACAGTGAGGGCATCGAAGATAAGGGCTCTACAAGCAATCATCAGAGAGGACAAAGTGAACGGAACTTCGTGAACGTCATCAACATTAAGCCGCCTATCTTCAATGAACCAGAGGTCACAGGTCGGTTTCGTATTGTGAAGGCGCACTTTCACATTCCTGAGGCTAAAAAAGGAGGAGACCAAGTTATTTAACGTATTAGCCTCACTTACGCCTGAGAATGTTGAGCGTCTTCCGGCAGCCATTTTGGCTGAGTAAAACTACCAGAGTTTAAAAACGGAAGTGATCAGCCTTTTTGAAAAGACCAAGCCTGAGATATTCGAAAAGCTAATAGCATCCTCCGCATTCACAGGCTGGCCTTCCAGCAATCTAAAAGAACTGCAAAGAACTGCCATTCAGGTAGGAGTAAGTGAGGAGCTCGTGAGTCCTAAATTTATACAATCCGTGCCACCGAACATTGCGCCTATAATTGCTACACAAAATGAACTAACCCTGGCCAATTAGGAAAACTGGCGGATGAGCTCACTGCGTTCGGTAAAGAGCGGTGTCAGGGTGTAACTTCCGAAAAATAAAGCACCGTATCCGCGTCCGGATCGTTTTCTAAAAAAACGCGTGATAGGTGTATAAATAATTCGGCGGGTTTTGCATGATGGGTGCAAACCACAGAAACCTGTGGTTTGACGCTCGCACCTGTACTTTGACGAGGAGGCCAAATTTTGTAATCCCTGGTGCAGGTGGCCAAAACGAGGAGAACGCTCTCAAATGCAGCCTTCCTCCAGGTCATCTTTGCCTGTCCCACAGGAAAACTATCCAGGCATGCCTTAGTAGACGCGGCCGCTGGTATGCCATTATTTTTCACCGTCGCCGCAAAAATGTATGATAACAAGTGCAAATTATTAATTGAAACCGTGGCAAGTGTCTCAATAATCCCAGCGGAATTAGCAAATCCAACGCGAATCCAACGTGAACATATCAACAGCAAATGGAGGAAAAATTAAGGTGCACGGCGAGGTTCACACGGTAGCCCTGATCATAAATGACCTTCAGAACTATCCCCTCCTCCCATGCAGGACCATGCTGAAGGAATATGGGGCTCTGTACGAACCCGCTCTTGCTCAGCCATCACCGCCATCACCAGATTCAGTAGTCCACATTATCGATACTGGCAGTGTCCCACTGTCCTTTGTGCGGCCAAGGTGCCTCTTTCGATGGAAAGATTACAAGTTGCCAAAGCAACTCTTGAAAAATTGAAGGTGGGGGTCGTGCGTCCGTCGAGCTCGCCATGGGCCTCACCAATCCACTTCGTGCCTAAGAAGTCGCTCGGAGAGTACAGGATGGTTGTCAATTTGCGGGCTTCCAACGCAATTACGAAGCCCGATAGATATCCCTTGCCACGGATTCAAAGTTTGACGCACCACCTCCAAGGAAAAAAGATCTTTTCAAAGCGTGCGTACCATCAGATTCCCATGAATCCGACGGATATAGAGAAGATCGCAATCCCACCCCTCTTGGTCTGTGGGAATTTGTCAAGCTTCCTTTCGGCCTACGAAATGCAAGTAGCACATTTCAACGGCACATGAAACCTTTTTCAAAGATTGGGGTTCGTTTATGTATATATAGACGACATTCTGATCTTCTTGGATCTCATGGATGACAACTTGAAGCATTTGGAAGAAATATTCAAAGTTTTGGTAAAAAATGGGCTGCGGCTTTCATTGGAGAAATGCGAATTTGCGAATAAAGAAATTGATTTCCTCGGGTATCACATTTGGGTGGAAGGAATCTGTCCACCGGCCACAAAGCTAAAAGAAATAACAGACACGCCATTGCCAAAATGCTCAAAGGGACTACGCCGTTATTTGGGCATGTTCGGATATTACAGCAGAATGATCCCAAATTTTGCAGTAATTGCAGCACCGTTGACCGAGCTTATATGCCTGGAATCCAAGGCTAGGAAGCTCGAATGGGGTGAAGAAGCACATAAAACATTTGAGGAGACCAAGTCAGCTTTAATTGGATCCGTTAAACTTTACCATCCGCTGCCCAACGATTCCCCATACCTGCTTGGTGACGATTGCTCTTAGTTCGCGGTAGGTGCTGTCCTTGCACCAAATAGTTGATGGATCCCCACGACCAGTTGCTTTCTTCTCGTGCAAGCTAAGCCGGACGCAGAAAGCATACTCCACCTACGACAAAGAGCTCCTAGGGGCGTATCTTGCTGTCATCCACTTCAAGCAGATGATTAAAGGGCCACACGTAACCTTGTGTACGGATTACATGCCATTAGTGTTTGACTTTTCGTCGTCATTGAACGCCAAAACTGATAAACAGCAACGTCATTGGATAGCCATATTGGAGTATATCAGCGATATCGTCTACGTGCTTGGCCAGGAAAACGAAGTCGCTGATTGGCTTTCAAGGGACGTCAACTCATTCCTGATTGAGTCTTTTGATCTCCAAGACATGGCAGCAGAGCAGATAAATGAGGACCAGCCGCAGTTCACCGAGTGGAAAACATTGATCAGGAGAAGATGCGACCTCTGACAACGCGCAAGACAGCATAGCAAGAACCGGGGAAGAAAACGAGCAGCCAAGAATGGGCACATCTCCTGCAGAAGGGTCTCGTTCGCCAGGGATAATTTATATTATTATTATTAAGCATTGCATAAACATAAATAGATCGCCACTTCTGTATGTCATAAGAGGCATAAATACATAGACAAGCCTCCCTGATCCATTTTATTTGTTTTATGTGCCTTAGAATTTGTATGTTATAAGAGGCATAAATATACATACATGCCTCGCTCAACCATTTTGCCTTGTAACATTAAGCAATGTAATAATTAAAGCCACAAATTAGCGATATTTCTTGTATTTATTTTTTGAGGGAGGGGGGCAGATTATACAGGCCCTCTCTGAGCACAATTGTATCCAGGTATAAGTGATGTCAAATTTTATTGCCCTGTGCGCATTTAAAAAATGCACCTGCTTCACTAGTTAGGATGTGCAGTTCTCTTTCTAACTCCGTTACTGGCAAGGGAGTTCTGGAGAGAACATGGCCCTGGCACTAGAATTGCTTCAGCAAAGTGCCTCGCAAGAATAGGAAGAATTGTAACAAATGTCCACGCGTGTTTATATATATATATATATATATATATATATATATATATATATATATATATATATATATATATATATATATATATATATATATAAACCGGTCAAGGAATTAAGCGCGAAGGCAAGAGTTCAGATAGCAGTAAAATTTGGTGACAGTGTAATAAAAACTATCATTACGCGTCTGGTAATGGAGTTAGACCGAAACTGCTGTCTGCATCTCAGAACTGACAAAATTTTATTGCAAAAGTGAAAAATCGTAGGCGCCATGAATATATTATCTTCGGAGACCATGGGGTGAGAAAATCAGACCCAATGGGCGAGGTAAAAATATTGTGATCCCAAGAAGCGAAAAGAGGACACGCTTCCTGTACTATTTATAGAATAAAAATGGAGAACTCGACAGTCTGGTAGACAGTAAAGTCAAACATACGCAGACACACTATAAAATAGATAGTAAAGAACTAATTATGGTTCGTTTAGCCTCACAAAGCCTCCGTTGTACTCGCCTAAGTCTTGTTTCCATAACACTTGTTTGCCTGACCGGTAGTGAAATATTCCCTGACCGTATCGTGTAAACGTGAGCCTCCTTTTGATTTCTTGTGTTGTTTGTTGGAATTAAACATTTATTTTTGTTTCCTTGATAACTCTCAGCCTTTTCTCGATCATAAAGCCTTGTCTATGTTTGGGTTTTTCTGGAGTTCTGAAAGGTACCATCGGTTCATTTTAATTCTTATGGCTGTCTGTAATTCTTTATTGAAGAATGCGTAGTTAAAGTAACTGGGTGGCTCTCCCAAGTTCATTGTGCGTGTCATTCCATGTAGTGCAGTGGGTGAAGGCACGCTTACTATATACGATACGATCACGCTTGTTTGGTAGCATTTCGAGCATTCACTGTCTGCATTCATGCAAAGTCTCGGATTGGTGGCTTTAACATATACTTTGGGCATTATTGTTTCATTAAGATTAGTAACGAGGATGTCTAAAAATGGTCTTTGGTTGTTTTGGCTTTCTCTGAAGGTGTAGTTGAGGGAAGAACATTCTTTAAAAGCTCTTTCCAGCTTATATATTTCCTATTCTGTTTGTACTTTAATGTAAATTTCATCTATGTACCTGCAGTAGATGTGGGGCTTGGGTAACCTTAAGAAAGCCCTTTATTTAACTGCTCACATATAGAAGTTAGCAACGACTGCATCAACTTGGCAGTACATCTGAAGTGCAGATGTGTAGCAGTTTTCTCATATCCGAGAAGATTGAAAATAAAATGATTAACATGAGATTAGCGGTGCTTTCAATAAAACCTGCAATATATATATATATATATATATATATATATATATATATATATATATATATATCCAAAAAAGTACAGTAGCGTACGTGTAACTATAGGGATAAAACCACAGTAATAGGAATAATTTTATATGCGAAACGAGGTTTCGACTGAAACATCCGTCATTGTCAGTCGCTGGTAAACAACTCAAATACAGAAATTGTTTAACTTACAAACACATAAATCAGTGTCGCTAAGGTAGATGATGCAGGAAATTAACGTCATTTTTGAGAAACGGAAGTATGAATTTCTTGCTTATTAAGGTATTGAATTGGCCGCCCGAAGTATTGAAGATGGTAGATTCTTTTATAAGTGCTGATTCTATTAATCCTTGATCTATATTATTGATTCTTTCTCCGTAAAATTTAATAAGATCCACCCAACTATTATATTTAAATTAGAATGGGAACTGAACAACTCATTGCTGTTTTTGGATGTAAAAATATCTAAAATAAGCGACCAAGCATATGATTCCGTCTACCGGAAACCAACTAATTCTAATGCCTATATTCATTATTTCTTGTGCCACGATGTATCCGTCTAAATGTCTGTAGTTTCTTCCATGTTCCTGAGAGCATATCGCATTTGTGATCCTTGTTTCTCGAGAGAAGAAATTAATACAATCATCCAAACATTCATTGAGCTGCAATATCCCTTTGGTTCATAGAAAAGTGTCACTCTAAATCCAGAACCATCTATTACTCTCGAGCTAATTATAAGGAAAACAGATGTGACAAATATTATGTTACCTTCCCATACTTCCCCCAGTTAATCAATTTAAAAAAGTTAGGCACGGACTAACATAGAATACGATCATAAATAGCTTATCCAAAAATAGATCTATCGATAAAGAACAGGGAGTTTATTTTATTCCATGCAGATCATGTAATGAAGTATATATCGGTGAAAGTAGCAGATTTTCGAAGAGGATGAATGAACATAAATGCAATATGCGACGTCGTGCCTCTCATCGAGTTTATTTCTACATATGTCGAATGAAAATCATCAAATTGATATTGATAATGCTAAAATAGATTATAAGTCTCACAATTATATACATCGACGCTTAACTTTAATACTTCCGACGGCCAATTAAATACTAATACCTTAATAAGCAAGAAATTAATAGTTCCGTTTCTCAAAAATGACGTTAATTTCCTGTATCATCCACCTTAGTGACACTGATTTATGTGTTTTTACGTTAAGCGGCTTCTGTATTTCACTTGTCTACCAGCGACTGACGATGACGGATGTTTCGGTCGAAACCTGGTTTCGCATATAAAATTAGTCCTATTACTGTGGTTTTATTCATATATATATATATATATATATATATATATATATATATATATATATATATATATATATATATATATATATATATATATATATATATAAAGAGCAGCCAGGAAATGGTTCTAAACATTTATTGGCCAAACGCTTCGGAACTCAAATGGGACTATCATCAGCGATTTACGAGAGAAGGGAGAAACCTAATTTCACTAAAAGCATTAAAAATACATTAAATAAGGGTTTAAATTAAAAAGCGGGCCAATGAAAGGTAAACCAATAAAATAAGCAAATATTAAGTGGTATGTAAAACAAAAATAACTACGTAAAATTACTTAAAAATATCCAGTGTAATTTTATAAAAACGAGCAAGACAAAATTTATTCAATACAAACCAACTTGAGAAGTAAAAATTAAAAAGTCAAACCGAATGGATTTAAGAATAAAATAACCGATCATTTAAAAACAAACAAATGGGAACAAATTGCAAATACAGACTCAACTGCATCGTTGGAGTTGTGATAGCAACTGACTAAAGCTAGAAAACTAATAACGAAGGATGTCCGATTAGTCTGTTGGCGGGTTAATAATATTGGTTGGTTATACTGTGAGTAATTTAATTGAGCAGGTGTAATTATTTATACTTGGGTTTATTTTATTAATGAATAACGAGTCTAGGATTTTTAACTCCAAAAGTGTTGGGGCTGAAGTCAAGATGCTAAAGGATTTTGTGTTAATAAGATGTTGGTATTTATTAGAGTGTTGCCTAATAAATGAGGCTTCTGGGTTGGAAATGGGAATACCAGTACTGTGAGACAAACCAGAGTACTTAGCAATCCTGCATTTTAGTTGCAAGCCAGTTTGGCTCACATAAGGACTATGGGAGCTCCTGCATGTATAATTTTAAAGTACACAGGATCGCTAGGCCATACAAATTGACTCCTTATAGCGAAAAAAGGAATGTAAGGAAACAGGGTTAGAATTAATACAAAAAAATGGCTTTGGTGGAAGTAGTTTGTGAGCTTGGAATGAAGCTTATTGGACTTAGATGTTAATTGATCGAGATAGCGCAATCTTAGGAAAACCTTTTTCTTTGGTACAGTAGTTATAATGTGTGGTAGATAATATATTTTAGACAAAGATTTAGACACTCTATTAGCAAAATGAAATGGGAATAATAATTGAAATGAACAAATTCTTTAAATAAGTCGTTTCTTCATGAAAAGCTAACTAGTTTTAGCAATGGTTTGACACTAATTTATATATTTATTTACTTTTATTCTTTTTTCAAATTAACATGATAGGAATAGTTATTCTAACATTTAAATATTTGCAGATTTTGATTCGCCGTCCTGTTCTTATAAGGAGGTGAATTTCCGTCCCTGGAGCTTTTCTATTCGATCAAAAGGGTAAAATGATGACAAATATGGTTTAAATGAATCAATTATTATTATAATACATTTTATAATGTTTTTTAGCAAAATGAATTTTTTAATCTTTTTAAATCTAGAAATGGTTCATTGCAAACAAAAACGTCCAATTATTGTTACTTTGCAACAAAGTGAATTGAAATGCAAGCAAATTGTTGCTAAAATGGTGACATCCTGTGAAGAAGTAATTTGGACAAAAAAGAGCTTCAAATGAAGACCAAGATTGCCTTTGATAAGGCAGCAGCTCAATGACAGGATTGGGTTGCTTCCAGTGGCAAGGAGATTGAAAAAGTAAAAACGTGCTTGAATGCTTCAGCGCACACAGTGACGTGATAACCTTTCGACCAAGTTGTCAGGTCAGGAATTTTTTCCATCAAGCCAATACTCTCCAAAGAGAACCTTTGAGATCAGTACCACTTTTGTAGGAAATATAAAGAAAGGCCTTTTCAGAGTGGGTAAGGTCACATTCACTGATGAAGTTCCTTTCCGCTCGTTTGGAGCTTCTGGAAAATTCCTTTTTACGAGAGGATAAAGGAGCTCTTTTGCAAATCCTGTGTCGTTCTCCCAGTGAAGGATACAGAGGGAGGTAGAATTAAATGACATCTAATACCTGTCTGCCTAAAGCCGCTGCTGCCTATTACCGGAAGACGATGACTTAAACAGGAGAGGCACTTTCCCCTTTCCTTTTGCGAGATCGCGAATTTAAACCTATTTTAATGCACGCTCAATCGACTGTTATGGATTGAGATAAAGTTTTACATGGAACATCTTGTGGGCGATATTCGATGTATAATCATAAGAGCTGATTTCTTAACTCTTTAAGCTCTTTTAGTAGACCTAAGCAAAATGGAATTTTTTAAACAGCACTCTTTGTTAACCCATATACTTTTCCTGTGTATCAGCTCCTAGCCAAATAAGCGATCTAAATAAAACAATTAAGCAAGGCTATTGCAGCAAAAGTGTGTCTAATATTCGTCCATCTTATCATGTCATGTTATCGCAAAAGTCCCACTCGTTTTTGAACGAACTTGGCCTTTATCTCCCAAATTGTTAAGTGTTGTTATGAATTGACGTACACACTCTATTGATAGACGAAAAAATATGTCCAAGCAAATCTCCGTACACGTTTCAGATGCATGTAGTGAGAAAATTCGAGAACACTTAGAGTACTACGGGTGATTACCGGCGTTAGAACTGGATCCTAATTAAAGTCAAGTATTCGTTCCATTATCCCAGAGCAAATGAGTCATTCTCCATCGAAAAAAAAACAGCCATGGTCAACACAGGCAGCCGTTTCGAGTACCTCGTCCTTCGACAAATTATATCCAATTCTTTTCAGACAAATCAACACTGAATAATTAATGTTTTGAGTGACCTCAACTTCGTTTTGCCTATCTTGATGCACTCCTCTCAAAGAAAAACGAAGGCCAGCAATTTTAACATTTGAATAAGCGCTGGCATTGTTGAAGTTCCATAACTTGCATATCGACATCGCAATATCTATTTTATCAGTAGATTTATTTTGATTCTTAGGATATAAAGTCAACACTCAAGTTAGGCCCTCAAAACAAGAACTGATTACTTCTCTCAGTGATCGTCCTAGACCAAACGCATTACAAGAAGAAAAGAGATTCTTTGACTTAGCAAACATCTTTAGAATTTTAATGAAAAATCCTACCATAAATCTCATTCCTTTTACAAGATATTAAAGTCACATCTTTTACTATACCCAAAAGAGAGATAGCTCGATTCGTGGAATTTCTAATGTATCCGGCACATGCTTTGGCGCTGTTCTGTAAAGATCTTCGTAGGAAGAATGGGAGACAGGATTCTTTAGTAAAGCCTTAAAATGGCCTAGAATTAATATATTCCACATTTACCAGAGGATTTAACCGGCATATTTAGGATTAGCAATTAAATATTTCCAACATTTGCTCGAAGAAGAAACCTTTTTAATATTTATCGACTACAAAACGATCATTGAAACTGCCAAGTCTCGCAAACAGGTACTCTCCAAAGGAAGCTCGCAAACTTGAATTACATTATTAAAATTCGACACATAGCACGAAGACATAACACTAGTGACAGTCGGTCTCGGGCATATTTTAATAATTGCAACGAGTAATCTTTGCAACATAATGCATCAGCATCCCAAAAGGGCACTGTAATCCATCCATGCCAAATTCTCAATTCAACTATTGCTTCATTCACTATGATAAATTCTGAAACCCTATCCAAATTTCAATTGATTGATTTGCAATTGATTTCTCTGCATAAAGTACCTTCTACCTGGCTTTTGATTAATAAAATTGCTTTAACGAAGGCAAATCACTCTATTACTTGCAATCTTTCTAACAGCTTTGTCCGCCCTTCTCTCACTCTGATTTCCACAAACGTCCTTAACTATTACCTCAATTTGGGTAATTTGGAGTCTCATGCCACTGTCAAATCTCTATCTGACAGGTTTGATTGAAAAGAGATGAGAAATAACGTACGTGAATGGGTAGGAAATTACCTACACTCTCAAAATCCAAATACTGCGGCACACAAAACCACTCCTTACACATTTCACCAAACCAGTAATGCCGTTTCACACCATCCATGTTGACATTCTAAGTGGTTTTGGGATCATAAAAGATGGTTAAAAATAACTTATAGCAATAATTTGCCACTACAATTAATATATAAAGGAATATCAATATAAGGATATGACAGAGTCCGTGGTCGATGTTGTCCTTCCTACTTTTCTCACGTTTTGGTTCTTATGTCCAAATAATCTCTAATAATAAAGTGCCATTCAACTCAGGTTTATTTCAGTTATTGCTAAAACTTACGGTCATAAGGCATATTTTCATCTTTCATCCTAATTAAAACGAGAATGCCAGTTAGGAAAGATAAAGAGTCATCTCTCCTAATGAAAGAATCTCCTAGAGAAAAGCTACCTAATCTTCAGCGACCATACTCGCGATGCGAAATATGGAAAACCAAGAAACATTACGCAACCTAGGTAACTTGATTCACTAAGAGCAACGGCTATTTACCAAATGATCCATACAATGGCACTGGGAAATAATGAATTCCGTTGCCCCCAACATTTCAAGATGATTGGGACCGTAGGAGCTTTTATTCTCTAAGAGTTAAGGAAGTGCACCATCTCTTTCTCTATACCATAGAAAGACAAATATATTGTTATACAAAGGCGCAAACATGCTTGCACACGCCATACTAGACAAATAGAGAACCATGCTCAAATTTGAAATGTATAGGCATCGTACGAAGAGCCACGTACACATTTTCATATAGAGAAGAGAGTACTCACTCAGAATCCAACATTCAACTTGGTTATACTAAAGGCCAAAGAAAACACAAATAGAATTTGGAAGCAAACACGAAGAAATACATCCCAAAAATCAAATATTGAAATCACCATCATAATTGGTCTGCAAATAATTGCTCTTAGCATCAAATGAACCTATTTTATTTTAATTCCATTGCTCTCTCACCCAGATAAGGCACGTTGAGGTGTTCGAATTATTGGACACACTTTGAATAATCAATTTATTAGGTATTATGTATTTTATAACTATTATGTTATGTGAGTTTTCTTGTTATTGTCTTAATGTTCTATACTTTCGTTGGTTATTATTTTGTTTTATGCCATCGATTGTATCATGTAACTAGCATTTAATTATTATTTTTTACATAATTGATATCTATTTCATTTTTCTCTTTTAGGTATCAGCCTAGCGCTTTTGTCATATGCAATATTCGAGATCTCAATTAGGACATATTAAAATTTTGATTATTAGAAAAGTATTCGGTCATTTTTGTTCGTAATTGTTAATTCATGTTATTGTTTTAAAATGTACATTCACTTATACGTTATTGATTGTGAAATTGGGAGTATCTCCTAAGTCCTTGCATTCCATACACAGTCCTACAATTACATATACTCTTCATTCCCATAATATTAGCTCAGAAAGACTGCTGGTCTGTAAAGATCCTCTCATCACTTGAACGACTGGCACTCTCAGGTACTCAACCTTCAGGTACTACCACACACTCTGGCATTTTCCAGGAAACTCTTAGTTCCGCGGGACAAGCATCAAAGCATTCCTTAATACCCTCAGATAAAACCCCTTCTCGTATGTGATAGAACAAGTTGACTGCGTTAATTTCAACTCCTATCCCATATTATTTAAAACCACGATGCTGCCCACGTGCATCTTCGATTCGAGGCTTGGAGTCTTATCACAGCTACCGGATGCCACTGTTTAAACAAGGAGGTTATCGTCCCCCCGTTCGCCCCCATACGCCGACCTCGCCAGATCGAGTTAGGCTTATGAGCAGATAAGGCATTGTTCTCCGGCCCGGCTGTGCGTTCCCTCTAAGCTTCCACTCCATTTCCCCCCACGCCAAGGAGATGTCCTGGCTATTTATATGGAAACTTTACCACTAAGATCAGATTGGAGATCCAGATTTTCGTCGCGAAACATCACCACGACCCTCTCTCCCTTTGTGCGCCAAGGGACCTCGACCTCGAGATTCACCATCACTTGTCCAGAAGGAGGACAATATTCCTTGAGTGCCAAAGGTTCGAGCCTTTCCGACGCCAAGTCCCCAAGGCATCCCCCCCTGTTGTTCAAGGAGAACAGCATTAGAACAGCCATTGTTCGTTTTGAGCCCTTCGCCAAGAAACGGTTCTCACCCCCCCCCCCCCTGTTGTTCAGAGGAGAACAACATTAGAACAGCCATTGTTCTTGAGCCCGTAGACAAGAGACGGTTCTCATCCCCCCCTTTGTTCAGAAGAGAACAACCTAGAACAGCCATTGTTCGTTTTGAGCCCTTCGCCAAGAAACGGTTCTCACCCCCCCTGTTGTTCAAAGGAGAACAACATTAGAACAGCCATTGTTCTTGAGCCCGTAGACAAGAGACGGTTCTCATTCCCCCTTTGTTCAGAAGAGAACAACCTAGAACAGCCATTGTTCTTCAAGCTGTTCGTCGAGAAATGGTTCTCCTTCCCAAGACGCCTCGTCAGGATCCTTTTATTCCCCCCCCTTCGGCTGGAACACGCCAGCGGACCGAAACTCCTTTGCGCCACCTTCCACTGCACCACTAGTGCAAAAGTTACGTAAGCCAAACGTCACCTTTGAGTATTGATCCCTTTTGTCAATTCTATCCTGTGCTTTAAATGGTTTATCGAACCATCCCATCTCTTTAACTCTATATTTGTTTTACCTTTTTTAAATCCTTTAAATCCTCGGATTAGCCGAGCCCCCACGACCCTTTCAATTCTCTGTTTATGTCAATATTTTCCTTCTTGTGTTTGTTGGTAGTTATTATTAATAAAACTCTATTTTATTAATGATAGCAATATTATTATCCTTGAGCTCAGTTCCACTTCTTAAGCCTATCGAAGATACATAATATCAGCCGCCAGACAGTAAACGCACTCTAAAGATAATTAAGGAAGTTCCCTCAACGAATAGTGTTATATATGGTATCGTCGGGAGTCATTCTACGACATATATATATATATATACTATTTAATTTGGTATCAGGTGTGTAAGGTTTAACGCTATATCTTTGCAAACACTGGTCTCTGTCGAGTAAAGCATAGTGTTATTCGTTATAATAATAGAATATAGTAGTTCCCTTTTGTTTTAACGATTGCTATCCCCTTTTTTTTTAAACTTAAGAAGCTGGAGTAGCTCAAGGAACTGTTATAATAATTTGTTTGTGTTTTTTTGTGATTTTAGTCAGTGGTTATTTAGATTGAGAAACCAAGTACGAATAGGTCAGTGCCCATATTTAGGTAGGCTAATTCTATAGAGGCATAATTCTTGTTGCAAGGAATTTTAGTTGGTTGACTAGTGCGCCCCCAAGTGCAAAGATGACTCAGTTTGAAATCTTTAAAGCGCAAGGAGAGTCCTGTGGACTTTCCGGAAAAGAACTAACTGACTACATTCAAGAGGAGCAAAGAAAAGAGGAAGAAAGAGAAATACAAAGAAAAAAGGAAGAAAGAGAAATACAACGAGAAGAAAGAGAAAGAGAGGAACGGATAAGACAAGCTGAGCTTCAGATTGAATTAGCTCGGATTAAAGCAGAATTTCAAAGAAAAAAGGTAGAAAGAGAAAGGGAAAGAGTAATCCGACAAGAGGAACGGGAAAGAGTAATCCAACGAGAAGAACGAGAAGGAAAAATACAACGAGAAGAACGAGAAAAAGAAATCCAACGAGAAGAAAGAAGGACGGACTCGCGCTCCTTCCCAGGAAAGCTGACAAAGTTTCCGAGCCCCGTAAAACCTCAAAACTTCTTTCCCCAAAACCAACAACGGGACTCCAAACCTCCCGTTAAGACTTCTCCTCCATCTCTCTTCCTGAAGCGACCAACCATATGCTTCACCTGTGGTGTAGAAAACCACATGAGCTGGAATTGCCCCCAAAATTCTATGCTTAAAAGCGGACCAGCCCACCAAGTTTACCAGATTAATGCAACCCCGGCTCCCCCGGTGGTGCAGACCCAAGCAGAAACTTCTCCCCCTCCGTCAGGCCACCAGGTAAATTTTGTTTTTGGTAAAAGTTCATCGGGAACGTTGAAATATGAGGAGGGCAGCGTGGACAGCTGCCGAGTATCGACTCTCGTCAGGGACACAGGATGTACGTGTTTCATCGTGTCCGACGAACTCCTCCCAGTGGCCTCTAACCACGAAAAATTTGCGGTGGTACATGACCACCTTGGGCGGGCGAACCGATTCCCCGTCGCTAGATGTTACCTGCAGTGTCAATATTATAATGGCTGGGCTGAAGTCATTGTAGCACCCATACAATTCTGTTCCGTACTTATAGGACAGAGCCCCCAAGTAAGTTTCGACCCTGTGTTTCAGGCCGCCCTTCCTCAAGGCCGAGATAAGAAAGAAGCCCAGGAGCCCGTCCCCATCAGAACCCCGATACCGTCCGATTTCTCGGAGACCCCTAACCAGGACTTTAGGACGGCAAAAGAGGAGTGTGAATCACTAACACCCTTAGGTGATAAGGCCCCAGACAAGGACACGGAGACTGTCCCTGGACCCCAAGAAAAAAAGAACCCCCAACGCGCCCATGGAGATACCTTCGTAGAACTGGACGAAGCATCGGCGCTTGAAGAAGATTACCCCGCGGTGTCCCTTAATGTAATCCAGACAGTGTGCATCCAACCTGATGCCGATTACCCTCCTCCTTCCCTACCAGGCGAGTCTTTAGAACCCTCTGACCTGGATAGTGACGCGCAGCTGACACCACGTCAGAAGAGTCAGCTACAAGAACTAATTAAATGGAGTCACCATTTACCCGCCCTATTAGCTCTTTTCGAGCAACTGCGCGAAAATGGCCTCACCATTGGCCCCTGCAAATGCCATTTTGCCCACGAACCCATTAAATATTTGGGTTTCAAAATAGGACAAAGCAAGTTAGGTCCCCATGAGAGCAAGATTAAGGCAATCGCCGACATGCCCCTCCCGATTACAAAGAAGCCATTAAGATCGTTCCTAGGATCAGCTTCTCCCTATCAGCGATTTGTTCCGAATTTCGCTGCAATTGTGGCCCCCCTATGCCCCCTTCAGGAAAAGAATTTCCCCGATCGTTTACGTTGGAATGATGTCGCTGTTTCCCATTTTAATCAGCTCAAAAGTAAGTTCATTTCTGCCCCCATTTTAAAGTTGCCCAACCCGGAAAAATCCTTTTGGATTAAGACCGACGTGATCAACGAGGGCATTGGAGGTGTACTCCTTCAATACGTGGATGACGGAACGAGTCATCCAGTTGCATATGCTAGTCGTCAACTATTACCACGCGAAGAGAGATATGCCACTAGAGAAAAGAAAGCTCTATCAATTATCTGGGTCATAGACAAATTCAAGCTGTACTTGATATGTAAAGAATTTCAAATAGGAACCGACCACCGTCCGTTAGCCTATATTAGGAATGTGAGACACTCGAACGGCCGCATCATGCGCTGAAGTTTACTCTTGCAAGAGTATCAGTTTAAAATAAATTAGATAAAAGGTTCCGATAACCAGGTCGCTGACGCACTCAGTAGGAATGCGTTACCGAATAGCGTAGAATAATTGTATTCATAGGATTAGTATCTCCATGTAGGTATATACCGTCTTGTACGACTTAATTTAAGATTCTTTTGTAATATAATTAATTAATGTATATGTCTGAATTTTGTAACGCTCAATGTCTAATTTTTTGTATGTATATATATTTGTTCTTATTAATTTACGTATAAATTATTTTGTCCCGTATGTACTAAGTTTATATCATTTCATTGTTCCATGCCCTTTTTTTTTCTCTCTGATTAAGTTGTATTAAAGGTTATTTTCCCCTGTAATCTAAAGATCAAAATAATCATATGTATTGAGGTAATACTAGTTAGGTGCAGGAAGGTACGGTTGGTACAAGAAAACGAGTTCCCTACAACGGAGCTCTATCGTTGTCCCTTCTCTCTCTTTTTTTCGAAGTGACAACTTCCCCTGGAATGGAGGGGTGTGATAGAACGAGTTGACTGCGTTAATTTCAACTCCTATCCCATATTATTTAAAACCACGATGCTGCCCACGTGCATCTTCGATTCGAGGCTTGGAGTCTTATCACAGCTACCGGATGCCACTGTTTAAACAAGGAGGTTATCGTCCCCCCGTTCGCCCCCATACGCCGACCTCGCCAGATCGAGTTAGGCTTATGAGCAGATAAGACATTGTTCTCCGGCCCGGCTGTGCGTTCCCTCTAAGCTTCCACTCCATTTTCCCCCACGCCAAGGAGATGTCCTGGCTATTTATATGGAAACTTTACCACTAAGATCAGATTGGAGATCCAGATTTTCGTCGCGAAACATCACCACGACCCTCTCTCCCTTTGTGCGCCAAGGGACCTCGACCTCGAGATTCACCATCACTTGTCCAGAAGGAGGACAATATTCCTTGAGTGCCAAAGGTTCGAGCCTTTCCGACGCCAAGTCCCCAAGGCATCCCCCCCTGTTGTTCAAGGAGAACAGCATTAGAACAGCCATTGTTCGTTTTGAGCCCTTCGCCAAGAAATGGTTCTCACCCCCTTCCCCCCCTGTTGTTCAGAGGAGAACAACATTAGAACAGCCATTGTTCTTGAGCCCGTAGAAAAGAGACGGTTCTCATCCCCCCCTTTGTTCAGAAGAGAACAACCTAGAACAGCCATTGTTCGTTTTGAGCCCTTCGCCAAGAAACGGTTCTCATCCCCCCCCCTGTTGTTCAAAGGAGAACAACATTAGAACAGCCATTGTTCTTGAGCCCGTAGACAAGAGACGGTTCTCATCCCCCCTTTGTTCAGAAGAGAACAACCTAGAACAGCCATTGTTCTTCAAGCTGTTCGTCGAGAAACGGTTCTCCTTCCCAAGACGCCTCGTCAGGATCCTTTTATTCCCCCCCCTTCGGCTGGAACTCGCCAGCGGACCGAAACTCCTTTGCGCCACCTTCCACTGCACCACTAGTGCAAAAGTTACGTAAGCCAAACGTCACCTTTGAGTATTGATCCCTTTTGTCAATTCTATCCTGTGCTTTAAATGGTTTATCGAACCATCCCATCTCTTTAACTCTATATTTGTTTTACCTTTTTTAAATCCTTTAAATCCTCGGATTAGCCGAGCCCCCACGACCCTTTCAATTCTCTGTTTATGTCAATATTTTCCTTCTTGTGTTTGTTGGTAGTTATTATTAATAAAACTCTATTTTATTAATGATAGCAATATTATTATCCTTGAGCTCAGTTCCACTTCTTAAGCCTATCGAAGATACATAATATCGGCCGCCAGACAGTAAACGCACTCTAAAGATAATTAAGGAAGTTCCCTCAACGAATAGTGTTATATATGGTTTCGTCGGGAGTCATTCTACGACATCGTATGCTCACAGATTAAGGCAACAAGAAGCCAAACAGATATGATTTCCTGCCCTCAAAAACCAAGACGCAAGCGCAGATACATTTTTGAGGGTAAGCGCAGAATGCCTAATCCCCAAAGGATATAGCTAATTACTGCAATTCTGGTACAGCGAATTGATATTTTTTCAGATTAGCTTTTAATTTGTAATGAGAAAATTACTTTAAATTAATTTTTAGTTGAAACGCATGTCATAATTTTGTTGATAACTCAAAAACAATTAATGATAAACAATGAATACAAAGGTTAGCGATATGTTGCTATGGTCGAGGAATTATGTGATATTATTAATATCTGTCTGATCATGAACTGGAGTATGTTATGCGTATTATAAGCGCATTTTATTATTTGAAATCCTTGGGTTGGAATGAAAATATGTATGGAAGTTTAAATTTAATGACTGTGCCTTCAAAATTTAATACTGCTTTTTGTATATAGGAGTATTATAAATCTGTGGCCCTGAAAAAGTCTTTAACGTTTTAATGTTATTGGCGGTGGCTGAGGCATCCACTATTATGCATTTACAGGAGGGTAAGCTTGTAAATGGAATTCACGAAAAGGAAAACTTGGATATTTTGATGAACAACGAGGTTGCTTTATTTGGGGTTATGATCTCCCTTAGCTCTGGTTAGTGGTGGAAGCATTAGCCCTGTTCAAAAATCAACTTTTCTTATTTTCATAGGTTAGTTATCAAATGAGAGAACAGAAAGTTAATAAATAATATCAATTAATTAATTAAAAATAATAATAAATATCAATAATTTTTCATGAAATAACAAATTTAATCAGAATCTAGAAAACCATCTACAAGTTATAAATAACTTCATTATGGTATTAAGCATGGAGTTCCGTAGGGGTACATTTAATATTTCTGAAGTTTCACGTACTGTTTGTTTACAGCACGGTGTCAATTGGGCCATCTAATAGATCTCTCACTGTAACTTTCCTGGCTGGATACCCTTCAGCATTTATCAGCGTTACTTAGATTCCTACCAACCGATATTGTGTTCTAGTATTTCCTTAATCTCCAAAATTTAACGGAAAACACACAGAGTCCCAAGTTTCAAGAACTTGCACGGGTTGATCTATTATCACATGCTGGCAGGTGGCTAGAATCAAGACATTGTCCAAGTACAACGCAATGATGCTCTTCATGACTACATGGAACTTAGAACTGGGAAAGACTCAACTTTAATTTGGTGCATTCTTTATTACTAGATCTTGTCTTGATAAAAGGTTCTAGTCTAAAACAAGATTCAAGAAACCGTAAAACTGGTGCTTTTGGCTGACTTCAAGGCAGAAAATTTGAACTCCATTCGAGAATTTTTCCCCAAATCCTCTGTCAAAATAGTTGTGATTATCGGCTTTTCCAGGTTAAAAAGCATGGAAATATTTACAGAAGAATTTGCTAATGATAAAAAGTTGATGTTTGAATAGACCTACGAAACATCTTATCGATTATAACTCTGGTTCTTCCATTAATATTTTTTTTGGTATTTGCTTCGTGGGGGAATAGAATTATCATATAATTTAATATTCCTTTGCTGTGTGCTGTTTCATCTTCTGTTATTATTTTTTGCAACAAAACTGTTATATGTGGAACAATGAAGGTGCAGAGGATGGAATTGTTTTTAAATGCGGATAGGGAGGATTCTCGGGATAAAGATGCAATGCAAGAATAAACGAGGGTAGCATAGAAAAATAAAGGTGTATATATATATATATATATATGTATATATATGTATATATATATATATATATATATATATTTATATATATAAATATATATATATATATATATATATATATATATATATATATATATATATATATATATATATATATATATATATATATATATATATATATATATATATATATATAAATATATATATGTACATAAATGACAAGAATAGTGGTGAAAGTTAGAAGGGTTACCCTGAAAAGGAAATCAAGATCCTCCTTAAAACATGAAGTCAGTATGGGATTTAAGAAAGCGCGTGAACAAATTCGAAGAAAACAAATCAAAAGTGTGATAATGATGCCTACTCTATGGGTGGAGATGAAGAATTTATAGGATTGGAACAAAGGCATTTCACTCGAGACCACAAAATCTAAAAAACGAAGAAGAAGAGAGAAAGAGAGAGAGAGAAAGAGTTACAAGGATAGTTACAAGGATAGTAATTACCTCAAAAGAACATTCGTTCCATTTCAATGGTGGTACTTATTTTTTTGTATTTATTTGCTACATCCAAACTGTTTATTATGCTACTTGTGCTACATTATTCAAGAGTTAACTCTTTTTTGTCAATTTGCTGTTCTCTCATAACTTACTTATTCTATATAATATTTTACATGCTAATATATATATATATATATATATATATATATATATATATATATATATATATATATATATATATATATATATATATATACACATTCAACTTAGATTAGGGTTTCTCGTCCAATATTAGAACATAAATTCGTTCTTTGTCTTTGGTTAATGATTCTGAGCTATAAGGAATATTTAGAACATATTCATGTCAAAAAGCATTTTATTATGATTTCATACAATAAATATATTTTATAATAAATACAATTAATATTTTGTAAATCTTAAAATTAGCATACAAATTTTATTTTAACTTATTAGTCACATCACATATTATGTTAGATTTCTTAAAATTTTGTCTAATTTCTTTTTAAAATTTTCTACTGTATTACATTTCACTACATCCTCTGGTAATTGATTCCACTTGTTCACAATTTTATACGCAAATGAGTTCCCACATATATTTGTGCGAAAATTCTTGGGTTTTATTTTCATTCCGTTTGATCGCGTAGTAGATGTGCTAAACTGAAACCAAATATTAGAGTCGACATTTTCTATTCCTTTTAGTATTTTAAACATTTCTATTAATTGACCTCTCAATCTTCTTGTTTCAAGGCTGAATAAATTTAATCTTTCTAATCTTGTTTCATAATTATAATTCCTTAGTTCTGGCTTGTACTTAGCTCTGGCTTGTACTTTTTCTAACTTCTCAATATCTTTTCTTAAGTAAGGAGACCAGGCTTGGGAACAATATTCTAATTTTGGCCTTACTAGTGCATTGTACATATTCAGAATTGTAATTTTATTTTTGAAAGTGATTTGGCGTTTTAAATATCCAAGAATCCTTTGCGCTTTCTTTTCGACTTCGATGCACTGCCGTGAAAACTTTAGATCGTTTGTAATGTAGACACCTAGGTCTTTTTCATTTTCAGTTTATTTGATCTCATTGTCGAACAGTTTGTATTCTCTCCTTGGATTATTATAACCAATATGCATTATTTTACGCTTTTCAAGATTTAAGGGCAATTCCCATTTTTCCGTCCATCTTACTATTTTATCAATATCATTTTGAAATTCTTGAACGTCCTGTTCAGTAATTATCCCTTTTCCTAATTTACAATCATCAGCAAACTTAGAAATTTTCGATAGTAGGCCATCATATATATCATTAACGTACATAATGAATAGCAACGGGCCAAGGACAGAGCCTTGCGGGACGCCACTACAAACAGAAACCCATTCTGACGCTTGTCCGTTTATAACTACTCGCTGTTTTCTATCCATTTTGCAATTTCACCTTTTATTCCAAAGGCTCTTACTTTACACATCAACTTCTTATGCGGAACTTTATCAAATGCCTTTCGGAAGTCTAGATAAATGATGTCAACCGATCTATTATTGTCGTATAAGGTATTTATATAGTGAAAAAATTCTAGTAAATTTGTGAGGCAAGATCTCTTTCTCCTGAAGCCATGCTGAGAATCATTTAGGAGTTTATTCTTTTCTAAATGCTCTACAATTGTATTGGAAATGTGAGTTTCAAGGAGTTTCCCAACTACGGAAGTTAAACTTATAGGGCGAAAATTGCTGGCAGTCTCTTTACATCCATTCTTAAATATTGGCGTTACATTTGCCATCTTCCAGTCTTGAGGAACAATTCCACTCTCTAGGGATAAATTAAAAATTTGCGTAAGATGTTCTGCTAATTGATTTATGACTTCTTTTAAAACTCTTGGGTATATTTTATCCAGACCCGGGGATTTAAATTTATTCATCTTCTCTATTAGTTTCTTTGTTTTGTCGACACTGCATCGAACCGATTCGAGTGGTATAATATTAGCCATTTTGAAATTGTTCCACGAATCCTCTACCTCTTCGCATACCGCTAGCCTTACATCAGTCAGCCCAGCACGAAGACTTGCAAAGTCTGCTCTCCTCAAATCAAGTTTCCTAGATTTACTAGTTGCAGGCCCTGCCCTGAAACATTAAATACAAATCTAATTAGTCGGTGGTCACTGCCACCGAGCTCTTTGCCAACCGAGAGGTCCTCAACGATGTCATCCTCAGAGGTGAAAACCAAGTCGAGGATATTTTCTCCTCTCGTTGGTTCTCTCACCCATTGAGTCAGTAACTCGTTGTTCGCGAACTCCAGGAGTAGTGCGATCTCGCCACAGGGTTCTCTGGTTTCCCAGTCAACTTGTGTGTTGAAATCCCCCATGACGATACACACTTTTAAAAGTTCTTTTACAAGTTCGCTCAACAGCTGGTACAGACTCCTGTCCTGTTCTAAAAGTTGGGCATGGGGTCTGTAAAGCACCAGGGTCCTGTATCTGACAGGACCTATCTCTAGGTCAACAACTAGTAGTTCATGGTCAGATACGGTGTTGCAATCCGTCAAGTTTAGAGTATCCTTGACATACAACATCACACCACCAACCTCTCTGTCTGCCCTTTCTTTCAGGAAGAACTGGTAACCTCGCATTAAACAGAAGAACTCTCAGGCAGCCCCCGACTGTAGGCTTCCCTACGCTCTTCCGTTTCCCGTCTTACATGTCTCTCTGTTCTCTTTTGGTGGTGTGGTGGCACCCTTTCGCAAGACCTCCGCGAAGGTCGTTCCAGGGGTGACGTTGGCGTACTGGCGCACGTCCGCCCTATCTCTGGGCTGGACCGTCCTTTGAGTCCGCTCAACGACATCTTGTATTAGGTTTGAGAGTACAGCCTTTCCTTTAAAGGAAAGGTGCACCCCATCCCTTTGGTAGAGATCGTTCCTACCATAAAAGATGCGGTAGGGATCGACAAAATACACCCCTTCCGTCTAAATAAATCTCCTAGTTGTTGGTTCAATGCGACGTTCCTCGAGTAAGCGATCCGTCTTGGACCTCTTCTCGGGAGCATCCTGACCACGACACGTCTGCGGGTTTTCAACCCACAGTCATCCACAGCCCCCATGACCGTCTGAAAGATCTCGCCTGTAGGGCCTACCCTACCTCCTCTGAGGTAGAGGTAGTTGCCACTTACCATCAGGGCAACGACTGAACTCTCAGAAATCTGAGATTCCTCAGCCTCTACTCTTATCCGGTGATTCCCACGTCCTGGAAGGCAGCTTACCCTCACACTGGTGCGAAGGCGTACCGCTAGCATGGGTTGCAGATCCCTTAATTAAGAATCACCGATAAGGCCGACCCTCGCAGAGGACAGAGTCTTCCTTTTCGCAAGCGACTTCTCTGTTTCCTCCTTCTTCTTCAAATTTTTCTTTTTTTTTCTTTTTCTTATCTTTCTCCGGTTTAACTTCTGCTTCTGTTTTCTCTTTTTTTCTACCTTCTCTTCCTTTTTCTTTGCTTTATTCTTCTTTCTCTTCTTTTTGGCCCGTTGAGCCAGTCCAGCAGCAGCTGACTCCACCTCTGGGACGTTTGAAGGCTGGTGTGGCAGTGCTCGCTTTTTGGGCGAGGGTCTCGTCGGCGGATTCACCCACGTCGGTGGGAGATACATCATGAATCGACTGGACCTCTAGTCTTGAGGACAACTCGACGATCCTGTCCTCGAGACGACGAAGCTGACGCGTGTATTCAGACTCTAGGTTCTGCAGCTTCCTCTCCAGTTCTTTAGATTTTTACTCAGATGATCTATATAGACCCTTGAGTTCTTGCACTTCTCCTTTAAGGACATAATCAGTGTAGATACTTGCCGGGAGGCATTTGGTTGGAGTAACACCCCTCCAGGAAGTCCACGCACCACTTGTCCTTTTTGCACACTGAACATGTGTATTTAAGAGCAGCCGGTCCTTTCTTTCCAGTCATGCTGAACAATTTATATCTTTGAATACTTTGTGACCACTCAATAAAAAAGAAGGAGGGTTAGTGAGTTCGCCCGCGTGAGTCGCTCCCGCCTATCCATCGGAGACGTTTCGGATCTTTCAGAAGGCACGCTATTTTTACTGCTCTTCGTCCGACCGAGTCGTTCAAGCCCGGCGTGCCGTGGCTCCCAACCAAGCAGCACTGACAGCCTCCGAAGGGGAGTATCGATTTCTCACCAGGTGAACAATGGGGCACGCCCCGTACTAAACTCCTACTAGTCCCCTTCACGACGGCCAGGATCTCGGAGTAACGTTCAATGGATATCCCGCCACACCAAGAGACTCGACCCAAGGCTTTTAATTGGCCTGGCCACTAACCTGGAAACAAAGGGCCGTCACTTCGGACCGATGATACCAGAGGCACCCGTCAACGGTCACTGGGAATGGTCGATAATTACATCCCATTCATCGTGCCCCAACGCCTAAGACACCTCTAGTCCTAGTCTCTCGCAACCAGTGAGCGTCGATTGGCGTTGTCTATAGAGGTTCCAAAGCCTCTCTTCTGACGCATGAGTTGCTGCCAGGTCCTTATATGAAGATAGAGGGAAAAAAGGGTAAGGGTGACACGATATGAGCAGGGGTTTCCTTTTAGTTTTTCTTTTTGTATAATAAGTGGAAGAGAACGGATAAAAGTGAAAAAGGAGAAGGATAGAGTAGAAAAAAGAAGGAAGGACGCACTTAATCTGGAACCTCGTTTTCGACCAAATCAACAAGGAAAGCCCTACCAGGGGTACCTAGAAGATAGGTACCCCCGCCGACATAGCTCGAAAATTCAACGGTACACACAAACTCTCTTTCCGCGACAAGGGGGCGTCACCTATCCCCCTACTTTCTTCTAGAGAGAGTGGAAGAGAGAGAGAGGAGGGGGATAGGAGAAGAGAGTTAACTGAAGAGGGTTAGGGAGAAGAAGAAAGAGAGAAAGAGTACACGAAAAGAGAGATGGAGTGTGTGTGTGTTAGATATATATATATATATATATATATATATATATATATATATATATATATATATATATGGGTGTATATGACAAAACATGGGGAAAGAGAGAATAAGAGAAACTAGGAGTGGTACAAGTAAATTTTTACTACTGACGTTTCGCTCCTCAGGAGCTTCCTCATTTTTTTTTAGGGGGAGAAAAGGTACGGCTCGCGGTTACTCCTCTCCTCTGTACCCCTTCCACGATCGAGGGGGAAGGCACATAATAGGAGGAGGCACGCGGCCGACTTGCTCCTGGAAAAACTCCCTACACTTTTGAATCTCAGTTCAAGTGAACCGATAATGAAGTGCTTAATGGTAAGTCCGGAAGAGGCTTTAGAAGAGGGTTTATAGCTGTGGGAGACGGAAAGTTATGAGTTAAAAGAGGACAGATTGGTGATGAGGCAGATTAAGCAACCTCAGTAGTCAAAGGTGGAAAGGGTGGAATACCCTTGCCCGAAGGACAAGGGAGACCTGCTGATTAACGTAGATTCCGAACCACCATCATGCGTTTACTCATAATTCATCATTCTTACTTCCTTTCTCACACTTTTAGCACCTATGTTCCTCATAATTGAAGCGGGAGGACTGCCTAATCTCTGTGCCCTTATTCTCTTCATCTTTCATTCATGTGCTTATTGTAGCATTCATGACGTTTTGAGTTATCTTAGTTCTGAGCTTTTTTTAACTTTCCTTACTTTGTTTCACTTTCTATTGTTGGTATCACTTTTTCACTTTAGTTTCACTTTGTTTACTTTATTAACTTTCACTTTACTATCATTTTTGTTAAACTTTTTAATACTATAGTTCACTTATTGCACTTTTAGTTCATTTTGTTCGCATTATTTCTGTTTACACTTTTGATCTGGGTTGTCTTCTTAGTCGGTTGTTTCTTCCTATTTAGGTTGTTTAAATTCAGTTGTCTTATTAGGATATCAATGTGGTGTCTTGGTTGGTTATTTCTTCGGTTTGGCTTGTATATAGTCAGGTAAATAAAATCTTTATCGCTATGCTTGTTCCTTCTCTCTTTTTGAATTTCTACTTAAGTAAATATGGTACCTTCTCGATTCTCAGCTGTTGTCTGCCGCTGGGAAATCGAGTGTTAAAGGGCACTCCAGCTCTAGTGTTCGTGTGCTCTGCAAATTTCAGAGCTAGATCGTCTATCTTCCTCCATATTTTCTCCGCTCTTTTCCTGATGTTGATGTTGAGCGTTTCTAATCCTGCTTCTTGGTGTATATCCTGTAGTTTTCTTCTCTCTCTCCTACGGGTGTTGGTGATTTGGTAGAGATCTCTATTTTGTATTCTCTGGAGCTCCAATATTTTGGTCCTTGTTTCACTGTTGATAGGGGTTGGGGGGTAAAGTAGTACCTCTCTTCCTATTGCAAGAAAGATTTTTCTTGTTTTTTCATGCCTAACCCTCTTAGATTATACAGTAAGTTAAGCATCGGAATCGCCTTGTTCTTCCTCTCCATTATATGTTGTGTGTACCCTCTTTTTGTTAGTCTGATTCTTAGCACTTAGCCCTCACTATGATATCAGTAATTCTGATCTTCAACTACAAGTTTAGCTTTTTTGTTCCTGGAGATTGGAATTATTGTAAATTTTCTCCTGTTCGTCCTTATCTTCTAATCTCTTTGGTATTTGTTGATGTTGCTGATTTCTAAATTTGTTGTCCTTGCCTGAAAGCGTATGTTCCTGTACGGAGTGATGATGAGTTGGCTTATGTCGTCCGCGAACTGTATGTTTAGGTAACCAGGCATTTTTGGTGGTGGCAGGTCTGCTGTGTATATTGAATACAACGTGGGGCTGAGACAGCCCCCTTGCGGAAGTCCAGCTTCCAATTCGAATTCTTGTCCTAAATAACCATTGATCTTCATATATGCTCTTCTGCCTGTGATATAATCGCAGAGAATTCTCTCTGGATTGCTATTCATCTGGAGTTTAAGATCTTATATTGCATTCCTCTCCCCCAGACTTTGTCAAATGCTTTTTATACATCTCTCAGGTTCAGATCGATATAATTATTCTCTGCTTTGGCCTTTGCTACTTTCTCTGTTATTATGCCAACTGATAATCATTATAAAGGTTATTTTATTCAAGATATTCTTTTAGTCTTCTGTTGAGGATTTTTTCGAAGACTTTCCCCATAAAATTCAATAGCGATATTGGCCGGTAACTGCTGAGGTGGTTTGGTGGTTTTCCTGACTTTGGGACGAATATCATTTTCGCTAGTTTATAGCTATCAGAGTAGTAACCGGTGTTTAAGCACACGATAAAAATATTCTCTAATGTTCTGATGATTATATTAGGTGCCTTGGTAAGATTAACTCTGGTTATTCCTGAGGGGCCTGGCGCTTTCTGTTTAAATGATTGTATTATGCCTTTGATTTCTTCCGTTGTTATGTAGGCCCCTGTACGCAGAATTTCCTCCCTTTCTCGCTATACACTTAATGCAGGAGTGATCTTGTTTATGTTTTCTCGCAAGACTGTGTGGACCATTTCGTCTATCTCTGGATTGAAGTCTTTGTCCTCCTCTGGTGTTATGGAGAACACTGATTTTCAGTGATTACGAAAAAGTTCTTCTGTGATCCTCTCTTCTTGGATCTTTTCCCCCCGTTCATTCTAAATTGTTATTTTTTCTCTCTGGGTCTGCCTTTAAGTCTATTTATTAGTTTCCATTTCTCTTTTGGTCTTATTTCTTCGTCTATTTTTTCTATTAGGCTATCCGATATGTGGCTTTGCTGTTCTTCTATGAGATGCCTCAGTTCTTCTCTCCGTCTTCTGATTTCTTCGTATGCTCTCTATTTTGTCGATCTTTTCTTTGGTATATATCTTTCGACCGCCTCAATGATCTTCCATCAATATCTTCCAGGTTGGCATCAGTGAGATCCTTTGGGACGAAGTTACTAAGATCTTGTGTGTAACCTGCCCAGTTTGCGCTCTAGTAACCCTTCTTCGCCGGCACTAGTACCTGTATCGGGTATTGATTCATTAGTAGGTGAATAAAATACACGGAACTTAAAGAGCGCCGCTTTTGGATGCCGTTGAAATCGACTGGACTTTTGTACGATCATCCGCGCACGCGCGCCTCCTAGGGAATTCAGCAGCAGATATCTGGTTCTGACAACCTTTCTCCAACTTAAGGTCTATAGAAGCCGCCTATTTCTGATATGTTTGAACCCCAAAAGGAAGCCCCACAGAGGGCGCGAAGACGGAGGCCTCACTCTGTGGCGAAGTGGTCTAGGCAGGTAGGAGGACCCTGCTAGACAATTTATTTAGGTAGGGCATAAAGGGTGAACGAGAGAATATTCCAGGATACGCCCCCGCGATAAAGGCTTACTAGATTTCAAATAGGAACACCGCGGTTGGAGCCGTCATGGACGACCCGAACGGCGAAAAACGTGTCCCGCTCCGGGTCAAGGAGAGATGTCAAAAGCCCACGCGCGATAAAATATTTGAAATTGTTTACTCCAAACTGGGGATCGCGCCTTTCAGCCTTAAAGACCAAGTCTATTGATACATGCCCTCCTGTGATAAAAAATAAAATCTAGACAACTTGCTTAGAAAAAAATCACGTGAAATCTAGAAGAAATCGGTCTCATACCAAATTTTTCTCCACACGTATCAGCAAAGTGATCGATTATATGTCGGCGTATCGAACCCTACGTTGAAACCCACTCTGCGGAAGAAATCAAGAGAAAAATAGAAGACAAACAGGATTGGGCAAAGTTCTATGAGACCATTAAATTTAAAACTAGCGAAGGTGAAGAACACTCACATATGTTTAAGCTGACATTCCAGACAACAGAGATGCTGCGAAAGCAGTTGCAAACGGGTTGGTTATGTTCAACTCAAAAGCCTCCACCAGCTGTATCGAAAAATAAGTATTTGTCCCGATTCATATTTGTTTTGCATGCTAAATCATGGAAAAGCACGCCACCAAAGACTACAAAGTCGAGGCAAAAATATGCTATGAGTGCGCGGAATCTGGCAACACCTGGAGGGAGTGCACGAATCTGAACAAGAAATGCTTGAATTGTGGCAACTCTCGCCGCACCTTATCGATGCTCTGCCCAATTAAAAAGACATTGATACGGACAAGAAGAAGGTAATGATAGAAGAAAGAAACAGAAGGGCTACCACTACGTATGCACAGGCAAAGAAGAGAAGCGAACAGCTAAAGACCATGCTACAGATCGACCAAAATATGAGACCCGATCTAATACTGTGCATTCTGCATGCCCATTTCACCATTGTTATAAAACCGGCAAGCTATGCAACTGAACTTAATAAGATGTTGGTCCACAATGGTCTTAAACCGATGTTGTTTTATAACAATCCCTTGTCAGCGGCCCTATTCTACGCCTAAATAAAAAGCATGAGGCAAACGGTGCCGGGGTCTTGCTCGGCTTCTCGCGACCCACGCCTACGCAAACAAGATCACACCGAAAGGTAGCATTCTGAAATGGAAACGAACGACCTACCAGGAGAAGCAGCTGCGCCAGAGGACATTGAAATTGAGGCAATGGCAATGGCAACTACCACGCCCACCATACCTTTTCAAAATAGTCTGTGCATGAAGATTTTTGGCTCCCTATCCGTACCAATTGCAATAAAATCCAAGGTCAGTGATTATATTGAAGGAAACATAAAAGGTAAATACAAGTCGGATTTCGTTGCGGAAATCGAGGAAGAAAATCTGTCTCGAATCCTGCTTCAATTTAAATTAGAATAAATTTAGGAAGAAAATATCTGAAAGGCCAAGGTTGTTGGACAGAGAATGAAGAGCTAAAGTCAAACAACCTAATAATAATTAATCATAGCTACTTTTACTAAATACATCAGAAATTTAAAGATATTCTCGCTCAACGTAAACGGTTGGAACACGAAGGTGAAGAAAGTATAGCAAATTATTAGAACCGTCGTCCCCGAAATTGTACTCATATCCAAGCATAGTTTGAACGGCGAAAACGAATATAAAAAATATATAACTATGAGGTGCTGAGAGAGAGAGAGAGAGGTATGATATAGTAGCCATTGCCATCATAAAAGGGATCAAGTTCAAGGAGATACATGATTTGGAAGAGTCTTCTCTAGCAATTACGATCTGTATGACATATGATAACCTGGTAGTTGAAGTCGGATACCAACCCCCCAGACGTCAATAACTTCTGATCCATAATTTTCTGCGGCTCTTCAGGAGAGAAGCCTCAAAAACTTGTCTTGGGACTTAAATGCCCGCTGTAGGGAAGCCTGCTACACTACAGCATTCAACGGAGCTGGTAACTCGCTGAGACTTTTAATTAACAGAGGCATAGTACAGAAAGAAGGACCCGACTTAGCCACTTTTCAAACGGCAAGATCACCAACCACACCGAATATAGTGTTAACGAATCGGAACTTCTCTTTGAATCAAGTGACCCTTCCAGGCCGTTTTGCCCATTCAGACCATATTAGTATGATCGCCCACATCTCCACCTCTCCGGTCCAAACACAAATTCCTAAACGTAGATGCTTGGCGAGAACAAACTGGGAGACATACCATGAACATTTGCATCATGTGCAGATTGATCAACTAGAAGGTGCTTCACTGGAAGAAGTCGACGAAAAACTCGACCATCTAACGTCAAAGAACTTAGCTGTCTTTTGGACAGGGCACAAAATATTACTGGCTCCAAGGTTGGACCTTAACATATATGGGATCACGGTGCGTCGTTAACAGGAACTACGAGATCTGAGTAACGAGATCAAGCATCTCATAATGGGAAAAATCAAGAGAGCAGTGGGGCAAACTGATAGCTAATTTTGATGCAGAAGGGGAACCTATAAAATTCTGGAGTCAACTAAAAAGATTGTGGGTCACTCCCCCGAAGTGTCATATAAAAATCAAAGTTAATGGCGTGGAATTAAAGGTAGATATTGACGAAATATTTTCCGTATAAGCGACGAGGTAAACGAATTCTTTGATGAAAGGTACGAGGAGCAAATTTTGTAAGCCTTCAAGAGCGTGGGACTGACCTCACACCGCATCACTTCGTGGACAGGACACACCTTGCGCCAGAACAAGGAAGGCCTTTCTCCCATAAAGAATACGAAGCAGCCCTGAAGAGCTTCAAGAAAAAGGCGCCAGGGGTAACTGGCATCACAAAAATGCATTTTTGTAAATGCTCCTCATAACCTCAACAAACCTTTACTTAAGGTATTTAATGCCTGCTTCAATGTCGACTATTTTCGGGACCAGTTTAAAAGAGCTCGTATGATTTTCATACTCAAGCCTGGCGAGCCAAAGAAGGAGATTGATAGCTACAGATCCATCTTCTGGCTGGAATTCATGGGTAAATTGCTGAAAAAAACTCCTTAACAACAGGCTGAGAGTCTATCTAGAAACTAACAGTCTATAAACCAACCAACAACATGGCTTCCGGAAGAAACTTGGTAGCGAAACGGCATTGCCAATAGTCACTGGAAGGATTGCTATTGGAAATGCCAGAAATTGCAATGTAGACGTCGTTATGCGAGATGTCGCCTCGTCCTTTGACAAAGTGTGGTTTCCTGCACTAAAATAGAAGATCATAGACCTTGGTATGGAGGATAACTTAACAAGAATATTCTGCGACTACCTGGAGGCTGAAGTGCCACAAAGGGGGTTCTCAGCTCACATTGTATGCAGTGTATACAGCTACCTGCCTTACTCCGAAGAGACCTTCCTCAGTATGTCCAGCTGGTGGATAACATCCTACAGGTCATCACCAGCATCTACAAAACCCTGTTGAAGTCACAAAGAAAATGAGCAGGAAAATCGAAAACATCAATAACTTGGAAAAAATGAACAAAATTAAGACCAATATTCATAAGTTTAAAATGTTACCTATGGAACGTGAGGCAGCGGACGTGCTGGTGAGAGATGAACTCTACGATTTCTCCAGAAAAGGCCGGATACTTGGCTTTAAATTAACCTAAGATGGGTACAATACTCACTGCAAAGAGAAGATCGCCGATGCCAAAGTCCCCTACCTTTCCTCTCCATACCCTTAGCAAGGCCGCTATTAAGAAAGCGCAAGTTGTTTAAAGCAGTGCTATAAGATTTATTACTAACTTCACCAGGTGGGATCACATAACATCTGAAGTTCTGTATGAAACAACTGATATTGAACCTATCGTCTTTACCCTAAATAGACGAGCACAAAACAAATGGCAGAAGCTATACCCAAACATGCGGGAATAAGTATTGAATCCAATTAGACTAACAAATGAAGAACTACCCAATTTGCGATATTAACGAGCATTCAAAAGCTCTCAACTGCACACCTTACAAGAGACTCACCCTATTTATTGACGAATATAACAGAAGATTAAACGGCATATAAAAAAACAAAATTTTAAATAAGGTAAGAACAAAAGATCCGGAGTGGACACACTCTTATGAAAAATAAATAAAAGATACAAAAAAGACAAATATTTTATTAAAATACATAAATAAACAAATAAATAAAAGATCCAAAATGGACACTTTTAATTAAAAAAAATTACGAAATAGACAAACTTAATAAAAAAAAAAATCGCAGTGGACAATCTCTTAATTAATAAAAAAAAGAGAAAAAAAGATTTGAAGTGGACAAACTAATGGTAAGAAAGTAAATAACAAAAACAAATTAATATAAAGGGTATTCCATTAAGACTGATCGAAGTTAGAAGTATATACAACAGTGTTATTGGTGAAAATTTATTGATTGTACTATTGGATCATGTTATTTGAGTCATGGCAATTATGTCTGAAAAATAATATTGCCTAAATGCCTGCCAAGGCTTTGGCGGAATACCTCCACTCGATGGTCAAAATTTTTGATGACGTCTCTGCATAGTTGCTCCTCGATCTCACCAATATGCCTTATTATCTCATCCTTCAGCTGTTGAATTGTTGTTGGCTTGTTGGCATAGAGCTTACTTTTTAGTTGACTGCAAAAGAAGAAATCTTAAGGCGTCAAGTCACACGATCCTGGTGGCCAATTGACCTCGCTGTTTCAAGAGATGATGCGACCTGGGAACTTCTCATTCAATAAAGCCATTGTTGCATTGGCTGCGTGGAATGTGACGCCGTCCTGTTGAAAGCACAAACCTCCGACATCCATAGAATTCGATTCAGGCGATAAAAAGTTGGTTATCATGGCACGGTATCGCTCGCCTGTCACCGTTACAGAATTCCCGACATCATTTTCGAAGAAATACGGCTCAATGATTCCGCTAGCAAAAAATCCACACCAAACAGTGACCTTTTGTGGATGCAGTGGCTTTTCAACAATCTTTTATGGTATTTTCATCAGCCCAAATGCGAAAATTCTGCTTATTAACAAATTCACCAAGAGGAAAATAGGCTTCATCATTAACGATGAATTTTTTTGCGAAAAATCATCATCGGCTTGTCTTTCCTTGTGCACCCAATTGACGAATGTACGGACTTCAAATGGTCAGCAGTCTTCAGTTCTTGTGTCAATTGAATTTTGTAAGCGTATAGAGACAAATCTTTTGTCAAAATTCGATGTAACGTTGTTGTGGAGAGGTTCAATTCTTGCGTGCGATGACGAATAGAGATGTCTGGATCTTCGGCCACATTCTTGCGCACTGCAGCAATGTTTTCAGCTAAACGGCGTAAACGAGCACGCAATGGCGTTTTTATATCTGCCACCGACCCAGTTTGTTTGAATTTACGAACAATTTTCCCAATCGCACTCTCGGTTGGTCGATTATGTTGAACAAATAATCGCGAAGTGACCGAAATGCGTTTCTATTTGAACGTCCATTTTAGTAATAGGCTTCGATAACTTTAAAAAGTTGTTCGATTGTTAATCTTTCCATGGTTAAAATTGCCAAAGACTGAAGTTATTAAATCTGAAAGAAAAAGAAGAAAATAATAATTAGACACTTAAACTTAACTCACATTTAAAATCGGTCCAAGTTATTGTAACACCCTATTTAAGTAAGTATTCTAATAAATTTTCCGTATTTATTTATGGATAAAAACCGGACTAAAAATCAAGATGGAAAGACAATAGAGAACGGAAGTGCAAAATTAAGTCTAGCATCATCTACAAGAGATCACATTATCGATGACAAAGGCTTGAATGCTGAGTATCCGAATGATATTGAAAATCTTAGAACATATGAACTTCTACTGAGGTAGCCAGGCAATCTGCCACACGTTCTCTCTTACTAAAATACCACATTTTCTACCTATTCCCTCCCTACTATCCCCACACCTTCTATCTTTTACGATCGTTGATCGTTTCTTGTCACTCTGAGAAAACTCCCGAGGAGCGAAACGTTGGTAGTAAAGAACTTCCTACCACTCCTGGTTTCTCTTATTCTCTTTATCCATATATATATATATATATATATATATATATATATATATATACCTATATGGAAAGGGATGAGAGAGAGTGTGTTTGGGTGTGGCTGTGTATCAGAGATAGATACATGGACAAGAATATCGAGCGACAACCTCTGATAGGTCGTTTCCTCCGCTGGCTGAACCCTGAGGACCTTTAATTCTTATAGTGATACCTGGCTTAACCGGGGTATCAAAGCAGGGAAACACAGGTAATTAGAGGGCTCATCTTGCATTTGGTACAGGTGGAATGTCACGGAAGATACAAAAATTAAGAGGCTGATGGATAATGCCAATGTAAAGGTGGGTTTTGACCCATTCCAAAGGAAT
The DNA here is from genome assembly GCA_963969495.1 of Ceratothoa steindachneri. Classification (NCBI taxonomy): domain Eukaryota; kingdom Metazoa; phylum Arthropoda; class Malacostraca; order Isopoda; family Cymothoidae; genus Ceratothoa; species Ceratothoa steindachneri. Next base: position 142,250,881 of record OZ018323.1, on the reverse strand, counting down.
CGTAAAATTTACCACTTTTATTTTTTAAATTCGTTTGTTTATTCTTACTTAGAGCCACGTTGAACAAATGCGAATGAAATTGCTAACTTTTCTCTCTCTTCATAACTTTAAATTTGAGACGAAATATTTATGAGATTTGGTTCGGTGAGATCGCTCGAAAAAGTCGAGATTGATTTAGCCAATTACTATATTATTTCCTAAATGTCACTTCATTTTAGCATATAAGAGGGATCCTTCCATCTTTCTAACTCGAGAAAGCTTCTATCTTTTCTCGAGGGAATTTCTTCTATTTTTGCTCAAATCTAAAAGAAAATTTTCCTGGAACTTTCGTTATTTTGAATCAAAGGTCCTCTTTTATTGTAAAAAGGTAAGGGTTTTCTGAGCCGCCAAACGAGCCTCGATTCCCAAAACAGTGTACGGCTCGAACCTAAAGTTGTCTATTTCTTCTCAACATCGACTCGAGATTTCCATGGAGATGGAGGGTTTAAAATGCAGATGAGTCGATAGACTTCTTCTTCTTCTCTTGAAGTAATATAGAGGTGGAAATGTTATTATCTAAATATGAATTTTTGTCAAGGCAAATTTTGCATAATTTTACTACATATTGCCTTGCTTGACTGTGAAAGAAAATAACGATAAATTTCCTATTTCTTAAATATATGTAAATATTCCATATCGTGTTTTAAATAAGGGTAATTCTGACCTTGTTGCTAAGTTTACTAAATTTGTCTTTGTATACAATGACCTACCGTTAAAATTTAATTTATTTTCCGTACTATAAATTATGAAATAAATTATTCTTTATGCTTCATGTAATTAAAATAATAATTATTTATATTAATGGCGTGATTTATCGATTTAGGTTTTAAATTTTAGTAAATCATCTATATACTCACACTAACGTGACTTAGATCTTTGAAAAACTTTGGTGGTATAAATTCGAGCTTGATATGATTTAATGATTCTAAATTTTGAAATTTAAACTGTTTTTGAAAACACATCGCAACCCAACGTAGCAGCGTGGTCGAAAGTGCTGCCTATACCTCAAATTCAATTAATTGCTCAAAGAATCGATATCAAACGATAGTTATTGTTTCTTCGAAAATTCTAGCCTTTAAAGACAAAAATCAAAGGAAAACTTAAAAAGAAATAATAATAAACATTTTTAAAAGGTAAACTTTAAGTTAAAAAAATATCAAAGTACGAATATAAGTTTGCGGTTTTGAGTTTGTGTGTTCTCATTAGGAACCTACTCCGGGTTGTTAATTATAATAGTTCCCGTCGATTCGGTTCACAAAATGTCGAGGGATTATTGCTTGGTTCCCGTGTGCTGCATGACGCACCGGTGAGTCACGGAACACAACTCATGTTAACATAGAAAGGGAATTGTTAGATATTATAAAATGAGGCAAACGCAAGGTCATATCCTGTCAATGGGGGACGAATTTATGCTAGAAGAGTTGCGCGCCCAACAGTTTCACAGCAGTCAGCCTATTATTTTAATATACGTTGTTCATGTAGTCACCGTTGGATTTCTCTCCCCAAAATAACCTAAAAAAATATGAACTGGACAAATACCTTATCAGATCACTACTAATTTCATGCTTCTTGTCAAACCCTTGAAAGAATTTCAGCCCAATTCACCGATGAATTTATGCACTTAACCAACAAGTTGTAGGATAAACCTGAATCTTACCTCTTGTTGAAATAGGACTTTCGTCTCCTTCAAAAATCTCATCGGTATGACGATTAGACAAGTCAAGAAAATAAACGATTTTGGTAGTAAAAAGTGGGTGGAAATAATCAACTCCCTGATTTATCATCTCATTTGGGATACAAAAAGCAGGAAACGATATTTATATCTTGCTTTACGATCAATAATAACAGTTTATGACATAATGAGCAATATTCTCTAGGTTCGTCACTTCTTGAGTGTTACTTGGATGTCTACGCGCCTCTACAATAACTCATATTTAACTCATTTCACAAAATGGAAAGCAAAGACATTTGATCTCATCTATATAAAATTATGTAAATTTTGTCGTAGTTCTAAAGTGTAATGAATGACTTTATAATATTAATACATTTAGGCTTAGAGCATAATGATGACTATTGTTTTTGAATGAAAATTACAATAGATTAGTCGGTCAATCATCAGCTTAATGAAACGGTCTTTCATTAATTTTAAGAATTGAATCCCGTTTTAATCAACTGGAAAGTACAACAAAATTGTTCTTCCTAAATTTAAATCTTTAATTTTGAAAATAATTCGAGACCTTGCAATTTTAAATTAAGAATTTTTATCCTCATTTTAATTTACGTATAAATAAATCTGCATGGAAAGTATGTAGTAAAGTCATGTCGATTGCATGCAATAATGAAAGTTTGTATTGAAACAGAAAAAAAGGATCTCTATCTCGTTCAAATTCCTTATCCTTTAGAGTAGAAAATCTACCAAATGAATTATATGAGAACGATTTTAGGGAGATATTTATCTTTTCCTTATTAAAAATATCAGGTTCTTAAAACAGAGAATGATGATAGCTTAAAAAGAGAGAGAAACTAGGAATGGTAAGAGATAAAAAAAGGAGAGAAAAGGAAGATGGGGAGAGCTAAAAGATTAGAAAAAGGAGGATGATGATGGCTAAAAGGGAGAGAAAAACATTTCATGAATAATTAATTAGTTTCAAAAGATCCAAACTTTCAAGGTTGTATTTGGCAGACTGTATTTCTTGGTTTCATTCTCTCGAGAAAATATTGCCATATTTATCACGAAATTTCCTTTCCTAGAGTTGAGCGGACAATTTCCTAAGAGGCTTTATCATTCCTTGCCTCCAGACATAAGGCTGGTATCAAATTACCATATTTCCTTTCCATTCACTTGACGGGAACGTGTTCTCGACACCTAAATAAATCGTTCCAATCCCCAAATTGAGCCACCGAGGTTGATGCTGCCTATTCAGATTCAGGATAGTTTCGCTCGAAATGCCTTACAAATTTTCCCTCTACACCTTTTCACCCTCAAATTAAAAAATTGAACTTCCTTTAAAAAAGTTAACTTTAATATTAAAAAAAAACAACTTCAAATTAAAAAAATGACTTTCATATTTAAAAAATAATTGAACTTCAAATTTAAAAAGTTGACTTTCATATTGAAAAAGCTGGATTTCAAATAAAAAAATGAATTCCAAATTTTAAAAGTTGGTTTTCAAATCAAAATAAGTGAATTTTCCTCGCCTGGGTGGTCACCCGTATTTATGCCCAATCCACCCGCACTTGGGTAAGAAGTTGAGCTGAAGATTTTGCAAGAAATTAGGCCATTTCAGCACCCAATGGTCCCACTTTGGTTGGTCATGTGCTGTAAGGTCGTTTCCTTGCGACCTGGAGGTGGTGTTGAGCCCATCTTTTATTCCAGTTACTTTTTCTCCTGTATAGGATATTATTTTTTTTCAGAGATCTCTTAATTTTATACAGGTAGAAAATACCTGTATTGTAAATTTGCTTTCTTAAATATTTTTGCAGTGCAGTATTTGAAAAATACTCACTTGGTTAGCGAGAGGGCTGAGTTACGTATGGGAACGGTTGCTAGGGTTGCAAAAGAGCTGCCAATGAGGATAGGATAAGAAGAAATCGCACAAGCAACGAAAATAAGTTCTTTAACGCCACGGAAGAGATTTGATCAAAATGTTGGAAACGTTCGGTAGATGACTGATAAAGATATTTTTTTCAAAAATTTTAAGCACTTTATCATTAAAAACGCGTAAGGTAAGTAATACTGTAGATATGGCTCTTATGATTGTTTTTATGTATAAATCTTTGTATTTCATGAAGAAATAAATGCCTGAGAAGCGAAAAAATTGGGATACTTTGGTGGCAAAATTAGTGTTGTTGACGTTATACAAATTCAGATGATATTACATTTTTTAATTGAATATCATTTTTTTTTCATTGAAAGAAAGTTTTTTATGTTTAAAGCAATCTTTTTAAGTTAAAGGTAAACATGTTAAATATGAAATCCAAGTATTTTAATTTAAAAGTCAACTTTTTAAATTTGAAGTTTAAATTTTTTAATAATGAAAATCAACCTTTTAAATTTGAAGTTCATTTTTTATATTTGAAAGTCAACTTTCCAAATTTGAAGTTCATTTTTGAAATTTGAAAGTTAACTTTTTAAATTTGATGTTAATTTTTTTTAATTTGAAGGTAAAAAGGTCTCTTTATATGACTCCCAGTGTTAAACATCTTCCTCGCATTTTCATTTTCCATAATCGTAATACTCTCTTTACGAACCTGCTTTAAAAATTTTAGGCCATTCTTTTTATTGGCGTAAATTAAATTAATTAAATAAATCTTAATATTGTTATTTATACAACTACGACCATTTCTCCTCAAGGTAGAGTATGCGTGTAGGTGGAGTACCAAGTTTCAGCGAGGGTTGTGACAGACGATAAGACCTGGAAAGATGGCGCTCTTCTTGGGAGTTAGAGTCCCCAAACTTATTCAAATTATGATCGAATATGGAGGAACATTTTCCATTTATTTACATAAAATATTCCTCATTACGTTGCAATATTGAAATTTAGTGGAATCTTACTTAACTTTGAATAGAGGGGGTGGGGGAGTGACCCAGTAATTCAACAGAGGTTGAGTTAATAATACATTCCAGAGATAATTAATTATGCCTCCTAAGTACGTACGTTTCTGTTTTCGTGGTGTGATAAATCTGTGAACCACAAAATATCATTATTTTTTTCGTTTTATTTCCCAATAAGTAAAAATTACGCCAAGATTGAGTTTTCTGGTCTTATTTCTGCCTTATTTTCTCCACCCCGCTTCTTTCTTGCTACAAGCCATAAATGTCTCTTTCTCCTCGGTGGAAGAGATCTACCTACTCTCCTTCAGTGCCGAACATAAGGAAACTACAGGTGTAGGAAGCAGCAAGCGGATCGTATGGACGAGCAGCTTTAAAAACAATATTGAAAATAGGGTATTAAATTATTTTTTCAGCGAAAAACACATAATATTAGTGAAGAGGAGTATTTTTAATTACTCCTTAGTTTATTTATTGGTCACTAGATTCTCGCGCTTTCATCTCCACTTATCGAGGGTAAATATTTCTTAATTAAGAGATAGAAAAAGCTTCTATTTCTTTACCTCCATTTAGTATTTTTTTAATTAAGAATACATTAGGAACCCATTTTTTACCTCGAGTGCTCTAGTTCAAGCACCTTCATATTTGGAAGAAACCGATGCAGACACCAACTGCTTGATCTTCAAAGACAAATATATGTCTGTTTAATCACAGTGATAAACTCCATAATATTTGGCGTCATCTAAACTTCGCCGTTCGATCCAACTATCTCGAAATAAGTTTGCACAGACTGGCGCCGTGAATTCTCTTGGGAAGGCTATGCCCTGGTGCTATCTAACTGACCAGCCACCAGGCTATTTAGCCCTGCGTCAGCCACTCCTCGTGTAGATTGAGAGTCTGCCAGTCTCTCCGTTCAGACCGTGTGTCTGCTCCCCGTGAAGCCTCGCAACCCCTGTTCGAGTCGTACCTAATCGTTAAGATCTCACCCTCAGATCACCCTTCGTAAAAATTTGGCCACTGTTCAGAGGCAAGCTTATCAAGTCATCTTCATCCCGGAGAACTGTGCGGCTTCCCTTGTCTCGCACCTCCCTTCAAGACTCCCGTTTCCCGTGTTTAAGACTTCCTGCCGTACCGCAGAACAGTCTCTCGTTTTGATATCGCATCTCTCTGGAGCAGAGAAAATCGCATCCTTCTGCATGAAGTACTCTCAAAACTCCATCTATGAGTCGTCCTCGTCAACACCCTCAGAAGTGTCTCTTCAAAGACCCGTGCCGTTGATCTCCCCCCTCCGAACCACTCTAAGCTTTAAGGTAAAGCGATTTTGCTTTGTAATCCCATGACTACACTCCCCCGTCATTCGTCACCTGGGTTCCGTAACATCCCCTTTTAATTGACTTCCCACTCAAAATTAAATAATAGCCATTATTCGGATTAATGATAATTTTTCACTCCTCGCTTAGCTCTGTCTCATTGTAAATTGTCTCGATCTAATTAACTATCCTTATAAAACATATTTTTCCCCCTTTTGTATATATATTGCCCCGTTTATTATTTTTCTTAAAATTATAATTTTGGGTCTTGATCTTTATATATCCTTGAACTGCAACTTGGTAAGCCAGTAGATAAATCCCGGCCAATTGTAATCGCACTCACTCAAGGAGGCGGCCTTCCACTCCTTTAATTGCTCCAAAGCATATCGCAGACGGCCTGGTGTGGGCTAACTGTCCGTGCAAGTGTACGCGCCCTTACACCGGAAGGGTCTACACAGGCATACCTCGAAAGTCACTACAATCTCCCGCCCTTATATTTTGTCCATTTTTAACGAAACCTATTATTTGAATTATCTTTCATCGATTCGACACGTTTTTTAAAAAAATACCCTGAAGTCTTCACTTCTATTCATTACGTGCATAGACTTTCGAAACTGGAAGATTTTTTTATGCCTACCTTAAAGTCAGATTGTCTCATTCATTCCCATACAAGCCATTTCGAATGTTTCAGGAAAGAATTTGTAGGGTAAAATAACGAAGGAGCAAACGCGTAGCATAAATCAATACATTAGATACCGCAATACTTCAAACTAAATTGCCGTCATTGAATAACCTATTTGAATCCTTGAACATATACACCTATACATTTGACAGATATCCATTAGAATAAATGATAGAGATTAGTGTTTACGAAATTTAATTATTTGGCTCGTCTTGAAGAAGGAAGAGATAAGAAATTAGAAGAAATAAACTATGAATAAATGAGGATGGATGGCAGAGATACAAGATTTTATTTGTATAGATTTTCAATTTTATTTAAGGAAAATTTTGAAACTAATATCCATTTAAAACACGAATGAAGAATGAAATCATTGAAAAGTTATTGAAAAAGACGAAGGCATCTATTTTGTTTCAGTATATGATTACAAATGGTCTGAGATTCAATCAGTTTTCTTTGTCCAACAATTAAATACATATAAGAAAACTCAATTTGGGGTAAAACCAATATACTCGTTATTATAAAAATATCATTATGGGAATGAAAACGGTATAAAACAAAGGAAAACTTCAACTGTATGTGAACTTGTGAGTGTTTTTTTAGAATTCTAACTCGATTTGGGAAAATCTAGACAACACCATCATAAGCCAATCTGATTCTATTGATTATAAAGTATTTCTTCTAAGCAATTGACCCAAATCACATATCAGGGCTCGAGTTTGCCCTGTGACTCTTGCCATTTTTTGAGTTTCATCTTTGAACTTCATGAGATATCGTCATCTGGGGCTCTTTATAATACAGGTGCTCATTTTAGTACGAGTATTTAGGGAAGTTGTAAACATGTCAACCCCTGAATATGAATTAGTGAATGTAGCTCTTATAATAAACAAGGACAAATGATTTAATAGAAAAATTTAGGGGAATTGATATTTATCAGAAATTTGCCGGCAGAAAAATAACAAAAGTGATTATTTCTTTATCTCCGCCTAAATTTTTGAAGCAGTAAAGTCATCAAGTTTTCTTTCGCATCTTTTCTCATTCTTGAAATACACACGGTGACTTATGACTTTTGTAATTAAAGTATGTATGTTAGAGAGCGATAAATTCAGGATATGTATCCAACAAACATATGTTTATATTAATTAATTAAACACTAATAACAGATAAATAGGATAAGGATTTTAAGAACTATACAGCTTTTAAAGAGAAGCACCCATTAATAGGCTTACTGATTTTTCCCAAATTCTGGATTTCTTTTGTGGAATCTTATATCGTTTCTTCAGGCAAATATATTCCACCTATCTCTATTTTCTTTCTTTTAACTTTTTCCCATATTTCAGTAACACTTTCCTGTTCTAATATTCTTATTTATGTGCATTTTTAGTATTCTTCACGTGCTATTATTAAAAAAACGTTCGTTTTCTGTTTCTGAGAAAGATGTTAACAATATGTGGGGACTCCAACCATAGACCTCTAGTTAAAGCCCCAAGATCATTGCCAATATTATTTTCTTATGTAATTATCATCTTAATTACTATTTGGTTTTCCTTTATTAAATTAAATTAAATTGAGGGCAGATCGAGTTACCCTGGCCTCTGTGGATTACACTAGGTTTTTCATACGTATTCAAGGAATTACTGATTCTCAAATAAGGGAAGGTAATTATTACATAATAAGGAGATATTTTCGTCAAAATAATTGTTATTGAGTCTCGTCAATGAAGCCCTCTGAGGGGTGATCAAACTCTGGTGCAGGAAATTGACCCCCATCTCGATACCTGTTTTATAAATTGAGAGTTTGTTGTAGCAACCATTGTATCCTTTGTGGTTTATTTTCCAAAGGTGTCGGGGGGAAGATTATGGCACCTGAGTTTCACTCATGTATGCTTTATACTCAGTCGGATTGATTAGTTTGAAGAGGAAGGAGAACGAAAATGGAGGACAGGGGATTGATGGTAGAGATGTAATACGATGTAAAGGAGGGGCGGGAAAGGGCATAAGCAGGGCTGATGGCAGGTTGCAGAGGGTTTAAAGAAGGTTTATAGAGGGCAAAATGGGTGTTTAAGGAGTGGTTAATTCTTTATTTTAGGGGAAAAAAGCATTGAAAAGGTAAGATCAGTTTGAATAAAAATTTAATAGACTTAGCTAGAAGATTTACACCTTCTCCTAAAATCTAGTAAACTGGGGTGTGAGGGTGAGTTGTTAATGGGATTTAATTTCCCAGTCCTGGTGGTTCAACGCCCAATTCCTGCTGATACCAAATGCCGGGATGCGCTCTTTTGAGTAAGAGGCTCCAATCTCAAGGCTGAAATTTTTCTGTTGTCTCCCCCCCCCCAAATGGAACCTGCCATCTCTGTGCAAGGTAGGTAAATTCAGGAAAGTGGTATGCTATCCTTGTGAAGGACACCCCGTTTGCACCCAGGTACGGTTTATTTTATAGGATGTACTAAATAAATGTACTAAATATTATTAGGGACAGACCGTGAAAGAATTGCAGGTACAACCATACTGAGCAGGCTGCTCTATTTTTACATATGTACAATTATAATCATGCAATCATGTGTGATAGCAACACATCCATCATAAAATGTAATAATTACGATTCTCGAAATAATTTAGAATGAATCGAGACTTTCTCTAATTTTAATTTTAACTCGGATTTATTTTCGTTATCTCATTATCGCATCGTTCATCAGGTCCTAATTTAAGATTCTCCTTGATTTTCTTTCCTTTATTTTCGGTTTGGAGGTCGGAAGGTCGGAAGGCCTTCCTTATCTTCTATTTTAGGTAATGTATTTCGCCTCCTTGTTTATTCTTGGAAATGATCTTAAATAAAGACCCCCCCTCCCCAAATCGTAATTTACAAAAATCAGCAGAAGTAAAAAATGTTAACGACTTAAAATTTCGATAAGCAACGTCTGAAAAGATACTGACCAAATGCCTAAGAAGGCGACTCTCGTAAAACAATGAGGTTTACAAGGAGGAAATGTTTATCCGCCGGATAGGAACTACTTGAATACTTGAAATTTGTTAATACTATTAAAAGTTTAAAGAGCTAGATTATAAGAAGTTTTAAGGTCCTCAAAGGAATTATCTTCCAAAATATAAAATTATTCCGCTATTTGTATAATTTCGCCATCCCTAATTTTGATAATGAGTTTGGAATTTTTAAATTCAATTTTATGATACTCTTTTTCTCATCGTTTTGCCAAGGAGCTCTTAAAGCTACAAAATTGAATATCACCTTTATGTTGTTTAATTTGAATCAATACTTTCACTAATGTATTTTAGCGGACAGTCTGCACAGAGGATTTCATGTACTCAGCGTATAGTTGAGTTCTTAAAGACAACTGAGACATTATTGCAACAAGACGGGACTCGTTGAATTACATATGCACTTTCTTGAAGTATCAGAAATATTAAAAGAAAATATTAAAATTTAAACTTGCAATTTATTTCCACTGTTATTGCCATAATAAACTTTTCTAGCTTTAAAAAGCCTCGTTTCAGAGAAAGAAAGAGAGAGAAGCCATTTGCGAAGGCTCTGATCGACCTTTTGCTTCTTAAATTTTTTTTCCTTTATTCTTTGCAAATATTCGTGGTTTCTGATTTTATTAGGATCCTTTGCATGTGTGTTCGTTTTGCTGCTAATGTTGAATCCCGATCGATAGATTCAGGGTCTTTCTAACTTTAGGCAACGAAGGAAGGGGGACCTTTGAGACGCGATCATTTTTTGTATTATTATGCTGAACTTATATAGCAACGATTACAATGTGTTTTTTTATTGCTTCGTCGCTGTATTGTCATTCTTTATTAATCTAAATAAAAAGTAAAAAGATTAGTTATAAAAAAGTTAGAGCTATTCAAAGTGATTCTTCAAAATACTGTCTCACTCTGTACATGTAATCATTCGTATTTCAATCTAATCATGTTTTGTGCGTTGATTTCTCAACATTCCTACTAACTCTCTCACCATTCATCACACTGAGTCAAAATCTTAGATTCGTAATTAATGTAATGTCCCGCAGGAAAAATGAAACATAACATTGGACATAACAAGTTAGGAAATTACCTACTTCTCATTACCGTTGAGTTCGCTCACTCGGGGTTAGGTAATGTTAATCTACCGAGCCGTTCAAATATGTGTTTCAGTCTGTTGTGACCATTCCGGCTACTATGCCACAACAGAGATAGTAATTATATATGGATAAACCAGCATGTTGGGGAGTTCTTTCGGAGTTGTGGCAGATCAATAATGGTGAGAGGTTGGCTTAATAAGGCATTCTGATTGACTGTTTGCTCGTGCATCATTTCTGCTTCTGCGTGTACTGGAATTGTCTTCATTTATTTCATTGATTGATATGTTGTGTACATTTGCTTGAGTGTTACCACGAAAGATCACTCCAAACAGGGTCAGGATCGGGGTTCTCGTGAAATTAAAATATATATATAAATTTGAAACTTTCAGCAAATTCCAAGGATCGTTATTTTCTAGACCTATTATTGACCAGTGTTAATAAATAAGGAAAGATAAATTAACATGTAGATAAAACAACGAAATTCAGATTATATTATGAGAAACACGAAGAAATATAAAAAAATATATAAATATAAATAATAGAATCAATCTCCCTTCCTTCTCTCTTGCTCATGTCAAAGTAGACAGAAAAGGAATAATCGGCAAGACTCGCCGAGGTCTATTACACTATTGTCATAATATGACAATAGTTTAATAGACCTCGATGAGTCTTGCAGATTATTCTTTTTATTCTTTTTTTGTATTGAATAAAATTTATAATATATTATATTATAAATTCTATTCAATAAATTGTAATAGGGTGCCACTAATGGTGAGCGAAATGGACTGAGCGCTCATTTATGACGATCCAACTTTAATCGGTAATGGCTACCTTATAAAAAATAACTAAAATTCAACTACAGAATAAATATTGGGGTTAAACTGGATACAAAATACTGACTCTGATAGAAATACCCTACTTATATTTTATGCAAAATAAATAAAAATAAAACCAATAAGAAATGGCCGCTCGTTGTTTCCAAGGATAAATAAGAAGAGGAGAATAAAACTGCTGCCATGACAGAAAGTATCATGCCGTCATATCACAAGAGAAAGATGGCATCGACAGACAAAGGCAAAACTAAAATAATTGAGCGAAATTGTGAAAATGATCGGAATGAAAAGATTTGTAATATAAAACCTGCTTACTTCAGATTACTCAGGCAGGAAAATCTCATATAAACATTTTTATGAATAATTCATACATAAGATGAGAAATGCTTGAAAACTACTATCTTTGCCTCCATCGCGGTAATGAATGGGAAGAGAAAGGTGGAAGAGAGCAATTAATTGTATTTTAAAAAAATATAAATTGTTGGAAAAAAATATCTTTAGAGTGTAGAAATGAAATAGAATGGCGACCACTACCTATATTTTGCAAGATCATGAACCAATGATCTTCTGATTCACTGAGTTTTAATTCATTTCAAAATTAACATATTATCTCGAGGAACCTAATAAGCTTTTGATGAGAAAATTGGTTATAAATTTTCATTAAACCTAGGAGTCTTTTTTTTTGTTGCCAATCAAATTTCTAATTAAATCTTGCTCCCGATCGATTAGCTTTTCATTAATTATTCCACATCCAATTCAACTGCTCGTTTAAAGAACTCCTTCCACCCAAAAAAACCCTGAAAGAAGAAAACACGCCATAAATCAAAAAGTTATTTATTTTTTGTTGATGCAATTCATGGCTAGAAACTGAAAATAGTCTGACACTTTACTTGAAATATTCTGCCTCAACCTTCAATTAACTTAAGCGCCACAGCTTAGCTCGTTTCCCCCACGCTTATCGTATCATGAAAAAAGCTCACAAAGTGCACGCGAGTCAAAGTTATGCAGATACACCCACGGAGGAAAAGTGGAAAACAATTCCGAGCGCTTTCGTCTTTATTCTTTAAGGCCTTTTCAAGGAATGAAAAGGAGGCTGGAAGATCCCCACCCTTCCATTATTTAAGGCAATGTATTTCCAGCCTCCTCTTCATTCCTTGAAAAGGTCTTTAAGAATAAAGACGAAAGCGCTCGGAATCATTCTTCACTTTTCCTCTGTGGGTGTATCTGTTTATCGTATCAATCTAATATTAATTTTGATTTGAGAAACAGAGAGTGGAAGTGGTTTACTATTTATTATTCTCTCACTCTTATATTATAATTAAAAACCGCATTCCTACCTCTTATACCTTCTCAATGGCTTAGAGAAGAGATAACGCAGCCTACATGAAAAACTCCACCTTGTGAAAATTCGATGACTCTATGGATGAAGCTTACTTTTTAGGAAAGGGAAACAAAATTCTTAGCGCTTTTGCCCTTATTGACAAAGAGCGAGCTGATAGTAATATTTTGCCTGGTAGAGAAAATGGAGATAGATCTAGACCTCAAGTAAGTCTTCTGTAGCGTCGATACATCTCCAAAGAATTCATGAGGATTTCTTCCATCCTAATGGATTCAACGTAGGTTGCCATCATCCAATATATTCTTGATGGTACCATTCTTTCAGGTAATTCCTTCATTAATTAAGCCATATTTTCTTAATTAACAAAACATATACTCTATCAAAGCAAACAGGTAAGATGTTACCCTGTTTCTTCAACGAATCAATCCCATCAACTCTGGCCTAAGCGTGTATCTTTTCATCATAAACCTCAACTTTTCATGAATAAGTAATTGGATATCATGAGAATAAATTTTAAAGGATCAGATAGTTTAAAGTTTGTACATAAAATTTATTTTTTAGTTTGACATTCATGCCTTCACATATCCTAAGTTTGAAAAAGTTTTGATAGCTAACACAAAAGGGGGTCAACATTTAGAACATATATATATATATATATATATATATATATATATATATATATATATATATATATATATATATATATGTGCTTGACGACTGTTTGAAACAATTATTGGCTGTCTTCCATCATCAACAATTTATTGCTGCCTTCGCAGAGAGGTGTATACTCCATAAAATTATATGAGGAAAGTTTAGGCTACCGAACATTAACAATGTTTGAGTTAATGAACACTTTTTATTTTTTATACTTTTTACTTGCACCTATTTGTTTTGCGATGGGATTCATTGAATCCATTAACTTCAAATTGTGCAGTAAAGTGAAAAAGTTTGGTATTCCAACTATATATACACATGCGGTATCACTTTTCCTTGCCTAAAAAATTATTAAGAGAATTAATTATGGAATTTGCTTGGCTTTATCTAGGTTTTATTTCTCAGGTTTAAGAAAGAAAATAAGTGTAAAAATAATTTTAAAAGTAATATCTTTGACGCTGTTTTTTGTGATAGCTTGAATGAATTAAATTATGAAAATATCAGCTTTCTATACATCTAGACAAGATGAAAGATTAAAAATAACCTCTGTCACCAAACTTTGGTAAAATGGCGTTGACCTTTGGATCTAAGCGATTATTATAATTTTAGTGATTTATAATTAATGCTATATCATTGTTAGAGAGAGAAGGTTACCCCCACCCTTAGAACCCAACGTCTACCTGTGGCACCTGAGAAGATACGCCTTCACGTCCAGACAGCCCCATAGGATCAGCCAGAATTTCACGTGGTTGTGCGACTCGTGTTGGGTTCCCTTTCTCGCCGTCACACCGTCTGATCAGCGTCAGACCTACTGTGCCAAGGACCTTTGCGCAAGGCTGTGAGGCCGCCGAGACTACCACCCCCCTGGCGCGCCAAGTCTAATGAGATCCGCGTCCTTCTTTTGGGGGCCCCGGTGACCCGCTTCCACCTAGGCAGCATAAATACTTCAAGAAAAGCTTTGATAAATTAGTACCATACAGCCCCGTCTTGGTTAGAAGCCACGTACAGTTTCGTACGCCCTGCTTCTGTTTCCAACTGCTTCCAGCTACGAACGCGACGGGTCACCTCTATCAGGCCTTGCTCGTACCTAAGGCTAAAATTCCCGCTCGACAGACGATAGACACGGACAGGCATCTATCACTCGGGTATCGACTTCGTCTCGCCTGGAGTACTCCCTCGCTCATTTTTAAGCAAGTTTAAAGAAGAAGGAATTTCGAAAGTTAAACTTTGCAGCGCCATGCTTACTCGTCGTATCCAAGCCTCCAGTCAATTGGGGTTTAGGTGAGTATCCTTTTGATTTGTACTCCCTTCTCCTTTTTTCCTGGAAGCAATCACCGTACATCATCTCTCGGACTCTCGTACCCGTCGAGTTATTTTTATCGCCACCCCCCCGTTTGGTGCGCCGGGTCTCATTTTATTTATTGTCATTTATTTACTTGTGCTATTAACATTTTCTTTGTATATAGTAAAGTTATTTTTTCTACCATCAGTTTCTATAATCCAAGAATTTCTAAGAATTGATTATTTAGGTCAACCGCACTCAGTTTTGTTTACTTAACCTTCGCACTGGGATCTGTATTATAATTTTCTGGCGTGATCTCTATAGGCTCACCCTAGTACAATCACTTTCAGCACAGTTTCCACCCGAACCTACCAAAAAATTCACCATTTAAGCGAGGCAGTGTATTAACCTTTTCTATTTTTCAATCATCTATTTCAATGCTCATATAACTGGACAACGAACACTGATATACTTTCTTCAGAATTTTAGGTTAAACAGAAATAGACGTAACACAAAAGTCAATAGGTCATAGGTAAGAAATGAACCCTTCCTTGAACTTATATGAATGCAGCATATCTACGGTCTTCGTAACTACTGCAGGTAAATTTTAAAATGATGAGCCCCTGTCTCAAACACGAGCAACTTCTTGGTTAATTGAATGAGGTCTACCTCAACCTCCTGATGATTGCTTGAATTTTGAAAGCAAAGGATATTCTACATATTCGAACTAAATCACCATGATCGTGGCACTGGCCATAAACGATGGGACAACATTTTACTTAAAATCAATTTAAAATATATGATGTAGTCACGAAAATAGTATAAAATTTCATCTTAACAACCGCCTTGCAGGCAAGGCTTAGTACATGTAATCAAAATTTCTCTCCTAGGTTATTCCTTTGTCTGCTACATACTTCTAGATCAATAGGATCAAATTTAAACTGCAACTGGAGGAATTTAGTGAGTGTTTATTGTTGTTAGACGTAGCGTATTTTGACATTTCTTGATTAATCAGGTAAAATAAATTGGAGAAAACTCTTAAATTCTACAAATTTCCTACACTCCTAAGGACACTAGAGAGGTAACTCTGAGCCTTTTTCCTTAATCATCATGATCGGGTCAATTTAACAATATTTTGTTGGTTCATTGACTCACGTCACTCGAGTATATTTGATGCAGTCAAGACCCACAGAAAATAATATGCTCTAATTAGAGATTTCAGAGCTATTTTAAACTTGCGTCAATTTTCTCTTACGAGGAAGCATGAAATACATGGAAAAAGATCTTCCGCAGTGGGTAATTAACTTCTCCCATAAAGATGAACAATTTCCCTCAGTAATTTCGATTTCGTAAATAAAAACAGGTCTTCTCACCGAGCAAGAAGAAGCCTCTGCGGTGACGTTAATGAGCTCACCCTTAAAGATGACTCTATGAAACTTTACAAATATTTTCGGGGGCACAAGTCTTTCCGCCATTTTGTATTATATTTTGGAAATAATTCGTCTTTAGATGATATGATTTTGTCCCTCCGAACGGGTTTTGCATTTCCTCCATGCTCGCTGAGAGGGGGTACTCTCCTCCCCAAAACTGAAAGAGAAAATCTTCGGCCTTATAATTATTGAGGCTGGCAAAAGTACGAGCCAGTAAAGCCTCTAGGATCAAGTTAGATAGAGAGAGCATAGAAAGAGTGAGAGTCAGAGGTGATATAAAGTTAAAAGTGATAGAAGATCTTTAAAAACGAATTAATTTAAGAATACTTGTTTTTATAAGTTATATTTTAAAGTAATAACCATCAATTATATTCTAAAACATATTTACTACATAATTACTAGGCAAGTTACTTTGTTTGTGTTATTTCTTAAGGAAAGAACTTTAGCTCTATCACAATGTGAAATCTTTTGTTTACTGGCCTCTAACCCATATTTCATGCCGGCTTCTGTTATCTAATTCGAATAGTGAATTATAGTTTATATTAGTGAATCTTTTTAGGATTTGAAATAATTTGATAAGTTGGCCGAACTTAAAACGATCTTGGAGCGACAGTAAACTGAATTGCCTCAGTCTATCTTCATGCAATCTATTTCTAAATTCAAGAGTTACTTTCAGTCAAAATTAGGCTAGATTTTCCAGCTATAACTGTATCAGCTTTGCTTGCAAAAGAGTAGGAAGAATAATAATCATGAAAATAAATAAACTAAGAACTAGAGAACAATAAGAAATAAAGAGACGGCAAGAATGTAGCAATACACTTGTAAAAATATTAATATGCGTCCTATTTCAATTCAAAATATGACGGAAAGCAAAAATTATTAAATTGATTTATACATACTAACTTAGCTTTGAGTCGCCGTTAAACTAAATAAATAAAACGAATCAAGATTTCTTCAAACAAAAACAAAAATAAAACAAAATTTGTTTAATAAATATCTTGTAAGGGTAAAAATTGTTGACTAAGCGAAACAAGACAATATGAATAAACGATACTAAAATAAACTTAATTTTTTTCCTTCCGTCCAATCATTCTGATTCCAAACTCTTTTGTATAAAAATTGAGTTTTATATCTCATCTGAACGAAAATATAAAATATTAGGAATATTTTCGTTCCTGTATGTTGTGAAATAGGATTGAAGAAAAGCTCCTAATCGGTTCTAAAGAATATAAATTTTCTGTTCTTTGATTTCTATCAGAAGGCAGGTTTCTTTTTATGGAATTGCTGTTAACATTTGGCTCATTCTACAGTTTTATTTCTGACCCACTCTCTTCCTACATAAAAAGGAAAGAGGAAGTCCTAATGCTATTAACGCTAGTAATCGAGTCCATTAGTTTTATATATAATGTTATGAGCGGCGATATAAAGGAAAGTAATGGATGAACTTTGATTCCCTGCATTATGCTGGACCACAACATGGGCTGGACGAAAAATAACATTTTGTCATTAAGTTCGTTCCTAGTCAAAAATAAGGTTTGAAGGGAGAACTTTCAATGTAAAAGTAAGGATTCACTTTCAAGGTTATATAGGGAATAACGTTGGTTAATAGAACTACTCAAGAGTAACCAAGAGATGATCTCGAGCAAGCGTGGAATTGTTCTCTCCATGGAAAATGAAAACATCGGCTTTTTTTTGTTTAAATTGATAAATTTATTTTGCCTATAAAGAATGTGAAAAAAAGAATGATGCCCCCCAAATAACAATAACTAGTAGAGAGGAGCAATGCAAATAAACGTAAACAGAGGTAAATGTATTAGATACAACTTTATCACAATCCCACGGACGCCAGTGATTCGTTCCCAAAACCATGTTTTATCGACTTTATTTTCATTCTTATCCACTCCATTTAGACTTGCATACTTCGGAACGGACAGCAGTACATTAGGTCATGTTATGGAAAATGTAGTAGTTGAAGTATTTGTATTAGTCAAAATTGAACTTTATTGGCTTTTGATAGGCTCCTGGTTTCATAAGTTAGGGCTCCTTTGAGTTAAAACCTGGTGAAGATTTCAAAGGACTTCTTTCCCTCAAGAAATTTCATTAAAGCGTCGTTATACATTATGCGTCATGATTCATTTAGGGAAGCCTGCTTTCCGTCCTCTAAATGTGGGGGAGGGGCACATCAAACGAATCCTTTCAATTATCGCCGACCATGACATAATTTGAAACAGGCATCAATAAAATACTCTATGTATACATGAATTTGTTGTATGAAAAGGATGAAATTTATGTCGCAAGTAATTTTGACCACATATGTAGAGTTTGTAAAATATGTTAAATAAAGATGTTAGATTTTACTAATATTATCTATTATTTAAGGATAAAGAGGAAATTGAATATATTTTTATTTATTGGATTAAATACATACATATGGATTTGCAATTAATTTAAGATATTGCATAAATGGATGATTTACCCATTCTTATTATTTAGGTTCTGCAGTTTTATTCGAATTACAAACTTCAACTGATGTCCATCATTCATTCTGTGTCAGGCTAAGGACAAAGTTGGGTTATATAACTTTCTGGTAAACATGAGTGACGGAGGTGAAAATCTAGCCAACCACCAAAATTTATCCTCAGAATTGATTTTTCGATATTTGTTTTGGATTTTCTGTCGATATTCGAAACCTTCAAGCGGAGCAGGTGAGTGAAAAAGTTATTTTCAAACACGATTTTTAAGAATGCTTGTAAATTTTATGAAAACTTCATCACTTTCCCAACTTTCATTTCCAATTTATTTCGACGTTTCTATTTTATTTTTGAGGCATTTTGGAATCCTACTGATTTCCAATCAAGCGCTCTTTTTGTTGCACAAATTGGGAGGAATCGCTTCTTTGTAACTGGGGTTGAGCTGAAATGTTTTGGAAAAAGAGAGAAATGGACACGAATAAAAAAAAACTTGTATTAAGTAAGGTCAGAGCGCATCTGTCCACGAGAGCGTTCGGTTTATTTAATATTCATAAAATCTCAGTTTGATTTTAAATCAAGACAAGGTCCCTTTAATAGGCTCTTTCTTCTAGATTGAGTTATGTATAATTGGTACATATGAGGAGACGCAGATGGAATCTTATAGGTGCAAGGGGACATTGCATTTAGTCTCTTAAATGTGAAATCTTGTTCACTTGAATGAGTATAATACCTTCTTGTATCGATACGGGGAAAGAGAGTAGTAGTTTCTCATTCTTCAGAAATAAGATATTGTCGGAGATCAGAGAGAGAAAGAGAGAAAGAGGAAGATGCGTGCCCCTTTGCCCTTCAATAGAGAGAGAGAGATAAAAAAAGAGAGAAAGAGAGAAAGAGATAGAGAGAGAGAGAGAGAGAGAAAAAAAAAACCCAGATACCTGGGTGACCCTTTTTGTCTCCGCTAATGGAGGTGCGAAATTATGAGACACCGTGAGACGCCGCGATGACCTGAAATGCGGCCATTACAGAAAGCTGCGACAAGTGTGAGAGCCCAGAAGGTCCCATCTGAAGTCGGACAATGTTCGCCTCGCCGAATTAGGAACCTTTTCGCGCTCGCGTTAAAAGGCCGAGTCTATTCTCGTCTGCCGATGCGTCTGAACCTAAATATGGATACAAGAGGGTATTAGACCCATTCAAGTGAACAAGATTTGCCCCCCTTCAGACGGAGGGAGTAAAATCACGTTCAAACCTACTATATATCCTCCGGTAGCAGGTTGAAGCAAAGTATCTGCCGTCCTCCCTACCCCGTCAGTATCCTCTCTCCGCCCGCGTCGGTATCCGCTATTTGTGTCCCGTTGGATTCTGCAGAATACCTGCAGAATCCCTCAAGCTCCTGGCATTCTTGTTAATTCACTTGAATCTACCTCGATCCGCTTCCCCCGCTCCTCGAATGCATCGCGCTCAATCTTGATTCGTGTTACTCGAGAGCAAGATTTAGGTTCACCCCACGTAATAGTCATTATCCAGAGACTATTGCTTGAACGTTGCGCAAAGGCAAGGATTACTCTCTCGAACCAAATCTTTGAGGTAGCAGCAAGCGCAACTCTCCTGTGCTCTCTCTGCCCCCACCCCCCGCCCCAGTGTAAGCCTCATCATCGGCTTAGTTCACGCTCAAGCTCGTTCGAGCGTCCCTAGGTCAATATTGTCTGTTTCTTTTTACGTTGACTGTCCTCACCACGTCTCTTTCCCCCCTTAGCTACTGAGACCCATAAAAATCTAGTGTGCGTATAGGTAGTTTTAAAACTCCTATTAATCTTGTAAATAATATCATTTGCAAGTTATTTTTGTACCCGTTTTCTGTTATCCTGGAACTCCAAGATAGTCGACTATATATATAGCTATTGACCAACTTACCTTTAGTTAATTTGCACTCTGCTTATATTGTAAACTTCCCACGCACTTGGAAAGCATAAAAGAGTGAACTTGACCTACTTCTACGACATCTATATTAATCTGGTGTAAGATGTGTAGGGTTAATCTACGGCATTTATATTAATAGGGTATCAGGCTTATGGGGTTAATCTTGGTCAATCAATTGATTGAAATTTGATCAATTTATTGGCTAAACTTTGTTAAATTGTTAATTAATGGCTAATCTTGGCTCCGGTTTTGGAGTTTAACAGGTGTTTGAAAGGAGTTTTGTGATTTGATTGTCGAGTTATCGTGCTTAATTATAGCCATTAATCTTATTCTCCCACGTAATTGAATTGTTGTCCTTCGAGGCCTCATCTCGTGCCATAAAATGAATGTATATAAAATCATATTATTCTTCGTATTGCTGTGCTAGGAGTGCTGTAACTCTCGTCTCAATTACAGAGAAATCTTGACCGCAAAAGCTCTCTCGCGAGTGTTTCCCTCATTGTTGTTCGTGTACTCGTAAAATAGCAAAACCATTCGCACTCTGTTCGTGCGTGAAGAAACTCATAATTCCGCCATACTCGTTGTCGTGTGTTAATTTAATTCTTGTTGTTGTCCCCATCGCGGAAACCAGTAAGCATGTCGCCGTTTGAAATTTTAAGGCCCAAGGTGAGTTCCTCGGACTCAGTGCAAAATATTTGATGGCTGGCTTACATCCAGGAAGAAGAAAGAAGAGAAAGTGCCCAAAGAAGAGACATAGAAGGAAGGGAAAAGGAACGAGAAGAAAGAAGAGACAGAGAATAAAAGGAAAGAGAAGAAAAAGAACGAGAAGGAAGAGAGAATTTGCTCTTACGAATTGGAAATGAGCAGAACGAGGAATGAGCCGCAGATGCAGCGTAGTCTGCGACCATAAAACTCTTTGTATTTAAAGAAGGCGAAGACTTCGGGTCTTATCTCATCCACTTCGAGAAGATCTTCGAGGTGAACCAGTGGGACATCGAGACGGACGGCGTAGCACAATTATTGCCCCTGTTGAGCTATCAAATTAGGGATGTTTTTATCTCTCTTCCATCAGAGGCAACAATTGATTACTCATGTTTAAAAGTTGTTCGCCGCTTACAACATGCCCTCCGATTTTTATCGAGCTAAATTTAGGCACTATCGCATTCAACCAAACAAGACCTTTTTATAGTTTGGCTACTCCCTACAGCGTCATTTTAATTTTGGGATTGACGCCCTGCTCGATTTCGTCCTCAAGGACCAATTTATTGTGTCGCTCCATCCAGAAATCTGATCCTTCGTAAAGGACCGGAGGTGCCATACTCTTAAGGAATGCATCGAGGAGGAAGAGGTCTAGGCGGCTAGCCACAACTGATAGTCAAAAGAAGGGAAGAAATTGGAATCCTCATCTCTAAAATTTCATATGAACAAGAATAAATTTGTTCCTAATAATGGGAATAAGAATGTGAAGTTGACTGGGCCTGCCAAACCCAAACCCCTATTCTCGTCAGACCACCGTGATGTTAAACCCTTTTCTCCTAATCTTCCTGCTCTGTCGTTTTCCAGGAGGACCATCGTGTGCTATTCCTGTGGAGTTCCTGTACGCCTCCATCGTCGCAAATTGACGCGCCCTCTTCTTCGAACCCGCCAAATATGGCTGGCCACCAGATGAATTTTTGTTCGATAAAAGTACCCCTGGGGCCCTCTAATTTGAAACTGGAGCAATAAATGAGTGACAGATCTCCACCCTTATCCGTGATACTGGGTGCACCTGCATTGTTGTATCCGATGCGCTACTCTCTCCTGTGGCCCCGGACCACGAAAAGTTTGCCATACTTTTTGATTAGTTGAGGCGCAGCAATAATTCCCCATTGTTTACTCCTACATTGCGGGCGCGTATTTTACTGGTTGGGCTAAAGTCGTGGCAGCCCCCATCAAGTTTTGCTCTGTCCTAATTGGTCAGTTCCCTTGGGTTTCTTCCATCCCGTTGCTCAACCCATTACCACCCGTTCCTCCTTAGAGAATGAACTGAAAGCCCCTACACTTTATGAACCTCTGTGTGCTTCAGAATTCCAGAGTGCGATGACCCATGACTTTGGCAAAAGTCAGAGGGAATGTGAATCTCTTCGTCCTCTGTGGACCAAAACCCAGAATAAAACACGCAAAACAGTCAGAGAGAATAAGATGATTTTCTTCCTCACGAAGAAAATGACACAGAGTTCCGCACACTATGTGTATCGCGTTCTCACGTCCCTCCAATCCTGCAAACGGCTCACGATAGCTTAATTGCTGGTCACTTTAGTCACACGAAGACCGCTCAGAGGGTCTTCAAATATTTTTATTGTCCTGGCGCGACGACGAAATTCTTCGATATTGTCGTTCGTGCGAAATTTGCTAAAAGACCGCCATAAAAGGACGAGTCAGACCTGCGCCATTGCAGAACGAACCTATAATCTCTGAACCCTTCTCCCGAGTAGCTATCTACCTAATCGAACTGATCCACCCTCCGTTGAACGAAGGCCATAGTTACATTTTAACGCTTGTCGAGTTTGCCACTCGATTTCCAGAAAATCAATAGCATCTCCTGCGCCCTTATTTCCTTTTTTTCCGTGTGGGCCTGCCTAAAGAAATACTCTTAGATCGTGGTCGTGAATTTACTAACACCTCGAGTGGACGCTACTTTCAACTCACAGCTTTAGCAAGCTCCAGGAGAAGTTGACATCCGCCCCATTCCTCTGCCTCCCTAACTCGAACAAACTGTTTGGCATTTGCACTGACGCGAGTAATGACGGTATAGGATGTGGCCTCCTCCAATATGAGGATAACAGCGATAGATTTCCCATCGCTCACGCAAACAGAAAATTACTCGCGCGTGAGAAAAATCACGCCGTAATTGAGAAAGAGGCCCTAGCTATCAATTGAAGAATTTGTAAATTTAGAATGTATATATTAGGCAAGGAATTTGTGGTGGAAACTGATCATAAAACCTTATCATACCTACGTAACGTCAAAAACAATAAGAGTTTGTTCCTTCAGGAATTCCAATTCCGCATTTTGTAATTAAAAGTCACCGATAACTGTATGGCTGATAGTTTAAGTAGGAACCCGTTAGATCCTTCTCCAAACTAATTCCGACCCATTTCCTTTTTTTAATCCTTGTATTAATTTTGTTCATGAAATAAATTTGTATATTTAACCATATAATAAAAAAACGCTTATCCTTTATGTATTTATTATATATATATATATATATATATATATATATATATATATATATATATATATATATATATATTTGTTTGTTTATATGTGTAAAATGAATTCTTTTAATATCCTTAACTTTTTTGTTTTGTTTTGTGATAGAACGGTCTGAGGCCGCTTTAATTCAGCCTCTATCACATGTTAACCATGCTTACCCACATGCTTACCCTCGTGTATCCTGCGAGAGGAAACAGAAGCGCGTTATCTCCCATCATAGCCAATGTTTAATCAAAGAGGTTCACTCCCCCGTTTCGCCTCCATACGTCGATATCGTCAGATTGAATTAGGCTTATGGGCAGATAAGGTATTTTCCCAGGCGCCACCGGGACATTTCCCCTAAGTCCTCTTCTCAATTATCCCCTACGCCATGGAGATGGCTCCATCTATTTATACTATAGCTTTTCCCAATTGAAGCAGATCCAGATTATCTTCGCGAGGCATCAAGCCGATACGGTCTTCCTTGTGCACCTAGGAACTTTGCCGAGAAACCCCTTATTGTCCAGAAGAGGACTTGAGTGCCAAGGTTTGTGCCCTTCGAGATGCCAAGTCAACAAGGCCCCCCTGTTGTTCAGAAAGAGAACAACGTTAGAACAGCCATTCTTCTTTGAGCCCGTTTGACAAGAAACGGTCCTTCCCCTATCCATGCCATTCAGAAAGAGAACAACGTTAGAACAGCCATTGTTCTTCAAGCCCGTTCGTCAAGAAACGGTTCTCGTTGCCAAGACATCACGTCCGGATAATTTAATTCCTCCCTTTTTAACGTTCCTTAAGAGAACGCTTGGTTTCAACAATAACCTCCATTGTTCATCTAGAACATCTCCGATTTGCGGTCACAAGGATCGCTCGTACTTCCGAGCGCCACCTCACTATCACTCCTCGAAGATAGTCCTTCCCCCTCGTTAAGGACAACCCCCCGAAGAACCCTTCTGCTGGAAATCGCCAATTAGACCGGTGATTCCTTCGCATCGTCTTCCTCTGCACAACAACTTTGTAATTACTTAAGCTGAGCATTACCTTTAATCCTTTAACCTTTTGTCAACGCAACCCTGTGCTTTAAATGGTTTAGAGAACCATTCCCCCCCCCTTTTTTTTGATTGTTTACCGTTTTGAATCTCTCCAAATCTTAATCCTCAGATTAGTCAGATATTCCCACGACCCTTTTCATTCCCCATTTATGTAAACATTTTTTTGTGTTGTTGATAGTTTAATTAATAAAACTCTATTTTATTAATGGTAGCCATATTATTTATCCTTGTTTTTCCGTTCCACTTCTTAAGCATATTGAAGATAAATAAGCCTTTTGAACAAACTATGGGCAATCAGATTACCACGCACTCGAAATATAGAATAATTCCCTTAACGAATAGTTATATATGGTATATCGTCCGGAGCCTATTCTACGACATGTTTTATATAATCATAGGATAACTTACTCTCGTGCCAGTGAGCCCCACTTAATGGGATCATAGACAAAAATATCCTTCGGAAACCATGACGTGGCATTGTATAACCTTGTGTATTTGTATGGTATAACCTTTCCCCCCCCACTAGCTCCACTATTTTGGTTTTTGTCTCCATTTTGAAAATGTGTCCTAGGTACTATATACTTTATCCGCTATTGTCATGCGACCTTAAGTTACATTCCTCCCCCACTAATCATTCTGCAATGTCACTTCTTCCCCTGAAGTTTCATCTGGGGATGGAGGAGTGTCGCAGAGAGAGGCGTGAAATTATGAGACGCCGTGAGACTCCGCGATGACCTGAAATGCGGCTATCACAGAAAGCTGCGTCAAGTGTAGGAGCCCAGAAGGTCACATCTGAAGTCAGACAAAGTTTGCCTCACCAGCTGAAGAACCTTCTCCCGCTTGCGCTAAAAGGCAGAGTTTGTTCTTGTCTGCCGATGCGTCTGACCCTAGAACCCTCCCCTTCGGACGGATAGGGGAAAACTACGTTTGAACTCACTATATATCCTCCGGCGCCAGGGTTGGACGGTAGTATCCGCCGTCCTCCCTGCCCCGTCAGTATCCTCTCTCCACCCCCGTCGGTAACCGCTATTCGCGTGCTGTTGGATTTTGCACAATTCTCGCAGAACTTCTCAAGCTCCCGGTGTTCTCTTTAATTCACGCGAGTCTACCTCGATCCGCTTCCTCCGCTCCTCGAACGCAGCGCGCTCAATCTCGATTCGTGTTACTCGTAGTCAAGATTTAAGTTAACCCCCCATAATAGTCATTATCCAGAGACTATATAAATTCACAGCAATAGAATGGAAAGTAACGAGGGCATTTCCTAATGGAAGATTTTGAAAATGAGACTATTATAAGTGTGGTGAGATTAGGGAAAGTAAAAAAGTGTGAAAGATACATACTCTATTTAGGGAAGTTAACTATTTCTGGATGGGACGATGCACATCTCTCTTGAGTTTGTTTGTCTGGTAAATCAGTTGACAACCTGCGTCTTAATTACCCCTTGTTGCAAATTGAGTAGAGGACTCTTATGAAGTAGGCCCCATGACTCTCAGTGTCTCGCTCGGAGTTCAAGCTCAAGCTGGGAATTAGTTTAATTTCTTGTAAATAATTACTGTGCAAACAAAATGATTATTTATTATATCAGGGGCATAAAAGTAAACACGAGAATAAGGGAAATTTATTAGAAAAACATTCATGACGGTAAGAATTTTAAAAATCAAACGAGCTAATATGTGTTTTTTTTTAAATCAAAGTGTAATAAAAAGACTAACACGGATAAATAAAGCGACAACTGAAAGTGCCGGACCCTTTCAACAGTTTAATTTACACTGCTGAAAGGTTCGGCCACTCTAAGTTGTGCCTCATTTTTTATTCGTGTTAGTCCTTTATTACACTTTTATTTTAAAAAAACAACACATTGTAGCTATGATAATGTGGAATCTGCCGCATTGGTTAATCACGTCAGTATGCGATTTGCCAAGCCAAAGAAAACTCGAATTTTTATCACAATTCAGAACAATGGATTTCTAAACATAATAAAAGATTGAAATTAAATTTTATATGATATATAGACATTCTATTGTTTTAAATCATTAAAATCATGTGTTCAATAAAAGGCGCTGCGATAAATGACCCTATTGCGTCTCTAGTTGTCGGAATGTTAGAGTTTGCTCCTTAGGTTTATATGACGCTCTTGACCTCGATGAGTTGAGAGTGTCCAGACTCACTATATTTAGTGTCTGTCATCTTTATCAATTTACCCTTTTTTTTAGTTAACAATTTTCCTCTTCATTTACACCTTCTATTAAGAGTGAGGATATCCTCGTTGGTTGCACTAGTCTATTTTCATTCTCCGCTGAGAAAATATAAACGTTTTCTCCAACGCTTAAATATCCCAATCTCAGTAAGTATCGACAAAGCCGCCGATGCTAAGCAGCGGAGAACGAGAGGAGAGATTTATTCTTTGGATTTACTAAGAATAGGCGACGCCATCATCAGGTCTGAGCTAAGATTGGAAGAAAGTTATCTGAGTATGGAGATTGGTCGCGTTTGGGGGATTTTTCGCTTGGTTTAAGGCCGAAAACACGAGATAATTTCAATTTCAGAGCTTTGGAAGAGAATTTGGTAAATAATGTGGTTAAATTAGATGAAATGAATAGCTTCCTGCACTAGGGTGCCTGAAGGCCCACACATCTCCGAAAACTACATGTGTTTCATCGTGTGCGTGAGTTTGTAAGGAACACCGATTCATTATCCGAAATATTAGACTACTTGTTTGCTAATACCTAGGAAAGGCCCCAAATCTCCGACCCTTTTCCTCTTTGGTAACGAAGGCAAGTCCCTTGGAGGAACAAGAAAAAAAAGAAACTCCAGTGTGTGAATATATTTCCAAATTTGTGGGTAATTGTCTCTGTTCTAAAGTTTTTCTTCTGAAAGACTATGTTGCTCAATTCGCCTAATCGGTAATTTTTGTTTACATCTGGATTTGAACGATACCAAATAGAATCACATTTTTTTACTTCGTACATAAATTCCGCATCTATGAGCGAGAGTCAAGGGGAGAATGAGTTCCTGTTTCTCGTGATACAGCCCTGCTTTGTCCCAGACCTAAAGAAATTGGACTAAATGGTGGGTATCTATGCGATTCATTCGAATTTATCGCAGCATTTATCGAGTCTTTTATCTCTTTTTTTTCTTCATTTCTTCTTACCCGCTTCTTTTGTTTTTAATCGTTCTACTAAGTTCGATCAACCTCTCGAAACATTCAATCACACATCGAGATGCTTTACCTTTCCTTCCAGTTTATGTGGGTTGTTAACTAGCTTTCAATCCTTCTTTTAACGAGTTCTACCTAGATCTTCAAATTAAAGGAGTTTTGCATTAAAAAAGGTGGGTGATTTTTGTCTTCCTTAAACCACCCTTTCTGTTCTTAGATTTATACAATTTTGCACATCCTCTATGTGATCATTGCACAGGTTTTTCTCTTTTTAAAAAAATAGGTCTCTAGGGAGGTGCACGACACTACAAGCCATCCTCGTAAATATAGCCTATATCACAGCCCCACAAATGATATGCATGTGAAGGCTCCAAATAGGTCTTATCGGCTCGAGGATTTACGGTTGCTGAATGTTGGTTTAGAAATCCCCATCTTTATTAACGCGCAACATTTTTTTTACTTTTGATTCCTTTTTTTACCTTCGTTTTCCTTCAAAATGGTTGGAGATCATAATGATAATGAGTTTTTCTGCCTCTACATAATTTTTCTCCAAAGATCGATGACACCAAGTGTTAGAAGTTGAGCCGAAAAAACAAACAAAATATTTTCGCCTCTAGAATAAGCCAAGTCTCGATGAGTCCCTCCGAGGTCTTTTCTCTGGTGTCCAGAAAATTCTTCGCCCAGAGTCGATGGCAATCCTTAATCTCTTCCTTTAAGGTTTCTTTGAATCCATAGAACTTTAGAGTTTAACTTCAGGCAATTTACCGGAAATCCATAGAAATTATTTTAATTAAGTTTAATATGAAAATTTATTAGTATATTAGAATAGTTTGCCCCTTAAACTTAGGAACATTACCCTATAAAAACTTTTAGTAAATTAATGAGTGATAATTTATAATAATGAGTTATAGTGAAGCGTGGAGGTGAAATATAGAGAAAATTGCAACACAAGTTGTTGCTCTTCATCAAGAGAGCATCATTAATTGTCATTTAAAGCAATTACGAGCTTGTTGATGGCCTCTAATTGGATTATGGCAATTCATCATGGTGGAAATCACGTTACGTTAAATTGGCCCATAAGACGAGTAAAAGCTCCGATAAAAGGACATGTGAAACCCTCTCTTTTCTCTTTCTGTCCCTCCCCAAATACATTTGACCCAAACCTCACTTCTCGGTGGAAATTAAGCAGATCTCTGGAACATATGACGGTTATAAAGAGATCTATGATGATAACTTAGAAACCCTAGTTCATATAGTCTACCTAAAAGATAGATTTCCATTCAGGTAACCCCACCTGCTCTCCCCACAAGCTGACCACTTTAGGGGGATCTGGGCAGAAAGTGTAGGGACTGAGACAGATGAATCTCATCGCTCCTTCAAAGCGCTTCCTTAACCACGTACTGTTAGCGATACAAGGATTAATTGATTATTGATGATCCATTTCTTATTTATTAATAGCGAAAATTGAAAACGAAACAGAGATCTTCAACAGAAAGTTTTCGGAAGATGTTTGTAAGGAAATTGTTAAGATTAGTGCATGTGAAAATGCATGAATGAACACAGTTCGGTAAGTGTAAAGAGACGAAGCCCATTGAAAACAAAAGGACGCACTACTCTCCATATCTGAACTAACTCTACAATGAACCCAGATTCCATTTCAGTTGCCTACAATTCATGGGATCGGTCAAGGGGCCTCTCGTATGCAATCTTCTCCTATACAGGATGCATAAGTTTCTCATTGGAAAGCTCATCCTCACGAACCAATCCTGTCTAGAGATCCCGGAGTCATGGCATCACGAATGTTCAAATACGAGGTAGCAAAGAAGCCAAATCATCCATGGCACTCAACACACGCCAAAAAATGGGTTTCGGATCGAACCCAAAGAAGAATCTCTCCCATCACCTAATTAGAGGCAGCCATTTCAGTCAGGTGGACACCTGCAAGCCCCTTTCGGAATTTGTGGTGACACCAGAGAACCCACTATACACTGATACGGTACCGATGTGAGAAGAAGTACAGTCTTGTAAATAAATCGTCATTTACAGTGATATAGGTTTCTTGGTAGCTGAGGCATGGGAAAATGGCCAAAAAGGTCTCCACAAGCTTGGTAATTTGCGCATAATCATCGGTGACATAGGGCATTAGAAATGACATTTTCTCGCTCTTAACCTCAAAGGATTAGAATCCTATAAACAGGGCTTTCCAGCATAGGCGCCCTTGTGTTTAGTCGTAAATGAAAACAAGAAGTGTTGCAGATCCACTTCACGCGGGCAAAGAAGGTTTTTTATTTTATATTATTAATATTAAATTGAAATTACTCAAAAGTATAGATTAATTCAGGTCGGTAAGTTAACTCGTTAAAATAAAATGACCATTCATTTGAAAGCAAAGCCGAATTCGAAAGGTTAAAGAAAGAAAGCAGAACCGATCATTACTTATAAATAATTTAATCACGAAATAAATAAGCCTACTAGAAGTTTATATATTTAAGAGGCCCCGAATGAAAGTAAGGGATGAGGATCTTTGCATATTTAATTATCTTGTCTTGTGTTTTCTTTAATCTATGTGTGTGTGATGCTTTATCTTTACTTATTTAACGTAGAAAAAGACAAAAAACATAAGGCCAACAAATTTGGCCTTATAGACTGAGTTGGGGCAATTAGTGGATTTCTTATCCTGATTTGTCCTAGAATACAGCTAGAAGTCATGATCGGCACTAGAGGCATAAAATACTCGCTGATTATAATTTTTATTCGAAACATACTTAGCTATTACGTTGGTAAAGATTTCCTTAATCTAGTGGCTTTCATTGTCTCATGTCACTCTCTTTCCGCTACGTTCATTGTCTTCCTCGATTCCTCTGATATTTTCAAGGGTCGCTCTGTAATACTTTACACCGTGTGATCAAATAAATAAAACTATTTTTCATTTGACTGAAAATTACATTGACTCAATGCCAAGTGCTTTATTAATTGTCCAGACAGCATGGGAGAAACTATCAACACCAAATCCATTACTTCATTGATGTCAATCTGCATATGATTGCAAAAGTTTACTTGCCAATGGTGTGTTACATGCACAAATTTGGATTAGGCGTGGAGTGATGTAAATGGTGCCAGACCATTACGTAGATAATTATATTACTATGGATCAATTGTACGTCTTTTAAAATGAAATATATCTCTTTTATTGAATGTGTAAAAAATTAATTCGTTTTGCCTGTTTTTGTATTGTTTGACTGATAACTATTTACATACGATGCTTAGTTGTCTGTATTCTCCTTTATTAAGCTAAATATCTTTCCATTTCTCAATTGCCAATCACATATGTGCGTCTTTCAGTTCTTAATAAATGAATGGTCTCTAATCAAATAGAGAAAGTTCATGGAATTTGAATTCGAATCTCTAGAGTCGGAAGCACAGGACTTAATCTACTTTTAACTTTACCATCAAACCCTTCTATTTCAGACTAACCAGTGGTTCGACACCGATAGACCGAATACTAGGAAATCCTTTCTACCTGGTAAGCACATTTTTTGCTAATCTTTTCCGGAAGGAAAAGACTTTGCTCGATCATTTAGGTAAAGAAACATATTGTTAATTTCACAAGGGAGAGTTCGTGTTAATTACTCCCTGAATGTTCAGTCCTTGTTAATTACTCCCTGAAGACCTTGTCAATTCCTGGAGCCTAATCGCAATAAGATTCCGCTTTTGCTCCTTGACAGCCTCAACTAAGATTCCTCTTCCTTCATTTCCACTTGTATATCGATTCTTTCTCCTTCGTCAGGAGATTCGTCACCGTCGCTCCATCGCCCTCTTCCTCGCCCTCAATGTGTCCCTCCTACACACACCCATTCCTGTCCATACTAATACAGGTGCCATCGCCCCCTACCTTATCCTATTCAATGCCTCAAACACGCAAATTGTCTCATACGAAATCCGTTGTCCAGAAGACAACCCCAGCCTATTTCCCCAGATTATCCCTCTTAGCTCCGTCCTTGCAGATTACAGGAGCTTCAGTACAGATAATCAACCTCAGCAGATTGTTCCTAGGAGCTTCTGCAGATTGCCCCCATAATCCCCTTGATTACATCAAAGATTCCCCGACTCGCCGTTGCGAGGTGATAATGAAAATCATGAATCAGGATTAAAGACTTTCATTGGAGTTTCAGCCAGGCGGGGGGGGGGGGGGTCTTAGCCGAGCGCTGCCTGAGAGATTAATTGGGATTTATTTTAATAATAAGTCCAAACCAACATGGGCATCATCATCAGAATGCTTTTGAATTAAATTAGAAGCGAAAGTGGTAAAGTTGGGGGAAGATCGAGAATGCGAAAGAGGAGAATACCTACCTATCACGATTGGGACTCTTCTACATAACCATGCCCCGTGACCATAGCAGAAGGTTGGGTGGGGGTCAGGTGGAAGTCGCTAAGGGACAATAGCGCATGACACCGGCCTCTTATTAACTTCAGACCGTTAAGAGATTGTAACATTTCACTTTCCGAAAACAACCCAACAATAATAATTCCGAGACACAAATTTTATTTATATTTTAGAGAGCAAACACGAAGCCTAAAAGAAATTCCCCTTACCTACACCGAAGAGAAGACCAGAACAAAACTACTTCCGTTAACTGTCGACTCTTGAAAGCCTACCACTAGAAAAAAATCACATTTTTGTGTTTTGGAAAATCATTTCTTCCTTTTTAAGATGAATCATCACTTCGTCTTCAAAATATATCATCTCCTCCTCTTCAAGATAAATCATCACTTACACTTTTAAATAAATTATCACTTCCTCTTCAAGATATGTCGCAATTCGGGCTAAACAGAGACTCACTTCGACACTTTCTTCTGCACGCAATTGATGAGTCGAGAGGAGTTCCTTTTTGTTCTAGTTTTACTGGATATTTTACAATGATTTGAACTTGTTAGTTTTTGAGTCTTTTTTTTCAGATTAGAGTTAGTACTTAAAGTAAGATCCCAATCACAGCTATCTACAGTACACGACACCAATGCTGATTCAACCTCATTTGTGGCTACATGCGTCGTCAAACCTATTTGCCCGAATGCCTTCCAAATACCATCTCCAAATCACAGTCAAAAAAGGCATCAGGTGAATTCAAGTTGCATGATGTACCCGTCAATAAGTGCAAAGGGGATACTCTGACTCTTCTTTCCACACCTTTTTCATCCTCGCAACTTTAGTATCTTCACCTCGATCCTCTTTTCGCTTACTAATAGAGAATCCCACCCACTGTTATTTTATTCATTGGGATTAAAAATCTTTAAAATTACCTTGATGATTCCAATTTTCCAACGATTTGAGTCGATCTTTCGACACTCCACTTATTCATTCGATCTAATTCTTCTTCAGTTATTCTCCAGGTTGCTCACTCCGATTAGACAGACTATAACACTGATTCAATCAGTCCTCTTCCAGTCACTCGCGATGGAAAGAGATAAAATCCTTAGACTAAAACTAAAAAAAAGAAAAATTCTCACTTATAAAAAAGGTCAACTCGAGAAGAAAATTAGAAGATGGTAAAGTTAATGAAAGGGAATTTGTGAGGAGAGTACAAGGCCAGAAGATTAAATTTTTCTCCATCTCTAATAAGTTTTGATCTTAATTTGGAGCATTTAATGCAATGCAAAACTTCATTTACTTACGTCCTTTTTACTATTACACAAATAATTTTATTTTTGTCGATTAGGCACAAAGCCAGGTTAGAATTGTTGACGTCATATTCTATTGTCCCACTAAAAATAAATCTGCAGAAATTATTTTTCCTCTTACATAATATTACATTTACGTTAATTATAATCATTTAGCTTAGTGGTAATTTTCTAAATCCTTCCGGAAATGAGCGGTGCATCTAGCAGACACTTCAAGATTTTTGTTTTGATAAGAATTATGTATTTGGCGTTCAAATGACTGAAAACAGATGGTCATTGAAGTTAATATGTTTGATGGTTTAGGTAACCATTTTTCTTAAAAAATATAATGAACAGGGTGGCATTCGGAAAAGTGATATTGTATTTTCATACTAAGAGTTAACTAGAAAAGAAGTTTTTTTTTCTCGACTTCGACCACGCCGTAAAGTATCGTTTAATTACTTGTATCCCACCCAAATCCTTCCTAAAATATGCCGAGAATATCGCTATCACTTCAACTCTGTTGTGTTTTTGGTTAATAAGTGAAGTTAGCTGGTCAGTAGTTGTAATAAGTTTTAGGAATTGGTTATTGTTTTTAGAATTGATATATTTCTATAATAAGAACTAACCTATCACCAACAGAAAGCCTTTAGCAAAAATGAGACTACCTAATCCAAATTGGCATTGGTTGAAAGCCAATTCCAATATACTTCCCCGTGTCTGGCATATATTACAGCAACACCATCAATTGGGACAAACATTTAACTGTTAAGGCTGCGCGACCTATGCACTTTTCGCACACTCTCACGTAGTCTAACGTTTCCACTTTCTTTAAGAAAATTATTCAAATACTTCCTTGGGGAGATGCACCCGTTAGTTTTCGCTTTTATTTAGGTAGAGAAAAATATTCATCCTTACCAGAAGAAATTAAACCCTTTAAAATAATAAAAAAATCTTTGATTTGCTGATCGCGCTTTCATCACAGTTTGATTTGATCCTTTACACCTACTGGTTTAATAGGAGAAAAAAAAGCAATCGCAACCTCCCTTAATTAACAATAGCTATTAATGATTATGAGAATTTCTTTTGCCATTATTTAAAAGCTTTCCTCTCTTTCATATCCTAATGCACAAAGAAAACCCAGGAATAAAGCAATGATCCTGAAGTGTTTGAGGATTTAACCGATAAATAAACCAAGATTTGCCCTTGTTGGGGTTTCACAAAAGGTTGAACATTATTTAACATTGATTCAAGAACATCAGAGATGGCATAATTATGTAGAACTGTGTTTTGGCATAAACTATCGAGAAAAGACATCTTTTGTAGACCAGGAGAATGTGTCACCTTTTGCAGAACAGACATGTGTGGATATTTGAGTCGAATGAGACAATTTAGGAGACAGAAAGAATGGATAAGTTGTGTAAAGACTTGGTGGGGGATGAGTTTTGTATTTGTGCTCACTAGGACTGAAGCCGCTAACTTAGGGTTAGAAGTCCAATGCTTTATCCAATCGGGTCAGGAAATGTCCTCAGATTAAACTCTCATCAAGAGTGAGGTGTACTGTACATTTTATGTTCCATTAAATCCCATTGTACGTTTAATGAAAGAAGTGGCAATGGAAAAAATAAATAGGGACTCAATTTAACGGCAGAATTATCATTGTAGCCTTTTTATACAGGCGTCATTTCATACTGATGTAATTACCCAACCGATTCAGAGATAAGGAGCATATATGATGGAAGTGCGTGGAAAATAATTGTTGTCGGAAAACAAAAGATAAATAAACAATTAATGGATCATACTGTCAGTGATAATTTGAATGGATTGAAATATTTACCTATATTATCACAAATAATTTTTAGTTTTTGTGATGTTTAAATTAGTATAAATTCTTTATAAGTGCAAAATAATGACCGACTAAATTTGAGATATCGACAGTCTAGTCATTTATTTATAGCTGGCTATGAGCGGATATCTTAAGTGTACTTTTCTTGTACGGTTCTTTTTTTTGTTTTCTTTGTGAATTTATACTTTAGATTATTTTATATAGCTTTATCTCTTTCCAAATGGAAACTCATATCTGTTAGTCAAGTGCTTTCGAAGAAGTAACAACCATCCTTTTTAATAAAAATGAGAAATTGCTTTCACGAAAAGATAGGAACAGAAAATGGATGGAGGAGAATTTCCGCCAATTACTTCTTATTTTACGCCTAAGCCAGAAATTGAGTAATATAAGACTTGCTCCTTTTTTTCTGCGCCTTTATTAAGGTAATAAGTAAACGCCGAAAATTGAACAAGCGTTTTAGTGCTGCGAGGATGCGAATGTATGAATTACCTGTGGGATATTGTTTAAAAGAAGTAAATGGTTTGCATTTCTGAGTTGTTGAGGCTCATGAAATTCAACTGAGAGGGAAATATGTTACTGTTTTCATTAGAGAACCAATCTTGTGTGATATGTTAGAAATATTTTGAAATCGTTACTGAAGAAAAAACTTGCAAATGAAAGTAACTTTGTTGAATAATCCAATGAGAAGTTAATCAAATAACTGAAAAAATATTGACTACACTTGAGCTTCTCTTCCTGGTGATTTGTGTTACTCTTCCTTTTACGGATGGTGGCATTTAAAGAATTCGTCATTGCCGGTAGGCAGAAGCACACATGCTCTCCATTATCTCAAGTGATTTTAGATGATACTATATACACAGTAAAGAAGTACACCAAATTAATTTTATAAAATAATATAATAGAATTATTGTAAATCAAAAAGTAATGGATAAATATTGGACTTTTACAACTCGTATATAAATTAACATATTGAGCATTAAATTTTTTTTTTAGGTAGATTAAATTGTCTAAGTGTTATTAATATCTTCTTGAACAGAAGTAAATCAAGATTTTGTTGGAAAAAGTTACTTGAAATTTACCATTTACTCCAATTTTAGACTAAAATGTTTGAATGAACTATGGTGGATTTCACTTAAAATCGGCATTTTAGGGAAGAATTTGCCTTTAACGGTGAATTTCATACAATATAAATGGAGGACAAATTTAAATGATAAGATCCTAATGAAGGAAGAAGGAATGGAAATTATGCATAACAAGGCAAATTTATTACGTAATTCATCAGAAAAACATAACAAAGCTATTTCATTGCGTAATTCAAAAGGAAAGAATCGAAGGTCTTTTTATATTGCATTAGTTTGGAATTTCAAGCGCACAACTAAAGCAACTAAAGCATTAAAGCAACTAAAGTGTGAAAGAGACACCACCGACATAAATAATATAATTATCGTTATTACTATTTGTCTTGGCGTTGACTGAATGATTTTTTCTATTTTTTGGTGAAGTAAATGATTTGATCAATGACTTAGGTCTCACTAATTCAGCCCATTCCTTCAGTCTAGTTGTTAAATTTCATTTACCAACCAGACTGAATGACTGGAATTTACTAGGTGTGTGTGAGGGGAGGATGGGGGGGGGGGCAGCAGGCAATCTGTGCACTGGAAAAAGAACGTGAGAAATTTTAAATTTATTTTTATGTTGATGTGATCTGTGTTCCTGAAAAGATGTAAATGGTTTGCTTACTCTCGTATTGTATCATGATCCTTCGATATCGATATGGATACACTATAGAGACAGTTCAACGCGAAGCGTTCAGGGGAGCGTTAATGCACAATGCCAATATCCATCTCTTCCTCTTGCACACTCTATACAGAGAAAAGAAAACTACGATAATGATAAAGACCTTCTTTACAAAATCAACTAAACAAAATCTATGTGGGGTGTTTATGGAGAATTTAAGGTGATTGCCTTCTTGCTTGGTTTGCAAGATGGTTACACAAAGTAATCGTGTTTCTTTTGATTATGAAATAACGTAGCTTACCACACATAAATTGTTATGCAATGCCATCTTTGAAAGATTTGTTTAGAAAAGAGAACGCTTCGTGTCAGAGTTTATAAGTCGAGTAGATCGAGGAAAGAAACTTAAGAAGTGGTTGTTATGCCGGTAAGGGACGGCATGTGGTATGCGGTAGAGGAAAGTCCAGTGGGAGTGCTGCTTGAATTGTTGTCTAAATAGGACAGGACTCAATTGAATTATAATTCAATTGTGAATTTTATGTGTGGGTACTGGTGGTTCATAAATTCCAAAATGTTAAGGATTTTTTTTTTAAATTTTATAGAGCCCATCTTCAAATGTTAAGGAACATGATTGGACAGTCATCAACAAAGCGTTTATTAAAAGACGCGATAAAATTCCAGTGGCCAGATTTGAAGAAAAGAATCCTTATAGAAGCAGAGAAATATACTTGCAAAGGATGAACTATGGGGAAATTCTAAATCAACCCCTTATTTTTGTAGTTAGAGTTAATTATTAAAAAGGAAGTAACAATAGGAGAAAGATAAGTCGATAAATTGACATTCCATTTTGAGGGCACAGAACAAAAATTAAATTAACACAACTTTTAAATAAACCCCAATGACTTATTACTCAACTTCAAGACGTAGCCTAAGCAGAGGCCTAATAGTCTACGCTGTTAAGAGACGTAGCCTAACCTTTGCAAGTTTTGCTCTCATTATTTATTATTGTTTCTTAATATGTGCACAAATCACATCAACAAAACTTATATCAACACAACATTAAAAAAAACGCAAGAACTTATTCCTCAACCTAATTTTTTCTTAATATTTCTTTCAATTTTTTTTAACGGGGTGTTCGAAGCGAGAAATAACATCCGCAAATGACATTCTTTATTCCTAGACGTCTTTTGACCCTATTAGGTCATCTTCAAGGAACAAGTAGTTGCATCATGAAGAACAGCTGTCTCTCTTCGACGAGCGAACTCCAGGAGACTAACGTCGTGTACGAATATTCGTGCAAAGTCGGTGACTGCGAACACCGCAATTCAAAGTACATCGGCGTAACCTCCACAACCTTGTTAAGGCGACTGACAGCTCACCTTCAAGATGGCGTGATTAAAAAACACTCTCATGGCGCTACACTAACCCGTGCAAAGCTGAATAATGACACCTCAATCATCCTGAGACTCCAAAACCGTTGAAGATTACGGATGGCCGAAACCGGCATCATTCAAATGAAGAAACGGGCAATTAACGTGCAACTTCAGCCGAAAACCATAATCCCGACATCTCGGCGTCTCCAAGTTGACCGCCGTTAAAAGAAACACATTTTCAAAATTCATTTCCTTTACCTCCTTTGCCAGAGAACTAGATCGGAGCGACAAATAGTCAGATAATGGATATAATAAGTGGTGAAAGGAAAGTATATACACACACACATATAATTTAGAATTGCACTCATATATGCACATGTATATATATATATATATATATATATATATATATATATATATATATATATATATATATATATGGTTAAGGTACATTGACGATGTATTTTCTGTATGGCCATGATTTTGATACCTTTTTTAATAATTTGAATAATTTACATGTCTCCATCAAATTTAAATATGAATGGGAATATGATAATAGATTACCATTTTTAGATGTCCTCATTAATAAAGAACACCATGAATTAAAACTTGACGTGTATAGGAAACCAACCCACTCGAATGCATATATACATTATTTTTCGTTTCACGATAATACTGTTAAAAAATCGGTAATTTCTAACCTTTTCCTTAGAGCATATAAAATATGTCATCCTTCCTATTTAGATGAGGAAATGGTCATTATCAGGACCATTTTTTCTAATTTGTATTACCCCGATTGGTTCATATCGTCTGCCCATTTTGCAGCTAGGAAAACATTCTCTATGGTAATAAGCCTTCCCGCACTAACGACTTTAACAAATGTATAACATTGCAACTTAATAATAAATTAAATAGTTTAAAGGACATATTTGGAAAAGCGGGTATTAATCTAGCCTTTAAATATAATAATTCCTTAAACCACTTGATGATGGCCAGCAAACCCAAAGAACATCATAACATAGGAGTATATGCAGTACCATGCAACGATTGCCATAAAGTTTATATAGGGGAAACGGGGAGAAATCTAGACAAGAGATTGTACGAACACAAAAGAGATATTAGAGTGGGCAGCGAAAGTAGTGGAATATTTTGCCATGTTAGAGACAAGAATCATACGATCGATTTCAATGGAAGTAAAATGTTATTTAAATCGGCTAACTATGTTAAGAGAAGAATCGTAGAAACGAGCTTGAAATCGTCAGTTCCTAATTTAAATCTATCTGAAGGTCAATTTTCTTTTAATCCTGTAATAAGATCGCAAATAAACAAAATAGTTAAATGCCAGCCCTTCAATATGTTTAGGCCTACCCCCCTCCCCTCCAGATTAGCCACAAGTAGGGAATTGGGGAAAAAAAGAGGGGATCTTGTGTTATGCTTATATGCATTTCTCTTATATTTTCTGCCCAGTGTCAGTTGAAAAAGGGTGTGAGATACACCGAAACTGTTCTGAATTAAATTGTCTTCGGAGAATGTGGTTTAATTCCTCATATATATATATATATATATATATATATATATATATATATATATATGTTAATGAAACTACTGTTGAGGAGCGTAGTATTTATTATCTCAAGACCAGTTTCCACATGGAGTTTGTGATGCCATCCTCAGTCGAACATTAAGAATACATGCAGTCCCACCAAGCGTACAATATATATATATATATATATATATATATATATATATATATATATATATATATATATATATATATATATATATATATATATATATATATATATATATATATAGTTTACAGAGATCCAGTTGGAGTTCCTAATCAGGGGGGTTGAATTTAGGTTCATTAAGGACATCTTTTAAGATTAGATCTTTGATGTAGGGGCTGCATGTGAATTGCCCATCCGAAAGGTTAAAGTTGGGGATTTCATCTATAATGGTGGATTCAATGACCTTTCCTTTGCGGAAGTCTTTACACAGGTAGATTAGTTTGGCCTGTGAGAAGTCTATCGAGTAGTTAAAGTTATTGGTGTGTGGGAAAAAATTAGAGGCTGTGTTCCCTCGTGTAACGTCTCCTCTGTGTTCGTACATTCTCCTATCCAGATTTCTTCCTGTTTCGACGATGTATTAGGTTGAGGAATAAGTTCTTGCGGTATTTTTTAAAGTTGTGTTGATTTAAGTTTTGTTGATGTGATTTGTGCACATATTAAGAAACGATAATAAATAATGAGAGCAAAACTTGCAAAAGTTAGGCTACGTCTCTTAACAGCGTAGACTATTAGGCTTTTGCTTAGGCTACGTCTTGAAGTTGAGTAATAAGTCATTGCGGTTTATTTAAAAGTTGTGTTAATTTAATTTTTGTTCTGTACCTTCAAAATGGAATGTCAAGTTGAAAGAAAGGCGCATTTTCGACACTTGTTGTTATTCATTTTCAATCGAGACGGGAACAATGCAAACACAGCCAAATCTCGTCGCGATATTTGTGCTGTTTACGGACAAAATGCTTTATCAGAAAGGACAGCTC
Organism: Ceratothoa steindachneri; assembly: GCA_963969495.1. Lineage (NCBI taxonomy): Eukaryota > Metazoa > Arthropoda > Malacostraca > Isopoda > Cymothoidae > Ceratothoa > Ceratothoa steindachneri. The sequence goes on along the minus strand of OZ018323.1, from coordinate 142,209,707 downwards.
AATGGTGGTTTTCACGTTTCAAAAACGGTCATTTCAATCTTAATAACGAAGAACGTTCTGGTTGCCCCATTAAGTCCCTCTCCATCTTCTGAATTTATGCTGATGTTGGTTATGGAGATTGTTTTCCTCCATCAATTCTTGGACTCTTTTAGCAAGCCCCTTTTGGAAGACCTTGCCTGCCCCTTCAAGGAGGGAAATTGGCCTGAAGGTTGCTGGTGTGTCTGGCGGTTTTCCGGCTTTTGAAATGAAGACCATTTTAGCGATCTTCCATTCGTCCGGAAAATAGCCAACGTTTAGGCACTCATTCGTTATATTGACCAGCCACTCTAAGATGTTATGGGGGGCGTTCAAGAAGTTAAGTTCGGTCAACTTCGTTTTAACTGGTGCTCTATGTTTGAAGGTACGTAGCGTTGCTAGGATTTCTTCTTTCGTAATCTTCCGCCCATAACCAGTCATCTCTCTGTCAGCATTTGCATTGTTGAAGGGGTATGTCCTGTCGAGTTCTTGTCTTAGTTGGTCGTGAATGTGTTTCACGTTTCTCAAAGTCTAGGTCAAAGTGTTCGTTCTCTTCTGGTGTGATGGTAAATATATTCTTCCAGTATTCTCTGAACTCTTCCTCCATTTGTTTCTGTTGCGTCCATTTTTGTCCTGTCGTCTTTGTTAAGGAGTATGTTTTTGTCAAGTGGCTAACCTTTTAATCTTGATATGTGTTCCAAAATGTTCGGGGATGCACTTTTTCGTCGAGTTTGTGTATGAGGTCATTAAAAAGTGCTGTTTGTTGTTCTGTTATGTGTGTCCTCATGTCTTCATTTTTGTTCTTAGTGTTATTAACCGTCTGCTTTTAACTCTGTGTGTGCCAGCCAGTCTAATTGCTTCAAATATTCTTTTGTATTCGTCCGTTATATCATATAACTCCTGTGCTGGTAACCTTCTGTATGTTGTTCTGGGGACTGTTTAGCGGTCCGCCTCCACCAATTCCTCGGTTAACCTTGCCGGTTCCTGGTCGATCTTCTCCAGGGTGGCTTCTTCAAGTGGTTGAGGTCTGTACTCACCGACAAGGGTACGATACTCTTCCCAGTTCGCTCAGGAGAAGCATTTTCTCTTCTTGACAGGTATCTGTATTGGGCTTGAGGATATTTTAATCATGATGGTGACGTTGTCGCTTGGGATTAGTGGGCAGGGTTGGATGTAGTAATTGTATGGAAATTGTGAGCTGGTCAGGGTAATATCCGGTTTGGTTGCGCCAGTTTCTGTGATATATGTGGTGAAGTCGGGCCCAATGCGGACAACAACACCCCTGTCAATTAGATTCTTAAAGTTATTCCCCTTCTTATTTAGACGTCCGTTGTATCCAGATTCCTGGCATCTCGCGTTGAGATCTCCCCCAAACAAGACTGTTCTCCCGTGTGCACAAAGTTGGAGAAAATTGTGCATCGGGATAGTCTCGTCTCGGAGGTTGGTACTCTGAGGACACCACAAAGGGCCCCATGGTAGTTTAGACCTCGATGGCCAAATAGGATTCGTCTAAAGATAGGAGTATTTTGAACTAAATTCCTCTTTTGACTGCGATGGCAGCGCCATTGTAACGTTCCAGGCTCTGGTTCTTTGTTATTGTGCTATAGGTGCAGATCTTCATATTGTTCTGCGTCCTATCGATTCCATGTTCTGATCCAGAACGATATCAGGGTGGCATTGTCTGATTATGTTTCCGTAAGTCACTTGTTTGCTGTCCCATCCGTTAGCGTTCATTTGTAGGATTTTCATGTCTTTTGTCAGTCTGTCCATGTTGTGTATCGATTATTCGTTCCTTTTATCGAGTTTTTTTGGGGATGGAGGGTTTGGCTGGTGGAGATCGACATTTACTGGATCTCATTTTGCTAAATTCCGAGGTCGTGATTGTAGAGAACGCGTCTTGGCTGAGTCGAACCATTCCAAGGAGGAGGGCTTCTTCGACCACCCTCTTTGGAATGTCCTCACTGTACTCCCACTTGTAACGACTGGTAGTCACGCCTTCACTGATGTCGTTGTCCATACTTACTCAGGGAATGGGGCACTCTTCGTGGTGTGGATCTTCAGTGAATTTTTCTGCAATGGTAGGCATGTTTGCCTTCCCTTGACGATAAGGTGGACCTCATCCTTTGCCGGTTGAGTGACCGTTTGGTACGGCTACCGTGGCTGTCTTTTATTTTCGGTTCATTGGTGGATTTTACCACTGAATAAGGTTTGGAAGCTTCTACTGTTGGTAGTTCAAGACTTTTTTGGGTGCTGTTGAAGCAGGAACGGTTGAGGAGGCTTCACTTGGATCCGCAGAACTTCCTCAGAGGGAGGGTTCTCCGCAAACTATATCTCGTCCATTTCATTTTTGACCATCATCTGGTTGAGCTCTCTTTCAAATAAGCCTGGGTTTGTAAGGTTTGCTATGTGTGCATAATATATGCATACACGATCTTCCTAGATTACTCGATTTCTACCTTAAGGTAAGTACGCTGAGCCGAAGCCTCGTTGACTGCCGCCTTTGCCACTTTGGCATAAGATCTGTTGGTCTTAGCTTCTTCTTTTTCTTCCCTTTTTTGCTTTTGATGTCTTTTTATCGCCTCCTTTTTTTACTGGGCACGACATCTCCATGGCTCCGTGGTCACCGTTGTAGTTCACGCATTTTCTCTGGCTGCTCTTGCAGTCGCGCCAAATGTGTCCAACTTTGCTACATATAGAGCAGATATTTTCGGTTTGTGGACACGCTTTAGTTGTGTGTTGGTTATACTTATAACACTTAAAGCATGTCTGTATTTCAGCGAACTCCTCCTTTTCTATTTTGTCAGGGCAGACCCTGACGTGAAAGAGAAGGAGACCGAGCTCTTTTGCTTTTTTTTTGTCATACCCGTGTCTTGGAATATCAACTTAAAGACATGGGTGTAGTCTCTAAATTTTATTACCCCGAAGACCTTGGCCCATTTGGTGATTTTTCTCAATTTCATGTAAAAATTCATTTCCTGAGTGGTGTCCCACCCATGAGTCTAATCTCCGGCATAGGACACTTCTGTGTGACTGCATTTGGGGTGCGATCTTAGAGGTTAAGTTAATTGTATTGAACACTTGGGTTGCTTTTGACGAGTCCAAGTGTTATGCGGCCGCTTCTTTTTGGCATATAGCCATATACCCTAAAGGGGTATCAATAAGTCTGACAAGTGCTAAATCTAGCTCCCCGCGAACTATAGAGAAGACTTCCCTACGGTCAGCCTTTGACATTTCGGGGAAAGTCCTAAGACTAATTCGTAGGATGTGGCTCGTCATTTTGTCATAATGGTCCTTAGTCTGTGTGTTTATTGGGTGTGGAGTTATAGTAAAAGATCAGAATAGAATAAAAAAATGAACTTTTGTAATGTTCAATGCCACTTTACCTTATTTTGAGATTGAAGATTTTAGGTCGTCTATTTACTTGCCGTAATCTGTAATTATGGTGTCACTGGCACTTCAGGTGGTATTTTTTAGTTACTTCACTTTAACTTAGTGTTTATACTTGGAGGAAAACATTTACTTTGAAAAATTTACGCGAAAAATATCTTCCTCTATCTGTCCTGCACCTCTCTAAAGAGTGAAAAACTGTTTCTTATTTAGATTCAGTGGCTATGTACTCATCGCTCTTTTCTATCATACTTCAACCTTCAACACCACTTTATAAAATCCATGGTGGACACGCCTCTTTCCTCCTTACCACGTCGTTATAAAATATACCTTTATCATAATAATCACATCGACTCAGAGCAACATAATTTTGAAGACATCAGGGCGACAGGAATCCAAAAGGATCGGAGAAGGATAAAACGGGAACACACCGTAAATCTCCCCAACCCCATCCAATGAAGACCCCAACTCGGCCCTCGTATTTTACACTTTCTAATTCATTAATACTAGTAGGTGCCAGGCTTAATATACTCTTGGAAACAAGTAGGTGCCAGGAATTTTGTAATAACAACCAGTAAGTGTCATGGATTCAAGTTACTCAATCACACACTTGAACGTCTAATCTCGCTCGGGTTCCTATCACTTCTTTTTTCCCAACCGCTCAATCTTATTTTGGCTCAGATACACACATAAAAACACTCACACTCACACATGTATTTTGTGGAGCCTGGCTAAATATTGCAATAGTATCCCTCCTAAAATATTTAAATATTTCGAACAATAACTTCATTCATCCCCTTTTACACTACACAAATTTACATTTCATGCTCTTTCACCCAACCCAGTTAGCTATTTTATTATTCATCCATTCGTCCCTCACCTCAGAGTTATTTTCCGAATGAATTGAAATAAATAATTTATTGGATTTCTGGCCATGCAAAAATAACTGATTACGTTTCATTCTCGCCCCTTCCCGCTATTTGGTGCCCACAAATCCAATGAAGAAAGTCTTGAAATTTATTTGTGGTAGGAGAACTATAAAAATTTTTTTGGTATTTATTAAAGGAAACACAAAACGAGGGCAACGCGGAAAAATTTTTCATATTAATAGTGAATATGCAAGGCCAGGGTAATTTACAGGAGAGTAAAATGTGTGATATATAAATATATATATACGGAAGAGTCTAAAAACGAGGGTGTTTGGGAGAGGAAGAGAGCGCAACTCTCCTAATCTTGGCTCCCTTCATCAAAGAATGTAGTTTTCCCTCCCTAGTGTAGAAAGAATCCTCTCCGGACCATTTCAATTTAAGACTTCTCGGTAGCCGTAAAACACATTTAATCACGACAAATTGGATTGGCGCCTTTCGACGAATCATCAAATGGACCAACAAATAGAATTTCGGTCACTTTGCATCACGTTGAAATCAAGACATTTTGGGTGCATTGTTACTCTAATTTTACAATCCATATATATATATATATATATATGTGTATATATATATATATATATATATATATATATATATATATATATATATATATATATATATATATATATATATATATATATATATATTAAATATAGAAATGCGCTTTTTTAAAAGCATTCGCAATGATACCACGTATTTATAAATTGTATTTCGAGTACTAACAATGCTCAAAAAACTGGTACTCGATGCCACTAGAGTGGTATCTCCATGAAATGATATGAATTTCGTAGCTTCTTTGCATTCGGTGTTGTTCTATTCAACTTCTTCACCAAAAGGAGGAGGTGTTTGCACCCTAAAGCTACTTAATACGAAAATAATTCCCTATCTTGCCATAATAGCACATTCTGTAAAATTATGGATTGAAAGAGAAAGATGTGATTTGAAATTTCGATCATGCTTGCTACACAAACCTCTTTCTTACGGTCAAAAGTTATAATTACTACTTATTATTTGCCACTTGATTCCAAGTATAGCTGCGTTAAAGCATGAATCTAAACAGTCCATACTCTTATTATTTACTAAAAGAATTCAATGAAATTCATTCTATGGTCACGGATATTTGTTCTTTTTTTCTCTACTTCCTAACTTTTGCGTCATATTTTTCGATTCACTTCTTAAATTCACTAAATAGATTATTCTAATGTGATTGGAGTGAAATGAGACTAAATACATATATGGCTCTAAATAAAAAGGGCAAAAGGGCAATTAATGTCATAACTTTTGTCCCAGAAGCTTCCATCAACACGAAGTGGTGGGATATGGGGATTCATAAAGTCAAAAGATGGTGGAGGGAGTTTAAATGAACTTTAACGGATGAAAGATAACCTTCATGTATAGAACAAGAACTCCCTAATATCTTAAAATATTCTCTATATAACTATCACTATTTCTTTATTTTCTCCCATTATAAGGAATATGAAATATAGTCCCTTTATATTTGAAGCGAAGAAACGCCCCCCCCCCCCGAGATCATTAATGCATTGTGCAAACGCGATTCATTTTAGGCACTATTAATTTATAAGAAAATGAAAGCTATAACCGCACATACATTCGTATAGACAGTTAACAGATTATCACCGCATATTAATTTAATAAAATTCTTTAAGAAAGGGTAAAAGAGTACTAAAATTATTTATATTATTGGGGATCAACTTTTGGGCAACACCCTTTATATTTTAATCGGATATTTGGAATTAGATATTTATGGGAGGGGGGCATTCTTATTACTTTTCTTATTTATCTATATTATTCTTCATCTTGGGATTTCTATATTCGAATATATTTATTACTTGTTGACTGAAGGTGCCCCTTGAAACATGACAATGTCTTCCATTTATCTGACTCTTGGTATTCTTGTTGGCGGAGATTCCTTCTTCTTTAAATTGGCCGGGTTAGTTCTTGATCTTCGATTTCTTTCTTGATGTATCTTCATAATAACTTGCATTTATCTTGATGTGATGATTTCTTCTTAATTCTTGATGACGTGATGATTTCTTCTTGATTCTTGATGACGTGATGATTTCTTCTTGATTCTTGATGAGTTTGAGATGAGTTAGCCCTTGAAATCGTTTATCTTGATTTCCGTTTTCTTCGTGAATTTTCTTCTTAAAAATTGTGGACTTTGGTAGTTTCGATCGCAGGTCTTTGAATCCAAATGCCAGCACTCTAGCCATCACGCTACGGCGAGTCCATTTTGATTTGGTAATTTAATGGGCTATTTATATTATCGATTTGGAAGGAATTTTTCTCTGATACATCTTCACACCCTTACAATTAAAGTAACACTGGTAATTTTCCTAAGACCTTTTGGTTATTCACGGAATTCAAGGTTGACTTTAATACATTTAAGAACTAAGTGATATCATTTTAACAGTTCTGTTTTAATACATTCGCCTCGGTTTGCTAGAGCACAAACTATTAGTAATCCGTAATAGTGCTCTTCAAAGCCACAGACTTTCATATAACGCTTTTCTTCCAATTATGTATAAGAAAAACCTTGAGAATATAGTGTGTATTGAAGGCTCACTTGGAGGAATCAAATGATAGGAAGGAGGGTATTGCAACTCACTTTATTAAGACACAAAGGAGGACTTTGAAGAAAATGCGGAAAAGATGGGTAGCGAGTGCAATTCATGGATCCAGGATGATGGCGGGAGAGAAAGCTCCTTGGCGGAAAAGAACTCCAGGTGGAACTCTTATTCAAATTAAAGGAGTTGAAGTGTGTGATCGTGTGATCCAACAAAAATATAATTACTTTATTCGTAGATGTAACTAAAGCGTGAATGATGATCACTAATCTATTATAATAAAGGTTTGATTAGATATGGCTAAGATTACGGAGGGAGAAAAGAGAGAAATCTTGCTGACATTCGGGAGATAAACTTTGCGAGATAATTGACAATCGAAAAGTATGGGAAAAATTTTCCTAGTATTGGAAAAGGGAAGCCGCGAGCCACCAAAGGTTGAGAAAGGGCTAAGATTTTAAATTGAACGATATCTAGAGGAGTATTCACCTATTATTATTATTATTTCTAATAGCCTAAGAAAGCAAGGCAGTTGGGCGGGGACAGACATAAGTATATTTGATTGGAGTTGTCATAAACGTGTTATTGTTGACTGAGTGATGAATAACAATGCCAAAAGGAAGAAGAAAAACACAAAAAAGGAAAGAACCAAGAAACTTTTCTTGCGAAACAACAATTCAACCTGTACTAGCCTAGATCTATGATTCGTAAGATGAATCGAATGAGCGTTAGATGATACGGAAGAACAAAAACAGTCAAGGGATGTACTAGAAACCTTCAAGAAGTGCTGAGTACTATGAAGAAGAATAACAGTGTGATCGACAATGGAAAAAGCTTCTTAGAAAACAAGAAGTACTGGAAAAGATAGCTGATCAACAACAGCCGTTCAACAAAAATGGTTAGTTAAATTTAGAAGAGCAGATTCATTGCTGTGACCAGCCCTGAACTAAAGTCGAATCGCTGTTGGATGAGAAGAAGTGATCGATCCGCCTTATTTTTTCCTACCTTCTCCAGATTAATTCAACGCTGTACCCTCTGAAATTGAATAGTTCATACTTCTCAATGATGCAAGTTTCAACGCTAAATTATGTAATACTCTTCCCTATGATATAACATTAGTACAACATTGCTCTTGAGAAAGGAAAGAGTGATATAATTATTATAAAATATGTTGATTTTCAGGATCATGACGTTACTCGTAACCCAGAAGCTTCTAAAATTCCGGATAAGAATCTTCTCCTCTAAACGAAAGCATGGCAAAGAGGTCGATTCTGTCTGCACAGAGAGCTGAAATGGGAACGATGAACACCCGTGGCCAAAAGGAAAGGCTGCTGCATGTAGGGCATTTGGTACTGGAATGTTGAGAGAATGGCTTGATTAATGGGCCGTGTTGTTGTGGATTCTGAAACAGCATAATCAATGCCACCAGAGGGTTTACAGTGCGTGTGCTTCAAATTAGCCCAAAAATTGGTATGGACAATTGTTGACGACATAGTTGTTTTTATGTGCTTTGAACAAACAAACCTCTAGGATCAAAGTGGTCTCTAGTTTTGAGAATTCCCTATTTTTTGGTTCCAATTCATTAATTTACTTATTAATTTATTAATCCGGAATCCCACAGAGACGCCTCCATTTGGAATAAATGAATTTAGGGTAAGTGAAAATGTGTTAAGAGTATTAAACACAGTTATAATAAAGGAGATTTTTATTAATTTATTTGAGTCTTCTATGAGTTAATTAATAAGTTGTTAAGCAAAGAATTAGTCCACAGGCGGATAGATTATAACTCGTTAAGAAAGTGTGGCTAGACAGAAAATGGAAGAAGAATAGTGAGAAGGTAGAGAAAGAAGGGGAAGAGAAAAGATTACTTCATTAACAGATGTCTTCATTCCGAAATCGTGGGGCTGAGATAAAGGTGGATTAACACCCTCTAAGAAGTGTTTGTGAACATTGATTCTAATCCGTGATGTTTCTTACAATTCCACCTTGATTGAGTGTCTCTTTTTATTTATTTTTATGTCTCTTCTTCTTCTATCTCCAAACTGTGTTAAAAATGATTTCTTTCTTCCCCCCTAAATAATAATTTAGCATTCAATTGAATAATTAAGACATTCTTAAATGTATTCTACGATATTTTGTAACGATTTTCTCGATAATAAAAGATTTTTGTTTTCTTTGTTACGTTACTATTATTACCTTATTTTCATTTCCTTTTTAGAGTGTCGAACTTTTGGAGCACAATTTTTGAAATTCAATTATTATTTTTTGATCTTCTATGTTTTGTTTGGCGTTTTCTTTTATTTTACTGGAAGAATGGAGGAAATAAGAATAATGAATTTAGCAAATGAATGGATGCTCTGAAATGAAAAATGATGAAAGAAATGAATCTTAAAGTGGCCTCCTTTGTATATATAAAGTCAATTCACTTATCGATAACATCTCAGTAATTTTGGAAAATCGAAAACATCTGGTCCTATTTGACAGATATCGCCTTGCATTTTAGAGACCGCCATCTTCAAGTTCTTCAAAGTCATTCGTTTGACTGACAGAATCAGATTGTCTGGTGGAAAAGAGCTTTAACAGTTTCCGTCTATCTTTATTTCTTAGTAGAAAACCGAAGGTGTTCGGTTTATCCGACGAAGCCTTTCTGGTAAATGTTTTCATGCGACCAAAGGCACACCTATGCGGGTAACCGCAAACGCTATCTTTAATTTTCTAAAATGGATAATATATGTGAGAACATTTCCGAAGAACCGTCAGAAAAGTAGACATTCAAGGTTGAACGAATGACGAAGAAGAGAGGAAGAGATTCTTGGCCTACACTGAAAACCTTTGCCATATTTGACCTAAATAGACTCACTGAGTCGGCGCGTGCTTTCTGATACTGCTAACGGAGAGGTAATCGGGCCGTTAGCACTGAAATGTTCCCACTGCTACTGCTAGGCTATTAGTTAAAGATTGTTCACCTAAAACGTAGTATAAACTTCTGAAAAGCTGCGCATGATAAAAGTGATTTCTTTCCATTCATTTGTGTTAATTGTAGCGGTTATTACATTGACTCTTATTAGCATTGAGACTACCAAAAAGTATCATGTCAGCTAAAAAACACGGGGCAAAATAAAGGATCAGGGCCTCCTGCCGAGAAGTACTTTCTCAACATTCCCTTTATTCCGAAAATTCCAATGGCGCGTCCACGATCACTATTACCCGGATATTTCCCTGGAGGACCAACGGCCAATCTTCTGATGTCTCTTTCCCTGAAGATAAACCTAACGGCTTCTTTTTAATATATATAGAGGCCCAATTACTTTACTGGAACTGCCGTTAAATGGAAGCTATCTTTCAGAAGATGTAGAGACTTGTTTCCTTCCGTTCCCCTATAGCTGTTTGTTTTCAGGAGACCATGTTGAATGTAACCCAAATGACCTACCTCTTAGAATAAATATGTCTCATCCTCACCTCATCCTAAACAGGATGTTTTTCTAGTTCATTGGTGAGTGATTTACACCTAGTGTAATGTATATATATTCTTCCTTTGCATCTCAATACATCTCTTCACGCTGTAATAGTTCAGTTCCACCTGGATAGAAAGTTTTCTATTTTTATTTACCCTTCACGTCATTCGAATTCGATGCAGCAGGTTTTCGTCTTACGAGTATCCTGGGCCAGTTGACAAGGCCTTTTCTCCATCTCAGTGACACAAATCGTAGACTTTGCTTCTAGAGAATACAGATTCAGTTCTCTTGTAAGGATCACACCGGAATTGAAGAGTTGTGGATTCTGTCATTAATGTGTCCCGCCCCAGCTTATCCTTTTTTGCTGACACCCTGTTTTCTTACCCTACCTTCTCACTTTCCCTACAACCACTCCCACAACTTTCACTGGTTGGTTTCTAATTTCACAGGGTAGACGCCGACCAGCTTCCTCTGAGCCAACTGTTCTGAATCGGGGCTGAGGGGGGGAGGAGGGGACATCGTTCCCTCACGCCTGAGATCCGGTTTGGGATGGTGTGGTTTTAACAACCTGCTTCGCCCCCACATTCACCTTCTTCATACCACCTTTCTTTCTCCTTTCACTATTCATCATCTTTTAAGCTGTGCTTAAGGTAGATCCGCCCTGCAGATGGGCTTCCAGGTCACTAGACGGGAGAAGTGGCCTCAAATGGTGACAGCTGGTTCTGTCGGCCCCGTATTCATCGCTTGCAGAGCGGCTACTGCGTGAGGGGATCAGCGTGTGCATACCATAAATTACAATGGGTCACAATGCTTAATGATGAGTCAATGAAAAAAATCTCTCTCTTTGCCTTCCCCTCTACCATCATCGGAGCCACCTTCGAGCAGCTCCACTGAAAAAAATGGAGTTCTCCCCCCTGTGTTCTCTTAGGGAACCCTCCAAATCTCTGCTACCGGAGAGGAGGCTTACTCGTCTACTTTGCCTATGGGTGCAAAGGACTCCCCCTCACCCCCTTGTCTATCAATTATTCCAGCGGCAGCCCCCACTTTACTTTCCAATTAGACTGCCAAGAAAGCAGGCAGTTGGCCTATAGTTGACCGCTCTCGTTTGGGGCGACTCGGTAGGGCTAACCCCATATTAGTGGAGCAAACGACGGAAGGACCCGTCAGCCTGTGTCACTTAATGGCCTGCAGGCTTGCGCGACAAGTTTGCAGGGGTTCAGTGTACCTGCCCCCCTCTCTTCCTCAACATATGACGGTTCGCCGGCATTAAAAGATAAAAAGAAAACCTCGAATGGTATCCGTGATGTCTTAGGGTGAGGGAATGGCCACATTGAGGCCCCCGTTCAGATGGACTTGGTTCCAGAGGCGACCCAGCCTCAGATGGTTGGACCTTACATATGGTTGAACCTGGGCTTAAGGCCAAGCACTAAACCAAAGTCTGACCCTGTGCAAGGACCTCCTCAGGCGGCTCGAGCCCCCGAGGCCTTAGAGGGAGAGGAGGGATCTTCTCCACTGGCTGGTGACCCTATGACAACCAAGCCCTTCTCCATTTCAGAGAAGGATCCTGCTGAGGCCGGTACATCTGGCCTGGGTGCTCCTGCCGGCGTATGAGAGAAGCGGGCTCATTTCCTGCCCTCCTTTTTTAAAGGAAAAAGAATAAGAAAAAGACGAAGATGACTCGAGGCTCATCTCCCTCCGCGGTGGCCACGGGGACGAACGGGTCTGCTGCCGTTTCGGTAAGCGACTAAGCCAAGATTGGCACGTCCGGCCCCGTGGCTTCCTCGGGTGGGGAGTCTCAGACGAAGACAAGAAGTGCGCAGAGCAGAGCCTCGATTACGTCGGGAATCCTTATTGAGAGGCTATCTGGCGTTTTCAAGCCCGCTGGCTTCGAACGCCTCCTTGTTATTCGCTATACTGATAGCTAGTGTTAGTTAAGATCAACATTATCCAGCAAAGAAGAGCTTTACCTAGTGTGATTGGCAGAGAGCCGAAGATTACCCATTTCTCGGATGGGAACCTTTTGGCGAATGCGTTGAACTACTCCGGGGTGGCCATGATTAGTGCTCTTCGGACACTTGATGGCACGCTTGCGAGTGTAACGCCGCACTTTACCGCTTTCTTCGCATTCTCTCGTCCGAATGCGGCTCTGCTCGCATTCAATGAGCGTCGTGATGTCGCAGAAGGCAGTGACTGGACTTTACCTCTAAAGGCGGAGAACCCTTCAACGACAGGTTTACTCTGAGTGAGTTGTGTTCCGCTTTTACTTCGTGCGCGGTCTCCGCGCCTTGTTCAGATGATGTCCCGTACGCCATGCTTCGAAACCTGGGTGAGCGAGGCATGGCTTTTCTGATAGTTTGTTTAACCGGATTTGGGTAGAGGGTATCCCCTCAAATTCTTAGGGAAACGCTACTGTGCTCGCCTTTTGGGAACCGGGAAGAGATCACTCAATCCCGGCCCGTTTTCGTCTAATCTCCCCAACCTCCTGCGTATGCACGTTGATGGTGAAATTGTTAAATGTTCGATTAGCCCCTTTTCTGGACAGCCGAGGCCATCTGTCTTCTGCACAGTGCGGCTTACGTAAGTTACACTCCACGTCGGAGCTCTGCTTCGACTTGAAAATGTCGTCTGCGAGGCTTTCTTTCGTACAAAGCACTACGCCACCATAATATTTGATCTGCAGAAGGCCCTTGATACCGCATGACGATACGGTATCATGGAGACTCTTCACACGATGGGAACGAGGGGACGCTCCCCCAATCTCAATATCTGAATTTTTGCGAGATCATCGATTTCACGTACGGGTCGAGGGAAACCTATCCACCTCAATGGAGCAGAAAGAGTGTTTCCCGTAGGGAAGTGGCCTCAGTGACAGACTCTTTGCCATGATCATCAACGGCATCACCTCAGTGCTGCCGGAAGATGTTGTCGCAACTCTCTAAGTGGACGACCTTTCGATTTCTTTTGGCGCGACCCAGATGCCAACACTGGAGTGTCGACTTCAACAGGCCATGGACCGCGTCTCTTGCTATGCCGAAGCATACAGGCTTTGGTTTTCCCTGGCCAAGACTAAGGTATGGCACTTCTACCGCTATCTACAGCTTTACTTGATGTTCGCAGTCTTAGGGTCTGTTGTACCAGCGCCATGGATATTATTTGCTCCGTGACGTTCAGCGCCTCGGGCGCTGATAGAGCTACTGCCTTACTTTTATATTGATCCTTTGTTCGTTTGAACCTGGACTACAGGTGCAATACCGGCGCCTCCCTGAGTCGCTAACAGTTCTCACTGCATTCGCAGCTGATCTCGACGGTGCGTATGCCACCGAGAGACGCCATTCATACCTTAATCCCTTGGGTTTAGGGACAGGAATATCTTTCGTAAGCTAGCTATAGCTATCATGCAGGTGGTGCCTCTGGTTCTGCCCAGGACGCCACCCTTGAGGGTACCACCTTTGATCATTTGTCGCCATGCCTGCCTCTGTTCCCAAAGTTTATACAGCGCTGAAAGTATTTTCTTCTACATTTTGGGAGCACACTTCGTGTCCCACTGGAACCGTGCTAGTCTATACGAATGGCCCCGAGTCCCAAGAGAGGGTCCCTTTCTACCCGGTACCCCCTCTGTTTAAAGTCAGCGGGACTCTGCTAGGCGCTGAGTCTGTTTTCACAGCCGAGCTAGTTGCAATATACCACTCGGTACGGGAGATTATGCAACATGCCCTGTTCAGGGACCAGATTGTGATTTTTAGCGACTCACAAAGCGCGCTGAGTGCTCTCGGGGCATTAGAGTCTCCTCAATTCCTGGTTGGCGAGATCCGCAACGTCACGGTTTTGGCAAGCCTGGCGAATATCGAGATTATCTTTTGCTGAGTTCCTGGACATGTAGGAATTGCGGGGAATTTGCGCACCGCTGAGAGCGCTAAAAAGTCTGCGAGGTCTGGGTGGCCAGACCAGCGTTTCGCTCTTCCTGACATCGATTACATGGTAGAAATTCGTGCAGCTTTGTGGGGCGCTTGGCAAAGAATATGGGAGACGGTCGAGGGGAACCTAAGGTTGCGTGCCATTGCGCTACGACTGTTCCCATGGAACTACCCCTCAATGCTACGACGGCTTCAGGTTGCTTTCTGTCGTCTCAGAATTAGGTACACTTGCGGGACGCACCGCTATTTGATGAAGCGCTCGCCTGCGACAAAATTGTGATGACTGTGCTGTCCTCTAGACAGTTCGGCACATTCTTTTGAATGTTCCAGTCCGGGTGATCTTTGCGCACTCTATCTGTCCTGGTACCGGGATGAGCGGGGTCGCTACCGCTTGTCCCCTGTACTCACAACGGGTTCGTGCACACTGACTTTTATACTTTATGACATTTTGGACGAGGCTGGCCTCCTCCACTTTAACTGTTTTTTTTTGTAGTGTGTTTTGTTTTTTGTAGGCTGCACGTTTCTGCGCCCGGGGTAGGTGGGCCTCCTCCCGATGCCAGAGCGTGCTTGTTGCCTTTTTTATTTTTTATTGTTATTGTTGTTGTTTTTTGTTTTGTTATGCATATTTTTATTTTAATGTAGTCTAGTACTAGGCTGTCAGGAGTATGTCGACTTATGGCCATGTAGGCTGTCGCCAGATGGGCTCCTAAAAAAAAGTCATTAATATGCACGATTTCACACAACTATGCTCAAAAAGAGCCCCATTTTCTTGCCTTTATGTGTCTCCGAGGTCTTTAGATGCAACAGTGAATTTTTGATATGAAGTGGTTGATGAACTATATGGTAGCGACCATTTACACATTTTAAATCTCTTTAGTGAGGGCCAATGGCGCTCAAAGATTAACGCGGTGTTGAGTAGATTTAGCTCGCCATGTCTAATTTGTAGGAAATGATTGAGAGACTCTAGTTTTAGAAGAGGGGGCCGATGAGTTCCTACCATGCTCCCTTTAACCGATTACCTCATTACTTTGCTTCGCTTTTCGGCTTGTGTGTTAAGGCCGTTCGGGAGAATTAATAAGCCTATAAGTGCCGATGTGCATTATCACCGTTTGAATTTCGCTGGGCGAGGGTTAGATTACCTTACATTTCGAGGCACTCTTGCCGCCCTAGTTGGTGGACGAGCCCCTTCATTTCATGGAGAGTATCATCTTTAACTTAGGTGCGGAAGCGTATCTAAAGGATTTGCCGTAAATCCTTCCAGCACGCACTCCCATTCTCCAGGAAGTTGGAAATTATGGGAGGGTACAATCATTGAAGAAAGAAAGCCTCCCCGGCGCACGTTAGCGTCCATATGTCATTTAATTTTGACAATTTTTAAATGCCTTTTTTGTTTTTTGTCGTATTTCCATCGGCGCCGCTGTACTAACATACCCCACCCTAATGGATAATAGGTCGGGTCGTTGCTTGAAATTCAAAATTGGAGCAGAGGTAGTCATGAATCCTTTTTGAGAACACTTACAGAGAAAATAATATTTGCAGCAAATATTTATGTATTTAAAAAGAGGAATTCAATGGAGTTAGCAAATTAAAAAGTAATTTGAGCCATAGAAACGTATTTTTTTAATAAATTATTACTGGTGAAAAACTGAAGTTAAGGAGAACAGAGAACGTAGCGTAATTAATGGAAAACATAAGAAAAAGAGTAATAAAAAGGAGAGGAAGAAGTTGGGCGATGGATATCTGATAAAGTATCAGAACTAGAGTAGGTGGGGCAGATTTACTTTGAGCAACTATACCTTTGCTCTCTTCTGGATGATTAAGTCTTATCCTGGCCATTACGTCCGATGGAGTATTAGCAGCATTATAACTTACACGCATTTATGCTTCCTCTCTTTTCAACAGTTTCCAGATGTTCTTTTCAGACTTCCTACTTGTGGTGTTCTGGTTATGTTTTCCTTCTAATTTTAAAAAAATGGACCTAGTAAAAGTCTCTTGTTTAATTTAATAACAAGCAAAGAATCCGCACTCAGCAATTGGATCCAACTGGTGATATCTCGGTCGCGTGTTGTGTCCCGGTGATTATGGGGAGAATTTTCCCATTAAACTTGCTCAGAGGAAGAATTTCCATAACATAGATGGAATATATTCTGAATTCAGGGAACGCTATTGACTTTCTGATTACAGTTGAAATTTAAATTCAATTAAAATGTAAATTAAGTAAACCTTCAAACTGCCATCTTACTTTGTCTAACCTGAACAAAGGAGAAAAGCAAAGTTCATTTTACGTGTTTCATTTAACGGCGAATTCATTTACTCTATGTTTTGTAAAGAAAGTAAGCTATCATTTCCCCCAAAATTCAAAGAAAATAAACAAAGTTGCCAATATTAAATGAGAAGTATTATATAACAACAAACATAATTAAACATTGTTCGAGCCTCTAGTTTGCTCTTGCCTGTAGTCTGTAGAAAGTTCATTTACTTTGTTAAAGGATATACAGTAACTTGAAAGAGTCAAATGTCGCGCTACCAAATTGATATCCAGCCTGACAAAAATCTTAGAAATTCATTTCATATTGAAGAAGTTCAACTTACGTCATCCAAACAAGATTGAAATATTCTGTTGTGACTCAATTTTTGTTTGAAATTAAATTTTTTTTAAATTTTTACTACCAACAGTTTATGTTGTAATTTAGTTTCAAAACTGAATGATCCTTTGAAGAAAAAACAGGCCTAATTGATCCCTTTCGAAAATAGATTCCCAACTCTTACAATATGAAGATACAGTGTTTAATAGAAACAAAACATATACATAGTGTTTCCCCAAACCTTATAGAGACTTTCACAAAACCTTACAGAAAGACCACAGTGGACAATTGCTCACCCTTTCCACCTCCAAATTATCAAACAGAGGGGGAAATGATGAGCCATTGGCAATACTACTCAAATTAAGGAGAAATTCTTGAATTTTTCTTAGATTTTGTAGTTCGATAATTTGGGTTATATTTACTCATTATCAGTTCCTTCACAAACTGGAGAACGGATTGATTCATTTCGTAAAACGTTGAAAGAACCCAACAGGTCTAGTTGTATCATAAACATATAATACTGCGGTTGTTGATATTTTGTATGGTTGTAAATTAAAGAAGTGCCGTGTGATCAAGGGTAGGCTTTTACTAATTGAGAAGCAACGATTATTTTGTCATAAAATGTATTGGACAGCAATTGACTGATTCATAAACTTACTGAATAGACTGGTGCTTTGTTGTAGAGCGTGCAACGTCCCATTAAAAATGAGCTGCTAGATCGAATTTTGGCTACTCATTACATTATTAGGTTGTAGCTGAGTGTTTTTAGGGCATTTTAGTATATTGAAACTTTACGCTGGACATATTTGACTGTATTTGACCAAAAATCATATATATATATATATATATATATATATATATATATATATATATATATATAATATATATATATATATATATATATATATATATATATATATATATATATATATATATATATATATATATATATATATATATATATATATATATATATATATATATATATATATATATATATATATATATATATATATATATATATATATATATATATATATATATATATATATATATATATATATATATACAGGGGGAGGGACAATATAATGGAAACACCATGTAATTTCCGAAAACTTTATTTTAATAAGGTGTAGGACCACCTTTGGCAGTAATTACAGATTAAATTCTGCGCGGGATCGACTCGTACAAAGTTTGAATCGTTTCCATGGGAATTTTCATCCATTCATCAGCTAAAGAAGTCTCCAATTCTTTCAATGATGATGGTTGGGGATATCGACTCCGTACTTGTTTTTCTAAAATGCACCATAAATGGTCAATGATGTTGAGATCTGGGGATTGTAATTGCCAGATAAGGTGTTCTACTTCACTGGAATGTTCTTTGTGCTATTCAGCTACAACTTTAGTAGTATGAATAGGAGCATTATCATCCTAAAAGATGGCATTTTCATCTGGAAACAATTCCTGAACCATAGGATGGATCTGATCAGCTAAAATACTCAAATAGTCATGACAGTTGATTCTACCATGAAGGGAGACTATTGGGCTAGCGGAATTCTAAGATACGGACCCCCAGATCATTACAGAGCCTCCTCCATGTTTAACCGTTGGGAGCAAGCAGTCTGGATCAAATGCATCTTTTGGCTGCCTTCAAACGTATACACGGCCTGAGGTGGGAAATAAGGTAAAAGAGGACTCGTCAGAGAATATGAACCTTCTCCACTGCTCTTCTGTCCAATTCCGATGGTTTTCTCATCACTTTAAACGCTTTCGAACGTTTGTTTCTGAGAGTAGGGGTTTTTGGATTGCAGCTCTCCCGTGGAATCCGGCTTTATGTAACTCCAGGCGAACAGTTTTTGTTGATACTGGGTTCCGGAGGTGATCATTGAGTTCTGCAGTAATTCTGGTAGCTGTAGTTTTATGTTCTTTTGTAACAATCCGTGTAAGAGTCCTACGGTCCCTATCAGACAGTTTTGGTTTCCTTCCGGAGTTTTGCTTTGAGGAGGACGTTTTTCCTTTGTTTTTATACGCTGTCATTACTTTTGAGACTGTGCCTCTCGATACGCCAACCAGTTTAGACGATTAAGTGATGGTAGCAGCTGCCATCCGAGCTCCGACATTAAAACCTCTTTGGAAATCAGATAGATCACTCATTTTTATAGTTTTAATAAACTTATTTGGATAATATCTGCAAGAAAACAACAATATTAACACAAGATGATGTACTTTTATTATCAATCAACAAACATAAACATAGGCAAGGCTTAGACAGTTTAATCAATCTGTCAAACTATACTATTAAAATACTAGGTGTTTTCATTATTTTGTCCACTTCCTGTATATATATATATATATATATATATATATATATATATATATATATATATATATATATATATATACGAAGGAAGTTCCGAAAGTAATGCCTGCTAATTTTTTATTCTGCCTCAAGCGGTTCGAGGGTATTTCTTATAGCATTGTTATGATGAATGAACTTTTGCAGTAATAACTGAAATTTTAATTTTTCTGTTGCAGATATTGACGGTTTGACAGTCTAAGAAAGCAACTCCTGTCATGGACGTGCGTCAGAAGCAGAAATGCGTCATTGAATTGCTCCATGCAGAAGTTGAACCAATCTCACCAAAGCGTGGTGAACGTTTTCGAAGCCGAGGCAGTTGATGTAGATAAGAAATATAAATTTAAGAATAAAGTACAAAAATTATAATTTTAGTGAGTAGAAGTAATATCGAAAATCAATTTAGATTCAGGAAGAGTAAAACTTTGCATTGAGAGATGAAAAAAATGGCAGAAAGTGTTTGAGAATTATTATTTAAAACCTTATTGAATACATGAAAATTTAATGAAAACAACTAATGAGACACATTTTTTAAAAAGACAATATTAACAACGCGTATTTGATAACTTATGGGGTGAGTTATCCAAGGAAATACACAGGAAATTATATTTTCTTTTCTATTTAACATCGTTTGGTTATTTAAATTTCTTAGTTGGTAATTAGTTACATTAGCCATAATTATAAACAAGCGCAAGTTTGTTGGATGAATAATTAAATTATATGTAAGGAGAGTGAAGTTAAATCGGAATTTAATGAAGGTTTTCTTACTGTTAAGAAAATTAATTTCCAAATCCTAATTTTCATAACATTTAGAAACCTTCACTAAATTCCCATTCAACTTCAATCCCCTTACATATAAGATGAGCAAATTAAGCTCGAAATCGAAACGTTGTCGTGTAATAAAGGGCCCAAACTCCTGAGAGAAAGTAATACTGGTGGGTGCTACGCGCGGAGTCTACACGGCACTGCTATTCGCAACTGTACTCGCGACTGTACTGGAAACTCTCTTCAGTTCTAGTGGCACTTGTCTGAGTATTTATGTGGTCTCAGCGGAAGTGCATCGCCCGAGGCGCCGGAAGGAAGTGGGCTTTATCAGAGGGGGCGCGTCCTGCGTGGATTCTCACGGTAGCGCGGAGTTTCCGATCTGTTTTGAACTCGCCTTGCTTCGAACGCTTTCGTCAACTGCGCCGGAAGTACATCAGTTTCCAGGCACTGTATGTACACTTGGGGCTCACGGCCGTTCCAGGGCCTCTCAGGTGGTGGTTATCCGTCTCTTTTTGACAGGGTACAAAAGGAGAAATTGAAAGCGACGAGAGGTTAGTGCGTTTCTGAGTTGAAATGTCCTTGATTGAGTGTGGCCAACACATTTTAACAGGATGTTATGGTACAAAAAATAAGATGGATTGGATAAAACGATAAGGAGGAATTCGAGGTTAGGGTGAATCAGTACCTAGTAAGTAGGATGTATTTGATATGAAAGCTCAAAAATGAATAGGCTGTGTAAGGTTACATAGGTTGTTGTGTAGATGAGAATATATGAGGAGAGTGGAAAGTAAGAGATAATCAAGAGTGAGAGGCTAATGAACAGAAAGAAAAGAGTATGTAAAATGATTGAAAGTAGAGAAATGTGAAACAGATTTAAAAAGGCGATGGAAGGTAGTGCATCGACCGTATGGAGAAAGTTCCAAAAATGGAACGCGAAAGCAAAAGAGTAAATGGTGGAGTGACGATATAAAATGAAGTGAAGAGTTAAAAAAATGAGGTTTACTTTCAAGTCTTCAAACGCTTAGTGAGGAGATCAAGAATACATAGAGAAAGCAAGAGTACTTTGATCAATTATTCAAAATTGATATGAAAGAAGAAGCGAATGTAAATATGATGGGCTTCGTGTATGCAAATCGACTGATGTAAGTATCAGAGTCTGGAAGAGATAAGGATGAATAAGGAATTTAGTGATGTAAAGAGTTGAGAAATGGGAAAGGAACTGGATTCGATGAAATAGTCGCTGAAATGGTGACAAGTGCGGGTGAATATGATATGAAATAGTTCTTCTGGTTGTATTTTTAAGTTTGTTGTGGCTGAAAAATGGAAGAATGTTTTAATATTACCGATGTGTAAGAGTAAGGGGAAGAAAGGCTAATGCACATACGACCTGAGAAGAAGTGTGTTAACTATTGTAGTCAAGGTTTAAGAAAATTAAAGAGGCAGCTCTGAGGTTGGATGGACTTGATGATAAAGTTAATGGATGTAATGAAGTGTATTTGTGTTAGCAGTGAGGAGAAAGATGTCAGGGGACAGTGGTATGTGAGAGGTTTATACAAGGTTGTATCAGAATGGCCTGGATAACTACCACTCTCTTCATGGATTACTTTATTTTTATTTAAGAACGTTTAAAGCCTTCTTTCGACCTTTATTGGGTCTTTACCGACGAGATTTGAAAGTGGTGCGAAGGATGAATCGAGGCATAGCACTAATTTCTCTTGTGAGATGTACATGGATAGAGTTATGAGATAAGCGAGAATAGGAATAAGCGCATCGGTTGGGGGTGAGATAGTGATAAATGGTGCCGGATAGATTGCCCTAACATAGATATATCGTCATAAGTTGTACATACATATACAGGGGTTGGACAAAATAATTGGAACACTAGAAATTTAACACCAATATTTCAATGAGCCGTTATATTACGAATATCCATTAAAATTTCATTGTCAGTATTTTGGTTTTATTTCAAATACATAGTTTTATTTAGAAACTTTAATGATTATTTGTATTAAAAAAGGGCCTATTGCTATGCTCGAATTGCAGGAGCTTTCGTCACCAGAACAGAAAAGCTCCTTGATTTTCCGAGAGCTACCATATCAAGGACCATAACAGAATTCAAGAAGCAGGGTTAAACTTCCAGCAGGAGGACTAATTTCGGCAGGACTTCGAAGCGTGCGGAAAAAGACCAACGAGTGTTAAAACGCATTGTGATGAAAAATTCCCGGACAACTGACCCTGAAATGACTGCAGAGTTGAATCAACATATCACTAGCTCAACTTCGTCCAAAACTGTTCGCTGTAACCACAATATAGCCGGATATCATGGAAGAGCCACCATCAAGAAGCCTCTGCTTTCTCATGAAAACAGTTAGAAAAAGCTGAACTGTTTTAGAGATCACAAGGGCTGGTTAACAGACCAATGGAAGCAAGTAATATTCTCCGACAAGTGCAGTTTTTCTCGTTTCCCCACTGCAGAGTGAGTTTAGGAGTGGAGGTAACCCGGGGAGGCTTTTAATCCCGTCTGCCTTCTTCCTACAGTGATGCACGGAGGCGGGTCATTGATTGGTTTGGAAAGCCATCTCTTGAAATTCTCTTGGTCTAATCGTTGCCCTGCATGGTAGGATCAACAGCAACGAATATCTTAATATTTTGGAAGATCAAGTCCATCCCATGGTCCAGACATTATTCCCTGATGGTGAGTCCTTTTGCCAAGATGAAAATGCCTCAATACAAACCGCTCATGTGGTTAAGAATTGGTATCAAGAGCATAGGAGTGAGCTAAAACACATGGAGTGGCCCACACAATCTCCAGATCTTAATATTATTGAGCAATTGTGGTGCGTCTTGGAGCGACAAGTTAGAAGTCATATTACCCTCCATCGTCGTGTCTAAAACAGCTGAAGCAGTTATTGCAAGAACAATGGCTCAATATTCCTCTCAATGAAGTCAGGAAGATGTATGAATCAATTCCAAGAGGCATCAACGCTGTTCAGAAAGCAAAAGGAGGACCAGCTCCGTATTAAATAAATATTCATTGAATTTAACACGTGTTCCAATTATTTTGTCAAACCCGTGTATATTAAGAGGGTATTTATGAGCATGGGGCTAAAAGTAAAGGAAGAAATGCCTATGTTATAGGATTAGATGGGTTGAGGTTAATATTAGAATTGGTGGTGTTAGTCCTGAAGAAGTGTAAAGATGTAACCTTCTCAGGGGTCGATCGTAGAATGTAGCATGAATTTTCATTGGTTGATGCTGCTACAAGCGGTGGATTATTGGAGTGAGTTTATTGTGTAAAAGGAAAATAAGTGATGGCTGCTGAACAAATTGTAGGTATAGAAAGTGGTATCAGTGGTGGTATCAGCGTGTGAGAAGAATGGATTGAGATAAAATTCTGAAGAGAATATAGTGAGTGAATGGTTAGAAGACGGAGCAGAAGTTTGGTTTATGGTGTAGATGGCTGTTTGAGAGAAAAACGGCTATGTGAAGTGCAAGGTGATGATATTTTGTTTGATAGATGTTCCTGGGTATTTTCTTTAGAAAGGTCTTCTTCATGTCATTTTGGCTATCAAAAATAGCAGTATTAAGTAATGAATGGACATTGGATGACTACAAAATGATGGGTTCTTTTGGAGGGGAGAGGGCTGGAGAGGAGAGGGATGGAGGAGGGAGGGTTGAAAAGGAGTCAAGGTCGTCATTAAAAAATAAATGGAAAGAAACAATCAGGTTTAATAGAAGCGAAAATTGGAGAAATGCAGGAAGCAAGTGTACTACACATATCACACTAACTATGAGAGCGAGGGAAAAAATCATTTTGCGTATCTTATTTGCACCATTTGCTAACAAACGACGACCTGGAACATTTTTAGGATAATAATAATTAATAATAATTAACGGTTTATTATATCAGTAGAGTCAAGCGGCTGAAAATACATAGTAGATACATATATAGTAAGGGTATAATATTTATAAGAATATGTTAAAATATGAGATTTGCTTAGTGAAAATTAACATTAAATGTTTCAAAAATATATGTACAATGGAAGTTATAAATTCATATTAACTAGCACCTAATTGTAAAGTACTTATTTCATAAGCAAGCATATTTACTTTGGCACATGCATTTTACTAGTGGGGCACAGAAAGGTGAGTCAAGGCAAAGGGGGGAGGGGACCGAAGGCGGGGGGGGGGGACGCGTCAGCCTAATGTTGGTTAATTATTTTCACCATTGATGGAACTGGACTGTTTGCATATCGGTGTGTTCTGGCTCTTATAGGAACTAATACGTTTGTAGCTCGGAGGTTGTGGTGGAAGGGAGGGTTGGGTGGAGGGAGTAGGTCACGGTACCGCTCGTAGGACAGGAGCCTGTGGGAGAACTGCGTCTGGGTGTGGAAGGCATGTAGGGCTTGTTGGTAACCTGGGTACTGGTGACCCCAAATAATTTATAACGCTATTTTTTGCACTTTTTGCTTGCTTTTCTGGGTCTGGATAAGGCTGCATGACCACGCGGGCGAGGCGTAATCCAGTTTTTGTCTGATGAAGGTTGTGTATATGCTTGAAGTGTCGAAGCATGAATAATTTGTAATTCGCTGCTTTTGAAATAGCTTGGATGTGCGGGGTCCATTCCAACTGGTCGTCGATCATGACTCCCAGAAGTTTGGTGGTGTGCACAGACGCCAGGGTGTGGTCAGAAATAGTGATGTCAGGAAGGGTGATGGGGGAGGGTTTGAACAACATAGTAACTGATTTGTTGTTGTTGATTGTAACGTCGTTAGCCGTGGTCCAGTTGTTCAATGTGTCGAGTGTAGTTTGTAGTGGGTTGTAGTGGGCTGTAGTCGGGGTTGTTGTTGTTGATCGTGGAGGCAAAGGTGGAATCATCCACGTATTACCACCTGGCTGTTGTGTCAACCAGAGCACCATTTATGATTAATAGGAAGCAGAGTGGTGCTAATCTCGTACCCTGTGGCACTCCGCAGGTGATGGGGAGGGAGGTGAAAAGCGACCCCTCTACCGTGTGTCCTGTTGACGCCAGGTTAGGAAGTCGTTAAATCAGAGCACAAGGGATGATCGAATGCCTGAAGCTGTGGCTTTATGAATGAGGGTGGTTTTATTTATTAAGTCAAATGTTTTGGTGAAGTCAATGAAAATAGAACAAACTGATGTTTTGCGTTTTTCGAGGTTTTTGTAGACAAAATCTAAGAAGTTAATGAGGCATTGGGTTGTGGATAAATTTTTCATATTCTCGAATTGATGTTGGTCCATCTGGGAGTTGAGGTCACTGTACGCCCATTGTGATACGAATGATTCAAACAATAGGCTAGGCAGGGGGGGTGATGGTTAATGGGAGTAAGTCGTTGAGTGTGTGGGGGGTGGGCTTTGTAGGTATGGCAGTTACGTATCCCACCTTCGAATCCTCGGGGCATTTGTTCTGTTGCAGTGATGCATTGATTATATTGATTTGAGTGGTGTGGCAAGTTCTGCTGCAAATTCTTTAACTAGTTTCATTGGTAGGTCGGACGAAGTTATGGCTCGGTTCGTTTTAAATTTCTTCAATCTATTTTAAACTGGTAGGTGATCAATTATAGGGGTTAGGGTAGGGGTGGGGAGATAAGCAGGAAGACTGGGAGGATGGACATGGGGAGGCGCTGGCATATGGAGGCGAAGTGCTGGTTGATGGCTTGTGCGGCTTGTTGGTCAGATAAGTGGTTTGTACAAGTCATGGAGCTATTGTTGTTTAGGCCACATAAATCTTTGATTTAATTGAACCACTTTAGCTAATTGGTTTGGCTTATATTCTTTTTTTGCTTTCTTTATTTCTCTTATAACTTTGTTTCTCAATTTCTTGTATTCTATTATGTTGTTGTTTCGGTGGGTGTGGTTTCGATGGCTAGTTAGTCTTTTCACCCTTTCGGTGATCCATAGGGGTCGCTTAGGTGTTGGCCGCGGGAAATCTCAGGGAAATATTTATGGTAGACCATGGTGATTGTATTGCTGTAATTATTTCATTCGGTGTCTATATCCATTGGTTCTGTGACATCTAGCCAGGTGTGGGTTGTTATCCACTGTCCGAACTCTCTTAGGGATGAGTCGCGCAACGGTCGATATTTTTTGATTGCTTGTTGCTAGTGGTGTGATGTGGTTGGTGCGGGTAACCAGAGAATTGATAATTGATGTCTAAAGAGATTTGAGGTTTCATAACTAAAGCAATCTTATTCATATACCGTTTTGTTATATACCTTGTACACTTATTTAGCTTCCGATTTTCTCAACCTTCGTTAAGAGCATCATACAAACTTTCAGGCGGCGATTGATTTGCTGTTTTTTCATCTAACTTTGGAGTTACTAATAAAAATCTTTGATATAGAACAAAAATGATATCAAATCGATTTATGTAGCTCCCTGGGAACCTACCTTACCCTGAGATCCGACGATAAAACAGAAAAAGACTATTTTAGAGGTGATATGAGAAGAAGAGAACGGTAGAAACTACAGAGACCTTCTTCAGGGAAATAACTTAGTGGCGATCAAGAAGCACTCCAAAGGTTCTAAGAATAAAAGAAGCACCCATAAATATACGAGAATCAAACAAAATATAATTTTTAAAAGTAGTAAAACACGAGCAAAATATTAATCAATTGTTAGAGTTAAAGACTCCAATCGAATTTAAGGACCGATTGCAAATTAATACCAGAATAAAACGACAAAATCCACTGAGTATTAAAACCTACTAAACTATAATCCTAATTTGAAAAAAATACAAATAAGCTAAAATTAAGCAATAAGAAGAGAAATAAAATAAATCATACCACCATAAAGGAATATAAACAAAGTCTACGATATTCCCCCCTCCCCTTAATTGTACTATTTCCTTTCTTCCTCGTCTCAGAATTGGCTTACGAATCTGAGACCTCCGGACATTCCAGAATCTGCTGAGCCCTCTACCAAATTCTCCTGAACGCTCCCTTAATGATTGCCTATTCATCCCGGCTATATAAATCCGATTCCTTACTTGTATCCGTTAGTTGGTCGTCAAGAGGAGCGAAACACTCGATCGAAATATAAACATTGGCTTTGGCCGCCTTTTTTAAGAAATTAATCAAGGAATGGGAGTAAAATTATTAATTAAAAAACAACCATGATACCAATTATTACTATTAAACTGACATTGTCTCACTTAATACTAGCCGCCCACATCCAATTCTTTTCATTTTTACATATTCCATAACCTTCTCATTCCTCTGCCATTCACAAATTTCCCTCACAACGCTTGAAATATCATTTTCCTTCCTTTCCTTTTATACACATAAATCGTGTGACTCAGGATTTTCTTTTTAGGAGTCAAACCGATGTCATGGATGAAAATGTCTTCTTCAACGCAAAGACCAACGAGCGAAGAAGCCAGAAGAGAGGATCGTAAAGTAAGAGATGCTGGTAGGGAACGAGAAAGATGAATAGTTCTGGTATCACAAACGGAGAGGACTAGGGAGGGTTCGTTAGCCAGGTGTAACTTTCCTGAACATTCCTATGTTCCCTTGAGGCAGAGGCGCTTCCGAGAGTATGTCGGGAGAAGGAGCAGGTGTTGTTTTGAAAGTGAAGTGATGAAAAATGGGCGAAGAAGGAGCAGGTGTTGTTTTGAAAGTGAAGTGATGAAAAATGGGCGACTAATCTGGTGTCTCACTTTTACTTTAGATATCTTGCGCTAAAGTCTCACTTGCCCACCTCAAGGTTGACCTCCCTTATGAATTAGGTTAGGCCAAATTCCTTTCTTCCTTTCAGAACAGGGAGTGGTGCTCTTTGAAATTCTGTAGAAATTTATCTTATTTTTCTTTCTTCCCAGCCATAATGTGGTAATGCAATATATCAGTTCCAGCACTTAGGGCTAATGTGTTTTTATTATGGTGGTCATCAGACTCTCGTCTTTTCTTCAGCGTTGATCATTTTTTGAGGCTATTTCCTACTCTCATTTTTTCCGCAACTTAGCGTAATGATCACATTATGGCATGAACTAAATCCTTTAGTCACTAAATATTTTTAAACAAAATATAATAAATTGCTAAATAGCAAAATGAATAAATTAGAGTTGAAATAGTGTTACCTTTTTCATCACTTGCTTTCGCTTGTCGATGGGTTGAGAGGTTTTGCAAGGATTTAAATGGGCATTGCACAGTATTTGATACACGATTGTCATTTGTGAAAGAAACTTGCAATACATTGAAAACTAGAACCATTATAATTACCAAGCATCGGAGGCGTATAACTAAACTGAATAACACAACCAAATCCAGTAGCTAATTATAATAAAAAGTACCAATGCTAAAAAGTAACCATTTGAACTATATAGTTGGCCAGAAAGTCCTAAATCACTTAGGAAGCAGAAAGAAAACAACAAAATTTTATGGAGCAACAACAACATTAGGTTAGATTGCCCTACTCATTCAACATCTTTAGGTTGGGTTAGCCTTACTCATTCGACTACCAGCCTCCGTACGCTGTTGTTGTTTGTTGCCCCTCTGTAGTTAATTTCCCTTTGTGTAAGCCTTAACTGACAGAAATTAGTTTAGAAGAAAGTGGAATTAGAGTTTTAATTAGCTACTGATACGAACGAAAACTTTCGACAATAGTTGCTGTGAAGGAAATTTACGATACATAGGAGAAGTCACAGTTAGTCAGGCGAAGGTCTCTAGGTGGTATAGACGTTTCAACTCCGGGATCTTACCCTCGATGATCAACCACGTTCCGGCCGACCATTAATCTTTGGCAGCAAGGCCTTAGTGGCAGTATTGAAAATTGAACCTTCTTCAAGCAGCCCTGATCTTGCGAAAGTTGTTGTAGAGTCATCCCATCATATTGTGCTGAACTAATTCTATCAAATAAATTTTGTTCACAAGAAGCCCCGATTGGATCCATATACCTCACCGAGACACAAGATGCCCGTAGAGTAGAGATTTGAAGCTAAATTCTCAACTACCAAATGAACGACCAAGTCTGGGGGTTAATTCTCACATCAGATAAGAAGTGGGTGTACTTGGTTAATCACGATCGGAAGAGGAAATAGGTTTAACCTGGTGAACAACCGGCATCCGTTCCAACACGGAATCAGCTTGTCTGGTGTAATTTTCAAGGTGTACCCTATTTCGAGCTTGTTCCACATGGTTTTGCCATAAACGCCTAACCGTAATGCTAGCAGCTAGACCCCGTGTACGAAAAACTAAAGAAGGTCTATCATGCTTTGATCAATCGATCAAAGCATGAAGTCACACACTGCTAGGTTGACTATGAAGTTCAAACAGATGGAGGGTGTTGAGATTTTCCACATCCACCATTTAGTCCCGATGCTGCTCCGAGTGACTATGGCTTATTCCGCTCAATGGCACACTTCGTCCGCAACCAGCGATTCAACACGTTTGATAGAGTGAAGGAAGCTTGTTTACAGTTTTTATTCAAAGCCGGCTGACTGGTGCCTGAGGCAGATTCGGATGGTGGCTGATCGCTGAAAGAAGATCGTAGAGGATGATGAACTTTATTGTGAAGAATAAATATTGGTGTTGCTCCATAAAACTTTGTTGTTTTCTTTCCGCTTCCTAAGTGAGTCAGAACATTTTGGCCAACCATATAGTTTGATGAAAAAATATTATTAAAATAACAATACCTCTCTCTTTCGAAATGAAAAATATTGATATCGTTTTGTTATCGTTAAATCTTTAAAATATTATCAACGGTTAATGTTACATAAATTCTCTTCATTCATTAAATATTTGTTTTTATTCGGGTCTGTTAAAATTGTCCTTTACTACATATTTTCAATATTTACAATGTGTAATACCAACCGACCCATCCTCTCTCTCACCTTGTTCTTTATAAGTTTGGAGAGCAGAAGACAAATCGAATTTAGTATAAAACGGTATAAAAGAGAAGAGCCGAATTTTAAAAGCTCGGGCCCGTATGTACTCCAAATTTAATACACACCCATCTTGAACAAGAAAAAAGTCAGTAAAAGAATTAATGTTATTATTGTACGAAGTGAGTCATTCACATTTAATTTCTTTGCGCGAGAAACTGACGCAAATCATGTTTGATACACCATTATTGAGAAATAAAACAAATGTCTCATTTAACCTCCTCGCAATATCTGACAATTGATGACCAATTAAATCGTTACGGGAACACCATAACTCTTAATTTCCTTATTTTTGTGTGATTTTATTAAATGATCATCACGTTTCTTCTCAAATCCGTTATTTTACTACTAGTTACTTGTATTCTGCCCAAATTTGTTCGTGGAGTGATTATATGGGGCCTACCTGCCCCAAACGGTTGGGTTCATGAGGTTTACTAAGACTACTCCTTGTTGCGAACTAATGAGAGCAACTTTCACACTTGGGCATCAAAATCATCTTAGCGACTATTTATGTAGTTGACTCTCTAGAAGAAGCCAGTGTTGAGGAAGGTGGGCATCGAATATGATCATCATGCTTTTATAATATTGTGTAGTCAAGGCATTGATTGCTGATACATACATTATATTCCTGAATTCACCCCCACCCCCTTTGCCATTACACTCGTCTATTATTATATTTTTAAACTTCCCTAAATCAATCATCGTCTGCTTGGCTGAAAGTTGTCGCGATTTTCTCATGTTTACTATATAAAAACGACCCCATTATTCTTAGGAAGATCATGTTAGTGAGATTTACGCCCCATCGCAGTCCCAGTGTCCTTCAATATTCTTGTTCTTTAGTTTTCCCCCTTATTCTTAGAAAGCTTTAAGCATCAATAACTTTCTTACTTTATTTTGTGTGATAGTAATTAATAATATAAAAGTGTGTTACTATTCAGTCTAATATACTGAAGTTTAGTTTAAAGACGGTATTTACAAACAGATTATTGAAATATTGTAAAAGGGAGAGACTATGTAGTAGTGAAAAATGGTGGGAGTTATAGTAATTATTAAATTAATAAATGAATACCTATTTAAATATAAATATTTCAGAATTGCTTGATTTCTATCCATAAAAGAAGGATAAACCTGAAAAAAATGCGACATTATATATGGGATCAAATTTTATCTGCATCCCTTGGTGATCCGGCGAGTACCTCATTCTGAGTCTTTACCAATTCCAATTTTCAGTGGATATGCTTCCTCCGAGCATGAAAATGATGTACCTGATATGGACGTCCACCGAATGGATTCAGAGTCTGCAGATTCATCATCAGATGCTGAACAGTAATTAGCTCATCACTGTTTTAATCAAGAGGATTGAATGACTTGATACGTGATTTGACGCTCTCCAAGAAAACTGCAGAACCTTTAGCCTCCAGGTTGAGTGAAAGACATATACTTGAAAGGTCGGTACGGGTATCATATTACCGAACAAGGGAGAGTAAATTTTTTAAGTATTTCTCTGAGGACAAACAATTTGTATACTGCCACGATGTTCCTTGTCTGTTTACCGAGTTGGGACTTGGCACCTATAGCTCTGCTGAGTAAAGACTGTTGTCGGATAGCTCCAAGCATATCCTCAAGTGTGTCCTTTTGCAAAATGCCAATGACTTTGGTGCAGTTCCTCTCGGTCACTCTGTCCATTTCTGAGAAACTCACAATGACATAAGAATGGTCATGGATTTACTTAAGTACTATGAACAAAATTGGATCATATGTGTACACCTTAAGATGGTCAACTTCCTCCTTGGCCAGAAGAAGGGATATACAAAGTTCCCATGTTATATCTGTATGTGGGACAGTCGAGCCCGTGACAAACACTGGTCCCCAAAAGATGGGCCAGTTCGGAAAACTTTGGAAGCAGGAATGCCAAACATTGTTAATGAGCCAATCGCAAGTCGAGAGAAGATCGTTTTCCCTCCACTTCATCTCAAACTACAAGGAGCTTCAAGAAGTAACAAGGAGAAACAAGGAAATAAAGTACCTTAGAAGACCTTACGGTCCATTCAATGAGGGTACTTTTGGACTAGCATTCGAGTGGGCACATTTATGCTCAAATGCTTTACGTCCTTAAACGGCCATTTTTCAATACCCTGTCTAGTCTTGACTTGCACTGGTCAACATATTCACTGTTGACAACTTCCACTGGAAGTGCGTTCCAACTACCGCAGATACTGTACGTGAAAAGATTCCACATAGATCGCGGTTGTAACGCTTAAGTTCAGGTTTAAAGCCGTGATTTCTTGTTCTGCTCTCAACAATTGTGAAAATATTCCTGTAGTCAACATTGTCGGACCCTCGAAGTATTTTGAAAACTTCGATGAGCTGACAACGCAGTCTACGGGTTTCCAACGAGAACAGATCTAATTCCCTTAATTTATCTTCATAACTTTCACGTCTGATAGAGGAAATCAGAGGAATAAGAGGATAAAAATTACCCTAGAAGAACTTACAGTCCATTCAGAGCGGGTACCTTTGGACTAGCAGTCGAGCAAGCACAGTTCTGCTCAACAGCTTACATGCCCAAACGGCCACTTTTTAAGACTTTGTCCAGTCTTTAGTGTAACTGATCAACAAAATTGCTGTTAACAACTTCCACTGAAAGTGCGTTCCAGCTACCACATATGCTGTATGTGAAAAAATTACCACACATATCACGGTTGTAACGCAGTATGTCAAGGCGTTGAGCACTGACAATGATTGTTTTCAGTATATAGTATCGGCGTTCCTGCTTTTATAATACAAAAAAATAAAAGCAAGAGTATTTGATGGTCCCAAATCCAAAGACTTCTCAGTGATTCTAGATTCGTGAACACCATGGGTGAAAAAGAGAAGGCAGCCTGGCTCTCATTTTCTACCGTTGTTCGTAACTTCTTGGGAAACAAAAAAAAGCGCATAACTACGAGGATATGGTTACTAATATTTTTTAGCATCTCTTGATCTGGGATGCAACATGAGTGTGAGGCTGCATTTCCTAAATAGTCACCTCGACTGATTCCCAGAAGAGGTCCTCCAACCTGATGTACGGTCATTAATAAATTAGCATCTATTTGATTATAGTATTTGTAATCCTAATGTGTAATTCACGTTTCTTCTCATATACAATGAAATGTTTGTGTAAAAAACTTGCTCTACTATAAATAACGCAAAAGGATGATTCAAAATTACTTCAGGGTATGATGATAGCCGTGATAAAATGAAAATTATTTTATAATATTAGTTATTGATATTAAGAAAAATCTGTAGTATTTAGAGAGAATCTGATTTCAGATTTGAATTCAGGATGC
Source organism: Ceratothoa steindachneri (assembly GCA_963969495.1). Lineage (NCBI taxonomy): Eukaryota > Metazoa > Arthropoda > Malacostraca > Isopoda > Cymothoidae > Ceratothoa > Ceratothoa steindachneri. Next base: position 142,176,489 of record OZ018323.1, on the reverse strand, counting down.
TCGAATTAGGTAGGAAAATTTACTTTTGTCAATTCACCAAATACATTGTTCCCGAGTGTAATTGATCGCTAACCATTATTTATTGAGCTTTTGTTCGCCATAATTCCTTTCTCATAGATTTTACATACACTGGAATTAAACTACATATGCGAATATAAATCTCTCTTTTATTGGAGATTAGTATACTAAGATTCTGATCGCCCAATCTCTTTCAAATGTATTCCAATTGTCTTTTCATATAACATACAATCAAAAACCAAGTGTCAAATAAATCCCCTTTATAATCGAGCTTTAGTTTACCGCCTTTGTAAACTTTACTACCAAAATTGATCTTCTCGATAGGAAATCCAATCTAAAGAAAACAAACAATGTCGTAAAATGAAATGCAGTTACTTCTTGAACTCAATAACAGGAAATTCTCCTCTCAAAAACATTCACCACTATATCTATAAACATCCAAAGATACATAACTTGTTTTCGATGTTATATAAAGTTGCATTATAAGAGTGAAATAGCGAATCCGTAGATTTCTCTTCACACCAAAAGGTCTTGAAATAATACTTTTGCGAGGTAGTATAGGAATTAGATTTCTAAGGACGATCAGGAATCGGATATTTGTTATTTAAATATATTTTCCCATCGTAAATAAACTCCGTTTTAGCATATATGTGGGCCTTTGCCATTACCGCCATATCTAATCTAAACCAACAATATTTATCTCACGAAAGTTGTCGAATTTTGAGCTTTGATTTCTTTTTTTCCTTATATTGATTTCAGATTCAATTTACTTTCTAAGTTTTTGGTGAGATATTGAATTTTAGGCTCCTGGGTCCTATAAATTGATAATTACAATGAAATTTCTTGCAAAATGAAGATATGAAAGGTCAATTTTATTATTTTAAACGTTACCCGATTCTGGCTCAGATATAAGATATTCACAAAGATCTTATTTATAAAACGACTAAATGGAATCCATAGGAAGCTAAATATATTCGATTATTAATCAAATAAATCCATTCTTTCACTCCACATAGATTTAGTAACAAACTTGAGAATTCTGTCTAAGTAATGAAATAAGTAAAAGCTCGGTATGGCAAAGTATCTCACGATAGACATGATTATATTTATTTAACAAACAAATATACAATTACTTCGAATACCTTTCCACCTCGTTATCCTCGTAAATTACTGGATTTGGTTCGACCGATAAGAAATGCCAAGGATTCGTTCGGATTCCAAAATTGCAGAGGAGGATTCTTAACATTTCTTTCGTCTCGAGAAAATCCGCGGATGTCTTTCCTTCAGGAGATAACACGAAAAGGCTGCCTCAGGAAATATTTTAGTAACAAGATAGCACGTGGTTGTTCATTGAAATTTTGATCCTCTCTTTGACGGTCAGGGTTTAGGGGTAGATCATCAAGAGTGAAGAAAAAGTGTGAAGATCCAGGCCAATTTACCTTAAAAATAAGCTAGCAAAAAAGTAAACATGATGAGATCAAATGAAAATCAAAGGGGCATTGTCCCAGAAGAAGAAATTATGGAGAGTGGAAATGTGCGAAATGTTCATATTCTGGACAGTCGAAAGATGAAACTACTTGGTACGTTTGTGCTTTGGATTTGTTTGGTGCTTACTTTCTTGTTTTGACTAAGAGCCTGAGTTTGCTAACACAAAATGCGAGACAGGAACATTAACAGACGCAGTGACGAGAAAATTAACAGACGGCGAGACAAGAACACGAACATACGACGAGAGAGGAAGACAAACAGGGGCAAAATGGGAACACAAACCAAAGCAGAGTCTGGAAAACTACCAGGTGGCGATATAGGAACACAAACTAATGGCTAGACAGAGACAGAAATAGACAGTGAGATTGGAAAACAAATAAACGTCGAGACGGAACTTAAACACTTTGCGAAGAAAACCTTGTATATAAAGCTAGCCTGAGTCTACTGTAATCCTGTTAATCAGTCACTTGGACGGGCAGTGGTGTGATCACGATATTCTAATAATAATAATAATATAATAATAATCAAAATAAAAGAAGCAATATCATATATCAAGATTTGTTTTCATTTGTGGATCCTTGGAGCTCAATCGTGCGGCATGTTGGTATGTCTAAGTTTCTTTTGCTTCTAGGTGAACGAGTCGAACCTTACTATATATTTTAAGGCCAAAAAAAGAGATCATTCAACAATTAGCTATGAAATGAAGAAGTTCCTACTATTTTAATCAATCTTCGAGGTTAATCTATTTCCAATAGGCAGATAATGTCAGATCCGGTGTACCTTTGACCATTGAAGAACCTTCAATGTGCTTTTACACGTGGCTGAGGAGTCTCCCTCTGTTGCTAATGGCTCTGATCGCATCTGAGGCCCAATTCGAATGCGGCTCACCGGAAGAACCTAGTCATACCCTGGGTTTTAAGATTGGAATACTCCGAGAGTTTGGTCTAGCTTTCGGGTATCAAGCGCTTCTGGTTCTGCTCCCAAAGTTTGTGGTCATCAGTGGTCATCAGGGTGAGCAGTAAAATTGATACAAAGATCTGTAGTTTATAATGTGATGGCCAGAAACTCACTTTATTCATGATCACTTTTCGTTGGCAGGAGGGTGAAGACGGATGGTCAGCATAGTTTTGTCTTGCGATAGGTCAAGGAGAGACAAGCAGCTTAAATTTCTCCAATCCCTGTCTATATTTATTTGTAGGCTTGTTCTCTTCCAAGCTACCTGGTCTTTTGTACACAATGCTAGTGTATTTCTTACATGAGGCTGGTATTTTCGTGGGAGATCTTTGCCATATCTGTCTTCATTGTCGAATCCTCTCTGCAACACACACCCAATTTTACATAGATTCTTCCTCTTCTTTATGATCACTGTTCAAGAACGCTAGCTTGAATCACTCCCGCTAGTTTTGTTTACTTTTTAAAAAAACCTTCATAGGAATAATTGATTTTTAACCATCAATTTCCAAAAACCAAGATTAGAAAAATGAAAAAAAGACAAACTTTTCAACCCCTTTCCCTATATTTTCTACTCATTGCATAGGTTCTTCCCTCCTCTCCTCTTTTACTAGATCACGCCTCATTCATGAGCCAATTTGAAACCAGGCTAACAGTGGCATCGGCAGGTTAATTAAGAGCCCAAACTGATAAGAATACATGTATTTTTATCAGATCACGCTGGCTAGTAATCCTTCAGACTGCTTTGAAACGAGGATCTTTTAATTAACTCGTAATTACGAATCTGCTCTGCGAGATCTCACTAAATTTGGAGCAGATAAAGATAAAACCAAAGCGTTTTCGCCTCCTTTTTTTGTGAAGTGCTTCATCGGCGTTTCGCTCGATAGTGCCAATTGAATGTCCCCAATCACACTATGTCTCTCATTGGATAAATATACATAGTTTCTCATCATTCCTCAATTTGAAATTAATACATATTTTAGATTGATAACGAGAACAAAATAGAATGAGGAAATCATTATATTCGAAGATATGATACCAAATCCTTATATATGTATTCCATTGCCCCACCAGTTTCCCAGCAGTGTACCAAGAACCCACATCCTCGAGCGATTCTTTATTATATCCATTGCGAAAGCCACTTTAGTGAGGCAAACGGTCCACCATATTCTCAACCGTAGCCGCTATCACTTTGACCATATATAAAGAAATACACTTTTCAAAGCTCCAGCTTTGGCTTCCCATGATAATATTAAAATAGGAAAAATATAAGTTCAAAATACGTAGGTTTCACCGTCAATGTACGAAAGGCACTCAACAAAGTTGTGTGATGTCTAATTTACTTTCAGGATAGTCAGGGAAAATTTATGTTCAGTTTTGACAGAAAATTTATACAATTAAACCATCTGAGATATAGTATTTTAGGGTATTAAAATAGGTTTGGTTTTTAATATAATGGCTACATACCTAAAATTTAAGGGTACTTTTGGGAAAATTTTATGATCAACCGGGCGAGATTCATCATAGCCAAAGTATTTTGGACCAACATCCAATAGCCAATTTTTCATGAGATTTTACATTAAGACATTGGTCTCTCAGAACTGATTACTTTCAGGGTAATCAGGGATAATTTACTTTTCATAATCTCTTCTTGATTATGAAAATTCCCCTTCATTAATTGAAATAAATCCTGGACTTCTATGTTCAGTTTTAATTGCATATTTGATTTCATTATAATTATAGTTCACTTATTCATGTATAATTTATAGATTAATATTATTATTCTACACTAATAAAGTCAAAATAAAAAAAATTACCCTTTGATTAAAGAATGTTTACAATTCACTCCAGAATAATTACTAATAGGTTGAAGTTGGTTTGAAAAATAATTGTGCCTTAGGTTTTTCCTTTTTAATTTCTTTTTATTCTAAAAACATTTCGTTGCCTCTGAATCAAAATCCTGATATTAATCGGCTAAGCAGCAAAGTCAAATGACCAAGGCACAATGTTTATTAAGGTAGAATGAAAGTCATTACCTCAGCCAAAATTCCTTTCTTCCTTTCTGAAAAGAGAGTAATTCTTCGAAATCTTCTAGTTACTACTCTCCTTTTACTTTCTTCATTACGATAATGTGATAAAGCAAAATCTCGGTCACAGCACTTAGGGCTAATGCATTTTTCTCTAGTGGTCATCGTTTGCTCTTCAGTTTTGATTATTTTTCAAGACGTTTTCGTACTCTCACACCTCATCCACTTAGCGTAATGATCCCGTTATGGGTGTGAAGAGAGACTGCTTCTCTTCAAAATTCTCTAGACAGTACGCTATTAGTCATTAAATATTTTTAATCAACTTAATATAATAAATTGTTAGATAGTAAAATAAATAAATAGAGTTGATATATTTTTTCTGTTAGCTTGCATGATTCTTCGTCAATTAAAAACCAAAGCCTACCTCTCGTCTGCAAGTACATAAACTTGAAAGCTACTGTTGACGTGGTTGCAATATACATAATTGACTTGCTAACGATTTAAATATTTCAGACGTATCGATTTATTTCATAAATATATATTATAAATAAATTGGTCTTACCACCAAATTGTTCAGCCGGGGCCAATATTTTTCGCACACCTCCTCTATTATTTGAAATTAGAAAAATGCAAGGTCGTAAAGATATGTATATAACAGCAAAATTAAGAGGAATAAATAGCATTAAGTTATTTATGCCCCAATAATTTAACAATAATTACAAATGTCGTAGAATTGCTCATAGTCCGATCCAATAATTATTCTAGTCCTTGATCTGGACACGACGCTTTTGTTTAAGTCGATGGTTTTGAGACCCTATGACTCAATCTACGATCATTATATATATATATATATATATATATATATATATATATATATATATATATATATATATATATATATATATATATATATAGGCTTTAATTCCTACTCAACGTGGGAAGGCTGGTTAGAGGTGGGTTGTGCCACGGCCAAGATTCTCACTATAAAAATCACCCTTGTTACTGGAGGGAGGTTTGGGATTGTTGAATTCTAAGAGGGCATAAAACAGGTTGAATAAATTAAAGTCTTGCCAAGGGTACGTCAAAAGGAGGAGCCACCAAATAAACACACGAACAAAAATAAACTTTACTTTACACCAAAATAATAATTAGTAGTAATAGTTTAACGGGCATTTAGGTAAATAAGGATTAAATATTAAACACAGATTAGTCCGGGTTGACAGCAATTATAAATAATAATATCAGAGAATGACTCACTTGAATCTCTTTAAAAAAAGAGGGGAGGATAACACTAACGTTAAGCGCCTAGATTTATAATGACTCAATGGGAGTATCAATCACTGTTAATTAAATAGGTAATTTAAGAATAGAGAGACACTGGGTTTACAGATTAGCATTAATTGTGATGGATTGGAGAGACGACTACTCAGGTCCAGACGGGGTGGTTCGGGTGGCGTTAACACGAGTTCTCGGGGAGAGGGGAGATAAGACGACGGGTTTGGGGCTGCTGACTGCAGTTCCGGTTAGCCTACTCCGAACTGGATGTGACACTAACAAATAGTTACTTCCAGTAACTATTTGGATGTTCCTTTTTTCTTTCTCAAGTTACGTTGAGCAACAGAGCATATTATTCTAGCCCCAGACTCTGCGGGGCGAGATTTGCCTCAGGGACTCTTTGAGACAGCGACCAGGTTGACTCAGCAGGCGCGCGTTGTCAGTCGATACGTTACGGCAACGACTCTCGCTCAACGTGAGGATTACGCGAGTAGGTCAGGAACACTTCTGCTGAGGGATGAACGGCGTTGCCATTTATACTGCGGACTGTGTGAAATCGAGAGAGAGATTCCCTATACGACAATTCGCTTATCGCGGCGCCTTCTGGACAATCTCCTTGGTATCATAAACAAGGCAAATAGAATTTAAGCTTCTCTGTGAGATAGGCCTTCTTCCGTCATACTTCCTGTCGCCTGTTGGGGGACGGGGGGGGCGCGGATAACGACTTAGATCAAGGGGAAGGCGGAGGAGAGCGGTAGAATGTCGACGGAGGGGGGGGGGGAGGAGACGAAGGTCAACTCAGACGACAAATCTCTTTCGTTTCCACGATCGCCTGGCGGCATATGAGTGTGTACGTTCCATACACTCACAACAAAAGTGAAAAGATGTATCATCAACAACATAAAAAGATAGCAGATGAGGCTCTGTGAAGATTACATCAACACCAAACTAATACAGGGATCTCAGTAACATGTCTAAAATCTCTTAGCAGTGATAAGAGCATTTATGTATAAAGGCATGCTCTCTCTAAGAGGAGGCAACACCCGAATCAGAACTTTTTGTCATTATTATAGTAATATCAGATTCTTTTGACCTTGAATATTATATTAATCAACAAATATGTTCTTTTATATGAAGAAATTTTGAGTGTAACGTACCCATACTAATACTAAGAATTGCTACATTTAAAGAGAATCCCAATTTTAGTTAGTTCAACAAAAGTTATATACAAGCTTATGCTTTTATTTTGTTTTCCAGATGTATTAGACTAATGAATACAAAACTATACCAATATATTTATAGATATACCCGAAGTATATGAAAAGTTCAAGTGCCTGAAAGGTTTTGGCCGCGGAGGTACTCTGTTTGAGGCCTTCTATTTCTTATTGGAACTTACTAATCAACTACTGTTGGAAACAATGTGGAGAAAATGAACTCTGCCCGTATCACTCCTTTTTTTATTTGTATCCTATTGATTACCGAGAGAAGCCTAATGATTATGTTTTATGTAGCTACATGGAAGGCAATATGTAAAGGCAGTGTGAAAGAATGCCCACGAAGGAGCACCGTGAGAGGAAGCCCCCTCGGAAATGCCCCTCTCTTCTTTCAAGACCACGTGCGCCTAGCGTGAGAATTTTAGAAAGTTCGAGAAAGAATCAGTCCTTCGCTGGATCACCCGTCATAGCTTTTGGATGCCACTCATCCCCACCCCCTTCCCCTGCGATAACACCATGCGCAGCCACATTAACCCTAACCCAATATCACGAAGCAATTTTCACTGTCTGGACCGAATCGTTATCATGAAATGTGTTTGCATAGACTGGCGCCAAGAATCCTCTAGGAACCGCCAGGCCCCGAGGCGTCTATCGGACCAGCCACGGGCTATATAACCGGAAGCTCACCATTTATAGAGGAGATTAAAAGCCCACCATTCACTCATTTCAGACTGCTGTCTGTTTCTCGTGAACCCCTGTAACCCGTCGTCAAGTCGTCGTACTTCATCGAAGATCCCGCCGCCAGCAGATCTACCTTCGTTAAGCTTTGGCCCCTGCTCAAAGGAAAGCTATCGAGCCCCATTCTACCCGGAGAGTTGTGCAACCCTCTCATCTTCACCACCCCTTCAAGATTCCCGTTCTTTCGAGAATGAGACTCTCTGTCGATCTGCAGAATCGTCTCGAGTTGAGATTACGTCTCTGTGGGGCAAAGAAAATTTTATTCTTCATCACGAAGTAATCCAACCCCATCTTCGAGTCCTCCTCGCTAGGACTCCCCGATGTATTTTCTTGAAAACCTGCGCTCTTGTCTTCCACCACCCCTCTAATTCACCCGCACTTGAAGGTAAAGAGATCTTGTATGGTCATTCCAAGATTACCTCATTAATATTCACCTAAATTCATTTAACTACCTTTATTAAGTAATTTGTTCACCCATTTTGTGTATATATATATATATATATATATATATATATATATATATATATATATATATATATATATATATATATAACTTGCCGCCTTTTGTTAAATATATAAAAGTTATATTTTGGGGTAATGTTCTTTATATATCCTTTGAACTGCAACTTGGCATGCCATTAGTCAAAACCCGGTCAACCGTAAATCGCACTCTTTATTAATCGCCCCAGAACATATCTCAAGCGGCCTCTGTTCAGCTGTCTATACGTTCTTGTGTACGAATCTGTGCGCTGAGCTAGTCTACAAAGGCATACTCGACAGGCAGTGTTGCTTATCCCTTGTTTCTGTAATGATCTCATAGTCTGCCCCATCATGAAGACAGGTGTTTGTACTTGTTTGTTCACTGCAATAATTATTCTCTATCCAGCTAATGATCACATATACCAGGCCTGAGCAATTATTTTTCTTAGTAATCTCATCAAATTTGCTTAAAGCAACTTGGACCCAATTAAAATAATTCAACCATTTTTTTCAATATAGGATAGATACTACCCTATATCTTCATGTTAATATTTATTTATTCTGTACACATTCAAAGAGGAGGCAATCTCCTAATCAACTTTCTTGGGAGTTCAGGCGAAAAGGACAGCTTGCCATTTATTTAATTTCTCAGTTTAGAGGCGCCCAGAGTTGTGTTGAAATAAATAGAAGATAAAACAAGGGTAGATATTAGCGCTAAAGCTGCGTTCTAAAATACTTGGTTGTGAAAACGAGAGAATAAAATGTTAAGGTATTTATAGCTTTCTAAATTTATCTTATCAAATACCTGATGACATATTTACTATAGTTACATCTGAAACCTGCTTGTTTCGCGATTTGGTTGCAATCAATCGGTTGTGTCATTGTTAAGTAGTTCTCTTTCTCCCCATACAACTGTCCTCTTACAATTGAATAGAGTGGCTATAGTCCGTTTTCTTTTCCTGCTTTTGCTTTCCGATGATTAAGAAGTTTTGCAAAGATTTAAATGAGGATTGCACAGTACTTGATGCAAGATTGTCAATTGAAAGCAACATGCAATGCGTAGACAACTAGAAAGATTATTAATGTATGGCACGAGAGGCGTAAAACAACGAAATACCCGAACTATTTTCAGTAACTAATTTGTATAAAGAGCACCAATGTTTATAAGTAAACACTTGATCTACCTTGACGAAAGCGGATTCATTGAAATAACAATACTCCTCTCTTTCGCAAATGAAAAATATTGATCGCGTTTTTTATCCTTAAATTTTGTAAATATTTTCAATGTCTAATGTTACCGAAGGCTGAGCAACATATCTCTTATATTGTAGTTACTTCATATTTACTATATTTATAATGGGTAATACCAACTGAGCCGTCCTCACCGCCATCTTGGTCTTTATAAGTTTGGTGAGCAGAAGACAAATAGAATTTGGCATTGAACAGATTTTGGACGCTTTCTCTTGTTTAAGGACTAATGGTAGTATTTTACGAACTGAATTATTTACATTTAATTTCTCTCTTTTGAAACTGACGATAAAGAGGGATCATGATCATTAGAACTCCGTAACATTTTGTGATTTTATTACTATACTTTTACTGTAAGATTTTCAGTTCACTAAATGATTATCAGATTTGCTCCCTAAAAAGTTATTTTACTATTAGTTACCTGTATTATGAACAAATTTGTTCACAAGGAATCATTAAATGGGCCATGCATACCCCAAACGATTGGCTTCCTGAGGATTACTAAGGTCATTCCTTGTTTTAAAAAATGTGGTCAGTTTTCCCAATTGAGCATCAAAATCAGCGTGGCGACTCTTCAACTGGCTTTCTAGAAGAAGCCAGTGTTGAGGAAGGTGGGCATCAAATATGATCATGATGTTTTTATAATATTGTATAGGTCAAAGCATTGATTGCTCAAACATACAGTATATTCCTAAATTCATCCCCACCCCCTGCCCTTCCCCTCGTCTATTATTATATCCTTGAACTTCCTTAAATCAACCAGCGTCTGCTTGGCTGAAAGTTATCGCCATTTTCTTATGGTTACTACCGAGAAACGGTCCCGTTATCTTTATAAAAGTTATGTTCATGAGATTTGCACTCTTTCGCCGCCCAAGTGTCCCCCATTATTCTCTTCTTTAGTTTCCCCCGTACAATCTTAGCAAATTTTCGGCATCAATAACTTTTTGTGTCCTGATCACCAAATTCCTTTCAAATGTCTCCCAATTGTCTTTTCATATAACATACAATCAAAAACTAAGTGTCAAATAAATCCCCTTTATACTCGAGCTTTAGTTTACCACCTTTGTAAACATTACTCCCGAAATTTGTCTCTTCGATACGAAATCCAGTATAGAGCGACCGAATGATGTCGTAAAATGGAATGCAGCTGCTTCTTGAACTCAATAAAATGAAATTGACCTTTCAAAAACATTACCCACTATAATTATGGACATCTGAAGATACAGTCTTGACATAATACGTGTGAGAATCCAATTTCTAAGGACGATCAGGAATTTGATATATATTATTGTGGCCTTTGCGGAATGGTGGTGATGGCTATTACTTCCATATCTAATTTAATTTTTTGAAAAGTGATGAGTTTAGAAATTGAATTTGTTTGACATTTATTGAATTTAGATTTATTTTGGTCAAGTTTTTGATTCAGGTTTTCGGTCAGAGATTAAATTTTAGCCTCTGTTGCTCTATATTTCCTAATTACAAGGAAAATTTCTCGCTTACTTAATATATGAAAGGTCATTTCTAAGATTTGGAGACGTTCTCTTTGGTAAAAAGTTACCCGATTCTTGCAAAGATCATATTTAGGGACGGGCTAAAGGGATTCTAAAGGGAGAGAGAAAATAATATTCGTTTATTAATCAAAATAAATCCATTTTATAATTCCATATAGATTTAGTAACAAAGTTGAAAGTTCTAAACTAAGAAATGAAATAAATAAAAGCTCGCTATGGCAACGGATCTCATGGTAGACATGTTCATGTTCAATTAGTCCAAGAATGTTTCAACCCTGGTATCCGTATAAATTAGCAGCTTAATTCCTTGCGCAGGTGACACTGAGAGGATGCGTCAGAAATCTTTCGGTCACAAGATAGCGCGTGGTTGTGCATTGAAAATTTGAGCTTCTCTTTGACGGAAAAGTGTCAAGATCCTGACAAATTTAATATAAATATAATTAGCAAGTTTAAATAAGGTGAGATCTAGTACCATCTTATCAGGGAATGGCATTCATCAATAATCCTATTTAGAGTTTTAATCTATTTACATATTAAAACATGAAAAGTGAAAACTGAATAGCATTGTCCAAGAATGAGAAATTAGGGGGAGTGAAAATGTACAAAGGTTCCATATTATAGATAGACGAAAGATAAAACTACTAGCTGCGTTAGTTTCTCAGATTTAGTCGGTGTGTAAGTACTTGTTTTGAGTAACACAGAATCGCAGACTAGAAATATAACAGGTAGCAATACAGGAAAAAATCAGACGCCGTAACAGGAACACAAAGAGACGGAGAGAGAGGAATACAAACATACGGCGAAAGTGGAAGACAAACTGGCCGAGATAGGAGCACTAATCGAAGCCTAAACACTAAAACTAACAGGCAGCGATATAGGAACAGAAGTAGGCGGAGAGACAAGAAGACAAAGTGATGGAGAGACAGAGATAGAAGCAGATGGTGAGAGTGGAAAACAAACAAAGGGCGGGATGGGAATCTAAACACTTTCGGAAGAAAACATTGCGTATAAAGCCAGCCTGAATCTGATGTAATTCTGATGGTCAGTCAATTGAACGGCAGAAGGGGCTGTTATAAGGATGTGTTAATAATAAGCAGAATAAAAGAAGACAATTCCATCTATCGAGATTTTATTGCTTTTGTGGCTCTTTGGAGCTCAATAGTACAACGTGTTCCTATCTCTGAGTTCCATTTGCTTCAAGTTACTCTAGGCGATTCTTACTATATATTATAAGGCCCCAAGAAGTACGAATTAGACAATAAAATACGAGATAGACGAGATTCTGTTATTTTCAACAATCTTCGCGTTTAAACTATTTCCAATAGACAGATAAGGTAAGATCTAGGGTGCTCTCGATCATTGAGGGATCTTCATCCACCTGATGATACACTCGGTTCAGGCGTCTCCCTCAGCACCAGCGGCTCTCATTGCATCCTCTGCCAATCTCAATGTCGGCCCACCGGAAGACTACAGTCATACCGTTAGGAATTTGGGTTTATGGCTAGAACAGTCCTCCATGAGCTTGCTCTAGATTTCGCACACAAAGCGCTTATGGTTCTCCCTTAGACTCTTTGTTGCCTCGCTTCGGCTCCTAAAGTTTCTATAAAGAAGGAGTATTTAGTTAGAGCATTTTGTGGGTTCAATTCGTGTCATACTGGATCCGTGTCAATGTACACGGAAGACTCTAACTACCAAGATGCGGTTGACATCTATACCGTATAATCTTTGCTAGAAGACAGCGGCGCTCTAACAGGCGCTGCATTTATATTCACGGGCGAGTTGTTAACAATATATTGCTCGTTTCTAAGCCTGGAGTATGATCTATAGCGAATCACAAAGTGCCATAGGTACTCTCGGTCCATTAGGATCTGCCGTCACCCTGGTTCGTGGTATTCGTGACCCCACGCTTGCCATGAGGCGGATGGATATCGAGAGTATCTTCTTTTAGTTTCATTGAGATGTAGGCTTTACTAAGAATGAGAGGACTGATAAAGCGTCAAAGAGGTTGGGTTTTTTCATTATATTTGATTTACTTGCTATTGGATGCATGCTCCGGCACTTGGGGCTGGCAAGACTCCTTCTGACGACGGACGATCCCTTATTCATTTTGCCTTATTTCTTTATTTGCTGGTGTTGGTTTGTTTTTGGTGTTTTTTTTCGTTATTCTGTTTTTTTTCTTTTGTATTAATTTTGTCTTATAGTAGACTACCTCTTTTCGGCTACTATTTCCGTAGGAGGAGGTCACCCGAAAGGCACTTTAAAAAAACAAAATCAACAACACCTAATGATATGTCATCATATTCAAAAAGAGGTTTGAGCCTATTTTCCCATCGTGCACGATTGAGTGTTGTTTTGCATGACAAGATTAGTTTACTCGTTCTGAACGATTAGTTCTCTCCTTCTTGCGACGAGTAAAAGGAGAATGATCCGTTTTAGCGGCACTTAACGAGTCGGTTACTTTCCTTATCGAGAGATATACCCCCAAATCTACTATGTCAAAAACTCTTAACTAAGATGACGTCCCACGCCTTTCTTTCTAGTACTTTAAGTGAGAATGATAAGTAAAATTACCTTATAGAAAAGGAGGCGTCAGGAAAGAGACCTCATTTCTAGGTGGGATGCTGGTTTGCTCTCATAACACTAGCCAACAAACTTTAACTTTGTCTCTGCTACTTGAGTAAATGTTGTTGTAACTACATAATTTTGGTGCGCTGATTCCAAATCTGTGCTCAGATTTCCTAAGGTTCCTGAGTTATGTAACTGGGCTATATTGCTCACTTTGTCACCTTGGATCAATTAATGATATAATTATTACGAGTTTGACAGGAATGAGACGTTTCTGGGCAAAGGTTTGGAATCGGCGCCCTATATTTGGCATTATGTACGCCCATTTGCAGATCCAGACAAGATATCTATTACCTAGTATAAAAGAGGTAGTACTCACCTAACTATTAATTTCTTTCAAAATGTTTGAGATTTTTGTTCTTGCGCTTTTACGTGGATATAGGATCCTACCGTTGTAGGAACCAGCAGTAGTCACCCATCATGTTTTCGTTGAAGCGGCCTTGATACCTGCTTTGCATCATTGCGTTATCTCAGTGGAACCTTTCCCCATGTTCGTCACTAATATTACCCATACTAGATGGAAATAAATCTAGATGAGAATGCAAGAAATGCATCTTAATAGACATCCAAAACCCCATTCGTTGATAGGCCTTTACCATGTTGTCCACTAGTTCTTCATAGTTTTCAGCCCTATGATTACCAAGTAAGCTCTGCACTGGACAAATGAATCCCATGCTGCCACCTCAAGTGGAGTTAGTTTATTTCTGAACTCCATGTCACGTATCAATTCTCTGATCCCCGGCCCTACAAAAATGCCAGCTTTAAGTTTAGCATCGGTTTTCTTTGCAATAAATTTCTCTTTGAGATACTGGAATGCATCATAATCATAGGCCATTGCTTTAACAAAATTCGCGATAAGGCCAAGTTTGATATGAAGTGGTAGAAGGTAAATCTTCTGTGGATGTACCAAAGGCTATGCTTCACATTGTATCGGGCAACTATATGTTTTACTCCTTCGGGCCACTTTTTGACAATATAATGATTCCTGCTGTCACGGCTGTTCCATAGGCATAAGAAGCACATATTCTTTGTTTATCCTAGCTGTAGTCCCCAAAATAAAGAATTTACCTTTAGATTACCATATATATTACACTTATAATGCGAGTAATAAACACCTTCTAAAATAAATTTCATTGAGTCATATGTCTCTATCATCTCAACAATGAGTGCGACCGGAATTGAATGTTTTTTGTTACCATTATGTAGCAACACATCTTTGATCTAGCAGTGCTTGCATCGATGAATAGTCTCCATTCATCAGGTAAATGCTCGTTTCCTAGCTGAGTCATGAGGCCATTAACATCAGTACAGAAACAAGCACCATCATCTTCTTTATAGAAGGCAGCTAAGGCCTCATGGAGTTGATGGAAAGTAGATATTTTTGCACCGTCCTCTAGAAAATCCATTGCTCTAGTCTGGAGCCCAACAGTTCTGCGTTCTCCTTTGACAATGAGAAATCCCTCACCAAATCATTCAATCTTTCTTGATTTATCAACTGGAACTTCTTTTCCTTAGAATCATCCTCATACATCTCATCGTCATTTTTATCCTACTCTTTAGGCGATATATCATCTTTTTTAACTGCACTAGCTGATGGAGTAACTGGAATTGGCATTTCCATATTATAGGGGACTGGTTTTATAGCTGACTTATAATCTGGATATACAATTTTTGACTTGTTCTTATTTGAGAATCCCGCAATATTTGTCATACAAAAGTAGCAATTAAAAATATGATTTGTTGGCTCACGCCACACCATTGGTACAGCAAAAGGCATACCCTTCCGTTTGCCATTTAACCAGTGTATGAGCCCCGTATAACACACAGTATAATATTTGTAAGGTGCCCAGGGCTTGTCTCGCTCACCAACTTTACAAAACCAAATTAATAATTGTATGCAGCTTTCACTCTTTTAGCTAAATTTTTCAGCTGGTTGCTTGGAGTATATCTCCCACAGATATAACAAAAGTCGTCTGGGCTATTTATACATCCTCACTGATTTATGTTTTTAACTTAGTTTGTATATATCCTTTTATATACTTTTGTACAATCTTATTTAATTTACTAATGAATCGAGAGATAAATCTGTAAAAATGCAATTAATCACTGTATGTAAATACAGTTTCAACACCACTACTATAATGGATAAATTTGACAACGTGATAAAGCAGGAGTGTAACATGAGAACCAAACACATCCTCTCACTACGGTAGCCAAAGAAAAACTGCTCATATGTGTAACTAAAGAGTATATGTGTAACTCAGGAACTTTACGCGCTAGAACACTTCTGATTACAGATTCTGAATCAGCATACTCGATTCAGTATAAATCACAAGCTAATACCCAAGTAGCAAAATCATTGTTGACTAGTAAATTGATAAAATATCGCGTTTTATGTTTAAATCAAACATGTTTAGAAAATCAGAATCGATACTCCACAGAGACGAAGATTCTAGTTTCATTTAAAAGTTTTGGTGTGCAAAACCTCGAGAAAAAGACCGTCACGTTTTTACTCTTTCGAGGTTGCAATGTCCTGCTTGTGGTTTTCAATCCTTGGCTAAATTACATAACACCACTTGTCATCCTAGTCTATGTAGAATGATAAACTTCGTGTGCACGCAAATCTCCTCTATTCCGTAGACGATATAACAAACTTGTTTTTACATTACACTCTATGCCGACTTTAAGACGCGCTTAAGGTTACCACTTTCTTGACTTTAAAAGACCACCTAAATATACCTCTCGGGGTCGTTAATTACCTATTGTAATCGCTAAATGTTCTCCTTTCATGTCTTCCTATGCAAAGGTATGAAATCATGTAATTGCATTCCTTGTTTGAGCCAACGCTTTTCTAAGTTTTGATTAGCAGCTAAATTTATTTGCTGCAGGGAACCTCAATCATCTTTAAACAAGGTCGTGATTTTCTACATCCTCATTATGTTATCATCCCGTTGACTAATGGTGGAATCGGTCATTGTTAGTGACCGATTCAAGTCATGAAATTACTCAAACGATCAAGGTGATGTTCTTTCACAGAATGCAATATTCGAACTTTGCTTACAACAGCTACAAATATTTATCTACATGAGTGGATATTCAACTACCAAATATGAAGATCATTTATATACATTATCCCACTATGGGTTTCTGTTAATTGACTGGTTATTTTAAAGCAAAAAACTGGTAGTCTAAGATTGAACCTTGTAACGATGAATCAAAATTAACCATAACCAAATCTTAGTACGCCTATGTTCGTTATCTGGATCGCCAATATTCTCGTATCATGAACAAGATAAGACGAGTTGTTTGCCCATGAAGAAAACAATAAGGAATCCGAGTGCCAAAGATATGACATCGAATTTGTGTAGTCTCTTCCACCACTTCATTTATCCCTTTCGTATGTTATTAGAATATATTTTTTTTCCTTAAAATTTTTTTGTTTTCTTTGCAGATGTATCAAAAGGCTTTTACCCATGAAAGTGTATTATGGAAGGAGTCATAAACATGTTGTTTCATTTTGGCGATGAAAGTAATGAATCTAAAAGCAGTTCTTTCACTAAAACACAAGAAGAGGCACAAAAGATTATATATTTGTTAAGCCTATGTACATATAAGCGAAAACTTCATAACCAGACAAACTTTGGATAAAGAAACACTGGACAAAGAGAAGATAACGCGGATCTTTGGAGAATTTCCAGATTTCAACATTTAGCAAAGCGGACTGAGAATATTTATGAGCAATTTGCAACTAAATGCCTTCATTAATTCTTAAGCCATTCTATTACGGCTCTTCTCTGAAAGATATCGCAGAAATGTGAACAACCATTTTCACTGATTTTCCTTTCTGTATTTTTATAGCCAAATTTAAAACTCACATTTTATATTCAGGATTTTAAATATCGGTTTAAATATAAAAGAACATATCAGATTTTAGCGCGACTTTATATAGAGCTGGGATTTTAATGGAAAAAGGAAACATTAACGGGTGATGAAAAAGGAAAGGAAAAAGTGTGCATGGACAAGTATGAATGGAAAAGTGAAAATAATTTGCCTATATTGTTAAACTTCTACTGCTTTTAACTTGTGGAATATTTTTCAGGATGCAATTTGCTTATATGTATATATATATATATATATATATATATATATATATATATATATATATATATATATATATATATATATATATATATATATATATATATATACAAGGTGTCCCAGAAAAAAGTTAACCGTAATTTAAATTAGTATAACTCAAAACCTATTAGAGATTTTTAAGTTCTGCAAAACAAATCAAATTTAACAACTATTTATCTGTCGATTCTAGAAATTTCATTAAATTCCCTTTTAGGATATTGATACTGGCGTGGTATGACATTACATTATATCAATACCATATTATATCTATGAGGGAGGGACCAATAACTTGAAAGCGAACCGACAAAAGGGACGGAAAACCACGAGTTTAGACGGGCTGAGTAGCGAGAGAGTGCAATGAGGTCAGGTAAATTATGGACAATGGCAAAGCTCAAGGTTATTTAAAGAGGCATGTATAAAAATATAAGTTTATTTACACAAAAATAATGAGAAAATTGATGGGTAAAATTACCTCAGAGAATTAACGGGCAAAATCACATCAGTAAATGAAAGGGGGAATGGTAGTTATGAAAGAGACTATGAAGTTAGAACTTAAGGTATTACAGGAGGATACTATTCAAATGTGGGGGTGATTAACTCAATTGGTTTACTGAAGGGGGGAGAGGGGTTGGCTTACGGATGTCTTCTGCACGTGAGGTGTGGCCGTTCGGAACTTCTGAGCGGGAGTTTGGAGTGATGACAGTTCTCCAAAAACAACAGGGGGGGGGGGGTAACTTCCGGTCCAGGGGAGAGTATTTTTGCTACCTGAAATAAGGAGGACTTCAACAGGAGTTGATGAAAGAAGTCGGGAAAATCACTCTGGGCGATCGTTCAGGGAAATTACCTCCTGGCTGGGGCTAATTCCAAATACACAAAAATAGTTCAGCTGTCACTTTGCTTTGTTGCTAGCACTTGACTCGTAACCTTGGGGAATCTTCTGGGTTCTGGGTGATACTTCTCAACTCTGTGTCTTCTCATGGAAGTCGAACACTATTTATCTCCGAGGCTCTCCCCGAGGGGGGTTAGCGGAAAACAACTCTACTCTCGAATGGCCTCGAATCTTCTTGCAGAGGCTATTCTAGTCCGCATAAAGGTGAATCGTGGGGGACGTGGTTCGAGGCTACCGCTTGTGGAAGGGGGAAGGGGGAAGGGGTTAGGCTTACCAATTTAGGCCTAACCGGGCCGTCTGCAGCACATAGAAGTTCCGTCTGCTCAAGAGATTCCACGTGGGGTTCCCTCACAGATACACTAATGGGTTTAGTGAAGGCTATCAAAATTATGTTTGCGCAAGGAAGTAAAATAATGAAACTTCGAAGTTTAAAATCAAGAAATATATTTAGATCCATTTTCAACAAAAACATCTCTTCATATGGGTAATAAAATTTATTTTTTAATTTTCATAGCACCGTTTCCTTCCACATGTCCTCCATTTCTTTCCAAGCACAGTTGCGCTTTTGATCGCATTGATTGAACAACTTTTTTGATTAACTTGTGATTTTCCTTAAGTCTATTGACTTCACGTGTGATACTATCTCTTAACTGGTTGATGCTTGGTGGTGGAGTAGAATACACTTAATTCCTTTAGATATCCCCATAAGAAATAATCGCACGGTGTTAAGTCAGGGGATTTGGGGGCCATTCAATTGCATAGGGTTGTCAAACGTTTCTCTTATTTTTGTTCTTACAGCAAGCTGTCTATGAGCTGGTGCGCCGTCCTGAATCCACCAAAGTCTATTGAATTGATTGCCGTAAATTTGGCGGAGTTCCGGGGAGATCCTTTCGTTGATCATGCTCAGGTAGGCAGCACCATTCAAGTTATTCTCATAAAACAATGGGCCGACAAGATAGCCATTCCCGCATATCCCATCCACAGAGACACTTTCCGCTAACAAATACGTGTGTCAAAGTAGCGGCGCATATTGCCGAATGTTATGGCTATTTACTTTCCATTCATGAAAAAGGCTGCCTCGTCACCAATCAGAATGTTTTTCAACAAACGAGCAGGTTTATGGAAAAGCCATTCGACAAATTGTCTATGACGAGGAAAATCAGTTTCAAGAAGCTGGTGTCTTGCATGCATCTTATAGGATGCCATTTTAAGTCATGTTTAATAATGCGGTTTATTGATGACTTTGAGAATTGTAA
The DNA here is from genome assembly GCA_963969495.1 of Ceratothoa steindachneri. Lineage (NCBI taxonomy): Eukaryota > Metazoa > Arthropoda > Malacostraca > Isopoda > Cymothoidae > Ceratothoa > Ceratothoa steindachneri. The sequence continues at coordinate 142,156,632 of OZ018323.1, read as the reverse complement.
CCCATTATTTTTCACTGATACATGTGGATTTTGAAGAAGTGTCATCTAAACATTTTCGATATTTTCTGTTGTTCTTATGGTTCTCATACGACCTGACGACCTATATTTAGATTTAAGCATATTCCTTCATGTTGGTATTTGCGAACATTTTTCCAAATTGTGGGCTTGCTTGGTGGGTGCCTATCTGGAAAACGTTGTTCAAATGAATCTTGTACTTGTTTAATACTGCCAGTCTTAATAAAGTTTGTGACTACAAATACGCGTTGATCTTTTGTTAACTGCATGATTAAAAAGGTTTTATGGAAGTAAACATTTACTCAGAAACGCTTTGATTTGCTTAGTAAGCAATAATGACGAAACAATACCACAGCGTGGCTGAAAAACCACTGTAGAATGGTCTAGGCTTTGCTTGAAGAATTGCACAGTGACCCTAGGCTCCCTACGCTTCTCTTGGAAGTGCACGGTGGCCTAGACTTCGTAGGCCTTGTTTCATTACTTTATTTCCGTGCGCAAACATATTTTTGATAGCCTCCACTAAACCCATTAGTGTATCAAAATCATAAAAGCGAATTTAGTGAAATTTCCAAACTCAACAGATAAATAGTTGTTAAATAAAGCACTTTTTGCAAGATCCAAAAATCTCCAATAGTTTTTGAGTTATACTAATTCAAATTACGGTTAACTTTTTTTCTGGGACACCCGGTATATATATAATAAAAAACTCACAAAGTGGCACGTAAGTAAATAAATAATATGAAAATTAACCTACAGGAAAATAAAAAGATAAATCCAAGCACTTTCGAACTATATATGCAAGTTCATTTTCAAGGAATAGCATGAAAATGGAGAAGACAACCTTATATAGGGTATAAAGATACGAAGGGAACGCCCATCACATAGTACAAACCAATGGAAAAACACAATAACAAGACAGAGAAATACCAATAAAAAGATCATTAGGCAACTAATAACGGACATATGCGTCTCCAAAACGATATACACACAACAACGCCGTGTATATGAATGGAAATGGTGGGTGAAAAAAATTTTAAAGGATTATTATTGGAACGAAAACATTTAGGGCTAATTGTTAATCCACGATCCTAGCAGAGACACGTGGTGGGGGAGGCAATGCGAATGATATTACACTAATAAAGAGTGACAACAGGCTAAATTATGAAGTAATTTCATTTAGTACAAGTTTTTTTAAAACAAGGGTCGAGTTTAAATAAGCCAGGGGAGATATTTATATTAGGCAACATGCCAATTAATGAACACTCGACAATATTTCTTTTGGTGAAATCAGCGGAATGAATAAGGAATTTTGCAGAGTTCCAGTCAATGGGTTGGTTATTTTCGGATAAATGTAAAAATAAAGACGTGTTTATTTCACCTCTCCGAATATTATACTTTTGTTGGTAAATTCTAGTAGATAAAGATTTACCAGTTTGCCCGAAGTAAGGTAAATTGCAAATAGAACATTCTATAGAATATACTCTACCTTTTTTCCTTGTATTATTGTGGACTAACTTTTTATATAAAGTGGATTTATATCTAAAATTTACAGAGATATTAAGTTGCTTAAAAATACGGATGAGACTGAAGAATGGTTCAAAGTATGGCAAGATAAGACAATTTTTATAACTGAAAACCGGTGGGTTATCAGTTCTATAAAAAGTTTTCGTAGCGAAGTTTAATGAAGTGTGCAAAAATTAACGAGGGTAACAAAGTTTTTTACCGATTTCCAAGATATTGCACAATTCCTTATCCAAAACTCTGAACTAACAAGGCGTAATGCACGCAGAAACATAGAAGTGAATAGAGACCGTTTAAATTTAACACTGTGATAAGAATAAAAGTGAATATATGAACTGGAGTTGGACGGTTTGCGATAAACAAAGAATTTAAAACCTAAGAACGTCCTATGTATTAAGAGGTCAAGAAAAGGAAGAGTCCCATTTTCCTCATTTTCAAGGGTAAATTTAATAGAAAAGACTAGAGAATTAAGATTCTCCACTTGCCTCATCGCAAGAAGGACCTTCCTCGAAGTCACCGACCCGTTAGACTGAAACCGCCTCTATTATTAGTATTGTCAACTTCCCCCTTTTGATCTGAGCCTAGTAACGCTAATCAATTAATTCCATTTGAAAATCCCTTCTCATAATAATTATCAAGAGATTATTTCAATTTAAATAATTCCATTCCTATTTTGATCTTTGTAAGTAAAATTATATTTTTGTTGTTTCATCTTTAACTAACATTTGACAAAATACTATCGGCCTATTCAAGTAAATCTCGCCAACTATTTATTCACTGATTATTAAGGATTTGAAACCAAACGCCTCAGGTTTGACCTACTAGTTGGTCGTTAATCCCTGCAACCAAATCTTCAACGGTCCGCGTTGCAGTAGGTGATTAAGTCATCCCTTACATAATATAAGAGTAGTGTGTGGTATAGAGTTGTGTACGACGACAATCTCTTGGTCGTAATGTTCCAGCTCAAGGATCGTGTTGCCTCCAATGCCAAGCTTGCTCACGATCAGAGTGAGCTAAAGACCTCTAGACAAAGGTCTTAATTTGTGAAGAGCTGCCAAGGAGCCTCTTTTCATCGAGAAAACCCTTACAAATATGTGCCACCTTTATATGAAATAGGAAGAATCAATATAAAACTGATATTCTTTCATGAACCTCATATCCGGTTGTTCGGAACTTCTCAATGGTCCCTCGATCGGAGGAGAAAAGGGGAGTGCTTTGACGTCATGGGTCCTGCTCAAGGTGAGGCATCCGGGCACTCTACTCTATATTTCTGTGGCTGCTTCTCATCTAATGAAACTAGTGAACTAAAAATTTTGCCCCAAACCTACCATCAACTCAAAATTGCCCCAAAACGTGCTTCATTAGCACCTTTTTACAAGAGTTCAAGACAAATTTGGGAATGATCTCTTCATTATTCAGCAAGAGTAGCACCTTAGCATAAGGAAAAGAAATAACAAAGATCTTGGCTGAAAATTAAATCTGATTTGGGAAGCTTTTCCAGGGAATTCACCAGATTTTATGCAAATACAAATAATTTGTGGGAAATAATCAAACTGGTGTTTGATAAATAAAAGCCATCCAATTATGAGAAATTGTGAATTCTTAGTGAACAAAAATGGAGCAGCATCAAACAAGAATCATCACATTTTGTTTGTCCAGCAATTTACTGTATTTATTATTATAATGGGTTTGGGATAAAATAAAATTGACTCAAATTATGATACAAACAAAGCAAAATGTAAAATTCATTAGTTTGATTAATTTTCTCATATGAGCAATGAATGTATTCGTCTCTAAATTTTTGCTATGACCTGATATTAAACCCTAAAAAAAGGACTTTGCTCACATACTTTTGCACACTGATATATATATATATATATATATATATATATATATATATATATATATATATGGATAGGGAGAATAGGAGAAACCAGGAGTAGTAGGAAGTTCTTTACTACTATTTCCTCAGAGTGACAAGAAACGATCAACGATCGTAAAAGATAGAATGTGTGGGGATAGTAGGGAGGGAATAAGTAGAAAAGTAAGAGAGAACGTGTGACAGGTTGTCTGGCTACCTCAGTAGAAGTTCATTTCTTCTAAGATTTTCAATATCATTCAGTTACTCAGCATTCAAGCCTTTGTCATCGATAATGTGATCTCTTGTAGATGATGCTAGACTTAATGTTGCACTTCCATTCTCTATTGTCTTTCCATCTTCATTTTTAGTTCGGTTGTTATCCATAAATACAGAGTGCAAATTTATTAGAATTATTACTTATATATTAATTTGTTTTTATTATTTACTTTCTTAACATTATTTGTCCACCTCGGATCTCTTTTTCTCTTTTTTTTTATTAATTAAGAGATTGTCCACTGCGATTTTTTTTATTAAGTTTGTCCATTTCGGAATTTTTTTTTAATTAAGAGTTTATCCACTTTAGATATTTTATTTATTTTTATTTTTCATAAGAGTGTGTCCACTCCTGATCTATTGTTCTAACCTTATTTAAAATTTTGTTTTTTACATGCCGTTTAATCTTCTGTTATATTCATCAATAAATAGGGTGAGTCTCTTGTAAGGTGTGCAGTTGAGAGCTTTTGAATGCTCGTTAATATCTCAAAGCGGGTAGTTCTTCATTTGTTGGTCTAATTGGATTCAGTACTTATTCCCGCATGTTTGAGTATATCTTCTGCGATTTATTTTGTGCTCGTCTATTTAGGGTAAAGACGATAGGTTCAATATCAGTTGTTTCATACAGAACTTCAGATGTTATGTGATCCCACCTGGTGAAGTTAGTAATAAATCTTATAGCACTGCTTTAAACAACTTGCGCTTTCTTAATAGCGGCCTTGCTAAGGGTATGGAGAGGAAAGGTAGGGGACTTTGGCATCGGCGATCTTCTCTTTGCAGTGAGTATTGTACCCATCTTAGGTTAATTTAAAGCCAAGTATCCGGCCTTTTCTGGAGAAATCGTAGAGTTCATCTCTCACCAGCACGTCCGCTGCCTCACGTTCCATAGGTAACATTTTAAACTTATGAATATTGGTCTTAATTTTGTTCATTTTTTCCAAGTTATTGATGTTTTCGATTTTCCTGCTCATTTTCTTTGTGACTTCAACAGGGTTTTGTAGATGCTGGTGATGACCTGTAGGATGTTATCCACCAGCTGGACATACTGAGGAAGGTCTCTTCGGAGTAAGGCAGGTAGCTGTATACACTGCATACAATGTGAGCTGAGAACCCCCTTTGTGGCACTTCAGCCTCCAGGTAGTCGCAGAATATTCTTGTTAAGTTATCCTCCATACCAAGGTCTATGATCTTCTATTTTAGTGCAGGAAACCACACTTTGTCAAAGGACGAGGCGACATCTCGCATAACGACGTCTACATTGCAATTTCTGGCATTTCCAATAGCAATCCTTCCAGTGACTATTGGCAATGCCGTTTCGCTACCAAGTTTCTTCCGGAAGCCATGTTGTTGGTTGGTTTATAGACTGTTAGTTTCTAGATAGACTCTCAGCCTGTTGTTAAGGAGTTTTTTTCAGCAATTTACCCATGAATTCCAGCCAGAAGATGGATCTGTAGCTATCAATCTCCTTCTTTGGCTCGCCAGGCTTGAGTATGAAAATCATACGAGCTCTTTTAAACTGGTCCCGAAAATAGTAGACATTGAAGCAGGCATTGAATACCTTAAGTAAAGCTTCGTTGATGTTATGAAGAGCATTTACCAAAATGCATTTTCGTAATGCCAGTTACCCCTGGCGCCTTTTTCTTGAAGCTCTTCAGGGCTGCTTCGTATTCTTTATGGGAGAAAGGCTTTCCTTCTTCTACCGCGAGGTGTGTCCCGTCCACAAAGAGTGATTCGGTGTGAGGTCAGCCCTCCGCTCTTGAAGGGTTACAAAAATTTGCTCCTCGTTCCTTTCATCAAAGAGTTCGTTCTCCTCGTTGCTTATACGGAAACGATTTTGCCAATATCTTCGGAATTCACGCTCTATGTCACGGTCTTCCTTGAATTCCACGCCATTAACTTTGATTTTTATACAACTCTTTGGGGGAGTGACCCTCAATTTTTTTAGTTGACTCCATAAATTTATAGGTTTTCCTTTTGCATTAAAATTAGTTATCAGTTCGTCCCACTGACCTCTTTTTTTCCATTATGAGATGCTTGATCTCGTTACTCAGATCTTGTAATTCCTGTTAACGACGCGCCGTGATCCAATATATGTTAAGGTCCAACCTTGGAGCCGGTAATATTTTGTGCTCCGTCCAAAAGACAGCTAAGTTCTTTGACGTTAGATGGTCGAGTTTTTCGTCGACTTCTTCCAGTGAACACCTTCTAGTTGGTCAATCTGTACATGATGCAAATCTTTACGGTATGTCTCCCAGTTGGTTCTCGCCAAGCCCCTACGTTTAGGAATTTGTGCTTGGACCAGAGAGATGGAGATGTGGGCGATCATATTAATATAGTCTGATAAGGCAAAAGGGCCCGGAATGGTCACTCGATTCAGATAGAAGTTCCGATTCGTAAACACTATATTCGGTGTGGTCAATGATCTTGTCGTGTGGAAAGTGGCGAAGTCGGGTCTTTCTCTCTGTACTATGCCCCCTGTCTTTTAAAAGTCTCAGCGAGTTACCAGCTCCGTTGAATGCTGTAGTGTAGCAGGCTTCCCTACAGCGGGCGCTTAAATCCCCGATTAAGATTGTTGAGGCTTCTTCCCTGAAGAGCCACAGGAAATTATGGATCAGAAGGTATTCATGTCTGGGAGGTTGGTATCCGACCGCAACTACTAGGTCATCATATGTCATGCAGATATTAATTGCTAGAGAAGACTTTTCCAAATCCTGTATCTCCTTGAACTTGATCTATTTTCTGATGGCAATGGCTACTATATCGTAGCGCTCTCTCTCGAGTGGCTAGCCATCAGAAACTCATAGTTATTATTTTTATATACTCGTTTTCGCCTTTCAAACTATGCTTGGATATGAGTACAATGTAGGGAGCAACGGATCTAATAATTGCGCTATACCTTCTTCTCCTTCGCCTTCCAACCATTTACGTTGAGCGAGAAGATCTTTAAATTCCTGATGTATGTATTTAGTACAAGTAGTCATGATTGATCATTATTACGGTGTTTGACTTTAGCTCTTCATTCTGTGTCTAGCGACCTTACCCTACCCGATCTTTCTTCCTAAATTTATTCTAATTTTAATTAAAGCAGGATTCGAGACAGATTTGGATCAGGCCTTGTTTTAAAGCTTGTAATAAATTTTCATCTTCGATGTCGGCAATAAAATCACTGACCTTGGATTTTATTGGAATTGGTGCGAATGGGGAGCTAAAAGTCTCTATGCATAGAGTATTTTGGAAAGGTATGGTGGGCGTCGCAGTTGCCATTGCCACTGCCTCATTTTCAATTTCCTCTGACTCTGCTACTTCTCCTGGTAGGTCGCTCGTTTCCATTTTAGAATGCTACTTTTCAGTGTGATCTTGTTTTCGTAGGCATGGGTCGCGAGAAGCCGAGCAAGACCTCGGCACTGTATTCTTCATGCTTTTTATTTAGGCGTGGAATAGGTCCCCTAACTGTGGATTGTCATGAAACCACATCGGTTCAAGACCATTGTGGACCAACATCTTATTAAGTTCTGTTGCATAGCTTTCTGGTTTCATAAAAATGGTGAAATGGGCATACAGAATGCACATTATAAGATTGGGTCTCATATTTTGGTCGATCTGTAGCATGGTCTGTCTGTTCCTTTTCGGTTCTCTTCGTCTTCTGTACCTACGTAGTGGTAGTCCCTCTGTATCTTTCGTCTATCATTACCTTCTTCTTGTCCGTTATCAATGTCTTTTTAATTGGGCAGGGCATCGATAAGGTGCGGTGGGAGTTGCCACAATTCAGGCACTTCTTGTTCAGATTCGTGCAATCCCTCCAGGTGTGGCCAAATTCCACACACTCATACCATACTTTAGCCTCGACTTTGTCGTCTTTGGTGGTGGGCCTTTCCATTGTGTAGCATGAAAGACAAATATGAAGCGGGACAAATACTTCTTTTTCGATGCAGCTGGCGGAGCTTTTTGAGTTGAACATAACCAACCCGTTTTCAGCTGCTTTCGCGAAGGTGTTCTTCACCTTCGCTAGTTATAAATTTAATGGTCTCATAGATCTTTGCCCCATCTTGTTTGTCTTTAATTTTTCTTTTGCTCTCTTCCACAGAGTGGATACCAACGTAGGGTTCGATACGCCGACATATAATCGATTTCTTTGTTGATAAGTGCGGAGGAACCTTTGGTATGACACCGATTTCTTTTAGTTTTCACGTGATTTTTCGTTAAGCAAGTTGTCTAGATCTCAGTTCTTATCACCGCCCCAACCGCGGTGTTCTTATTTGGATCTTAGCAAGCCCTTAGCGCGGGGGCGTATACCTGAATATTCTCTGGTTCACCCTTTCTGCACTACCTAAATAAATTGTGTAGCAGGATCCTCCTTTCTGCTTTGACAACTTCGCCACAGAGTGTGAACTCCGTCCTCATGCCGCCTGCGGGGCTTCCTTCCGTGGTTCGAACATATCAGAGACAGGTGGCTTCTACATACCTTAAGTGGCAGAAAGGTTCTTAGTACCAGATGTCTGATGCTGTGGTGGGAACAGGCAGAAACGCAGTGGAGTTTTACGAAATTTCCGAATTCCCTCGGAGGCGCACTCTCTAACTGGCGCGCGTGCGCTTGCACGGATGACCGTGCAAAAGTCCAGTCGATCTCATCTGGAGAATTCCGAAGGTGGGTGTAGTAGGGCTTTGATTTTGCAAGTGCAAGTGAAGTTTTTTTCTTTGCCTCCTTTAGCGTGAAATAGATACATAATAACAACATCGCCGCGCTGGACTCCATCACACACTTACCCGGACTCACCAGGGAACTGACCAATCATCGACGAGCTCAGACGATGCTCAGAGTAATGTTCAGTTACATGCGTATATAAGTCGGCGGTCTCACTCCCAGGGTTGCCAATTTTGTTGCATTTGGATGCCAATTTTTCTTTTTAGATGTTAAATGTTGATATCGAGGGTTTATTAATGTTTTAGATGTTGTGTAGATGTTTTTCAAAAAATGTATGCAGGCTACAACTACCCTCCGAAGCGGCAACTAGCCAACTACCCTTTTAGTAGAAGAGTTGGCATCCGTCTTGTAAAGTGCGTTTTATTATTTGTTACCTGCAAATAGTGCAAAGCATTTATTTTGTAAAGTCCCCAACCATTAAAAATGTCAAAAAAATATAGCCCAAATTTAGAAAAAAATGGTTTCACGATAAAATTCTCAAATATTGGATAATGGCTGTTCCGGGAGATGACACTAGGGCATGCTTCAAGTATTGCTTGTCACAAATGAAAGCTAAGTTTCAAGATTTAAAAAGTCATAGTTAGAGAAAGAAGCATCTCAGTGCAAGTCCTACACAGAATTATATACATCTTTCTTCTGTATTTATACCTTTTTCTGTTAAAAATAAAACCTCCAAGTTAGAAGGAGCAATTGCCATGCACTTATATTGCCATTCGGCTCTAAGAAACTGTCAGCATCTTATAGACATTTGGCAAAAATAATATTGATGACAGTAAAATTTTAGCTAATGCAAGGATGCATCATTCAAAGTGTAGTAATATTAAAAAAAAATGTTTTAGGCTACCATTTTGAGCAAAAACTGATTAAGGATATAAGTAATAGTCAATACAGTTTGTTTTTTGATAAGTCTAATGATATTCCAGTCCATAAGTTATTAGGTGTATCTATTATTTACTACAGTAAAGATTTATACAAAGTGGTGTCAACTTATCTTGTGCTAGTTCAGCTTGAAAAATGTGATGCCAAAAAGTATTGTGGAGTCAATTAAGTCATTAATATCAGAAAGAAAACTGGATTTGAGAAACCTTGTTAGGGTAGGAACTGATAATGCCAGTGTTATGACTGGAATTAATAGTGCGGTATATGCGTTATTAAAACAAGAACTGCCTTCACTCATTTTGATAAGGTGTGTATGTCATTCAATACAATAAGCAGTTTCTCATGCATCATCAGAATGCTTACCTAAAAACTTGGAATATAATTATTACATGAATTTCTCAATGATGGTACAAGTCCCCTGAAAATACCAGCCACTTGTCAGACAAGATAGTTTTCTATTCAGCCTGCTGTAGAATGTATAATTGACAAATGGTCGGAACTGAAAGCTCATTTTATATAGCAAGAAATAAAGATAGGTGCTACTCTGCTGAACTTCTTTTTGAGATGTATTCTGACGAAAAGAATCTTGCATATCTATTTTTCTTGCTACCTTTGCTTACTGAGGTACTTAGAGTGAACAAATTATTTGAATCTAAAACTTGTGATAAAGTTAAACTTCTTGATGACCTCCTTCTGCTAGTTAAATCTATTGGTAAAAAAATAGTGAGTTCAACTAGTAAAATGACTTGCTCACTTGTTATATTAATGAGTATTTGATCCCAAAGCCATACTTGGGTTATCAATTTCCATCAAAATTTGAAGAATTAAAATCTAATAAACTTATAACAATAGATGATGAAAAACGTTTGAGGCAACCATGTATAAATTATATAATATGTCTTTTTTCAACAACTGAGACAGAGACTTCCAGATAAAATTAAATTTTACAAAATCTTTCACTTTTCTCTGTGAACACCATGCTTCAGGTAATCGAATATAGTGTTCCAATTTGTGAAGTCCTGAAGTGCCTCGGTGTAACTCAAGAAACAATTGCTAAAGCTGCGTTTCAAATGACAAAAATTAATTTAGTTGATTGGTAAAATAAAACTAACATAGAGGTTTTCTGGAAAGAAGTTCTTCAGTATCAAGATGCCTCTGGTTCAAATCCCTTTAAAGAAATCAGCAAATATGCTATCTCAGCATTAGTATTACCTCATTCTAATGCAGATATTGAATGTCTTGAATGCTGTAAATTATGTAAAATCTAAACTTAAAAACAAAATGAAGTTAGAAATGTAAAATGCCATTTTAATGGTTAAATTTAGCTTAGCCAGATTAGAAAAATGTTGTAGTTCTTATGAACTACTATCTAAAGTGTTGAACGACATTGGTACTCTTGCTACTTACCAAGCAAAATATATTTCATGTGCATCATCATCTGCATTATAGATGAACATGATGAGGTGGATGATTTTTTATTGCAAAAATGGTATATATAATTCCTAATTCCATTGATTGAGGGATAATAAAAATTTAAATACAGATTTAGATATGTTTTAGATGTTAATCTCAAAGTTTAGATGTTTTTAGGTGTATTTTATAATGGTTTTAGATGTAAAACTGAAAAGTGAGTTGGCAACACTGTTCACTCCTGAGGAAGCTCCTGAGGTGCGAAATGTCAGTAGTAAATAAACTTGTACCATTCCTAGTTTCTCTTATTCTCTCTCTCTCTCCATTTGTTGTCATATACACCCATCAATATATATATATATATATATATATATATATATATATATATATATATATATATATATATATATATATATATATATATATATAAGCATGTATATTTATCTAGATATTTATATCTCTCTCTCTCACACACACACACACACACACACATACACATATACTCCATCTCCCATTTCGTCTACTCGCTCTCTTTTTCTCCCTCTGCCATATCCTGTATATCTAACTCTCTTCTCCTATTCCCTCCCCCCCCTCTTTCTTTTCTTCTTCTTATTTTTCGATTTTGTGGTCTTGAGTGAAATGTCTTTGTTCCAATCCTATAAATTCTTCCTCTCCCCCCACAGAGAAGGAATCATTATCACACCTTTGATTTGTTTTCTTCGTATTTGTTCACGCGCTTTCTTTGTACCCTATACTGACTTCATGTTTTAAGGAGGATCACGATTTCCTCTTCAAGGTGACCCTCCTAACTTTAATCAGTATTTCTTGTCATTTATATATATATATATATATATATATATATAAATATATATACACACTTTTATTTTTTTGTGCCACCCTCGTTTATTCTTGCATTGCATGTTTATCCCGAGAATCCTTTCTATGCGCATTTAAAAACAATTCCATCCTCTGCACTTTCATTGTTTCACATAAAACAGCATTGTTTTAAAAATAATATCAAAAGATGAAACAGCACACATCAAAGGAATATTAAATTATATGATAATTCTATTCCCCCACGAAGCAAATACCCAAAAAAATAATAATGGAAGAACCAGAGTTATAATCGATAAGATGTTTCCTAGGTCTATTCAAACATCAACTTTTTATTATTAGCAAATTCTTCTGTAAATATTTCCATGCTTTTAAACCTGGAGAAGCCGATAATCACAACTATTTTGACAGAGGATTTTGGGAAGAATTCTCGAATGGAGTTCAAATTTTCTGCCTTGAAGTCAACCAAAAGCACCAGTTTTACGGTTTCTTGAATCTTGTTTTAGACTAGAACCTTTTATCAAGACAAGATCTAGTAATAAAGAATGCACCAAATTAAAGTTGAATCTTTCCCAGTTCTAAGTTCCATGTAGTCATGCAGCGCATCATTGCGTTGTACTTGGACAATGTCTCGATTCTAGCCACCTGCCAGAATGGGATAATAGATCAACCCGTGCAAGTTCTTGAAACTTGGGACTCTGTGTGTTTTCCGTTAAATTTTTGAGATTAAGGAAATACTAGAACACAATACCGGTTGGTAGGAATCTGAGTAACACTGATAAATGCTTAAGGGTATCCAGCCAGGAAAATTACAGTGAGAGATCTATTAGATGGCCAAATTGACCCCGTGCTGTAAACAAACAGTACGTGAAACTTCAGAAATAGTAAATGTACCCCTACGGAACTCCATGTTTAATACCATTTTGAAGTTATAACTCGTAGATGGTTTTCTAGATTCTGATTAAATTTGTTATTTCCTGAAAAATGATTGATATTTATTATTATTTTTAATTAATTAATTGATATTATTTATTAACTTTCTGTTCTCTCATTCAATAACTAACCTATGAAAATAAGAAAAGTTGATTTTTGAACAGTGCTAATGCTTTCACCACTAACCAGAGCTAAGGGAGATCCTAACCCCAAATAAAGTAACCTCGTTGTTCATCAAAATATCCAAGTTTTTCTTTTCGTGAATTTCATTTACAAGCTTTCCCTTGTTCAAATGCAAAAGACGCTGGAATACAATCAAATAGTGGATGCCTCAGCCACCGCCAATAACATTAAAACGTTAAAGACTTTTTCAGGGCCACAGATTTATAATACTGTTATATACAAAAAGCAGTATTAAATTTTGAAGGAACAGTCATTAAATTCAAACTTCCATACATATTTTTATTCCAACTCAAAGATTCTCAATAATAAAATGCGCTTATAATACGCATAACATACTCCAGTTCATGATCAGACAGATATTAATAATATCACATAATTCCTCGACCATAGCAACATATCGCTAACCTTTGTATTCATTGTTTATCATTAATTGTTTTTGAGTTATCAACAAAATTATGAAATGCGTTTCAACTAAAAATTGATTTAAAGTGATTTTCTCATTACAAATTGAAATTAATCTGAAAAAATATCAATTCGCTGTACCAGAATTGGGGATTAGGCATTCTGTGCTTACCCTCAAAAATGTATCTGCGCTTGCGTCTTTGGTTTTGAGGGCAGGAAATCATATCTGTTTGGCTTCTTGTTGCCTTAATCTGTGAGCATACGAGAAGGGGTTTTATCTGAGGGTATTAAGGAATGCTTCGATGCTTGCTTTGCGGAACTAATAGTTTCCTGGAAAATGCCAGAGTGTGTGGTAGTACCTGAAGGTTGAGTACCTGAGAGTGCCAGTCGTTCAAGTGATGAGAGGATCTTTACAGACCAGCAGTCTTTCTGAGCTAATATTATGGGAGTGAAGAGTATATGTAATTGTAGGACTGTGTATGGAATGGAAGGACTTAGGAGATACTCCCAATTTTACAATCAATAACGTATAAGTGAATGTACATTTTAAAACAATAACATGAATTAACAATTACAAAAAAAAATGACCGAATACTTTTCTAATAATCAAAATTTTAATATGTCCTAATTGAGATCTCGAATATTGCATATGAAAAAAGCGCTAGGCTGATACCTAAAAGGGAAAAATGAAATAGACATCAATGATGTAAAAAATAATAATTAAATGCTAGTTACATGATACAATTGATGACATGAAACAAAATAATAACCAACGAGAGTATAGAACATTAAGACGATAACAAGAAAACGCACATAACATAATAATGATAAAATACCTAATACCTAATAAATTGATTATTCAAAGTGTGTCCAATAATTCGAACACCTCAACGTGCTTTATCTGGGTGAGAGAGCAATGGAATTAAAATAAAATAGGTTCCTTTGATTCTAAGAGCAATTATTTGCAGACCAATTATGATGGTGATTTCAATATTTGATTTTTGGGATGTATTTCTTCGTGTTTGCTTCCAAACTCTATTTGTGTTTTCTTTGGCCTTTAGTATAACAAAGTTGAATGTTGGATTCTGAGTGAGTAATCTCTTCTCTATATGAGAATGTGAAGGTGGCTCTTCGTACCATGCCTATACATTTCAAATGGGAGCATGGTTCTCTATTTTGCTAGTCTGGCGTGTGCAAGCATGTTTGCGCCTTTGTATGGCAATATATTTGTCTTTCTATGGTGTAGAGAAAGACATGGTGCACTTCCTTAACTCTTAGAGAATAAAAGCTCCTACGGTCCCAATCATCTTGAAATGTTGAGGGCAAAGGAATTCATTATTTCCCAGTGCCATTGTATGGATCATTTGGTAAATAGCCGTTGCCCTTAGTGAATCAAGTAACCTAGAATGCGTAATGTTTCTTGGTTTGCCATATTTCGCATCGCGAGTATGGTCGCTGAAGATTAGGTAGCTTTTCTCTAGGAGAGATGACACTTTATCTTTCCTAAGTGGCATTCTCGTTTGCATTAGGATGAAAGATGAAAATATGCCTTATTACCGTAAGTCTTAGCAATAACTGAAATAAACCTGAGTTGAATGGCACTTTATTATTAGAGATTATTTGGACATAAGAACCAAAACTTGAGAAAAGTAGGAAGGACAACATCGACCACGGACTCTGTCATATCCTTATATTGATATTCCTTTATATATTAATTGTAGCGGCAAATTATTGCTAGAAATTATTTGTAACTATCTTTTATGATCCCAAAACCACTTAGAATGTCAACATGGATGGTGTGAAACGGCATTACTGTTTCGGCGAAATGGGTAAGGAGTAGTTTTCTGTGTCGCAGTATTTGGATTTTGAGAGTGTAGGTAATTTCCTACCCATTTACGTACGTTATTTCTCATCTCTTTTCAATAAAACCTGTCAGATATAGATTTGATGGTGGTATGAGACTCCAAATTACCCAAATTTTGGTAATAGTTAAAGACGTTTGTAGAAATTGGAGTGAGAAAAGGGCGGGCAAAGCTGTTAGAAAGATTGCAAGTAATATAGTGATTTGCCCTCGTTAAAGCAATTTTATGAATCAAAAGCGAGGTAGAAGGTTCTTTATGCAGAGAAATCAATTTCAAATCAATCAATTAAAATTCATGTAGAGTTTCAGAATTTATCATAGTGAATGAAGCAATAGTTGAATTGAGAATTTGGCATGGATGGATTACAGTGCCATTTTGTGATGCTGATGCATTGTGTTACAAAGATTACTTGTTGCAATTATTAAAATATGCCCGAGACAGACTGTCACTAGTGTTATGTCTTCGTGCTATGTGTCGAATATTAATAATGTAATGACTGAATTCAAGTTTGCGAGCTTCCTTTGGAGAGTACCTGTTTGCGAGACTTGGCAGTTTCAATTATCGTTTTGTAGTCAATAAATATTAAAAAGGTATTTTCTTCGAGCAAATGTTGGAAATATTTAATTGCAAATCCTGAAATATGCCAGTTAAATCCTCTGGTAAATGTGGAATATATTAATTCTAGGCCATTTTAAGGCTTTACTAAAGAATCCTGTCTCCCATTCTTCCTACGAAGATCTTTACAGAACAGCGCCAAAGCATGTGCCGGATGCATTAGAAATTACACGAAACGGGCATCTCTCTTTTGGGCATAGTAAAAGATGGGAATTTACTCTCTTGTGAAAGGAATGAGATTTATGGTAGGATTTTTCATAAAAATTCTAAAGATGTTTGCTAAGTCAAAGAATCTCTTTTCTTCTTGTAATGTGTTTGGTCTAGGACGATCACTCAGAGAAGTAATCAGTTCTTGTTTTGAGGGCTTAACTTGAGAGTTGACTTTATATCCTAAGAAGCAAAATAAATCTACTGATAAAATAGACATTGCGATGTCGATATGCAAGTTATGGAACTTCAACAATCCAGCGCTTATTCAAATGCTGAAATTGCTGGCCTTCGTTTTTCTTTGCAATGAGTGCATCAATATATGCAAAACGAAGTTGAGGTCACTCAAAACATTAATTATTTAGTGTTGATTTGTCTGAAAAGAATTGGATATAATTTGTCGAAGGACGAGGTACTCGAAACGGCTGCCTGTGTTGACCATGGCTGTTTTTTCGATGGAGGATGACTCATTTGCTCTAGGATAATGGAACGAATACTTGACTTTAATTAGGATCCAGTTCTAACGCCAGTAATCACCCGTAGTACTCTAAGTGTTCTCGAATTTTCTAACTACATTCATCTGAAATGTGTACGGAGATTTGCTTGGACATATTTTTTCGTCTATCAATAGAGTGTGTACGTTAATTCCTAACAACACTTAACAATTTGGGAGATAAAAGCCAAGGTCGTTTAAAAACGAGTGGGACTTCTGCGATAACATGATATGATAAGATGGACGAATATTAGACACACTTTTGCTGCAATAGCCTTGCTTAATTGTTTTATTTAGATGGCTTTATTTGGCTAGGAGTTGATACACTGGAAAAATATATGGGATAACAAAGAGTGCTGTTTAAAAAATGCAATATTGCTGAGCTCTACTAAAAAAGCTTAAAGAGTTAAGAAATCAGCTCTTATGATTATACATCGAATATCGCTTACAAGATGTTCCATGTGAAACTTTATCTCAATCCATAACAGTCGATTGAGCGTGCATTAAAATAGGTTTAAATTCGCGATCTCACAAAAGGAAAGAGGAAAGTGCCTCTCCTGTTTAAGTCATCGTCTTCCGGTAATAGGCAGCAGCGGCTTTAGGCAGACAGGTATTAGATGTAATTTAATTCTACCTCCCTCTGGATCCTTCACTGAGAGCACGACACAGGATTCGCAAAAGTGCTCCTTTATCCTCTCGTAAAAAGGGATTTTCCAGAAGCTCCAAACGAGAAGAATGGACTTCATCAGTGAATGCGACCTTACCCACCCTGAAAAAGTTCTTTCTTTATATTTCCTACAAAAGTAATACTGATCTGAAGGGTTCTCTTTGGAGAGATCAGGCTTCTTGGCCTAAATTCCTGACCTGACAACTTTGTCGAAAGGTTATCACGTCACTGTGTGTGCTGAAGCATTCAAGCACGTTTTTACTTTTTCAACCTTTTTGCCACTGGAAGCAACCCGATCCTGCTATTGAGCTGCGGCCTTATCAAAGGCGATCTTGGCCTTCATTTGAAGCTCTTTTTTGTCCAAATTACTTCTTCACAGGATGTAATCATTTTAGCAACAATTTGCTTGCATTTCAGTTCACTTTGTTACAGAGTAACAATAATTGGACGTTTTTCTTTGCAATGAACCATTTCTAGATTTAAAAAGATTAAAAAATTCATTTTTGCTAAACAATATTGAAAAATGTATTATGATAATAATTGATTCATTTAAACCATATTTGTCATCATTTTACCCTTTTGATCGAATAGAAAAGCTCCAGGGACGGAAATTCACTTCCTTATAAGAACAGGACGGCGAATCAAAATCTGCAAATATTTAAATGTTAGAATAACTATTCCTATCATGTTAATTTGAAAAAAGAATAAAAGTAAATTAATATATATATATTAGTCTCAAAACCATTGCTCAAACTAGTTAGCTTTTCATGAAGAAACGACTTATTTAAAGGATTTTTCATTTCAATTATTATTCCCATTTCATTTTGCTAAGAGAGTGTCTAAATTTTTGTCTAAAATATATTATCTACCAAACATTATAAAATTGTTTTCCTAAGATTGCGCTATCTCGATCAATTAACATCTAAGTCCAATAAGCTTCCTTCCAAGCTCACAAACCACTTCCACCAAAGCCATTTTTTTGTATTAATTCTAACCCTGTTTCCTTACATTCCTTTTTTCGCTATAAGGATTCAATTCGTATGGCCTAGCGATCCTGTGTAGTTTAAAATTATACATGCAGGAGCTCCCATAGTCCTTATGTGAGCCAAACTGGCTTGCAACTAAAATGCAGGATTACTAAGTACTCTGGTTTGTCTCACAGTACTGGTATTCCCATTTCCAACCCAGAAGCCTCCTTTATTAGGCAACACTCTAATAAATACCAACATCTTATTAACACAAAATCCTTTAGCATCTTGACTTCAGCCTCAACACTTTTGGAGTTAAAAATCCTAGACTCGTTATTCATTAATAAAATAAACCCAAGTATAAATAATTACACCTGCTCAATTAAATTACTCACAGTATAACCAACCAATATTATTAACCCGCCAACAGACTAATCGGACATCCTTCGTTATTAGTTTTCTAGCTTTAGTCAGTTGCTATCACAACTCCAACGATGCAGTTAAGTCCGTATTTGCAATTTGTTCCTATTTGTTTGTTTTTTGTTTGTTTTTAAATGATGGGTTATTTTATCCTTAAATTGATTCGGTTTGCCTTTTTAATTTTTGATACTCAAGTTGGTTTGTATTAAAGAAATTTTGTCTTGCTCGATTTTACAAAATTACACTGGATATTTATAATTAATTTTACGTAATGTTATTTTTGTTTTATATACCACTTAATATTTGCCTATTTTATTGGTTTACCTTTCATTGGCCTGCTTTTTAATTTAAACCCTCATTTAATGTATTTTTAATGCTTTTAGTGAAATTAGGTTTCTCCCTTCTCTCGTAAATCACTGATGATAGTCCCATTTGAGTTCCGAAGCATCCGCCAATAAATGTTTAGAACCATTTCCTGGCTGCTCTTTATATATATATATATATATATATATATATATATATATATATATATATATATATATATATATATACATATATATATATATATATATATATATATATATATATATATATATATATATATATATATATATATATATATATATATATATATATATATATACAAGGTATCGCAACAAAAAGGAAACCGACTTTTAAATCAATATATCTCTGGAAGTTTTTAAAGCTAGATAGTTTCTAAAATCTTAATTTTGTTTGTCTATTTTTTTACATCTATAATTTTAAATTCTACAATGAAGTAGATGAAAGAAATAAAAAGTGTGCTTGCGTAAGCAGATAAAATACAGAATCAAACTTCAAATACACATATTTCAAAACCATTTCGTAGAAAGGAGCAGAAAAAAATACAATTGTCTAAAGCCTAGGCTTAGCCTAGCCTTAGCCTACTAGTCTTACCAAAATTATTAGCCTAGTTCCTGCTAGACGCTGTGGGAGAATCGCTACCAGTCAATTTAAGCCTCCATTTTTCTTTATTTTTCAAGCACCCTAAAATGCAACTTACAAGTGCACAACGAGCTTTTGTGGTCACATATTATTTAAGGACTAGAAGCTTAAAGAAGTTCAACAACTTTTTGAACAACGCTTTCCGGATAGAGTTTCCCCAACCCCCCAAACCATCTGGACAAATGTTAATTAGTACAAGACTAAAGGAACAAGTTTAAATTTAAACAAAACTCGATCGGGTCGCAGGAGAACTGAACGGATACAAGAAATATTAATCATGTTCAAGAAAAGCTTATTCAGGATCCAAGAATATCAGTCAGAAAGAATGGTTTGAATATCAGTAAGGATACGTTTCACCGAATAATTAAACGCGATTTGAAATGGTATCCTTACAAAATGCATGTAAGGCAAGAACTCTTTGAACAAGATTTACCTCACTGCCTAAATTTTGTCAACTGGTTTCTGCGAAGAAATGTTCGCTTCTTGGAAAACGTAATCGGCGATGAAGCTGCATTTCATATGAATGGAAGACTCAGCAATCATTACATTCACCAGTATGCGCCATAAAACAATCCTCCAAATTTTAACTTTAATTAGGCATATCCAGGTAAAAGGTTTCTGTGTGGGTTGGAATATTTGGAAACGGAAGTCTTGTGGGCCCTTTTTTCTACGACAATAACTTGATTGAAGATGGATACCTGAACCTAATTACAGAAACGATAGTTCCTGAACTGCGTAAAATTTATGGAAACAGATTTAACAGGCTCCAGCACATATAACTCGTGCTCTGCGGGAATTACTGAGGGGCATTTTTAATACCCGCATTATTGCATTGAACCATCCAATTGAGTGGCTATCCAGATCTGCGGACTTAACACCTTGTGATTTCTTTTTGTGGGTCCATCTCAAGAGTAAAGTGTACTTTTCTCCACCAGGAAACACAGACGATTTGAAGCAAAGAATTAGAAATGAACTTGATTTACTAAAAGAAATCAGGATTTAGTTAAATGAATTATGGCAGATATGCGAAGAAGGATGCAATTATGTGTAGAAAGAAATACAGGCTATACCGAAGGAAACGTATATTAGCCTCTTACATTATAAATAATAATTAACTATGTTTTTGTAATAAATATTAGAAATTAAATTGTATTATTTTCTGCTCCCTTCTACTAAAAGCTTTTTAAATATATCTATTCGAAGTTTGATTCTGTATTCTTACCTTGCGCAGGCACACTTTTTATGTCTTTCATCTACTTCATTGCAGAATTTACAATTATAGATGTAAGTTTATAAAATTATCAACATAGATGCAGAAAAGATAGACAAACAAAATTAAGTTTTTAGAAACAATCAAGCTTTAATACTTCAGAGATATATTGATTTAAATGTCGGTTTCTTTTTTTTGCGACACCTTGTATACATATATATATATATATATATATATATATATATATATATATATATATATATATATATATATATGGCAGGTTTTATTGAAAGCGACAGGTAATTTTATTTTAATCATTTTCTTTTCAATCTTCTCGGACAGGAGGCAACTCCTACACATCTGCATTTCAGAAGCTCTTTTCTATGGACGTACTGGAGGTATGTACTGCCAAGTTGATGCAATCGTTATGGGTTCTCCTTTGGTAGTTCTCTTTGCTACATTCTTAATAAGAGCGGAAGAAGAATAAGTTTTTTTAAGGTTACCCAAGCCCCACATCTATTGAAGTTACATAGACGGCATTTACATTAATGTACAAACCAAAGAAGGAATACATATGCTAGAAAGAGCCTTTAAAGAATGTTGATCCCTCAACTACACCTTCAGAGAAAGCCAAAACAACCAAAGACCATTTTTAGACATCCTCGTTACTAATATTAATGAAACAATAATGCCCAAAGTATATGTTAAAGCCATCAATCGGTGACTTTGCATGAATGAAGACAGTGAATGCTCTAAACGCTACCGAACAAGCGTGATCACATCGTATATATTAAGCGTGCCTTTACCCACTGTACTACATAGAAGAAGACGCAAAATGAACTTGAGAGAGCCACTCAGTTACTTGTTAACAACGCATTCTCAAATAAAGAAATACAGACAGCTATAAGAATTAAAATGGACCGATGCTACCTGCCAAAATTCCAGAAGAACACAAACACAGACACTGCTTTATGATCGAGAAAAGACTGAGAGTTATAACGTAAACAAAAATAAATGTTTAATTCCGACAAACAAAACAAGCAAAGCAAAGGGAAGGCTTGCGTTTACACGATACGGTCATGAAATTTTTCACTACCGGTCAGGAAACGAGTGTTACGGGAAGAAGACTTAGGCGAGTACAACGGGGTCTTCGTCACTCTAAACGAACTGTAATTAGTTCTTTACTATCGATTTTACGGTGTCTCCCCGTTTGTCTGACTTAACTGTATACCCGAGTGTCGAGTTCTCCATTTTTCTTCTATAAATATTACACGAGGCGTGGCCTTTTTTCGCCTCTGTGATAACAATGTTTTTACCTCTGCCTATTGGGCCTGATTTTCTCTTCCCATGGTCTTCGAAGATAATCAATTCATGGCGCCTACGAGTTTTCCCTTTTTCGATATAATTTTGTTGGTTCTGAGACGCAAACATCAGTCTCAGCCTTTTCCATTACCAGACGCGGAATGTTCATTTTTATTACACTGTCACCAAATTTTACTGCTATCTGAATTCTTGCCTTCGTGCTTAATTCCTTGACCAGTTTACAATATATATATATATATATATATATATATATATATATATATATATATATATATATATATATATATATATATGAATTCATTAAACCACATTGAAAGAGAAAACGGAATAATTTTTCCTTGCAGTAATATTTTTATTACCTTTTTTTCGAAAAAATCCGTGCAGGGAAGCGATTCGAACCAGGCACACTGAGGCAGCGAGCACCGCTTTGATCACAGTTAAAAGTATGTGCAATGTTCGGCGGCAAGGATTGTATAAATTTAGGACACACGAGCTCCTCACTTACTCCTACCTGAAGGGCAGTTCTTCGCAGTTCTTTTAATTGATTGAGGGCCGGCCTGTGAATGCGGAGGATACTATTAGCTTTTCGAATAGCTTAGGCTTGGTCTTCCCAAAAAGGCCGATCACTTCCTTTTTTAAACTCTGGTAGTTTTGCTCAGCCAAAATGGCTGCTGGAAGACAGTCAACGGTCTCAGGCGGAAGTGAGATGATACGTTGAAGAACTTGGTCTCCTCCTTTTTTAACCCGAGAATGTGAAAGTGCGCCTTCACAATACGAAACCAACCTGGGACCTCTGGTTCATTGAAGATGGGCGACTTGATGTTAATGACGTTCATGAAGTTCCGTTCACCTTGTCCTGTCGGATGATTGCTTGTAGAGCCCTTATCTTCGATGCCTTCACTGTTCGCAACATAGGAGTTACCCGTTTATGGGAATTACATTTGTTGTAGGTGCCCTGCTTATAGGGGGAAGGTGGGAACGGGTAATGTATATTATTTTGGCAGTCACCCGGATTAATAGAGGTAAGTGAATTAATGTCACAGATATTTTAGAGAAGACCTCAAGTCCCGCGAGTGAGGTGATAGGTGACATTAATCTCGTATCTGACTCCAAAGATACTCAAATCATATTCCCACTTGGCTGGGCTTACCAAAGTCTTTATGATCGAGAAAAGACTTAGAGGTATCACGTAAACAAAAGTAAATGTTTAATTCCAACAAACAAAACAAGCGAAGCAAAAGTGTGGCTTGCATTTACCTGATACGAGCAGGGGATATTTCACTACCGGTCAGGAAAACGAGCGTTATGGGATCAAGACTTAGGCGAGTACAACGGGGGCTTCGCGACGCTAAACGAACCTCAATTAGTTCTTTAATATTGATCTTACGGTATCTCTCCGTCTGTCTGAATTAACTGTCTACATAAGTATCGAATTCTCCATTTTTCTTCTATAAATAATATAGGTGGCGTGGCCTCTTTTCGCCTCTGGGATCACAATGCTTTAGCTTAACCCACTGGGCGGGATTGTCTTATCCTATAGTCTCCGAAGCTAAGCAATTTATTGCGTCTACGATTTTTCACTTTATCGATATAATTTTGTCATTTCTCGTTTTTATTGCACTGTCGCCAAATTTTATTTGGTATTTAGATTCTTGCCTCCCCGTTTAATTCCTTGACCGGTTTAAAATATATATATATATATATATATATATATATATATATATATATATATATATATATATATATATATATATATACGCGTAGGCATTTGAAAAGGCGACCATAAGACAAATCGAGACGATTGCCAACAAATTATTAACATGAAATTAGCGGTCGCTTTCAATAAAACCTGCCATAATGAAAATATAATACCCAAATTTATTTTTCATTCATATATATATATATATATTTATAGAGTGTAGGTTAGATTTTATAACCTACTCAATTGGATTGATGAGAAGTCTTTTTCACTCGAATTTCATAGGCTGTTGCAAGAGACGTTGCACGCGAAATTGATAAAAAGCTTAGTACTCTAAACCTGAGATTCTAAACCAAACTAAAAGACAAACTGGACAACAACTCTTCCTGTATTTTTTTCTTATTAAACAAGTCCCTCCCTCCTCTACTCCATCACAAGATTTCGTATCATAAATAAACCAATTTGAAACCTGGATGACGTTGGTATCTGCAGGTTAATTAACAGCTGAATCTGATAAGAATCCATGTATTTTTATCAGCCTGAATCTCGCTGGTAATCCGTCACACTACTTTGAAATGAGGATCTTTATTAACTTTCAATCACGATTATCGCATGTAAGATCTCATCTGAGCAATATTTAAGTTTTGTGAGCAGGGGGGTGGGCCCCGATTCCATTATGTGGTAACACGAAATTCGGATCCAACTTTGAACATTAGGACAACCTTATAACTATAAGTCATCAAAGATTTTTCGTAAAATTTTCCGACTACCTTATTTTATCTCATTAAAGTTTTGTAGATATTTGACGAATCTTGTAAAACGATTTTAATTTCAGCGGATAAAATAACAGGTAGAAGGTTGTACATCTCGCGCTTTCGCCTGTCTTTGTGAAATCTTTCTTCTCCATTTTGCTGGAAAATGCCTATAGAATGGCCCCCAATTACACTATTTCTGTCATTGGATAAAACTAGTTCCTTATCATTTTTTACCGAGTAGGGTGACGACTGCTTGTCCCTTGTACTAGAAACTGGTTCGTGCACATAGACTTGCAAACTATATGACTTTTTGAAGGTAGCTGGCCCCCTCCATTTCATTGGACTCGCTGTTGTAGGTCGCATGTTCCTGCAGCGGGGGAAGTTTGGCCTACCTCCGACGCAGGAGCGCGCTTCCTACTTGTTGCCTTTTTGCGGATCTTGTTTCATTTGTTGTTGTTGTTTTATAGCCTGTTTTGTTATATATATGTTATTGTTTTTTAATCTAGCCTAGTATGAGTGCGGTGAACTCTGCTTGAGTAGGCAGTCACCAGATTGGCTCTTAACAAAAATATATCATTCCTTACAGATTCAAAATGGATGTCTTCGAAAAGGAGACGGAGAGGATAATGGAATTGTCGTATGAAGCTGACGTTTTAAGTGATAGAAAAGATGACAGTGAAATAGATTTCCTTGAGGAGGATGAACATATTTGTGACTGATTCCTATGACTCGGAGACTACTTATCTTCCACAAGAACCCCAACGAAATCAAGCCAAACAGAGAGGGTGGCTAGAAAAAGACAAAATTACGTGATGAGTGAGTGAAGTACCTAGTAAATTAGTTCTTAATCGTTCTCATATGGTACTTTGAGGAAGACAAAGCCTAAAAGGATATGCAGTAGTGAGTTTTGATAAAATTTAATTTTGATTATTGGTTTTGTAGAAGGAATACTCTTATGACTTTTGATCAATTTTGTTTTCTATTGTCTTGATATATTCTTATACTAATGTTCTATGTAATCATACAGATATATAATAATATGTATAATGCTGCATGCCTTTACTAAATAAATGAGTAAAACCTCATGTTTTTTTAGTAATTACATGCTTTATTTAACAAAATTAAAAGTAAGGGTACTCAAACACTCCATGGTACTAAAGGCGGAAAAAATCTCCATGGTAGTAACGCAGGGGTAAGATCAACCGGCCGAGATTCAGTATACCTGAAGTAATTTGAACCAACAACCGACTGGCAATTTGTCTCGATATCTTGCATTAAGATATCGTCCCCGTAGAACTAAAGGTTAAATACACTAATTTATAGATTATATTTGACAAAAATGAGTTAGCAACATTTTTCTCAATTCTTGAAACATAATTTATTGTTTTAGGATTTTCTTTTCTTTGACATTTATCAGACACAGATTTGTGTAAAAAGGTTATGTGAAGAGAGAGAAGATGAGGTGGTAAAAGTGGTTATAACAGAGAAATTGAAGTTGTTTGAACTGAACATGTCATAAAATGATAGGAAAGAATTAAGAGTATAGATGCGGAACAGGATGTTAGGAGTCAAAATGATATGGCACTACTTTTGAGTTCAGAGAGACAATATACTTTAGTTTTGTATGAATGTTTTGTTGAAGATGAGAATTGAAAAGATTATCCTGTGGTTGGTTCTTGTGTTTGGATTCTGTAATGGTAGATATAATACAGAGGGAGTTTTCTGGCGAGGAGTGTGGTGGAAATATTTGGTTTTAGAAATATGTTGATGTTCGTGGAAGATATAAAGAGATGACAAGTTACAAAGATGATGGATGGGATAAATTGAGCTTTGGGTACAAATGGAGAAAATGAAAGTGAAGAGAAGATCGTAAGTTTGCTAGTTCAAAAGTCCTTGAGTGTGGCTAACACGTTTTGTGAGGATGCCTTGATAAAAAAATAAACAGGGATTGGATAAACGATAAAAAGAGAGAGAATTCTAGACTAGGATGTATCATTACCTAGTATAAGGGAATCTTCTACAGGATGCATTTGATATGAAGGATATAATATGAATATGCAATTATTTGATCAAATAATTTTACTATGTAAAGTTGAATAGTTTGGTGCTTGGATGAGCTTACGTGAGGAGAGTGGAAAGTAAAGGAGAACCAAACGTGAAATAAAGAGAAAGGAAAAAGAATGTAAAATTATTGAGAGTAGAGAAATGTGGAACGGATTTAGGAAAGTGATAGCAGGTAGTGTGTCGGTAGTATGTAGAATTGCCAGAAATGAAAGGCGAAAGCAAAACAATAAATGATGGAATCATGATATAAATCGCAGTGGAGAGTAAAAAAAAGAAAAAGTTTTCTTTCAAATTTTCAAACGATTAATTGTGTAATTGAGAATGCGAGTGGGATGCGTATGAATGCATACCAGAAAGGAAAAGCAAAGTGAAAAATGATTTACGGGAGTATAAAAGCACAAAGGGAAGAAATTTGAAAGGGGGTGAAAGAACGTTCAGTGGTGGAGAACAGAAAGGTATTCTGGAAAGAAGTAAATAAGAAGAAAAATCAAAACACGAATATCTGTGTCAACATAAAGTGTACAAATAGTGAGGTAATTGTTAAACAATGCGGAATTCAGGAATAGATGCAGAAGGCAAGAGTACTTTGACCAGTTATTTAATATGCCATGGGTTTTGTGCATTTAAACCCACTGCTGTATGTATCAGGGTATGGAAGAGGTAAGCCTGAAAAAAACAAAAAAACAAACTAAAATTACGAAATAAGAAGAGAAGCAAATACATCATAATACCATAAGGAGCTATATACAAATTATACAATAGTCCCCACTCCCTTCAATTCTCCTACTTCATTTCCGCCTCGTATCAGAATCGGTTTAGGAATCTGAGACCTCCAAACACTCCCTAATTAGGTGGTTCCTCTGCCCGATGCTCCTGAACGCTCCCTGAATGATCTCGTATTCATGCCGGTTATATAAATGCGACTCTCTTATTTGTACCCATTAGTTCAAGCCTGGGCAAAGTATGTGGCCCGCCAATGCGCAAAATATGACCCACGACCAGATATGTTAAAATATTTAATTTTTAGAATACATTTCAAAGTATTTCGTAAAAAAACGTGTGTAATGAAAACAGAGTTACAAATCTTAAAATTTCTGATGTCTCGTGAATCATGATCTAATGCTCCATTCCTTGTATTAATGATTAGAGTAATCCAAGTTAATCTAATAACGTTTGCATTTCAAATATTTATCATTAATGTAACCCATTTTTTGGTCGTAAATGAGAGAGTACAAGTTACTGTTATGTTATTAGTTTATAAGAAAAATAATATATTATTTTATTTAAAATAAGGCATTTAATAAATAAATGTTAAAATTAATGGCAGTAAAATTATTTCCAGAGCTTTCAATAAATCTGTATATATAATTAGTATTTGGAATCAAAAGTTAGAGGAATATATAAAAAAGAAACAATAAAATTTTCAAAACTCTTTTGAAAATCGTTAAGTGGGTGAAATTATTTATTTTTTCAATATAGTAAAACGGTAGTCCTTGCAAATCCCTAAAAATTGGCGTAGCCGTAGTGCGTAATGTATTAAAAGTCTAGTTAATAAACTTAACACTTCTAACCATTGGCTCTTTTAATTAATTTAGGTATATAGATTTGCCACTACTGCTAAATATTTGGCAATTTTTCGTGAGTCGATTGGTGAAAAGTCATCATGTTCAAAACTTGCGTGCAATGTCGCTTTGCCGCATTTTTCATTAATTATACTTAGGGGATTTTAGTTGTAATTCATTAACACCTTTAAAGTGAAAAAGTTCCTGAGTGAAAAAAATAAAAAATTAACTAAATATCGTAAATTTAATAAGTGCAATTATAAATACTTTTTCAAGCTCTAAAATGATAAAGCATTGTGTGTCATATGTACGGAATTTGTGCCGCTTTTAAACAGTACTACTTGTAGCCCCATTATGAAACGAAACATTCCAATATGTATGGCTAATTAGATGAACAAAATATAGAGAAATATAATGAAATGGAAAATACTTCAGGAAAACAAACGGTAAAATTTACAAGTATTTTAAAAATAGATATTATCCTTAACAAAATAAGATATAATATTATTAGTTATAATATTATTAAACATAACAAGCCATTTTCTGATGTCGAATTTATTAAGCAATGCCTAGTTCCCAATTCAGCTTTAATTTGTTCAGATAAATAGGATCAGTTTAAAAATAATCTCTCTCGTCGTAGTGTTGTAATGCGAATCAAAGAAATCGCAGAGGATTTTCGAGGACAACTAAAAAATGAAGCCTGTAATTTTGATTCCTTTTCTTTGGCCCTTGCTGGACGATACTACCTAGCTTTAGATTTATATTAGAGGAATTTTACAACTGATTTGGAATTAACAGAAGAATTAGCAGCTTTGCAACCTTTGAAAGGAAAACAACAGGAAAAGATTTATTGGTTTAAGTAGAGAAATGTTTTACAAACTTGAATATAGATACGAAGAAGTTTTTAATTATTACACCACATGGAGATCCAAGTCTTAGAGGTAAAAGTAATGGTCAATTTGATAAATTTTTCATTGCATTAGTGAGCAGCAATCTCTTTGCCTAAATATTCTCCAACAGGATCATGTTATTAAGCCTGTCATAGAAATAATCTACTTTATAAGATCAAGAGGATTGAACCATAGAGAAGTAATACATTTTCTTCGAAAAACTTGAATCGAACATACTGATGTTATTTTCCGTATTAAGATGGCCTAGTTTCGGCAAAGTGTTGAAAAGAGTATAGGAGCTAAGAGAAGGGATTGCTCAATTTTGAGGAAGTGAAACAAAAATTGGATTAATCGCAATTAGATGATAAGAAGTGGAGAGCAGATTTATCTTTTGGGGTTGATATTGAATCTTATCTCTATAATCTTAATCTGAAGTTGCAGGGAAAAGAAAGTTGATTTTTAATCAGCAAATTAAACAAAAGCAACTCATTCATATTAAAACAGTGCAAACAGTTGAAGTTTCTTTGATTTGAAACTTTGGAAAATATAGTTCCCAGTTGAAGAACTTACACATTGACTTTTATTAAAGATTTAGTCGTTAGAAGGTGAGTTTCTTCCTTTAGCTGGCTCATTTCAATTTGATGTTAATGAAGCTTCTCATGATTTTCAGCCTAAACTGATCAAGCTTACAGGTAATTAGCATCATTCAAATGATTCAAAGAGTTCTCATATTATTAAATTCAGCAGCGCTCAAGCAAAGGTCTCCCCCTCTCACTAAATACTAAAATTAGAGATCTCTTTATCAAAATTAGACGCTCCAAGTAATTGAACAAAGGTTAAAAATCTAATATTTGTTAACACTATTCAATCTAATATTTTTATATCGACGAGAATATTTATGCTTCCCTTGATTATGGCCCTCGATTTTTCACCGAGATAAAAAAGTAGCCCTCTAGTTTATAAACTGTCCCCACATGTGCATTAGTTGGTTATCAAGAGGTGCGAAACAGACAATCGCAATATAAACATTGCATTTGGAAGCCATTTATTGAGACTCATTTTTTAACTGAGCTTGTGATTACTTACACGAAATGGTTCAAGGTTTAGGAGGAAAATTACTTATTTGAAAGCAACGATGATACTAATTATTAATATGATACTGACGTCATCCCACTTAATTCATGCTGTCTACATCCAATTCTTTGTATTTACACGTATTGCATAAAATATTTTATTCATCTGCTATCCGCAAATTTCCTTCACAACGTTCTTTCCTTTTATAGATATAAATCGTGTGCGTCAGGATTTTCTGGGGGGGGAGTAACATAGATATCAAGAAGGGAAATGTTTGCTTGTACTCATGGACCAACGAGATCATTGAAAAAGCTATGATGATATGGAACGTGAAAGATGAATACTTCCGATATCACAAACGGAAAAGACATAGGTAGGTTTCGTTAGCCCCTTCATACTGTTCCTGAACGTGCCTCTGTTCCCTTAAGACTAGAGAGTCGCTTCCGGCAGGGTACCGGGAGAAGGAGCAGAAGTTGTTGCGAAAGTGATGTGATGAAAAATGGGCGACAGATCTTGTGTCTCACCTCTCCTTCAGATGTTTTGAGAGTCCTGGATTCGAAATGCACCATAGAGTTGAAGAAAGAAAATCGTGAAGCGCCAAGGTACGGACGCGAGCAATGTCTAATTCACCCCTTCACCCTCAAGGTTGAGCTCCCTTATGAGGACATAACACTCCTGGTCGGGTTGCATCAAAGGATAAGACCCTTGATTTTCCCACCTCTGGGTTTATGATCCCTTCGTCTATCTCCGAGATCAGTAAAGAATTCTTGAACTTGAACTATTTTTTTATATTCCAGGGTGAAATTCTGCCGTAAGTGAGCAAAGTTTTCGTCTCCCGAAGTCCGAAACATTTAGCCGCGATTTTATACTCACTCTCTAAAATTGAGTATATTTTTATGATTCAGTAGGATTTTAAATATTTGATTTCATTATAATTATAGTTCAATATTCATATATAATATATAGATGAATATTATTCATCTACACAAATGAAGTCAAAATAAGAATGTCGAGAATAGAGGTTCCTTGCTGCCATGTACCCCGTCGAAACCATGAGGTCAGGCAACGGCGAGCGAAAGCCGTGGGAACAGTCCTAATATCAAACTGCTTGAAGCGATAAGAGAGGGATTGTAATGTCGAATGCGTGCCTCTGTCGCAAAGAGAGATGACTCTTTATCTTTCCTAAGTGGCATTCTCGTTTGCATTAGGATGAAAGATGAAAATATGCCTTATTACCGTAAGTCTTAGCAATAACTGAAATAAACCTGAGTTGAATGGCACTTTATTATTAGAGATTATTTGGACATAAGAACCAAAACTTGAGAAAAGTAGGAAGGACAACATCGACCACGGACTCTGTCATATCCTTATATTGATATTCCTTTATATATTAATTGTAGCGGCAAATTATTGCTAGAAGTTATTTGTAACTATCTTTTATGATCCCAAAACCACTTAGAATGTCAACATGGATGGTGTGAAACGGCATTACTGTTTCGGCGAAATGGGTAAGGAGTAGTTTTCTGTGTCGCAGTATTTGGATTTTGAGAGTGTAGGTAATTTCCTACCCATTTACGTACGTTATTTCTCATCTCTTTTCAATAAAACCTGTCAGATATAGATTTGATGGTGGTATGAGACTCCAAATTACCCAAATTTTGGTAATAGTTAAAGACGTTTGTAGAAATTGGAGTGAGAAAAGGGCGGGCAAAGCTGTTAGAAAGATTGCAAGTAATATAGTGATTTGCCCTCGTTAAAGCAATTTTATGAATCAAAAGCGAGGTAGAAGGTTCTTTATGCAGAGAAATCAATTTCAAATCAATCAATTAAAATTCATGTAGAGTTTCAGAATTTATCATAGTGAATGAAGCAATAGTTGAATTGAGAATTTGGCATGGATGGATTACAGTGCCATTTTGTGATGCTGATGCATTGTGTTACAAAGATTACTTGTTGCAATTATTAAAATATGCCCGAGACAGACTGTCACTAGTGTTATGTCTTCGTGCTATGTGTCGAATATTAATAATGTAATGACTGAATTCAAGTTTGCGAGCTTCCTTTGGAGAGTACCTGTTTGCGAGACTTGGCAGTTTCAATTATCGTTTTGTAGTCAATAAATATTAAAAAGGTATTTTCTTCGAGCAAATGTTGGAAATATTTAATTGCAAATCCTGAAATATGCCAGTTAAATCCTCTGGTAAATGTGGAATATATTAATTCTAGGCCATTTTAAGGCTTTACTAAAGAATCCTGTCTCCCATTCTTCCTACGAAGATCTTTACAGAACAGCGCCAAAGCATGTGCCGGATGCATTAGAAATTACACGAAACGGGCATCTCTCTTTTGGGCATAGTAAAAGATGGGAATTTACTCTCTTGTGAAAGGAATGAGATTTATGGTAGGATTTTTCATAAAAATTCTAAAGATGTTTGCTAAGTCAAAGAATCTCTTTTCTTCTTGTAATGTGTTTGGTCTAGGACGATCACTCAGAGAAGTAATCAGTTCTTGTTTTGAGGGCTTAACTTGAGAGTTGACTTTATATCCTAAGAAGCAAAATAAATCTACTGATAAAATAGACATTGCGATGTCGATATGCAAGTTATGGAACTTCAACAATCCAGCGCTTATTCAAATGCTGAAATTGCTGGCCTTCGTTTTTCTTTGCAATGAGTGCATCAATATATGCAAAACGAAGTTGAGGTCACTCAAAACATTAATTATTTAGTGTTGATTTGTCTGAAAAGAATTGGATATAATTTGTCGAAGGACGAGGTACTCGAAACGGCTGCCTGTGTTGACCATGGCTGTTTTTTCGATGGAGGATGACTCATTTGCTCTAGGATAATGGAACGAATACTTGACTTTAATTAGGATCCAGTTCTAACGCCAGTAATCACCCGTAGTACTCTAAGTGTTCTCGAATTTTCTAACTACATTCATCTGAAATGTGTACGGAGATTTGCTTGGACATATTTTTTCGTCTATCAATAGAGTGTGTACGTTAATTCCTAACAACACTTAACAATTTGGGAGATAAAAGCCAAGGTCGTTTAAAAACGAGTGGGACTTCTGCGATAACATGATATGATAAGATGGACGAATATTAGACACACTTTTGCTGCAATAGCCTTGCTTAATTGTTTTATTTAGATGGCTTTATTTGGCTAGGAGTTGATACACTGGAAAAATATATGGGATAACAAAGAGTGCTGTTTAAAAAATGCAATATTGCTGAGCTCTACTAAAAAAGCTTAAAGAGTTAAGAAATCAGCTCTTATGATTATACATCGAATATCGCTTACAAGATGTTCCATGTGAAACTTTATCTCAATCCATAACAGTCGATTGAGCGTGCATTAAAATAGGTTTAAATTCGCGATCTCGCAAAAGGAAAGAGGAAAGTGCCTCTCCTGTTTAAGTCATCGTCTTCCGGTAATAGGCAGCAGCGGCTTTAGGCAGACAGGTATTAGATGTAATTTAATTCTACCTCCCTCTGGATCCTTCACTGAGAGCACGACACAGGATTCGCAAAAGTGCTCCTTTATCCTCTCGTAAAAAGGGATTTTCCAGAAGCTCCAAACGAGAAGAATGGACTTCATCAGTGAATGCGACCTTACCCACCCTGAAAAAGTTCTTTCTTTATATTTCCTACAAAAGTAATACTGATCTGAAGGGTTCTCTTTGGAGAGATCAGGCTTCTTGGCCTAAATTCCTGACCTGACAACTTTGTCGAAAGGTTATCACGTCACTGTGTGTGCTGAAGCATTCAAGCACGTTTTTACTTTTTCAACCTTTTTGCCACTGGAAGCAACCCGATCCTGCTATTGAGCTGCGGCCTTATCAAAGGCGATCTTGGCCTTCATTTGAAGCTCTTTTTTGTCCAAATTACTTCTTCACAGGATGTAATCATTTTAGCAACAATTTGCTTGCATTTCAGTTCACTTTGTTACAGAGTAACAATAATTGGACGTTTTTCTTTGCAATGAACCATTTCTAGATTTAAAAAGATTAAAAAATTCATTTTTGCTAAACAATATTGAAAAATGTATTATGATAATAATTGATTCATTTAAACCATATTTGTCATCATTTTACCCTTTTGATCGAATAGAAAAGCTCCAGGGACGGAAATTCACTTCCTTATAAGAACAGGACGGCGAATCAAAATCTGCAAATATTTAAATGTTAGAATAACTATTCCTATCATGTTAATTTGAAAAAAGAATAAAAGTAAATTAATATATATATATTAGTCTCAAAACCATTGCTCAAACTAGTTAGCTTTTCATGAAGAAACGACTTATTTAAAGGATTTTTCATTTCAATTATTATTCCCATTTCATTTTGCTAAGAGAGTGTCTAAATTTTTGTCTAAAATATATTATCTACCAAACATTATAAAATTGTTTTCCTAAGATTGCGCTATCTCGATCAATTAACATCTAAGTCCAATAAGCTTCCTTCCAAGCTCACAAACCACTTCCACCAAAGCCATTTTTTTGTATTAATTCTAACCCTGTTTCCTTACATTCCTTTTTTCGCTATAAGGATTCAATTCGTATGGCCTAGCGATCCTGTGTAGTTTAAAATTATACATGCAGGAGCTCCCATAGTCCTTATGTGAGCCAAACTGGCTTGCAACTAAAATGCAGGATTACTAAGTACTCTGGTTTGTCTCACAGTACTGGTATTCCCATTTCCAACCCAGAAGCCTCCTTTATTAGGCAACACTCTAATAAATACCAACATCTTATTAACACAAAATCCTTTAGCATCTTGACTTCAGCCTCAACACTTTTGGAGTTAAAAATCCTAGACTCGTTATTCATTAATAAAATAAACCCAAGTATAAATAATTACACCTGCTCAATTAAATTACTCACAGTATAACCAACCAATATTATTAACCCGCCAACAGACTAATCGGACATCCTTCGTTATTAGTTTTCTAGCTTTAGTCAGTTGCTATCACAACTCCAACGATGCAGTTAAGTCCGTATTTGCAATTTGTTCCTATTTGTTTGTTTTTTGTTTGTTTTTAAATGATGGGTTATTTTATCCTTAAATTGATTCGGTTTGCCTTTTTAATTTTTGATACTCAAGTTGGTTTGTATTAAAGAAATTTTGTCTTGCTCGATTTTACAAAATTACACTGGATATTTATAATTAATTTTACGTAATGTTATTTTTGTTTTATATACCACTTAATATTTGCCTATTTTATTGGTTTACCTTTCATTGGCCTGCTTTTTAATTTAAACCCTCATTTAATGTATTTTTAATGCTTTTAGTGAAATTAGGTTTCTCCCTTCTCTCGTAAATCACTGATGATAGTCCCATTTGAGTTCCGAAGCATCCGCCAATAAATGTTTAGAACCATTTCCTGGCTGCTCTTTATATATATATATATATATATATATATATATATATATATATATATATATATATATATATATATATACATATATATATATATATATATATATATATATATATATATATATATATATATATATATATATATATATATATATATATATATATATATATATATATATATATACAAGGTATCGCAACAAAAAGGAAACCGACTTTTAAATCAATATATCTCTGGAAGTTTTTAAAGCTAGATAGTTTCTAAAATCTTAATTTTGTTTGTCTATTTTTTTACATCTATAATTTTAAATTCTACAATGAAGTAGATGAAAGAAATAAAAAGTGTGCTTGCGTAAGCAGATAAAATACAGAATCAAACTTCAAATACACATATTTCAAAACCATTTCGTAGAAAGGAGCAGAAAAAAATACAATTGTCTAAAGCCTAGGCTTAGCCTAGCCTTAGCCTACTAGTCTTACCAAAATTATTAGCCTAGTTCCTGCTAGACGCTGTGGGAGAATCGCTACCAGTCAATTTAAGCCTCCATTTTTCTTTATTTTTCAAGCACCCTAAAATGCAACTTACAAGTGCACAACGAGCTTTTGTGGTCACATATTATTTAAGGACTAGAAGCTTAAAGAAGTTCAACAACTTTTTGAACAACGCTTTCCGGATAGAGTTTCCCCAACCCCCCAAACCATCTGGACAAATGTTAATTAGTACAAGACTAAAGGAACAAGTTTAAATTTAAACAAAACTCGATCGGGTCGCAGGAGAACTGAACGGATACAAGAAATATTAATCATGTTCAAGAAAAGCTTATTCAGGATCCAAGAATATCAGTCAGAAAGAATGGTTTGAATATCAGTAAGGATACGTTTCACCGAATAATTAAACGCGATTTGAAATGGTATCCTTACAAAATGCATGTAAGGCAAGAACTCTTTGAACAAGATTTACCTCACTGCCTAAATTTTGTCAACTGGTTTCTGCGAAGAAATGTTCGCTTCTTGGAAAACGTAATCGGCGATGAAGCTGCATTTCATATGAATGGAAGACTCAGCAATCATTACATTCACCAGTATGCGCCATAAAACAATCCTCCAAATTTTAACTTTAATTAGGCATATCCAGGTAAAAGGTTTCTGTGTGGGTTGGAATATTTGGAAACGGAAGTCTTGTGGGCCCTTTTTTCTACGACAATAACTTGATTGAAGATGGATACCTGAACCTAATTACAGAAACGATAGTTCCTGAACTGCGTAAAATTTATGGAAACAGATTTAACAGGCTCCAGCACATATAACTCGTGCTCTGCGGGAATTACTGAGGGGCATTTTTAATACCCGCATTATTGCATTGAACCATCCAATTGAGTGGCTATCCAGATCTGCGGACTTAACACCTTGTGATTTCTTTTTGTGGGTCCATCTCAAGAGTAAAGTGTACTTTTCTCCACCAGGAAACACAGACGATTTGAAGCAAAGAATTAGAAATGAACTTGATTTACTAAAAGAAATCAGGATTTAGTTAAATGAATTATGGCAGATATGCGAAGAAGGATGCAATTATGTGTAGAAAGAAATACAGGCTATACCGAAGGAAACGTATATTAGCCTCTTACATTATAAATAATAATTAACTATGTTTTTGTAATAAATATTAGAAATTAAATTGTATTATTTTCTGCTCCCTTCTACTAAAAGCTTTTTAAATATATCTATTCGAAGTTTGATTCTGTATTCTTACCTTGCGCAGGCACACTTTTTATGTCTTTCATCTACTTCATTGCAGAATTTACAATTATAGATGTAAGTTTATAAAATTATCAACATAGATGCAGAAAAGATAGACAAACAAAATTAAGTTTTTAGAAACAATCAAGCTTTAATACTTCAGAGATATATTGATTTAAATGTCGGTTTCTTTTTTTTGCGACACCTTGTATACATATATATATATATATATATATATATATATATATATATATATATATATGGCAGGTTTTATTGAAAGCGACAGGTAATTTTATTTTAATCATTTTCTTTTCAATCTTCTCGGACAGGAGGCAACTCCTACACATCTGCATTTCAGAAGCTCTTTTCTATGGACGTACTGGAGGTATGTACTGCCAAGTTGATGCAATCGTTATGGGTTCTCCTTTGGTAGTTCTCTTTGCTACATTCTTAATAAGAGCGGAAGAAGAATAAGTTTTTTTAAGGTTACCCAAGCCCCACATCTATTGAAGTTACATAGACGGCATTTACATTAATGTACAAACCAAAGAAGGAATACATATGCTAGAAAGAGCCTTTAAAGAATGTTGATCCCTCAACTACACCTTCAGAGAAAGCCAAAACAACCAAAGACCATTTTTAGACATCCTCGTTACTAATATTAATGAAACAATAATGCCCAAAGTATATGTTAAAGCCATCAATCGGTGACTTTGCATGAATGAAGACAGTGAATGCTCTAAACGCTACCGAACAAGCGTGATCACATCGTATATATTAAGCGTGCCTTTACCCACTGTACTACATAGAAGAAGACGCAAAATGAACTTGAGAGAGCCACTCAGTTACTTGTTAACAACGCATTCTCAAATAAAGAAATACAGACAGCTATAAGAATTAAAATGGACCGATGCTACCTGCCAAAATTCCAGAAGAACACAAACACAGACACTGCTTTATGATCGAGAAAAGACTGAGAGTTATAACGTAAACAAAAATAAATGTTTAATTCCGACAAACAAAACAAGCAAAGCAAAGGGAAGGCTTGCGTTTACACGATACGGTCATGAAATTTTTCACTACCGGTCAGGAAACGAGTGTTACGGGAAGAAGACTTAGGCGAGTACAACGGGGTCTTCGTCACTCTAAACGAACTGTAATTAGTTCTTTACTATCGATTTTACGGTGTCTCCCCGTTTGTCTGACTTAACTGTATACCCGAGTGTCGAGTTCTCCATTTTTCTTCTATAAATATTACACGAGGCGTGGCCTTTTTTCGCCTCTGTGATAACAATGTTTTTACCTCTGCCTATTGGGCCTGATTTTCTCTTCCCATGGTCTTCGAAGATAATCAATTCATGGCGCCTACGAGTTTTCCCTTTTTCGATATAATTTTGTTGGTTCTGAGACGCAAACATCAGTCTCAGCCTTTTCCATTACCAGACGCGGAATGTTCATTTTTATTACACTGTCACCAAATTTTACTGCTATCTGAATTCTTGCCTTCGTGCTTAATTCCTTGACCAGTTTACAATATATATATATATATATATATATATATATATATATATATATATATATATATATGAATTCATTAAACCACATTGAAAGAGAAAACGGAATAATTTTTCCTTGCAGTAATATTTTTATTACCTTTTTTTCGAAAAAATCCGTGCAGGGAAGCGATTCGAACCAGGCACACTGAGGCAGCGAGCACCGCTTTGATCACAGTTAAAAGTATGTGCAATGTTCGGCGGCAAGGATTGTATAAATTTAGGACACACGAGCTCCTCACTTACTCCTACCTGAAGGGCAGTTCTTCGCAGTTCTTTTAATTGATTGAGGGCCGGCCTGTGAATGCGGAGGATACTATTAGCTTTTCGAATAGCTTAGGCTTGGTCTTCCCAAAAAGGCCGATCACTTCCTTTTTTAAACTCTGGTAGTTTTGCTCAGCCAAAATGGCTGCTGGAAGACAGTCAACGGTCTCAGGCGGAAGTGAGATGATACGTTGAAGAACTTGGTCTCCTCCTTTTTTAACCCGAGAATGTGAAAGTGCGCCTTCACAATACGAAACCAACCTGGGACCTCTGGTTCATTGAAGATGGGCGACTTGATGTTAATGACGTTCATGAAGTTCCGTTCACCTTGTCCTGTCGGATGATTGCTTGTAGAGCCCTTATCTTCGATGCCTTCACTGTTCGCAACATAGGAGTTACCCGTTTATGGGAATTACATTTGTTGTAGGTGCCCTGCTTATAGGGGGAAGGTGGGAACGGGTAATGTATATTATTTTGGCAGTCACCCGGATTAATAGAGGTAAGTGAATTAATG
The DNA here is from genome assembly GCA_963969495.1 of Ceratothoa steindachneri. NCBI lineage: Eukaryota > Metazoa > Arthropoda > Malacostraca > Isopoda > Cymothoidae > Ceratothoa > Ceratothoa steindachneri. Next base: position 142,117,379 of record OZ018323.1, on the reverse strand, counting down.
TCACAGATATTTTAGAGAAGACCTCAAGTCCCGCGAGTGAGGTGATAGGTGACATTAATCTCGTATCTGACTCCAAAGATACTCAAATCATATTCCCACTTGGCTGGGCTTACCAAAGTCTTTATGATCGAGAAAAGACTTAGAGGTATCACGTAAACAAAAGTAAATGTTTAATTCCAACAAACAAAACAAGCGAAGCAAAAGTGTGGCTTGCATTTACCTGATACGAGCAGGGGATATTTCACTACCGGTCAGGAAAACGAGCGTTATGGGATCAAGACTTAGGCGAGTACAACGGGGGCTTCGCGACGCTAAACGAACCTCAATTAGTTCTTTAATATTGATCTTACGGTATCTCTCCGTCTGTCTGAATTAACTGTCTACATAAGTATCGAATTCTCCATTTTTCTTCTATAAATAATATAGGTGGCGTGGCCTCTTTTCGCCTCTGGGATCACAATGCTTTAGCTTAACCCACTGGGCGGGATTGTCTTATCCTATAGTCTCCGAAGCTAAGCAATTTATTGCGTCTACGATTTTTCACTTTATCGATATAATTTTGTCATTTCTCGTTTTTATTGCACTGTCGCCAAATTTTATTTGGTATTTAGATTCTTGCCTCCCCGTTTAATTCCTTGACCGGTTTAAAATATATATATATATATATATATATATATATATATATATATATATATATATATATATATATATATATATATATACGCGTAGGCATTTGAAAAGGCGACCATAAGACAAATCGAGACGATTGCCAACAAATTATTAACATGAAATTAGCGGTCGCTTTCAATAAAACCTGCCATAATGAAAATATAATACCCAAATTTATTTTTCATTCATATATATATATATATATTTATAGAGTGTAGGTTAGATTTTATAACCTACTCAATTGGATTGATGAGAAGTCTTTTTCACTCGAATTTCATAGGCTGTTGCAAGAGACGTTGCACGCGAAATTGATAAAAAGCTTAGTACTCTAAACCTGAGATTCTAAACCAAACTAAAAGACAAACTGGACAACAACTCTTCCTGTATTTTTTTCTTATTAAACAAGTCCCTCCCTCCTCTACTCCATCACAAGATTTCGTATCATAAATAAACCAATTTGAAACCTGGATGACGTTGGTATCTGCAGGTTAATTAACAGCTGAATCTGATAAGAATCCATGTATTTTTATCAGCCTGAATCTCGCTGGTAATCCGTCACACTACTTTGAAATGAGGATCTTTATTAACTTTCAATCACGATTATCGCATGTAAGATCTCATCTGAGCAATATTTAAGTTTTGTGAGCAGGGGGGTGGGCCCCGATTCCATTATGTGGTAACACGAAATTCGGATCCAACTTTGAACATTAGGACAACCTTATAACTATAAGTCATCAAAGATTTTTCGTAAAATTTTCCGACTACCTTATTTTATCTCATTAAAGTTTTGTAGATATTTGACGAATCTTGTAAAACGATTTTAATTTCAGCGGATAAAATAACAGGTAGAAGGTTGTACATCTCGCGCTTTCGCCTGTCTTTGTGAAATCTTTCTTCTCCATTTTGCTGGAAAATGCCTATAGAATGGCCCCCAATTACACTATTTCTGTCATTGGATAAAACTAGTTCCTTATCATTTTTTACCGAGTAGGGTGACGACTGCTTGTCCCTTGTACTAGAAACTGGTTCGTGCACATAGACTTGCAAACTATATGACTTTTTGAAGGTAGCTGGCCCCCTCCATTTCATTGGACTCGCTGTTGTAGGTCGCATGTTCCTGCAGCGGGGGAAGTTTGGCCTACCTCCGACGCAGGAGCGCGCTTCCTACTTGTTGCCTTTTTGCGGATCTTGTTTCATTTGTTGTTGTTGTTTTATAGCCTGTTTTGTTATATATATGTTATTGTTTTTTAATCTAGCCTAGTATGAGTGCGGTGAACTCTGCTTGAGTAGGCAGTCACCAGATTGGCTCTTAACAAAAATATATCATTCCTTACAGATTCAAAATGGATGTCTTCGAAAAGGAGACGGAGAGGATAATGGAATTGTCGTATGAAGCTGACGTTTTAAGTGATAGAAAAGATGACAGTGAAATAGATTTCCTTGAGGAGGATGAACATATTTGTGACTGATTCCTATGACTCGGAGACTACTTATCTTCCACAAGAACCCCAACGAAATCAAGCCAAACAGAGAGGGTGGCTAGAAAAAGACAAAATTACGTGATGAGTGAGTGAAGTACCTAGTAAATTAGTTCTTAATCGTTCTCATATGGTACTTTGAGGAAGACAAAGCCTAAAAGGATATGCAGTAGTGAGTTTTGATAAAATTTAATTTTGATTATTGGTTTTGTAGAAGGAATACTCTTATGACTTTTGATCAATTTTGTTTTCTATTGTCTTGATATATTCTTATACTAATGTTCTATGTAATCATACAGATATATAATAATATGTATAATGCTGCATGCCTTTACTAAATAAATGAGTAAAACCTCATGTTTTTTTAGTAATTACATGCTTTATTTAACAAAATTAAAAGTAAGGGTACTCAAACACTCCATGGTACTAAAGGCGGAAAAAATCTCCATGGTAGTAACGCAGGGGTAAGATCAACCGGCCGAGATTCAGTATACCTGAAGTAATTTGAACCAACAACCGACTGGCAATTTGTCTCGATATCTTGCATTAAGATATCGTCCCCGTAGAACTAAAGGTTAAATACACTAATTTATAGATTATATTTGACAAAAATGAGTTAGCAACATTTTTCTCAATTCTTGAAACATAATTTATTGTTTTAGGATTTTCTTTTCTTTGACATTTATCAGACACAGATTTGTGTAAAAAGGTTATGTGAAGAGAGAGAAGATGAGGTGGTAAAAGTGGTTATAACAGAGAAATTGAAGTTGTTTGAACTGAACATGTCATAAAATGATAGGAAAGAATTAAGAGTATAGATGCGGAACAGGATGTTAGGAGTCAAAATGATATGGCACTACTTTTGAGTTCAGAGAGACAATATACTTTAGTTTTGTATGAATGTTTTGTTGAAGATGAGAATTGAAAAGATTATCCTGTGGTTGGTTCTTGTGTTTGGATTCTGTAATGGTAGATATAATACAGAGGGAGTTTTCTGGCGAGGAGTGTGGTGGAAATATTTGGTTTTAGAAATATGTTGATGTTCGTGGAAGATATAAAGAGATGACAAGTTACAAAGATGATGGATGGGATAAATTGAGCTTTGGGTACAAATGGAGAAAATGAAAGTGAAGAGAAGATCGTAAGTTTGCTAGTTCAAAAGTCCTTGAGTGTGGCTAACACGTTTTGTGAGGATGCCTTGATAAAAAAATAAACAGGGATTGGATAAACGATAAAAAGAGAGAGAATTCTAGACTAGGATGTATCATTACCTAGTATAAGGGAATCTTCTACAGGATGCATTTGATATGAAGGATATAATATGAATATGCAATTATTTGATCAAATAATTTTACTATGTAAAGTTGAATAGTTTGGTGCTTGGATGAGCTTACGTGAGGAGAGTGGAAAGTAAAGGAGAACCAAACGTGAAATAAAGAGAAAGGAAAAAGAATGTAAAATTATTGAGAGTAGAGAAATGTGGAACGGATTTAGGAAAGTGATAGCAGGTAGTGTGTCGGTAGTATGTAGAATTGCCAGAAATGAAAGGCGAAAGCAAAACAATAAATGATGGAATCATGATATAAATCGCAGTGGAGAGTAAAAAAAAGAAAAAGTTTTCTTTCAAATTTTCAAACGATTAATTGTGTAATTGAGAATGCGAGTGGGATGCGTATGAATGCATACCAGAAAGGAAAAGCAAAGTGAAAAATGATTTACGGGAGTATAAAAGCACAAAGGGAAGAAATTTGAAAGGGGGTGAAAGAACGTTCAGTGGTGGAGAACAGAAAGGTATTCTGGAAAGAAGTAAATAAGAAGAAAAATCAAAACACGAATATCTGTGTCAACATAAAGTGTACAAATAGTGAGGTAATTGTTAAACAATGCGGAATTCAGGAATAGATGCAGAAGGCAAGAGTACTTTGACCAGTTATTTAATATGCCATGGGTTTTGTGCATTTAAACCCACTGCTGTATGTATCAGGGTATGGAAGAGGTAAGCCTGAAAAAAACAAAAAAACAAACTAAAATTACGAAATAAGAAGAGAAGCAAATACATCATAATACCATAAGGAGCTATATACAAATTATACAATAGTCCCCACTCCCTTCAATTCTCCTACTTCATTTCCGCCTCGTATCAGAATCGGTTTAGGAATCTGAGACCTCCAAACACTCCCTAATTAGGTGGTTCCTCTGCCCGATGCTCCTGAACGCTCCCTGAATGATCTCGTATTCATGCCGGTTATATAAATGCGACTCTCTTATTTGTACCCATTAGTTCAAGCCTGGGCAAAGTATGTGGCCCGCCAATGCGCAAAATATGACCCACGACCAGATATGTTAAAATATTTAATTTTTAGAATACATTTCAAAGTATTTCGTAAAAAAACGTGTGTAATGAAAACAGAGTTACAAATCTTAAAATTTCTGATGTCTCGTGAATCATGATCTAATGCTCCATTCCTTGTATTAATGATTAGAGTAATCCAAGTTAATCTAATAACGTTTGCATTTCAAATATTTATCATTAATGTAACCCATTTTTTGGTCGTAAATGAGAGAGTACAAGTTACTGTTATGTTATTAGTTTATAAGAAAAATAATATATTATTTTATTTAAAATAAGGCATTTAATAAATAAATGTTAAAATTAATGGCAGTAAAATTATTTCCAGAGCTTTCAATAAATCTGTATATATAATTAGTATTTGGAATCAAAAGTTAGAGGAATATATAAAAAAGAAACAATAAAATTTTCAAAACTCTTTTGAAAATCGTTAAGTGGGTGAAATTATTTATTTTTTCAATATAGTAAAACGGTAGTCCTTGCAAATCCCTAAAAATTGGCGTAGCCGTAGTGCGTAATGTATTAAAAGTCTAGTTAATAAACTTAACACTTCTAACCATTGGCTCTTTTAATTAATTTAGGTATATAGATTTGCCACTACTGCTAAATATTTGGCAATTTTTCGTGAGTCGATTGGTGAAAAGTCATCATGTTCAAAACTTGCGTGCAATGTCGCTTTGCCGCATTTTTCATTAATTATACTTAGGGGATTTTAGTTGTAATTCATTAACACCTTTAAAGTGAAAAAGTTCCTGAGTGAAAAAAATAAAAAATTAACTAAATATCGTAAATTTAATAAGTGCAATTATAAATACTTTTTCAAGCTCTAAAATGATAAAGCATTGTGTGTCATATGTACGGAATTTGTGCCGCTTTTAAACAGTACTACTTGTAGCCCCATTATGAAACGAAACATTCCAATATGTATGGCTAATTAGATGAACAAAATATAGAGAAATATAATGAAATGGAAAATACTTCAGGAAAACAAACGGTAAAATTTACAAGTATTTTAAAAATAGATATTATCCTTAACAAAATAAGATATATTATTATTAGTTATAATATTATTAAACATAACAAGCCATTTTCTGATGTCGAATTTATTAAGCAATGCCTAGTTCCCAATTCAGCTTTAATTTGTTCAGATAAATAGGATCAGTTTAAAAATAATCTCTCTCGTCGTAGTGTTGTAATGCGAATCAAAGAAATCGCAGAGGATTTTCGAGGACAACTAAAAAATGAAGCCTGTAATTTTGATTCCTTTTCTTTGGCCCTTGCTGGACGATACTACCTAGCTTTAGATTTATATTAGAGGAATTTTACAACTGATTTGGAATTAACAGAAGAATTAGCAGCTTTGCAACCTTTGAAAGGAAAACAACAGGAAAAGATTTATTGGTTTAAGTAGAGAAATGTTTTACAAACTTGAATATAGATACGAAGAAGTTTTTAATTATTACACCACATGGAGATCCAAGTCTTAGAGGTAAAAGTAATGGTCAATTTGATAAATTTTTCATTGCATTAGTGAGCAGCAATCTCTTTGCCTAAATATTCTCCAACAGGATCATGTTATTAAGCCTGTCATAGAAATAATCTACTTTATAAGATCAAGAGGATTGAACCATAGAGAAGTAATACATTTTCTTCGAAAAACTTGAATCGAACATACTGATGTTATTTTCCGTATTAAGATGGCCTAGTTTCGGCAAAGTGTTGAAAAGAGTATAGGAGCTAAGAGAAGGGATTGCTCAATTTTGAGGAAGTGAAACAAAAATTGGATTAATCGCAATTAGATGATAAGAAGTGGAGAGCAGATTTATCTTTTGGGGTTGATATTGAATCTTATCTCTATAATCTTAATCTGAAGTTGCAGGGAAAAGAAAGTTGATTTTTAATCAGCAAATTAAACAAAAGCAACTCATTCATATTAAAACAGTGCAAACAGTTGAAGTTTCTTTGATTTGAAACTTTGGAAAATATAGTTCCCAGTTGAAGAACTTACACATTGACTTTTATTAAAGATTTAGTCGTTAGAAGGTGAGTTTCTTCCTTTAGCTGGCTCATTTCAATTTGATGTTAATGAAGCTTCTCATGATTTTCAGCCTAAACTGATCAAGCTTACAGGTAATTAGCATCATTCAAATGATTCAAAGAGTTCTCATATTATTAAATTCAGCAGCGCTCAAGCAAAGGTCTCCCCCTCTCACTAAATACTAAAATTAGAGATCTCTTTATCAAAATTAGACGCTCCAAGTAATTGAACAAAGGTTAAAAATCTAATATTTGTTAACACTATTCAATCTAATATTTTTATATCGACGAGAATATTTATGCTTCCCTTGATTATGGCCCTCGATTTTTCACCGAGATAAAAAAGTAGCCCTCTAGTTTATAAACTGTCCCCACATGTGCATTAGTTGGTTATCAAGAGGTGCGAAACAGACAATCGCAATATAAACATTGCATTTGGAAGCCATTTATTGAGACTCATTTTTTAACTGAGCTTGTGATTACTTACACGAAATGGTTCAAGGTTTAGGAGGAAAATTACTTATTTGAAAGCAACGATGATACTAATTATTAATATGATACTGACGTCATCCCACTTAATTCATGCTGTCTACATCCAATTCTTTGTATTTACACGTATTGCATAAAATATTTTATTCATCTGCTATCCGCAAATTTCCTTCACAACGTTCTTTCCTTTTATAGATATAAATCGTGTGCGTCAGGATTTTCTGGGGGGGGAGTAACATAGATATCAAGAAGGGAAATGTTTGCTTGTACTCATGGACCAACGAGATCATTGAAAAAGCTATGATGATATGGAACGTGAAAGATGAATACTTCCGATATCACAAACGGAAAAGACATAGGTAGGTTTCGTTAGCCCCTTCATACTGTTCCTGAACGTGCCTCTGTTCCCTTAAGACTAGAGAGTCGCTTCCGGCAGGGTACCGGGAGAAGGAGCAGAAGTTGTTGCGAAAGTGATGTGATGAAAAATGGGCGACAGATCTTGTGTCTCACCTCTCCTTCAGATGTTTTGAGAGTCCTGGATTCGAAATGCACCATAGAGTTGAAGAAAGAAAATCGTGAAGCGCCAAGGTACGGACGCGAGCAATGTCTAATTCACCCCTTCACCCTCAAGGTTGAGCTCCCTTATGAGGACATAACACTCCTGGTCGGGTTGCATCAAAGGATAAGACCCTTGATTTTCCCACCTCTGGGTTTATGATCCCTTCGTCTATCTCCGAGATCAGTAAAGAATTCTTGAACTTGAACTATTTTTTTATATTCCAGGGTGAAATTCTGCCGTAAGTGAGCAAAGTTTTCGTCTCCCGAAGTCCGAAACATTTAGCCGCGATTTTATACTCACTCTCTAAAATTGAGTATATTTTTATGATTCAGTAGGATTTTAAATATTTGATTTCATTATAATTATAGTTCAATATTCATATATAATATATAGATGAATATTATTCATCTACACAAATGAAGTCAAAATAAGAATGTCGAGAATAGAGGTTCCTTGCTGCCATGTACCCCGTCGAAACCATGAGGTCAGGCAACGGCGAGCGAAAGCCGTGGGAACAGTCCTAATATCAAACTGCTTGAAGCGATAAGAGAGGGATTGTAATGTCGAATGCGTGCCTCTGTCGCCTCCAGGAGCGTTATCAAGAAACTCACGCGGAGGTAATTCCCATCCATCAGCGCCGTGTTTGATCAAGGAGAGCACCCTCCTACCTTGGCCTGAGGCAGTAACGGTTGCGGCTGGTCTCTATATATTGTTGGTCCCAACTGGGCATCGATAGTATAGGCTTGCCATCCTCAACAAGACACTTCATTCTCGATCGCGCTTCATTTCCCTACGAACCCGAAAGCAAGAATTATACCGAAGGATCTGAGCACCAGTCAATTGGCCTATCCTTTGTTTCAGTACATTTCGTTTAGCATCGAATACTCCATCCAGTTAGTGTTACTACTAGAGGTTAAACTCCCTGTGGTTAAAGTCACTCGAACAACCAACTGTCCCCCGTTACATCTCTCAAAGCCTCGAACCCAAGCCAGGCTGAGAGTGATCATCTGCGGCATCCTTGTCAGTCATCCCTAACTGTGTACATACGTACCGAGGCTCCTTATAACCTCCCGAACACTCACGTAGAGCTCGACCCTGTTTGCTCCAAGTAGTTCTGTTAGATCGATTACTGTAAAGAACGAGTATCCATTGCCATTATTTCATTCTATATATTAATGTGTATTCTGTGTAATTTATTTAAGAGTTTTTTTTTGTTTCTACCCTTTCATAGGTCTTATAGCCTGCAGCCTTCAATAGTTTAGTAACGGCCAACCGTACTCTATTGTTTGTTATTTAAATTCCTCGCACTCATTTTAGGAAGGTTGTTCCCCCCTTCCCTACTTCTACTCCCTTTTCTGTCACGACCGAAATTGAGGTAGGGTCACTGATTTGACCTTGAGTGCCCACTCATTTCGGGTAGAAGTAAGTATATATGTTAGTGTGTCATTCTACGACAAAGAAAAGTACCATGTGATTAAAGAATGTTTACAATTAAATACAGAATAATGAACAATAAGTTGAAGTTTATTTAAAAGAAAAATTGTTTCTTAGATTTTCTTTATAAATTACCTTTTATAGTAAAAAAAAAAATAAAAATAAAATCATGATATTAAACGCCTTAGAAGCAAAGTCACCTGGCCAAGTCACAAAGATGATTGTAGGTAGAATCAAAGTTATTACCTTAACCAAAATTCCCCTCTTCGTTTCTGAACAGAGAAAACTGTACTTCGAATTTCTATAATCATTAGGTTCCTTTTACTTGCTTCATTTCAAGATTGTTGTAATGCACAACACCTATTGCTAATGCATTTTTCTTCCGCAGTCATCGTCTGCTCTCCAGCTTTGATAACTCTACCTAAATATTTTCTACTCTCATACCTCGGGCACTTAGCGGAATGAATCAGATACACATATTATAAGGAACATGATTTTACTACTTAATTGTACTCTGATTGAGGCATTCTAATTCGCAGTGGGGCATAATACCATGGTTCTCTACAGCATATGGTAGCCTGCCTGAAATTAATTAGAAATGGGTCTAATTGGATGAAAGTTATTGCCATTTTCTCAAGTTTACTACTCTCAAACGGCCCCATTATTTTTGTGAAGGGACGCCATGTACAGGAGATTTGCGCATCCTCCCCGCCCCTCTCACAATTTTTTCTTTGATTCCTCCGTATACTCATAAGAGTTCCAACATCACTAAGTTCCTCAATCCATTTTGTCAGATGGTAATCAATATTATATAAATACAAAAATGAGTCAGTCGTTAATTCATAACTTTCAAATATTTTTAAATTAGTTTGACCTACACCTTTCAATAAAACATAAGATGCCAAATGAATCCTATTTTTAGAAGAGCTCAGTTTACTAATGTTTCTCCCCGCACAACTATTTTTATGTCTCTCAATAACCGTTTCATATAATAATAGGTATTTATAATGCGCCCTTCAGGGCTGTTAGCCCTCCCAGAGCGCAGGTTGTGTAGCGAGTGTAGAGAAAGTTAACAGGGGAGAGAAAGCAATTCTGAAGAGATTAGTCTTCAGGAGACGTTTAAAAGCAGCAAGGGAGGGAGAGGATGGGACTTCGGCAGGAAGAGTATTCCAGAGTCTAGGAGCACAAACTGAGAAGGAACGGTCACCCATCGAACAGAGGACAGAACGAGGAGTGTTCAAGATGGGAGCGAGGTTAGACCGGAGTGCCCGAGGAGTTTGAAGACGGGAGAGGGCAGACGAGAGATAAGGTGGAGCCTCGAGGTTTAGGGCCTTGTAGGTGATGAGAAGAATTTTATAGTGGGTACGGAAGAAAATAGGTAACCAGTGTAGCTCCTGTAACAAAGGCATCGAAGGAGAGAACCGGGAGCGGCGAAGGGAAAGCCGGCAACATAGTTTTGAACTAGTTGTAGGGGGCGAAGAAATGAAGAAGGGAGATTCACTAGAGGAAAATTGCAGTAGTCTAAGCGTGAGGTAACGAAGGCATGTTTGATCAAAATAGGATCGAACATGTGAGAAGTTGCGGAGGAAAGCGAGGGAAGACTTACAGATATGATGGATGTGCGATTTAAACGAGAATTACTCCTCGAAAATAACACCTTTCCTACTAGATATTTAATTTACCAAACCTATTAGAATTTGCTAACACAAATGATGAAATACAATCTAAAGAAACAGAAAACTGTCGTAGAATGGAATGTCCGAGTTTCTCAAACAATAAAATGAAATTCTTCTCTCAAAAACATCCCAGGGTATAGATATGGGAATCTAAAATGCCAAATCTGTGTTTGATGTTTTATAAAGTTTTATTAAAAGAGCTTAAATAGTCAATCTGTAGGTCTTTCTTCACACAAAACGGTCTTGTGATAATAATTTTGCGAGTTGGTATGAGAATTCGATTTTTAAGGATGATCAAGGATTGGAAATTTGTTATTTAAATTCGTTTGTCGATCGAAAATAAGTTCGGTTTCAACGTATATCTGAGCTTTTGCAACGTGATAGCAATGGCCATTACCGCCATATGGAATTTTAACCTACAAAATTTATTTTTCGAAAGTTGCCGAGGTTTAAATTTTCTTTTACTTTTCTTGATTTAGAATTCAATTTTCGTTCTAGGTTTTTGTCAGAGATCGAACTTTATCCTCTGGTGCCCTATACACGGCTAATTGAAAAGTAAATTTCTTGCTTATCAAGAAAGGAACGTTATCTGATGATGGAAAAAGATTGAAATCCCTAAAAGCAGGATTCTTTCTTGACTCTTCAAATCTATCTTATTTATTCACCGACCAAAATAATCGGGAAATCGGTCATTCTTAACGATACGACTGACACTGAAGTCTCGGAATACCTCAAACCTTCAATGTTTGGTGGTTTTACACAATGCATTATTCTCTCATAGCTACAAATATTAATTTCTTTTAATATTAGAAATAGGAATCTACATTATTGTCACGCAATTGCCAAAAATGTAGATTATTTATATGTACTCTCTCACTATGGGTCTCTGCTCATTGAATGTTTTTTCTCGAGAAAAAACTGGTAGTCTAAGATTGAACCTTGTAACGATGAACTGGAATCAATCGTACGCAAACCTTAGTATGTTCATGTCCGTTATCTGGCTCACCCATCCTAAGACTGGAGGTGAATATTCAGGGATCATGATAAAGAGAATTCGAGTTTTTGCCAACGAAAAAAACAAAACGAATTCGGAATCCCAAATATTTGTCGGCAGAGTCATATTCACCGCTTGGTCCTTTCTCTCGTTTAAGAAAACCTGTCAAAAAACAAACCTACTAAAGATTATTCATATTTTTCCCCTTTCAGCTGTAAGAAATTTATGTTATTTGAATATCTATTGAGAAAAAATAACTATATAAACATTGTGTATTCTCTTTTTCAAGGAAGAAGGATGGTTCCATTTGTTTATTGGTGTTGATGTTATATTTTATTTATAATATTATTATAGCTACGTTTTATTTTTAATGGAAGAATATTTTTTTTAAAGATTCATCAGAAAGCTTGTACCGATGAAAAGGTATTATGGATAGAGACATAAATATGTTGTTTTATTTTGGCGATGAAAGTAATGAATGAAGTTATCGCTGATCTACAATTAGTCTTATCACTAAACCATAAGAAGTCCCAAAAGATAATATATTTAGTAAACATTTGTTCACATCAACGAACATATTAATACTAACCAATATTTTGATAAAGAAACACTAGATTAGGACGATATGTAACGGATCTTTGCAGAGTTTCCTGATTTCGACATTTAGCAAAGCGGCACGGGCATATTTATCATGAATTTACAACTTAATGCCTTCATTAATTCTTAACTCATTCTATTAAGGTCCTTCTCTGGAAAACATAGTGCAAATGCAAACAAGGATTTTGCATCTCGAGTGATGAATCATCTACACATATGCAATTCCCCTGTGGTTCATCATTTTCTTTATGATCTCATCTAATAAAAAAAAGCATCAAACTAATAATTGATTTTCAATCATTGACTTCCAAAAACCACTATTATAAAAACCCACGCAAAAAAACATTACAAATCCTTTCCTTGCTTTTTTTTCACATTACACAGGTCTCTTCCTTCTCTGCTCCATTATTCAATCTCGCCTCATTCATGTGACCAGCATCAAGCCGGATTTCTGTTGCACCAGGAGGTAAATTAAAAGCTAAATCTGATAAGAATCCGGCTTTTTATCAGCCTGACTCTCGCTACAATCCTTCACACTGCTTCGAAACGAGGATCTTTTAATTAACTCTTAATTAACGAATGTTCCATTGGAGATTTCACTAAAACATTCCAGATAAGGATAAAATCAGAGCGTGTTATTTACCTTTGGAAGAGAGGCCCTCTTTCTTAGCTCCTTGAAAATACCTCCTCATTTCAGCACTGGCGAAACCAGTAAGTTCCGTCGGTTACTGGATTCTGGATGACTTATAATTTATCTGGCTGATCGTGAATTTTTATATATATCTACCAAACTCCTAAAAATAATTGGCTAATCAAATTTAAGATCCACAAGGATGGGCAACTTATGACGTTATACCAACTGACACACATCAATCCGAATGCGCAAGATCAAAATAAATATATATTTGGTGCGAAAATATTTACCGAGTCATAGAGAGTAATGAAGGGTGTTGGAAGACATTGACCTGCTACCAATGAGGAACTGAGATAATATAGATTCAGGATGTTTTAACGAATATATGATAAGGAAATGCCATTATGGAAAAATCAACATTACTTGATATTTCACAAACTACTAAAGAAAAAACAACAATGATTCTTAATGCAAAGGCTTACAGGGTGAAAGGGAGAAGTTTCCCTATTTAGGGAGGGAATTGTCTTATAAATAATTTATAATGAATACACATTCTCTTTAGGTAAGGAATTTATAAAAATGTGAACCGGAGAACTCGAACTTATTAAATAAAATTAATAGGTGATTTAGTTATGAAAGGAGGGTGTAACGAGATTTTCGTTTTTCGTTATTTTGTTTTTGTTGTTTTATCCAAGTCTAAACGAGGGAAACATAAAGATTGTGTGGGTGTATATGTGTATGCGGAAATGTAAAAACTTCTGTGACATTCGGTTTTGAAATCTTGCTGTTTTAGCGATTAGTTTGAGACCTTCTGAAAATATAAATTTAAAGCACTGATGGTAGATGAAGTGGGAATAAAATGGCGGAAGAATCTCTCCCACACTATTATGAATCATTCTAATAAAGATCCAACCCAATCTAACCATTTTACTGTATAATTTCTACAACTTCTTTAAAGGGAACTGTGACAGGAGGATGTCGCCTCCGTTTAACAGTTTCTAAAAAGAGCGAAAAAAAGAAGGCTCTGTGTATCCTGAAGTAGGCGAGTCATATGTTTGTTTGGGATTGCGAGTAAATCAGTGTCTCCCCAAACAAGTCCGTTATGGAAACGATCGATCTGGTCCCAGGAAGGAAAGTGATTCAAAAAAAGCCTTTTCGTCTTATTTTTTGTGTCTAATTTTTTAAAATTTTCTTAGAACCACTGAAGACTATTTTTATATAGGTATCACCGAACAAAAAACAAAGAGTCAGTTTAAAATGATCTCGAAAATGCGACTATCTTGAATAATTATTTTGCTTCAATTTTTGAACAAAAATATTCAAAATTTAAATGAAGAAAGCCTAGAAATCTTCACTAATAACATTCATAAAAGGAATAAAATGATAGTTAAGGCAGTTGATATATAAAATGCAATTAGTTAATTAAGTTAAGAACGAAATTTCCGCTTTACTCGCTTAATTACTTCCTGGAGACAAATTTTGTTCCCAGGGTTTAAAAACTGGCCAATGTTGTTCCGATATTTTAAAAGGATAGACGTGAGGAAAAGGAGAATTATCAGTCAGTAAGCTTAACTTTACTTATATGTTAAATAATGGAGTCAATAATTATTGATTTAAAATTAGCAAATCATTTGGAGAGACATCAACTTGTAGTAAATAGTCAATATGGTTTCAGGAAAAGTAGCTCTTGTTTTTTTGTTCTGATAACATTTTATGAGCATGTAGCAAAAGCTGTCAATTCGGGTTCTAGCTACGAAGTGATATATCGAGATTTTCTAAAGTCTTTAATAAACTCCTGTTCAATATCCTTATTTTAAAGCTTAAACCTATGTATATTCATGAGAAAACGATAACTTGGATTAAAAATTGGTTGACAGATCGTAAGCAGAGGGTTGTTTTGAATGGAGTGACATACGACTAGGTGCCAATAACTAATGAAGTTCCTCAAGTTTCCGTTTTGGGACCCTACTCTTTATAATTTTCGCATACAACTCAGGTTCTGGAATGAATTGACAAGTAAATTCATTTGTTGACGATAGTAACTTGAGCAGAGTAAGGATAAGAAAGACCCAAATTTTTACAAAATTGACTGAATATGTTAATTAAATGGCACAGCGAATCTTGGCCAAATGTGGCCAAAGTCGCGTTTTACACTTCGGAAAAAATAATCCTAAATTTAAATACTATCTCTAAGATACCGGGATTATAAAAGTAAAAGAGCACGTCGATCTAGGAGTTAAAATAGATAATAAATTAAATTTCTCCAGTCAATGCGTTGCAATTAGAAATAAAGCAACAAGAGTTGCATCATTTATCAGGCGATCCGTCTCAACGCGGAATTCAGAAACAATGTTAAATATATACTCGTCATTAGTCAGCCTAATATTAGATTATGCTGCTGCTTTCTGGTTTTCACAATTAATTAAAGATGTACATATAATAGAACAGGCACAACGTCGCTATATGAAATTGATAAGGGGAATGAAACATCTTAGCTACAATGATAGGCTTAAAAAACTCGATTTCTTTTCCCTCGAACACAGAATGAAAGGGGAAAAAAATAGAAACATAGATTATTGATGAATATGCCCAATACTGCAGAAAATCTTTTTCATTTGACAGGCGTGAAAGTGACGCGAAAACACGAAAAAAGATAAAGAGGTGGAAATTCAAAAGGTAAACGACAAAATTTGCCTTCGGCAACCGCACGTTCGAGTCTGGAACAATCGACTACAAGAAGAACTCAGCGCTCCAGACACAGAAAATATGAAGAAGAAATTAGATATAAAAAAGAAAATAAAGTTAAAATTGTTTACAAATATTGAGGAGGTACTCAAATTAGCCTTTTTTCTAAATAGGGCCTACCACGAATGAACATTTAAGGCTTCCTGTATGTGGCAATAAATTGTTTGTTTATTTTATATTTCTGAACTTGAAGCTCTATTGAACTTGCTAGCAAGTTCAGAAGACGTTTTTTGCGATTCTTTAGTGAAAACAGAATGATAGCTGTGTATTCTCACGTGTTTTAAGATGTTTTTTGCTACTTCCATTTCTTAATACAAGATCTTGGTTTCTTCATATCGTATTATAGTAGTTTGGACAGAATATCTTGAACATCATATTCTCTTCAGCAATTTGTACTCATAATAACCTTCGACTATGGAGAAGTTGAATTTGCAGTAACTGTGCATTTGTAAGTTCTTTAGTTTTACCCATCTTACTTATTGAGAACGATATTGAATACACAATAGTTATAAATTTATGCGGAAATATAAGAAATATTGGCTAAATCTTAATTCTAGAAAATATACCATTTTAGTAATAGGACACCATTTAGTAGAATATCAAAACATATTGACAAAATACACTTATTCTCATACGTAGTTATGAATAATATGATAGAAATTCTAAACATTTGGAATATATTTTGAAATATATTCAAGGGGTTCCTTTTGAATTCGGAGGGGAAGGGGAATATAACTTTCTTCATAAAACGAAATGTTTTTTATGACGAACATAAAACTTTCAAACGCCAAACCCGTACCAAATGCTTCTTGAGATTTCTCTTTTTAGAGAAATGGATGGTAGCCCAGTTGTATGGGTTGTGCTCCTGAAGAGGATTGAGCAAGTCCATGAGATATTTTTAGCGGATTAAGGAATTCTTAGTTTTATTCTTACTTAACACATTGACATGGACATTATAGTTCATTATCAAATAAAGTTTAATTATCTTAATTAGCAAAAATATAGAAACTCTCACTCAGTACTCAGTACACATGATATATATATATATATATATATATATATATATATATATATATATATATATATATCATGTGTACTGAGTACTGAGTGAGAGTTTCTATATTTTTGCTAATTAAGATATATATAGGGAGATAAATATCTTGATCGATATTAGGTGATACACAAGTAATTGAGTATCCTTTTCATTTTTATTATTATTATATTGATACAAATGATCGCAAACAATTTTCTTATACTAGCTTAGTCTAGTCCACTCCAACCCTATGGATGTCTTACTATAAACCTAAGACTTACATTTCGACATATCTTACTCTTCATTTTCTTGCTATTAATTTTGTTCCATCGATGTTAATTTAGAGTCCTTAATCGTCCAATGGTGAGTATTACGAAAATGTTAAAAGTACACATTAACAATGTTAATATTTGAGTTTTAAGAATCAATAACAATGGTAAATTAATAACAGAGAGTTTGTGGCAATTACAAGCACAATTAGTGTATCCGGTGCCAAAGCTAGTTTCAGAATTTTTGCTCTGGAAACGTTGGTCTCAAAGATAAATCATGTTGAGAATGACCAGTAGAATTTGATCAAGGTCTTTTAAAAACTGACACTGAAATAAAATGCGATTTTAAGAGTTGAACAATTTGCTCAAAAACTACATTCAGTGCATTCCACTGTTCATAGTCGTTTTTAAAAGAGGCAAACTTTCACGATTAAGGTAATGGATTTCTAACGACCTGTCAGGGGTACACTTGCAACAAAGAATCAACATTCATTCGTATCTACTTTAGCGATTAAAAATGAACCATTTGTAGTTGGATTCTTACAGCGAAAGTAACTTAGGTTATGTACAATAATAGTAAACCTTCTATACAATGGATCAGGCCTGTGGTATAATCAATACCACAGCCAAAACATGGGCCTCGTCTGCGGAAGATGATCTTGTGCGTTTGGTTAGATATAGATGACATTATCCAATTTGATCTTCTTTAACTAAATATGCCTATCAATAAAGGGCTAAGTATTCTCTTCTGAACCGTTTGTATGCATTACTTGAAGAAAAAAGGAGAACATTGATAAGGAAAAAAAGAATCTTCTTTTATCAAGACAACACGTGACCTCATATCGCAAGAGATGCCGTAAAAAAGGTTAACAATTTAGATTAGAGAATATTGACTCATTTTTCATACTCACTCGTTTTATTTCCATCAGATTTCTCTTGTTTTTTAGGAGTTCAGAGAATCACCTGAAGAGAATGAAAATGTGAACAACAAAAGAGGTCGAAACAAGTTTAATGATCTCTTTTGGATCAAAATCAAACGATTTTTACGAACATGGAATTGAAGAGATAATAGAAAGATGGAGAGTAGCTGTATAAATTAGCGTAAATTATACTAATTGTTAAATTAATAAATAAATATATATTTAAATATAAATAACTCAAAAGAGTTATTTTATTTGTATCCATATAATCATGATAAACATGAAAATATATGCCGCATTACTTATTGAGTAACCACATATTTATATATGTGGTTAAACATGGTAAACAGCCTTTTTTTACAAGGTTAGGTATTAAAACCATACATTTTCTACCTCTGACTTGTTTACAAATATCTATATACACACTTTTGTCAAAAATATCTATATACACCTTTTTATCAAAAATATTACTTCTATGAATTTTTTTGAATTAATATTAGATCTGTCAAGTATGTCTTTTTATCTATTTTTTTATTTATTTAATATTAAATGTTAATAATAAAAACACCATTTTTATAAATTCCCTGAAGTGAGAATTAGTAGAGGATTAGGACGAGACAAACTTTTGGGAGGTGAATTTTCAAACAGACAGGATAAAATTACGAGAATGGACGGCCATATCTATATTGGTTAAGACGAGGCAATAATTTACTGAAAAGAGGTGCGGAAGATATTTATCAGCGTAATTTAATATCAGATTAAGCGACGTTGTCTCCAAATTCCAGAATATTGGGAATTGTGGAGCAATAGGAAAAAATATTTTCCGTAAGTCTTAAAACGAACATAATTTTGGCAAATATTTTGTATATTTCTGAAGTGAGTGCATTTATTTATTTGAAAATGTCTACTTCAGAATAATTTAGAATACAAGCTTGTGGTGAGAGAGATGAAATAAATAGGTGGTGAAACTGTAGAATAAAGAGATGAAATTAAAGGAACATATATATCTGGCGCTTTGAACTGGTAGCGCACTTATTCTTAGAACATTCTCTTACTCGTGAAGGTTTTCATACAGAAAGATTGACTCAAATCAATTGGAATTATTCCTGTTGCACATCAACACCACTTACTTTGTGTATCGGGGGGGTGGAGGGTCTATTGAGGAAACGCCGAAACCCGACAGCATATAGAAATGCCGCCAAACCTCGCGGTCTTCTGCAGATATCTCCAAGTGAAGGGATATGATAGTAGGCTTCGAGGTGTTGAAGAGAAAGGTAGGTGAAGTTGAGATGGGTGGTGTCCTCTGTCAGTTGGCGATTGGAGCGGGGGCAGTCATGCGAGGGTGTCTGGGTCTACACCATCTGTGAAAATGAGAAAAATGAACAAAAGGAAAGTTTGTTTTGAAAAAGGAAGGATTTTCTTTGAATATATTATTAAAAAAATGCCCGACAAAGAAATAACTAAATTCCTTTAATTTACGTCGTTCAAAGAAGTTCAGCTTCGGTTGTTTTGGAGAGGGGAGAGAAAGGCATAATTTCCCCAGGAACTCTTCAATTTGGAAACAGTGAAAACAAGATGATATTTGAAGATAATAGCAACGATGCAAAGGTTCATTGGTCCTTGATCTTAAAATATCGACAACCATTTTTAGTCGCGTGTACGCAACTCTATAAGTTTCCCTGTCGGTTCGTAGGTCGGCGGTGGGATGGTAGCCATTTTAGTTTTCAATGAGTCTTTTGGCAATAACATCGTAACTATTCGGACGATTGTAACGAAATTTGAAACCCTTATGTTGTTTTACATTCTATTTGGGATGATATAATTACCAACGTCGTCACAAGGTTAGTCCGGGAATTATTGAAAGTTTTAAAGGTCTTTAAGGTCATATAGTCATAAGGTCATAAGTCAGAATAATTGAAAGCATGCGCCTTGGTTTGCTGACCTTGTTCATATTTTGGATTCTCCCGAGATGAACTTTTCGAAGGAGCATTTAATACTATTCTTAACCTTGAATTGTTTCTTCTAATTTATTACACGAATTATTTATTGCGCTCTGACATGTTTAAAGGCGCCTGTAAAATTATTCTGACACTTCACTTCAATGTCACTGTGTCAAAATTTAGTGACCAATCAATCGCTTTATATCTTATTTTGAACAGTTAAATTTTTCCCTGCAAATTTGGAAATGTACCTTCTTTGTGCCTGATGAGGTTCTTTTCATGGGGGGAACTATCCGAAAGGGGCTCCTAATATGGCCAAGGGGAACCCCCTTTGCCGTATGGTCATGTTGAGAAGGCAGCAGCCTCTTCACCGGTCGAAGTAGTTCCTCGATTTTCCACAGGTTTCCCGAGACCTAAAGACTGCGAGGGCACAGTTGGAGGGGGATCTCAATGCGCTTCCACACTCTCCCTTTCTGTCGTAAGACCAGAGTTACTAAAAAAGGGCAAAAGGGAGATTTAGAGAGGAGATATTATACCCTTCCAATATCTTGTCAGGTTAAAAGAAAAGTCTCCTTAGGATCAGAAATTCCAGAACATGATTATTTACATATAATCGCTCCAGGTCCAACGTTGATGGATATTTTCAATCCTATCCACCATTCACCCTTAAGTGTCCTTGAGCTTTAACCATAAAGAAAGGAAGACATAGTAGACGGCCCAACACACCCCGTAGCCAATACTTGCCCTACCACTGCAATAAAGCTCATAAGAGGACGAAAGTGCACCAGCCAACCGGAACCTTTGTGGATAGAAGCGCAAGTTTGGAATGAGGTAGGAGGGTATGTAAGCAAATTTGAAAAGGGGTAGGAGGGTATGTAATCAAGTTTGAAAAGGGATAAGAGGGTATGTAAGCAAGTTTGAAAAGGGATAGGAGGGTATACAGGCAAGTTTGAAAAGGGGTAGGAGAGTATGTAATAAAGTTTGAAAAGAGATAAGAGGGTATGTAAGCAAGTTTGTAAAGGGATAGGAGGGTATGTAAGCAAGTTTGAAAAGGGGTAGGAGGGTATGCAATAAAGAGATGAGTTAAGAGCCGGGTCCAATAACGAGTAGGTTGGGTAATCACCTATTATTATCCTACCCTGGTGCTACGTGACCCCAAGATAGCATGCAGGCCACCAAAGAACCAGGGCTATCGGACTGAACTCTGTCCATGTGGGAACACTCCATCTGGTACAGAATGCGGTTAGAAAAGTTTGAGGATATATTGTTAGTGATAATAATAATAATTTCTAATGATAATAATAACTTATACTAATGATAATAATCAATAGCAATATTAATAAATAATTACAAATTACAAATTAGGTTAAAGTGATGAAATTGTATGGTAGGTATATAAAGGTGTGAAAATGTTTTCTAGTTTGCCCTGGTGTTAGGGCATCACTAGCATTCTTCTTATTTGCATTTTTTAATATTAAAAATTTCCACCGTAATTAAAGTTGCTGACTGTCGTTGACAAACAGTTTCCTCCATTACAATATATATATATATATATATATATGTATTTGATTATTTGTATTTTTCCATCAAAGCATTCGAGCCTTTCAAAGGTTTCTCTTATGCTGAATCTCATAAGTTTTGAGTCTTAGTTTATCTCTTTTATTTGGGCATTTCGCCTCTTTTTATCGTTTTTTAGTTGTCATGATTTCATTTTTCAAATGAGAATTGGGAATTGAGCACTTCGCCCAAATGTTAATTGTTTTTTCGATCATTTAGTTTGGGCACTTCGCCTCTTTTATATTTAAAGTTAGTTAAATTTTTAATTTATACTATATTTATATTGGGGGGGGAGGGTTTCTTTAGTGTGGCACTTCGCCTCTTTTTTATTTGTTTATAATTATTGAATTTAAATTTATTGAATTATTAAATTTTTGCTGTCACTATTACATCGGAGTAGTGGACTACTACTACGTGTACATAGGTAGTACCACTTCTATCGCGCAGGTTCTACTACTAGGGAACAGAGCAGTTCTACCTATTGCGCGTCTACGGTTCGCACGTATATTTAGGTTAAGGTTCATAGTCGGGAGTATTACTCGGTCTATTTTATCCCAAGTCTTTCTCCCTAGCCTTTGGATCTCCGTATTGATCGGCTTTAGTCCGATTCTTTGGTGTAGAACCGATTGCCGAATACGGTCGATCCTTTGCGTGCCAGTGATCAGCCGAGTGGCTTTATTCTGCACCCTCTGCATCATTCTGAGAGATGAGATGTGCAGCTTGCCATCTGCGTGATCACGGCCGGGTATACTAGGACTGAGCGTACCAAGGCCATATACAGCTTTTTGATGTTTGGCACGCTGAGGCCTCGGAAACGGTAAAGTTTCCTCCGCTCTCTTTTGGCTAGGGAGACTCTGTTTTGATATACGTCTTGTATCCCGTTTTGAAGAGTTGTAAGCCCAGGACTTTACCCTCGTTGGAGTACGGATAGATTTCGTTATTGACGATGACGTCGTCTACTTTCCGGCGGTTGATTGGAATGATAGTGAACTTCTAGCGGTTGCTTTTAATTTTCCCCTTCTTCTCATATCGGTTGATATTTTAAATTTCGACAGCTGTTGCCTTCGCCTGAGTTCCAGAGTTCCTGAATGGACTCAGAACGATTTGGGTGATGTCATCTGCGTATTGCAAATACATAGAATCGTACCTCACTGGAGCAGGCAGATCAATCGTGTACACTAGGTACAGCAGAGGGCTGAGACAGCTGCCTTGTGGAACTCCCGCCTCGAGTTCGAATTCGGGTCCTTTGCAGCCCTCGATTGCAATTCGGGCTCTCTAATCAGAGACATAGTTGCAAAGGACCCTTTCCAGGAGTGGGTTAAGCTGGAGGTTGAGGATCTTGAACTTTAATCCTCTCAGCCAAACCTTATCGAAGGCCTTCTTTACATCTCGCAGCTCCACGTCTACGTACCTCCTCTTAGCTTTACCTCAAGCGAGTTTTTCCGCAGGGAGGGCGAGGGCTGTTACCGTTCCTCGTCCCTTGCGGAACCCATGCTGATGAGGGTTGTGTGCTCCCAGCTCGGCTAGTTGTTCTTGAAGCCTGTCAGCTAGGAGTCTCTCGTAGACTTTCACAACGATCTCCAGCAGGGCGATTGACCTGTAATTTACCAGTTGATCAGGGGGTTTACCTCCCTTGGCTATGAAGATCACCTTAGCAATCTTGAAACCTTCCGGGAAGTAGGCCGTGTTCAGGGAAGCGTTGTAGATGTTAACGGTTCCCTGAATGATCTGCTGTGGGGCATTAACCAAGTTGTTTCTGGTGAGGCACGTCAAGCCTGGTGCCTTTTGTCGAAAGGCTTTTACAGTGGCCATGACCTCCTTTGATGTTATGGGACGTCCGTGGACCGCCATCTCCCTGCCTTCGTTGACTTGATGTAGTGGCTGCGTGCGATGCATTTCCTGATTTAGTTCTTCGATCAGTTGGCCTTCGAATTCCTGGTCGAACTCGTCGTTTTCCTCAGGGGTAATCCTGAAAACGTTTTTCCAGAAGTTCCTGAACATGTCCTTGAGAACCACCGGGTTCTCTATGTAGATTCCGTTCTCCTTTATCCGAGCCTTAGGTCTAGGTGCAATTAATAAATAATACCAATGATATTAAATAATTATAATACAGGTTGAAAATAATACATAATAATAAATCACAATAATAATTAGAGTAACTATTAATGATAATACACAATAAATATAATATATAATAATAAATGCTAAATAATAATAATATATAATCATAGTAACTAATATAAAAGTAATATTAAATAATTATAATAATAAAAATTATACTAATAAATAATAATAATAAATAATAATAAAAATAAGAAGAAAGATAATAACAACAATAAAGCTAATAATACTAATACTAAAAATGTAAAGTAGTGCTGAGTGGGTGATAGATGAAAGTGCTCCAACTTTGCCAGGCCCCATCAGAGAGTTCAATTTAACACATCGACTGGGTTCTCTAATTTGCACTCAGGCCGGGAGGGAATGCAGCTCCTTCAGGTACCAAGTGTAAGAGGCTTCATGGGGTACCGCCCCAGTGGGGGACTACGGATACGAGTTTTATGTATCCACAGCCGAACGTTTATGGCAGTAGGTGGGATTAATCCACCATACCAGTCTTCGTCTGGCAACTGGTGCTCTCGGCATTTCCCCCATTGAGAGCCTACTTGTCAATGCCAGAGAAATGCCACCTGGTCTGCGCCATGCATTATGCGTCTCTACGCAACCCTGCGCCTTGCCAGTCACCATCGGCTCTCACTACATCGGTAACCGATCTTGACGGTACTTATGCCGCCGAGAGGGGCCATTTATACCTTAGGCCCTTTGGGTTTATGGCTAGGAAACTCCTTTGAGAACTCGGTGTAACTCTCGGGCCGGTGGCGCCTCTGGTTATGCCTAGGATGCCACCATGGGCGGTACCACCCTTTGATCATTTGTCGCCGCGCCTCTACCCTCAAAGCTTCTACAGCGACGGGAGGCTTGCGTTCGGCCTTTTTGGAGCACACTTAGTGTCACGCTGGAACCGCGACAGTGCCAAGCAGTGGCCCCGACTGTTTGGCACCTTCTTATTAAATGTCTTAGTCTGGGTGATGTTCGTGCACGATACTTGTCTCTGTATGGGAATGAGCAGGGTCGCTAACGCTTGTCCCTTGTACTCAGGACGGTTATTTGTACACATACTTGTGGCCTATCTGACTTTATGAAGGAGGCTGGCCTCATCAATTTTATTTCATTCTCTTTGTTGTAGGTCGCATTTTCCTACGACGGGGAAAAGGTCTGCCTCACCTCTAAGCCGAAACGTTCTTTTTTTCTTCTTGTTTTTCTTTATTTTATTTTTTCTTGTTTGTTTTTTTTGTTCTCTTGTCTTATTTTGCTGTTTCTTTTAGAAAATTAGAATAGCCTAATATTAATTACAGTGACTTATGCCCTTGCAAGCAGTTCCTAGATGGGTGAATTTAAAAATCAAAATCCTGGAAACTCCACATCAATCAAAATATTCACAGACCTAAACGTCTTCGAACTTGTTTACATTTGTTTCTGACAAATTTCAAACGCTCCCCAAAATTAGAGAAGAAATTTCATGGGTTTTTAACGTAAAAAAAAGAGACAATACTTATTTAATGGCCAAGTTAGCTCAGTTTCCCCTCCAAAAGTTTGCTATTAGAAGCCTTGAGTCAGCCAAACTTAACTCTGTTAGTAAACAAACCCTAAATTTCGATATTAAAAGAAGCTCTCAGCGGTTAGCAAGGAACCTGCATTTCGATTCAATTTAAAAAGAATGTTTGTTTCTTTTTACTGGATAAATGACATATGATTTGCTGTATCCGCACAGAAAGAGATACGTTGACATGCATTTAAATAAATTGCACCATATAATTTACATTTACACAGATTCTCCATCCAAAGCAGAACGCTGATCGTAAATGTCACCTGAAGGAGGCAAATGATATGGGTTATAATCGGCAAAATTTCTCTATCCATGTTTTGAAAGGAAATGTATCACTGAGAGAATTCTCATTGGTAGACGAGATATAAATATCCTAAACTGTCCAAAATATTTTTTTAGCAATTCATGCAACTATAATCATCCCTGAGTTAACATACAGCTCTAATTGAGTGCGACTTAAGTGTTTTTTACGGGAGTCATAAGCACTTTTCTTCAATTAGGTTCTCTGTACGCAGACAATTCTCTCTTTCACTCTGAAATTAAATGCTCTTTTGCCACCAATAAAACTGTCAGTTGAAAAGTAATAACACCTAATTATAAATCCTGTTTCAAAAAATCTACACCTATTCGCGGAGTTTCTTATTCTTCTAGTGGACTCCACGTCAGATCTTAAGATATGGTAGAATTTGTGTCAAAATTTGTCCATTTATATCCACTGGGAAATTACCCCGTGAATTAAAATCCTAATCAACAATTGCTATTATATACTTGTCATTTCATTTAATTTCACCTCTTAGATAAGTGCCCCGTTTAGCGTATAACGTGGCCTGTCCAGATTAAAACCTATCGACATTGACTACATACGAGTATCTAATTTCAATTTTTTATAATTATTTTCCGAAAACTGATAATTTAGAAGGATTGATTGATTAATATGCATTACCTTTTTCATCGATATTATAATTTCTTTTTAACATTTATAAATTTATTCTTTCCTTCACTCACAATCTCCTCTCCTGCAAATGGAGAAGTAAGAGTATTTCTTCGCTAATCAATTGGTGAATTATGAAGTTGCAATTCTTAGATTATCAATAACGTGACCTTATGCTACCTACCATTGGTTTACTTGTGTCCTGTAATTAGTTCTTCTCTAATTTTACAAAGTTCTATGAGATCTTAATTAGGTAAGTTGGGTAGAAATCTCGTAAAATATTTCTTCTCTTTTTATCTTTGGGCAACGTTATGAAAATTATTGAGCCCAATGATTTAAAGCGTAGCTTAATGGAACCAAAAGTCAAGTGAAAATGTTCTCCTATTAATCAAAATTAATGTGACTGTCAGATCCACATATATGTCCTAAATAAATTGAAAGAACTATATCTGGTCATGAAGATAAATGTGTGGATATCTTTTAACTCTGGTATACACCAATATTCCAGCCCAGTACCACCATCTTTTGTACATTCATCCAGGGCCCTGGCGAGAGGCATGGGACTGCGTGACCTCTTCCTCTTGGGGTGGTGATTTTTAACATACCTTTATTCTTCACACACTTTTCTCCTATTATCCTCTCATCTTTTATATCTTTATTTTTTAGTTTACGCACCCACAAAGACATGTCACGTGAGAATTGCAGGCACACGTGCCCTCTTGCTCTATCAACCGCAGAAGCTGTCAGGTGCTATATAGAAAGATTCAATATTTCTATCTCTCTCTAAAACTTGAAAAAATAGTTTGTATCCAATTAGCAACTGAGACCAAAACCGATTTTCCAATTTTTCTCCTCAAGAAAGTTCACTAATGAATACGACTAATTTGTTTCTTCAAAAGCTCTGAGATAAAGATAGTGACGCGTATCAACACGGAATCTGTCTTTGTCGCCTCGTATGTTTGATATGTGGCTTCAAGATAGCTCAAACTATTTGTATTGAGACGTAAATTAAAACAATTGTGGTGGATCTTCTATCATCAGCAATGAAATAGATTGAAAAAAGAATAAGAATCAGAAGTTGAGAACATCAAAATGGATCTCAGAAGTCAAATACCAAGCATACAATCTCAACATTCAATAAAAGGGTCTCGTGTGCAAGGGATTGAAAGGTGGAGTAAGATAGGCTCAACATAAGAAATTTATCCACTATCTTGAGGGAAATAGGTCTCTGTCGATGTATAGGGAACCAAAATCGCTCGCTCAGGGTGCGAGCGCCCCACAAGACAAAGGTTCGAGAACCCACTCAATAAATTTTTTCATCATTATTTTATTACATGTGTCTTAACCATTCGTAGGAAACTATACTTTGTTGTCAATGTAATTTAATTTTATCGTTGTGTAATTATGTTATGAAGAGTGCTTATGGGAATGTTTGAGAGAATGAGAGAGGAAGTCACTATGAACATGGGAATAGAGCATATTTGGGATATATTTAAGGGAGGGATAGTGTGTCGGATAGTGAAGAGGTTGATGGTGTCTGGGTGAGTACTAATTAGAGAAAGCATAATTCTGACTGCTGGAATGTAAATTAAATGCGAGAATGAGAGGAAAGGGGAGATGGACTTAAAGGTGCTTTATAGTGCAGATGAGCCTGTTAGATAGATGGGGCTGCATTTTTATAATAAAAAGGAGAGAAGTGAAATGAATGTGTAACCAGATTGAAAAGGAAGTAACTAGAGATGGAAGAGATAAATAATAAGAATGTTTAAGTGCTAGTACGCAATAAGGGAGTGAAAATTAAATATGAAAAGTATATTACTGATCGTTATAATTTGGATATGAAAGATGTAGCGAATGTTACTATGATTTAGTTCGAAGGTGATAGATAGGCGCTAGATGAATACATGAAAATGATAAGTAATGATGAGGTTGTTAGTGCTGCAAGAGTTGTGAAAATGTGTAGGCAACCGGAGTAGATGTTATTCATGCGGGTATGCAAAAATGATATTAAATTACCTCACCCTCTTCAATTATGGGTAAGGTGTATGGAAAGATTCTGATTGGGCGTGCAAGAAGGATGTAGTAGATAATGTGAGGGAAGAAACAAGTCGTCGTTTCAGGTTATTGCAAGGTATTCGAATGTTTTCATCGAGCAGCGATGCAAACCTTAATTAGAAACAACCCTTGAATAATGCCATCAAGAGTGCTGGAATCCGGTGGTCTTTGAGTATCATCGTTCTCTTATAAGTTTCAACACTGTGACCAATTAATTGGGTCAGGCAAGACGAAGGTTGTGAATGTGTAGTGTAATTTCCGACTTTAACTTATATAACACAGATAATATATTTCATCACTCCTTATCCATCTCTGGTCTTATCTCCTCCTTACTCCGACTCCATCTGGCATTGGAGCACTTAGAGCAGCAATGTTGCAGGTAACACATATTATGTGAGCTTCATTGTTCCACCAACTCTAGCATATATGAAGCTTTCAAGGAGAGTGAAAATGATTAAGAACATTAAGGATGCTTTTGTAACATAAAGGGTGCACGATAACACATTGGCAAGAAGAAACAGAAGAGACAGAAGAAAAACAAAAGAAAAAGGAAAGAGCAATAACTGATCAAATATGAAGGTGATGGTCATCAAAGCCTCTCCTAAAAATGTCTCGATCAAAATCGTACAGCCCTCAAAATTAAAAACCTATACTCCCCCTGTGAGAAAGTAAATTAAAATGAGTTTTAAACAAGTCCTATTTATTGCTTTTATTCGAATGTATCCGCAAAAAAATAAATCACTGAATCCGACATCGGGGAAAATATATCATTTTTTTTTAACCTCGAACAAAACACTTGTTTAAATAATCAAACCATCTTGAACGGCGCAAGATCAGGAGAAGGATACCTTAAAATAAATATGGCAAGAAAATCTGATGAATAAAACAATATAGAATTAAAAAAAAGGATGAAAGTGTGCCTTATTTAGAGATTCCAATCAGGATCATATATTTTAATTTGTAATAAACATGTCTAAAAACAATTGCGACACCTCTGCCAAAGTTTTCTTGAACAGAAATCTTTTAATTATAAGCAAAGGTTTAGGGGAGATGCATTGCCCTAAGACCTCTAACAGAATATAGAATTTGGAGGTAAGTAGCAGTAGAGCAGTAAATCTCCTAAACTATTTACTTCCTTAACAAATGCAAATCCAAGTGCGGCTTGACCAAAACCACTTTCCGTCGTATAAAATGGCCGAGGGAAATTAGATTTGCGACGATCCAAGGTAAATTAAGGAATATTACACGGAGAAAATTCATTAAGCGGGATATAAATGCATTTTTCCAAAGAATAACGGAGAAATAAAACATTATTGCATCAAGGTGAAACAGAATCATTTAATGCTAATTTTATGGGAGTAAATTTATGAAGGGCAGACTTGAATGGAGTTTAGAGGGTTATTTGTTCTTTGGGGTAGACTTGAAAGAGCCCTATATAAAAATTCCTCCCTAGTGAATAGATTATCTCTTGACAAAGAATTAAAAGGGTTCTAGCAGAAGGTAATCTAAATATACACAAGGTGTAGGAGTGGAGAAGTGAATTCAATGTAAGATTAATGTTTCCACAAACTGAGAATGACTAAATAGATGTGATAATTATATGAAAAAAACGTCGTTGCATCGAAACGTATTCAATTTAAATAATGGCACTATCTGGCAGTAATTTTTAATGGCAAATTAAATTGAACAACCTTAGTGAAATAATCAGTATTTGACGAAGTAGAAAATGAAGCGAAAAAAATAGAAGATGCAAAGAAAAGATTTCGAAGACTGATTAGAGCTTCATTCGCCTTTAAAAATGTAGGTTGAAGTGGTAAATAATAATTCAAAGGAATATGTTTCCATACTTTGATATCCCCGATTTCCCTCCTATGATAAATAATGTTAGAGTCAATGATTGGGGTGAGATAGAGGTTCATATCATATATTATGATCAAGAAAATCTCGACCGGCATTTGTAATGTAAATATTTTATATTTTTTCGGAAAAAAAAACGTACCCTAAGCTTCTTTTGTATGAGTTTCAACAATTTGCAATATCTATGTAATATCCGGTGGATTGAAACTTAGTGACCAGTGTATTCAAAATGATTCCGGAGTGTTTTAAACATGAAATGGGATATTTGAAGATGCTTCTCATCCAGGATGACCCGAAACCACTAATGTCATTGAAGTATTATAATGACTTAAATCCCTCCACAAATATCATAATATTACGTTAGTCACCACAAGGCAAAAACAATTTTATGCATCACATCAGAAAAAAAGATGCATTCACATTTGTCCAATGAGGTCCGAAAAGCAGCACTGAGCTCCTGAAAGAATTGATCTTGATGCTTTCACCCAACGTCAATACCTTCTTGTGGTAAAGTTGAAGAGCATAGATAGATTGCTTTTCTATATGAATGATCACCTCCCAAAGCCAAAGACTATAACGGAAAGGTACTCCAACTTTTCTTAGACTTGAGAATAAGAGGGTCCCTTAATTTAGACCAGAGACAATCTCAGGTGGCAGAATACTATCATTTATCCCTTAAAATTCTAGTGTTTAATTTCCGTTCAGTTGATAATTTACTAATTCTTCTAACCCCTAGCAGCTCTTCGGTTTCTATGTTCCACTCGAGGATATTATTCACGAACTTGGAACTCTTAGTTCGTTGTATTATGCCCCTTATTAACGAATTAAGTTATCTACTAGTGTTTTAGGATAAGTATCTACGTGTAGTATAGGAAAATACAGCGAAATGAGAATGGTACGAGTATCTTATCCTGAGTGCTGATGTGTGTGTGTGTGGAGACGTGATTCAACATTCATCAATCTGATCTCGTTCATCAGCTGTCTAACTTTACCTCACTCTTTCCATATTTGGGAGAAAATAAATGATGAAACTTTGAAAAGAGACCAACTATAATGACCATTTTGAGAGATTTTATGCGGAGGAGAGGGGGCAGAATTACAACTCTTTTATCTCTCCTTCAGAAAGTTCGTGGTACAACCACTCTATACCAAACACTACTCCTATATTATGTGGAGAGGGCGGGGGGGGACTTAATCACCTACTGCAAGGCGAACCGTTGAAGGACTGTTCGCAGGGATTAACGACTGACTAGGAGGTACCACTTGAGGCGTTGGGTTTCAAATCCTTAATAGCCTAACATACTGCATAAATGGTTGGCGAGATTACTTGAATAGGCGGAGAGTATCGTTCAAGGTTAGTTAAAGATGAAACAACAAAAATATAATTTTATTTACACAGATCAAAATAAGAATAATAATAGGCAAAGGGAAATTATTTAAATTTAAAGTCTCTTGATAATTAGTATGAAGAGGGATTCTCAAATGGAATTGATTGATTAATGTAACTAGGCTCAGATTAAAAGGGGGAACTTATCAATACTAATAATGGAGGGGGTTTCAGTCTTACGAGTCGATGACTTCGAGGAAGATCCTTCTTGTGATGAAGCGAGTGGGGAACGATCTGATGAGGCAAGTAGGGCACGAGTCTTCTAAGTATAGCTCCACTTGGAGTAAGCCCTGTATCCAAGAAAAACAATAAAAGAAGAAAGAATTTTAGTATCGGTCAGCGTCTCACAGGTGTACATAAGCTATGCGCTAAAAGCTTTCACCTCGCCGATGAAATGCTAATCTCCGTAATCGTGAAAAGGATAGCCGAAAGTTCTCACCCACATCGTTGGAGACGATTAAGATCGGTGTAGGGCGACAAAAACTCATCCCTCTAGGCGCCAGAAGTTTTTTCACATAGGTCTGTGCCTTCCAGCAATCGAGCACCATAAAAATGGCCGTCATATAAATACCCTGTTTTTTTTAAAAAGATCGGCAGATTCAGTTTGATATCTCGTCGCCTTCGGTTCAGATCGTGTGTTTGTTTCCCCAAGTCCTGGTATTCGCGTATAACATAGAGGTTGGATCTCACCAGGCCGATCCATCTCTTTTGTGAAGCTTACTCTGTGCAGAGCGAGCCTCGAATCATCGCTTCATCCCCAAAGGACTGGCCGAGATTCCTCTCGTCTCATCTGAAACTCCCCTCTCAAGGATTTTCAGTTTCGCGTGTGAGATTTCGCGCCAATCCGCTTCAGAGTCTCGATTTTTGGAGGTTGCACTTCTCTGAAGCAGAGGTGCCATCGTCCGTGTTCAAGGAGGATCGTGAACTCGT
Source organism: Ceratothoa steindachneri (assembly GCA_963969495.1). NCBI lineage: Eukaryota > Metazoa > Arthropoda > Malacostraca > Isopoda > Cymothoidae > Ceratothoa > Ceratothoa steindachneri. The sequence goes on along the minus strand of OZ018323.1, from coordinate 142,085,174 downwards.
CTCCTGGTCTCAACCCCCTTCATCCTCGTCATCATCAGGATATTTGGCCCATAATCACGACCATTTGCCGTCTCCATTTCCCCGCGCCGACTGGCTAAAGGATTTCCCTTCTTAGAGGTGACTCCCTTCAAGGTAAAAGGATCTTTGTTTGTATCTCCCGTTAATCGACCTGCTTTCCGCCTTTAAATATTCCATCTGTATAATTGATTTATAGTATCCCATTTGAAAGCTAATTAACAAGTAATTAACGTTACCCCATTTCCTATATTTCCCGTATGTATATATATGTTAACTAGTGACTTATTAAAATTATATATTATATATATATATATATATAATAAATTTTGGTGTCAGGTTTATTGGGTTAATTTAGTACCCATTTCGTTTTCAAGTCTCTCAGTTGAATTAATAGAAAATTAACCAAGTTGGGTCAAGATTATTAAAGATAGGAAAACAATTTTTTTCTAATTTTTTTATTTTATTTTGAGTAATCACTTAGAAACCTTCTCAGTTAGGTTGCAGGAATGAAGCCCCACATAGCCCCGTTTTAAAGCTTCCAGCATTTAAGCACGGTCAGAATTTCAGTGCTTATTTCACTCACTTCGAAAAGATTTTTGAGGTAAATCACTGGGATATCCAAACTGATGGAGTCACCCAATTCTTGCCACTCCTTAATACGCAGCTGTCAGATATATTCATTTCGCTACCCGCCGAGGCTACACTCGACTATTCGACCCTTAATTCCAACCTCTTGGCTGCGATCAACATGATCCGGACTTCTACAGGGCAAAGTTTCGCCAGGCAAGGTTTCAACCTGGCCAGACTTACCGCCAGTTTGGATTCACCCTCAGAAGAAGTCTGCAGTTTTGGTTGGACTCCGCCCAGGTAAACGGCGACTATGAGTCTCTTTTCGAATTCATTTTGCTAGATCAATTGATGGCTACGCTTCCCTCTGAAATACGTGCATTCGTGAAGGACCGAAGAGTTGCTTCCTTCAAAGAATGCATCGAAGAAGCGGATTTGCACGCGATCAGTCATAATCTTGACCCAAAGGTGCCAAGAAGAGTCATCCTCCATCCCCCAAGAGTAAAGGCCACTTACCTAAATTTAACCCGAAGAACTCTCCCAAATTCGTAAAGGTCCCAGGTCCCTCCAAACCGAAATATTATCTCCTGTCAGAACCCAGGGATGTTAAGCCACCCGTCTTTAATTCCCCTGCGTCGGATTATCCCAGACGACCCATCGTCTGTTTTTTTTTTGTGGAAACCCAGGGCAAATTCTTAGTTCCGTTCTGATCCCAGCCACAAAGTTCACCAAGTAAGCGCCTATCTTTCTCCTCCGTCTGCTCGCCCCAAAACACCTGCTTCCCCCTTCCCCAGCAAATAGCCCCCTGGACCTCAAGTTAAATTTTTATTTAACAAGAGCTCCCTCCTCCGGTGGGCTCAAATTTGAAACCAGATCTTGTAATGGGTGCGAGGTTTCAACCCTGGTTAGAGATACGGGATGTACGTGCATCGTCGTATCCGAAAAGCTGCTGCCCCCAGTGAGCCCCGACAACAATAAATTTGTGAACAACCGCTTCCCGTTGGTCCGTTGTTTCATCGAATGCCAGTATTTCACCGGTTGGGCTGACGTCATAGCAGCCCCTATTAAATTCTGTGAGATATTAATCGGCCAGAGCCCGCAGCTCTCCCCTAATCCTGCTTCTCAGCCCGCCATCACAAAGACCCAAGACATAAAGAACGAGGCACTCCCGTGACTTTAGAACCCCCTTTTCCCCCCGAGTACGAGACTTTGAGCAATGATTCTTTTGTGAAGGCATATAATGAGTGTCATTCCCTACAGCCATTGTGGTAAAATTCGAGGACCATCGAGCGCTAATCCATTCGTGATCACAAGGAGGTCTCCTAACTCGTTGAGGGTGAACTGTTGTTCTGTTCCCCCTCCGTTCCTAACCACTCCCCTACACGCTATCTACGTATCCCCCGCTCCTATTACAGGGCCCATTTTGACATTAAGTCAAAAGGAAGACGGTTCAAGCCCGGTGACGAGGTCCTGCTTCTCCTGCCCACGGAGAAAAATAAACTTCTTTCCCAATAGAAAGGCCACTTTTCAGTCCTCGGAGCCCGTGGCCCCGTGTATTACCTCATCCAAACGCCCTCCGGTAACAAAGTGTTTCACATCAACAAGCTCAAACGTTACCACCGCCGCACATGCATCAACAATATTGTTGCCCTGGATGAAAAGGCAATGATGAAAGCCTCTTATCCCCCCGGACATTTTAACCTAGTCCAGACAGTTCGCGTAGAAGCTAATAATGACTACCCACTTCCGTTGCTCCCTGGAACGTATAAAGACTCCCCCCAGAAGATCGATTTAAATCCCCACCTATGGCTCGCTCAGAAAGCCCAGTTATCCCGGTTGGTAAAGGCCTACCTCTAACACATTCATTTGCGATCCACAGTTAATGCGGAGGTCGAAAACTTGCTAAAATTAGCAATAATCGAAACCTCCTCTTCTGATTACTGTTTCCCCATTGTTAGGGTTCAGAAGCCAGACCAGTGTTTTCGAATATGTGTGGACTTTCGAAAACTTAACGCCATGAAGGTTTTCGATGCCGAACCGATCCCCTTGATAGACCAGAGCCTACATTTGATCTTAGATGGTCTGAATAATTTTCTGGGGAGGTGACCTATTCCTCGACACTTTCTTTAGCGTATGTAATTGGACGCGACACTATCATTGTTCACGTCTCTTAGGTACTTCCAGTTTCACTTCCCATGATATCTCTGAGCCTCTTTTCATCCCAAAGTATGACAGCATACAGTGAGGTTTTTCGCAAAAGTCGAAATGCGACTCTGGTGGATATCTTTTTTACATGGACAACTTTATGTTGCGACGTGTTTTTGAGGTTGAGATGACGAAGTCATCCAGATCATCCCTTCGAGCTTTAAAGATGGAGGGAAGCCATAGCAGTAACTTGATTCTCTGATAAACAAAGACGTTCAGCGGTATTGGAAAAGACATCACATTCCATGACTTTTCTTGAAAACGTCAATGTCATGCATGCTAGTCACAGTGTTTTGATAGTGAGAACATCCAAGACAAGGCTGATGGTTATGCATGTCATCCGTGGTAGCAGCATTGTTACCTCACTCGCCCCAGGAAATTTCATCTACAAGAACAACTGTCTCTTGTTCTGATTTGGCTATGGAGTAAAACTTAAAACATTTTGTGACATTTAAGTAATTAGTTTTACCTTTATTTTATCTCTACCGCTGTCTTTAAACCCTGACTATTTGCTACATGCATCTTGTCTAAAACATTTAACCATGAAAAGATATATGACGCTTCCTCTTAGCCATTTGGTCATCGTGGAACCTAATCTCCTCAAATTTATTCTCTCTGAATAACTTCCTGTTGTTCAATATTTTGGGGATTGCATCTGGAGCACCTATATCGAATAGGTTATCTAATTTTAGCAAATATGATCCTCCTTTGCCTCACGCTTACTTGCTCTTTCTTTGATTTTAATTAGATATAGATATAGTCTCATTAAGAGCTTCATTGTTTAGAGTTGTTCTTTGTCTTGATCCTAGTCATCTACCAGAATAGGATGATATATTCAACTGTTTCATATACCTTGAATCTTGCATCTCTCTGCATGTTATGGAAAATTCTGAAGATTGAGCAAATACTGGAACGCCTGTCTATTGCTGGGAAGCTGGGAATCACCGTTAAATTCAGAAGGGTATACAAACAGGAAAGATGCAGTTAGCTGTTAGATGGAACAGCTAACACCTCTGTGGAAAGTATGTGGAGGTTCTGAAGTATGAACTGCACGCCCTCGGATCTCCTTCAGCTTCATAATAATGCGATTGTAAAGTTGGAACTTGTGGATTGTTTTCTAGATTCTGATTTAGTTTATGATATTTCTTAAAAATGTTATATTATTATTATTTAATAATTTTATGCTTTTTCATTTACTACTAATTTTTTGCTTTACAGCGTAAACCGTTACGCTCCACATGGGCCAAGACTTTACCCTCCGGCTTTTCCCCACTGCCCAAGATGTGAAGACGCTCTCAAAGAAGGATTTCGGCCAGCAGACTTCGTAGTCCATTAATATAAACATAGGAGAGTTGGAGAGCCTTTAGAAAGAGAATCTTGTTACCTGAGCCTTCGTCGGCAGAAAATCTATGAACAGGCTCACTGTCCTTCCCGATTGTTTATGTCTATTTTCGCCAAATAGACGAAATCTCACCTTCTCCGTGCGTAAACCTGAAGGGGCGAAGTGTCATAATGTTGAAAATTTATGCCCTAGGAAAAAGGCTTAACTGTGGGCTACTTAGGGTTCGCCCCTCCTAAAATCCCTCGTCTTCCCTCCCCACAGGGGATAATCGACATATACATAGTTCGATTTTGAGAAATTTAAAAGAGAATTCGCATACCCATCGAGAGAAGAAGACGAGTCTCTGAGTCAAACAGGGAATCAAGAAAATAAGTGGAACCAAGCATGTGGAGAAATGGCTACATTAAGCATCATGGAGGAGTATAGGTACATTCAAATTCAAGCCCCCACCCCCCTCATGAGGAGAAGCGTGGGAAAGGTAGCCGGTGAAAATGCTTACCATGTGTGATCTCCCCGCCGCTGTGGGCAGTTGGAGCTAACATCTGGTTGAAGGTGACCACCTAAGGTCCTTAAACGACGCTCTAACGATCGAATTACCTACGAGACCCATAAACCCGTGGTTATGGGAAAAAAAGCGGTGCGAGTCAGAAGGCACGCCAAGTAGCGGTGCGGTTGCAAGCCTATAATTTGCGAGCTGACTTGGGCACCCCAGTGCCACCTCAGGAATTCTCGCTCTCCCCAGATGCTAACTCACCATTCGCTCCCCCCCCCTCCTTTTGCCTCTGTGGCCTGGTCACTTCCCCCTTTAGATGGGGCGGCAATCCGCCTATAAATAAGCCCCGCAAAGAAAGAGAAGAAGATTATCAGAAGTCGATACGCCAGAGGTGGATTAGTTCGTGAAGATCGATCCGTCGGCCAGACAAGAAGATTATTAGTAGTCGATTCACCAGAAGAAAGATTAGTTCGTAAAGATCGATCTTTCAGCCAGACAAGAAGATTAGAAGTCGATACGCCAGAAGAAGGGTAGTTCGTGAAGATCGATCCTTCAGCCATACAAGACTATTTCAGTGAGAAACGAGAGGATCAGATTGAGAAAATCGATCCCCCCTTTCAGGGCCGTATTAACCTAAATAGTCAAGTTTTATATCGTTGCCATACCGAAAAAGCCTTTTCAGTCTGCAAAGAAGTCCGACTGAAGAAAAGCAAAGCCGCTCACACTAGAGTGATTCTCACATCTCAAGCACCGTAAGAGTGAGAGGAGAAGAACCCTGCCCCAACGAGCTCCCGTTCTTTAATTACGTTGAAGAATCAGCCCCCGTCACAGGCGACGAAAATTCCACTAGCGACCACCACACTTCAAAGCGAGAGATAAGTCCTCCAGCGACATCCAGCAATCCCTAATACCTACCTGTAAGTTAACAATAACATTTATATCTCTATTGCGATAGTAGAAGTTTAGTACGTCCCACGTTTTAAAGGAGAGTAGAAACCATTATTCTTGAACCTAGGTCATATGTGTTTGTAGATGAGAGTACGTTAATTTAATGTTTTATGCTAATCAAATAGAGTCGTGATAAAAATACTAATTGGCCATTGGTATGTTTATTGGAAGCCTACTTGTTTATGTTTGTCATTGAAAGATCTTTGAGGCCAAAGATAGAAATGTGATTACTGTTGGTTTGTAATATTTAATTTAAAATACATGTTTATTTTGGTAGATTCTGGTGTTTCCTCTTATCCTTATGTGTTTATAAATAGCTCTTCCTTAAGAACTAAACCACTAAAATAGCACTCTTAGAACAAAGCCTACTTCATCATAGAAGTAACTCACGCCCCTTAAAGCATACCGCTACTAAAAGGGTGTCAAAGAGTAGAGGGATCAAAACGAAGGTTCATTCTACGACATATAATAAAAGTGGTGTCTGGTCTAGAGGTTTTATATTAGAAAGAACCCAGCAGTGTTTATTTAAGGAAGAGCTAACACATAAAAGGAACACCAGGAATAATAGAATATTTGACGAGTGGAAAATTGGTAAAGTTAGAGGTGGATACCATCTAGAGGTAATTGTTAGGCCAAGTGGTAAGTTTCGGTGGTGGAGTAGGTCAGGCTTGATTAAAAACAAGGTAGATGACTGACATAAGCGCGATGGCATTGTTTGACCTTTATCGGAAGCAAGGTCAAAGCCTTGGACTGGAAGGAACCGAGCTGAACTCGTTTATTCAGGAGAAAGAGAGAAATGAAAGAGAAGAAAGAAGAGTGGAACGTAAAATGAAAATGGAAGCTGATGAAAGAAGAGAAAAGGCGAAAATGGAAGCTGATGAAAGAAGAGAAAAGACGAAAATGGAAGCTGAGGAAAGAGAGAAGATAAGGGCCCACGAAAGATCTCTTAGCAAAGACGAGTTAGAGGTGCAGTCAGTGTCATCCAGAACAGGAGTGTCACCAGCAGCCAACATGAAACTCCCGGAGTACAGGGACGATGAAGATTTATGCTCATATCTCTCCCATTTTGAGAAAATATTTGAAGTCAATAATTGGGACCTAGAAGAAGATGGGGTCGCCAGACTGTTACCGCTACTCAATCGTAGGATGAGAGAGATATTCGTATCTTTACCCTCAGAAGCGATTGTGGACTATTCCACTCTCAAAGCCGAACTTCTCTCAGAAACAAACCTTAGCCCGGAAGAATATAGGATGAAGTTCAGGCAGTCTCGTATAAGACCTGGACAAACATACAAACATTTTGGCTTTGAGCTTCGTCGAAGCCTACAGTTTTGGATGGAGTCAGAAGGGGTAGAAAACGAAGTCGCTGCGGTCGTCGACTTCATGCTTAGAGATCAGTTACTAAGTACACTACCCCAGGAAATCCGTGCATTCGTTAAGGACCGAAAAGCTTCTACCCCAAAGAAAAATGGGCCGCCACCCAGGGATTTACAGAAGAAGCCCTTTAAGTTCTCAGCAGCAAAAGGAACTTATAAACCAAATTTTGGAGGGGAAAAAAATAAAAAAGAAGGTAGGATTCCACAAGGATCATACCCTAATACCGGCACGTATCCCAGGAAGCCCGTCACTTGTTATACCTGCGGGATAATAGGTCACCTGAGTTTCCAGTGCCCACAGAACTCCCGACTGAGGGAGACCTCGAGACAACAGGTGCAAAACCTGACTGCCGCGATCCCAGCAGGAAAAGCTGATTCGTCCTACGTCCCCGCGCCAACATCCGAAGGGCCCCAGCAACAGGTAAACTTTCTATTCAACAAAAGTTCGCCAGGCGGCCTACAATTTGAAGAGGGCACTGTTAATGGGTGCCGAGTATCCACTTTAGTCAGAGACACCGGATGTACGTGCATAGTGGTATCCGACAATTTTCTGCCCCCAGTAAACCCTAACCATAAGAAATTCGCAATCGTCCACGGCTTTTTAGGACGCGACAATCGATTCCCCGTCGTGAGATGTCATATACAATGCAGATATTTCACCGGTTGGACGGACGTGGTAGTAGCCCCGATTAAGTTCTGCGCAGTTCTAATCGGAAAAAAAACCCTAATTCCCCAGCAAGAAGTGGCTCAACAAGTAGTCACCCGGGCACAAGAAGCCCAGAGGAAAGAGCAACCTGCTAAGTTGACCCCGAGGATTACCCTCGAAGACAATGGGTTCAAATTGACTTCCTTCGCCAGTGCTCAGAAGAAATGCCCCACTCTTAAACCTCTATGGGAGAAAGCTATTAAAGGTGAAATTCTCCAAGTGAAAGGAAAGAAGCCTATCCAGTATATCGTAGAAGACTCACTTCTCTACCGTACTATCAGCGAGGAGGATAATGAGAACAAGAAAGCACTGTGTGTACCTCAAGAATACACGCAAAGAATTTGGAATACCGCGCATGATGGAATATTAGCCGGTCACTTTGGGCCCAACAAAACGGCGCAGCAGATATTCCGACACTTTTATTGGCCCCAGGCCGCCAAGGAAATTGTGGCCTATTGCCGATCATGTGACGTGTGTCAGAAGGATCCCTCCAGAGGACGGGTACCTCCCGCTCCCTTACAAAAGGTGCCCGTTATAACCGAACCATTCTTTCGAGTGGCAATTGATTTGGTGGGACCAATTCACCCCCCTTCAAGTGGAGGACACTCCTACATCCTCACCCTAGTGGATTGTGCCACCCGGTTCCCAGATGCCGTGGCCCTACGGAAGATTGACACTATTTCCTGCGCGGAAGCATTAATTTCAATTTTTGCACGAGTAGGCCTGCCTAAAGAAATTCTATCTGATAGAGGGCGCCAATTCACCTCAGAATTGATGGAGTATTTGAACAAACTACTGTTAGTCCAGCCAATTTTTACGAGTCCATTTCATCCCTCCGCTAACGGAATCTGCGAGAAATTAAACGGGACTCTCAAAAATATATTGAAGAAGTTGTGTCAAAACAACCCTACACAGTGGCACAGATACCTGCCTGCAGCCCTTTTCGCCTGCCGAGAAATACCTCATCGGACGTTGGGATTCTCGCCCTTTGAGCTATTATACGGGAGAAATGTGCGAGGTCCTATGAGTATTCTTAAGGAATTATTTTCCAACGCGAAGCTCGAGCAAGAAATCAAATCGTCTTACGCCTACGTGATGGATATGCGCGAGCGCCTAGAATACTGCTCTGGCTTAGCTCGAGAGAACGCCGAGAAAAATTTAGCCAAATATCGGGACTACTTCGATATGAAAGCAAAGGCTCGAAAATTAAAGGCAGGAGATGAAGTCTTATTATTACTCCCGACCGAAAATAATAAGTTATGGGCCCAGTGGAAGGGACCGTTTGAAGTAATCGAGGCACGGGGTCCAGTTGATTACTTGATAGATACCCCAACAGGGCGAAGAACCTATCACATAAACATGCTAAAAAAATATCACCACCGCGCGCGCATAAAGAATATTACCCTTCTAGACGAAGAAGAACCGATGGATGCCGTTTACCCGGGTACGCCCCTGCAAGTCATACACACCGTGTGTGTGGAACAAGACGAGGAATACGAACTTCCCTCGCTCTCACCTACCCCGGAAGACCCTCGAGTGGATTTAAAGATAAATCCCCACTTAGAAATTCAACAAAAAGCGGAAATGTTGAACTTGCTCATGGAATTCCCAGAAGTCATTTCTGAAAACCCCGGATGTGCCAATGATTTTATCCATGAAATAAAACTAAAAAATAATTCAGTGGTTCGGAGCAAACTATATCCTTTACCGATCCACCTACGAGAAGCCTTCAATAAGGAAGTCCGGAATTTACTAAAATTGGGAATTTTAGAGCCATCGGAGTCCGATTATTGCTCCCCCATAGTAATGGTTAAGAAACCGGATCAATCATTTCGGATGTGCGTGGACTTCCGAAAATTGAATTCAGTGACCGTTTTCGACGCCGAGCCCATCCCACTAATAGATCAAAATCTCCATTTATTTGAAGACGCTAAATTCATCACCGAATTGGATTTGTGTAAAGCGTACTATCAAATACCTCTCGCTAAGGAGTCCAAAAACCTGACGGCGTTTGCGACCGAGAGAGGTCTGTTACAGTTTACCAGGCTACCCTTCGGACTACTTACAGCCGGTAGCAATTATAATAGGATGATGAGGCGAATTATCGCTGGACTAAGTGACGTGTCGTTTTACTTCGACAACGTGTACGTAGCTACCCGTACATGGGAGTCACACTTACACGCCTTACGCTCATTGCTGGAGAAATTGAAGGAGCAAGGTCTAACCGCCGGGCCAACCAAGTGTTATTTTGCCTACAAATCCATTGACTACCTGGGATTCAAAATAGGACAAAAACACTTGACTACCCAGCAAGAAAAAGTGGACGCCATAGTCAAGATGCCCCGGCCGAAAACAAAGAAACAACTCCGATCGTTTATGGGAGCGGCCTCGTTCTATAGGCGTTTTGTACCACACTTCGCTTCCATTGCGGCCCCACTTAATGATTTGTTAAAAAAAGAGAGCGTCAGACCCTGTCACGTGGAACCCCCATGCAATAACTCAGTTAGAGGTTCTAAAAGGAAAACTCGTAACTGCGCCCATTCTTCGCTTACCAAATCCCAACAAGATCTTCGGCCTTCGCACGGACGCTAGTCGGGACGGGTTAGGCGGAGTATTGCTTCCATACGAAGATGATGAAACAACCTATCCCATAGCTTATGTCAGTAGGAAACTGTTGAGTAGAGAAAAAGCCTATGCTACTATCGAAATCGAAGCTTTGGCCATAATATGGTCCATAGGTAAATTCAAATATTATCTAATAGGGCGCGAGTTTAAGTTGGAATGCGACAATAAACCGTTGTAATACTTAGGTAAAAATAAGTGTAAGAATGGAAGACTCCTGAGATGGAGTTTACTCTTAATGGAGTACCAGTACTCCATTCACTATATAAAAGGGTCCAACAATTGTATGGCCGACTCGTTAAGTCGGAACCCTGTCGACGATTAAGGACCAGCCCAACTATTGTATTATAGCAAAGTTAAGTGTAAATCAGTAGAATTGTAAGTAAGTAGGGGCGAGTAACCCCCTAGTGGTAGGTAAGAAAATCCTAAGTTGGCACAGTAATATAGGAATTAATGTAAGGTCAGGTGAAATGTTATCGAGGCATTCCCGAGTGAACTAGAATATATTGTATAATATAATGTTCCGTAAGTTACCCATGTATATTATTGTAAGCGTCGGATTGGAACCCCCCCCCCCCTCCCGTTATTTTCTTAAGGATGGAAGTAAATGTGGAGAAATGGCTACATTAAGCATCATGGAGGAGTATAGGTACATTCAAGCCACAATCCCTCATGAGGAGAAGCGTGGGAAAGGTAGCCGGCGAAAATGCTTACCATGTGTGATCTCCCCGCCGCTGTGGGCAGTTGGAGCTAACATCTGTTTGAAGGTGACCACCTAAGGTCCTTAAACGACGCTCTGACGATCGAATTACCTACGAGACCCATAAACCCGTGGTAATGGAAAAAAAAGCGGTGCGAGTCAGAAGGCACGCCAAGTAGCGGTGCGGTTGCGAGCCTATAATTTGCGAGCTGACTTGGGCACCCCAGTGCCACCTCAGGAATTCTCGCTCTCCCCAGATGCTAACTCACCATTCGCTCCCCCCCCCTCCTTTTGCCTCTGTGGCCTGGTCACTTCCCCCTTTAGATGGGGCGGCAATCCGCCTATAAATAAGCCCCGCAAAGAAAGAGAAGAAGATTATCAGAAGTCGATACGCCAGAGGTGGATTAGTTCGTGAAGATCGATCCGTCGGCCAGACAAGAAGATTATTAGTAGTCGATTCGCCAGAAGAAAGATTAGTTCGTAAAGATCGATCTTTCAGCCAGACAAGAAGATTAGAAGTCGATACGCCAGAAGAAGGGTAGTTCGTGAAGATCGATCCTTCAGCCATACAAGACTATTTCAGTGAGAAACGAGAGGATCAGATTGAGAAAATCGATCCCCCCTTTCAGGGCCGTATTAACCTAAATAGTCAAGTTTTATATCGTTGCCATACCGAAAAAGCCTTTTCAGTCTGCAAAGAAGTCCGACTGAAGAAAAGCAAAGCCGCTCACACTAGAGTGATTCTCACATCTCAAGCACCGTAAGAGTGAGAGGAGAAGAACCCTGCCCCAACGAGCTCCCGTTCTTTAATTACGTTGAAGAATCAGCCCCCGTCACAGGCGACGAAAATTCCACTAGCGACCACCACACTTCAAAGCGAGAGATAAGTCCTCCAGCGACATCCAGCAATCCCTAATACCTACCTGTAAGTGACCAATAACATTTATATCTCTATTGCGATAGTAGAAGTTTAGTACGTCCCACGTTTTAAAGGAGAGTAGAAACCATTATTCTTGAACCTAGGTCATATGTGTTTGTAGATGAGAGTACGTTAATTTAATGTTTTATGCTAATCAAATAGAGTCGTGATAAAAATACTAATTGGCCATTGGTATGTTTATTGGAAGCCTACTTGTTTATGTTTGTCATTGAAAGATCTTTGAGGCCAAAGATAGAAATGTGATTACTGTTGGTTTGTAATATTTAATTTAAAATACATGTTTATTTTGGTAGATTCTGGTGTTTCCTCTTATCCTTATGTGTTTATAAATAGCTCTTCCTTAAGAACTAAACCACTAAAATAGCACTCTTAGAACAAAGCCTACTTCATCATAGAAGTAAGTCACGCCCCTTAAAGCATACCGCTACTAAAAGGGTGTCAAACAGTAGAGGGATCAAAACCAAGATGTTAAGACGCTCGCAAAGAAGGATTTCGGCCAGCAGACTTCGTAGTCCATTAATATAAACATAGGAGAGTTGGAGAGCCTTTAGAAAGAGAATCTTGTTACCTAAGCCTTCGTCGGCAGAAAATCTATGAACAGGCTCACTGTCCTTCCCGATTGTTTATGTCTATTTTCGCCAAATAGTCGAAATCTCACCTTCTCCGTGCGTAAACCTGAAGGGGCGAAGTGTCATAATGTTGAAAATTTATGCCCTAGGAGAGAGGCTTAACTGTGGGCTACTTAGGGTTCGCCCCTCCTAAAATCCCTCGTCTTCCCTCCCCACAGGGGATAATCGACATATACATAGTTCGATTTTGAGAATTTTATAAGAGAATTCGCATACCCATCGAGAGAAGAAGACGAGTCTCTGAGTCAAACAGGGAATCAAGAAAATAAGTGGAACCAAGCGGAACTTCTCCCCTGAGGCCCAACTCTCATACCATTCTCGTTCAGAGAAAACCACTTATCTCAGTTTTCTTAAAAAAGAGATACCCCTCACTATTGAGGAATACCAACGTGAATTCCCTTTCGAGGAAAGATTTACCTCTTGGTTAAGTCCCATCATCGAGAAGCCCGAATTTGTAACACAAAGATCGGAATAATTTCCGTTCCTTTAAGATCCCCTCACTTACATCTTCAAGTCGAATAGCCTCACCACGCGCCTACACCTACCCAGTGAAAGGCATCAGCTGTTTTTCCCGAATAGCCTCACCACGCGCTTAAACCTACCCAGTGAGAAGCATAAGCTATATTCCCAACTCTCCACGTCGAAGCGAGGCAACCTCCAGTCCAACTCACTTCAAATCACCAAAGCGAGTAGACTCACTTTCAAGGTTTCCCAACTGTTGACTCTCTATGAGTTAAAAGTAAACGAATCCAAAACTTATTCCGTGCGAAAGTGTATTTTAAGATATAATATTTCATTCTTTTATGTAATTAATAGTATATTTTTTGTCTCAGTTGTTTAATTAGATCCTCGAAGGCTAAAAATGGCAATAGATATATCATAATACGAATCCTCCCTGGTTAAAGAATTAAATTAGAGCACTATTAGAGACAAGTGGAACGGATTTACTCGAATCAGACGTACATACGTACTCGGCCGTGAACCACGGCAAGATGATTGACGGGGTGCATTTGGCCAATTGCATGGCAGAAAATTTAATACTCCATGAAGCAATGCTACGCAACGTTTCAGGTAAAGAAAAACGTGATTTTCGGCTTTTCGGGGTTAAAAAGCTCTGGAAAATATACAGAAACCTATGAAAACAAGAAAAAGTTCATTTTTGAAGGGGCCTTATATAAGGCACTCTAAAAGTGCAGTTCACAATATTTTGTAGACCTATGAGAAGCAAGTTTATGTAAGGCTGGTTAATCAACCGGTTTGGCAATATAAACCTCAAATATGGAAAACCGAGTCATTATCCGAATTATGAGGAATTATATTTCAAGACGGTTGTAGCAGTTTCGAGAGGGATTACTGAGATATTGGCTATCAAACTCTCCCAAGCAGGTTGCCTCACGTATGCTGGAGGAAGATTTTTCAAGCCCGAAATAACTAATCCCTCGCATGAGTTTCGTCAAAACTGGAACGGTTGAAATAGGGGTTGGATGAAGCCATGTTCATGGAGGAATAAGGAATAAATACTTTCATTTCCACCAGGATGATTTCCATTATGCGTTGGGAGGAGACTTAAGTAATAACACAAGATAGAGAGAGATTACATCCAGATTACATCGAAAGGCTGATAGCAACAGATCCACTAATCCTTAATAGGCTACCAGAGGGATTATGAATTAAAAAGGTCTATGTAATAGTAAATTGATGAGAAAAGGCAAAGTAAAACCGAAAGCACGAAATTTTCTACAAAAGCAGATTGCAAGTTCATTATACTGTCTTTAAATGAACCTATATCCGCTTTGTTAACCCCAGCATCTGGTAAATTATTCCAGATTCTTATAGTTCTTTGGAAGAAGAAGACTTTTGCTTCGTCTCTCCGAAAGTGACTTTCCTCAAGCTTAATGTTGTGATAACGCGTTGATTCATTTGATATAAATATAAGAAATTTTGATTTGTTTACAGATATTTTCAAAACCATGAACAATTTTAAGTAACTCTATCATTATCCCTGCGTATGCGTCTCTATCTAAGAGAGAATATATTTAGAGCTTTAAGACTGTCCTCGTATTTCTTTCTTCTCTAGTGAGGGATCATATTGGTCATTCGACGCTGGACTCGCTCTAGTCTTTTTGTGTCACACTCTAGATGCGGTGACCAGAACTGCACGCAATATTCCAAATGTGGCCTCACAAGTGCATTATAAAGGGTTAGAATACACCTTTTAGACTTGTTTTGAAATGTATGGCCTATGAAAGAGAGAGAGAGAGAGAGAGAGAGAGAGAGAGAGAGAGAGAGAGAGAGAGAGAGACAGTAGTTCTTCCATGGAAAGTCAGAAAAGAGGTTCCGCAAACTCTCTCAGTCAGCTACGTTGAGGTGCCAGTGTTGACGCTTGAAAGTGACTGAGGAGAGGGGAGAAGCTGTAACGATAGATACAGGTATGTGAATGATCAGATGAGCTTTTACGCCAATGTAGGTTATCCTACACACATTTTTGAAACTTTGGAGTTTCTTTGGCAAAGGTTATGGAAGATGATCTTTTGGGACGCTACTGTAGTTTAGAAAAACATCTTCTGCCATACAACATCTCATGCCTCGAGAAATATAATTCATCCTAAAGAAAGAAAAAGCTAACAAGAAAAAAATCTTTTAAGATGGTTTAAAAATAAATTAATGAAGGTATAGTTCCAAGCGAGTTTAAACAGATGAATGCAAATGTGATTTTCACAAAATGTATCAAAGTTATACCTCGGAATTTCCGTTCGATCTCCTTAATTTCCGTTTTGGAGAAACATTTAGTCTATTGTTAGAAAGTCTTGGATCATTTGAAGTCTACAAATTAAATTAAAAATAGTCTTGAAAATACCTCAGTAAAATACAAAACGAATCAATATAACTAAAAGAAAAGGAACCGCGTATCACTAATATATAACTTACATTGCATTTTTCTCTTCACTCTTCTTGACTGTCCTCAAGTTAACCTTAGGGTCTAAAATTCTGTAATATCACAAAATCAGTCCAGGGACATAAGGGAAACTGAATTTCTATCAAACAATTGCTCCGCAAAGGCCTCCTCTTACTACTTTGGAACTAGCCTCCTGTTTTCTCTTCTCTTCATTACCCGGCAAAATATACCAAAATTAATTGTCTTAATAAACATTCTAAGCATTGTGACCTTCTTTTAATTAGCCTGGGTACTATCGCACCACTAATCAGGAAAATTTCAGAAATATTCTGGGTTGACATAAGAAGTTGTTGAAGATTCTTTCTCATGGAAATTGCCTTTAAAGGTTTCACGTAAAAGACTGAATTAACAAAGGAAAAATGGGACTCAAACTACTCTTCAGATTAAGAAATAATAACCTAAAGGAGAAAAGAATAAATATACCAAGCAATTATTCAATCGGCTTTGGTGTATCCTACGGTAGCAATGTGTACTATCTCTAAGACTAGTCTACAACAGATTCAGAGGATACAGAACAAAGCAGTATACATAATAACGAATACTAGACGGGCGGAGCGAAGAAATCAACGAGATGTACACAGAGAGGCAAAACTTACTACAATCAACAAAATAATAGAAAAAAGAGCAAAGAAAATGATACGGAAAACCCAAGAGGAGATGGCAGAAGAACTCCCCAACCAACCAGTTCACCTGGAAGGATGAAGAGCCCATCGACTATTTCCAAGTAACTTAGAAATAATGGAAAGAGAATTGGAAGAATTATACACGTAAGTGGAAATTTCCAAATAATAAGCTGACCAAAAACAGATAAAAACAGGAATAAAACAGGTAAAGTAGATCTTAAATTATTATCATTTTTTTTAATTAGAAACAAAATAAAAAGATACGAAAGAAAAGTATGTTCTAGAAAGAGAATGCGTAACAGTAGCAATTTATTAAAGCTAAAGACGGTTTGAACGCCATGACAATTTGATAAAAGAACAACAGGAAACTTTTAAGTATACACAAAAACAACTCTATAAGCAAATACTTACTCACACAAATTCTAACTTAAATAGCCTGACCACCAGGCACCATTGCAGTCCTAAGAAAACCTCTTACTTCCTTCCATTTTAACCTAAGAACTTACCCTCTATCAAAACACACACTTACCGGGCCTACAACTTACACAAGGGACAGGGGACCTAAGAAAATAATGAATGGACCGAGAAAAAAAGAAAAAAAGATACACACCGTGGTTCGGATCCTACGTTAAGCTGTAGGGCCAATGACTGCCTATGTCACCTACATTGTCTCAGGCTATATTTCTCGCTGTTCTATCCTTAACCTTTCTTCTTCCTCTCCCTCTCACTCTCACCCCCGAATTCTCCCTACTTCGAGTCCTTAGGTTGACTCGGGTTTAGGGGACTCGGAGGATTACAAGGGAGTACCGGGCCCTCGCCCTCCTTCCTTGCCCTAGCACTCGTTAGTGCCCGGGTAAGGATAGGGGACAGGGATCGGCTGATCTGTTTCTTTTTCTCTCACTTTCCTTTTCATTTCATTTCATTTCTTTCCAAATTTCTGGAACGAATGTCACTACGGTATTGTTTTTCTAATTCGATTTAAATTGGAATTTTGCATAAGCAAGAGGCTTCTTCGCTAACACTTTGTTCTTCATGCCCAAATAGTTTTCCTTCATCCTTAGAAAAAATGACTTTAAAATTGATCTCTGTTGTTTTCTTGACTACACCTTACAATGAAATAAAACATTTATTTATTTGGTATTTGAAAGTCTCCGCTGAGGAAGATATTAAAGGGAATATTTTTATAATAACTGTCTTGTTACAAGCAGAGCACTGGTGAGGTTAACACAGAGTAATCGTATGGTGATGTATCTCTAATTTCCGAAATCTTTTTGAACCATACAAAAAGTCCTTAGACCTAAACATAACTAAATAATTAATAGCTTTATTGTCTAATCCATATTTTTTCTCCACTAACACAATTCAAGCGATAATAATATAAAATCGGGCTAAGTTTATAGTAATATTATCCGCATTATCACTTCGGTATAGCTACTGCCGGTATTTGAATAAGATAAGTTGTAACTTTACGTCCCCCAGATGCGATTTGTCCATTCATGAAGTTGTAGCGTAATTTTGAAATTGAGGAAAATATTCCTTTAATAGTCATTCCCTTCTCAGCTGAGAAATCAAACTATGAGGTTTAACGCTCTTGCTCGCCATTAGTGGTCTCTTTCATCGCCGGCAATCAATGAAAGGCAAATTCTCAGAGGAAATGTTGAATTAATTGACCGGAGTGAAAAAGACGAGCGAAATAAATGGCCTTAGCCCTAAAGGACGAGGACGAGACGACACATTTAAATCTACGGGAACGGCTTCGAATTCTAGTCTAGAAGAAGAAATTGTGAAAAGAGAGGGAAAATTGTCCAAGACAAAAATGGTGCGAGACGAATGATAGGATTTGTGTAGTTTTACAAATGGTACCTGCAATTAGTAAGCATAACTCTCGTTTAAAAATAAAGTGTAGGAGAAAAACAAGAACCGATTCAACTGTTACGTCTGATAAATATAGGATTTATGAGACTCTTTTTCATATGGGAAAGATACAAACAATGGTCGCTCAAGCCCCCTAAGGGGGTATTTTTCCTCGTTCGAGGGGAGAGCAGTAGTTCTGTAGTCGGGAGAACGATAAGAGTAAATGGCCCGAGATAACTCAGCTGTACTGCAGGGGTGGTGGTTGGTGATAAATTCTGGAGGAGAGGTAGGTATTTATCGGACAATTTGGGAGGCAGATAAGAAACGATAATGAAAATGGATTCCCTCCATTTCCACCGTATCTCCAAATAAGATCTCACTTTGTGTACCTGTGGGGCAGAAATGCCTGTCACATCTAGCCGTAAAAATTCTTCACAAATGTTGTGTTTTTGCTATTAGTCTTATCCATAGCAAATTTCATTATTACTTCTTTTATTTTATTGCCTTTTCTTTTACAAATAATAATTATCCTATAATTCGCCTTATTTATGCGTAGTGCAATTAAATATATATTCTTTCTCTCACTCTCTCTTTTGCTCTTTCTCTCTCTTACTTTCTCTACATACTCGTATATACTTGTTTATCTTCCGTATGTTTTTCATCATTTGTACCCGTCATATATTTGTGCATCTAAGATTTGATTTATTCTACTACATATTATGATTCTACTTTTAAATTATTCACATTTGCGTTATCTTTAAAACATATTTGTCTTTATCTTTAATAAACTAAAAATATTTCTCCCCTTAAACTTATAGCGAAATAGCAACCAGGCTGCAATACGTTGAAAGTTTGAAGGAGAGATTTGAACTCAAAACAAAGTGAAAAGTGAAGTGAAAACTTGTCAGAGATATATATAGCCACACATTCTCCTATAGACAATTGTGCAAAGAGGCGTCATTACACTGTATTCCACTCGAAGTTACCTTAGGATTACAAAGTTTGTTAGAGTGGCTGCGACTTTGTCACTTTGTCCAGTACCTCACCTTATGAGCTAGTGTAACCACCAAGCAGCATCCAACTATGGAAGTTAAGAAAGTAACATACGCTTCACCGAGTTCTAACTTCAGTAAATTTACAGTCAGCTTTGCCTCATCCAATCGCTAGAACAACGCCCGAATCCTGTTTATGTCTGTTTTCCCAATCTTATGAGTAAAAAATAATTTCATCTAAATATTCTTTTCTTCTTTCCGGTCAAGAAAGCCCGTGATTCAACATTCTTTGAAAGGAACCTGCCGAATTCCTCAATCCAAAGGGAAAAAAAAGGTTTGTACAAAGGTAGCATCTGGAATGTTGAACGCAGAGATGTGTGGCCTCTTTCCTGAGTGGAAATGAATAACAACTCATTAAGGAATCAAATTTTGCCATAAAATTGGCGTGACTAACTTTTTCAATAAGGATATCAATCCGTGGAAGAGAGAAGTCTTTTTTGGTCGCCACATTGAGACGTATATCGTTACTTACCATTCTATATTGCCCTCCTTTTTGGGCGTGATTATGCAGAAGCTGGCTCAATCACTTAATGTTGTCACGACAATATCTTTACAATGAAATTCACTTCATGACGCAGCCGTTCGCGATTTACGTGGCTGGGTCTGTAAGGAGCTTGCCTGACTGCGTGATCTTGATTTTACACTTTTAAGTTGTGACATAAAACATTTCAGCGACGTGGCACCTCTTAAATATCTTCCTGCTAGAGATTACTAAGATGCATTATATTCAGATGCAGATTCTGTATAGTTGGGAAGTTGGTCAGGCACTATCCCATGGCCGGAAGGCTGTGAGTTGCTTGTAGCTATATGACTATATTAAGAAAAGAGCGGAGGAACAAGGTGGGATGACTTTGTGGCAGAGGACACAATGCGTATGATAAAAAAAATATTGAAACAAGTCAGAAGGAGAGACCCAGTAAAGGAGAGATAATATGTTCCGAAGAAAGACAGTAGTGGGGTTGTGTGGTGCGATGCTAGTAGTATCTTGCTCTTGAAGGGTTAAATAAAATCGACGGATGTGCAGTAGAGGATGCTGCCTGGCTAAGAAAGGGAAGTGATTTTAATCATATAAATGTAGCAGAGTTGGAGGCAATTTTGAAAGGGGTTAATTTAGCATTGAGAGAGCTTAACCTGATAACGGATTATGAAACAGTGCATGGGTGGGTAAAAGTTGCTCTGAAAGAGGAGAATAGAAAGTTATACAAAGAAATGAGAAGGAACAAGAGGATTTTTGAGCACGAATGATCATATGTCCTTCTGAAGATGCCAAGGAAAGTGACGAAGAGCCACCACATACTTAGGATGTTGATGAAGGGAACGATGCAGACAATGGTGAACGGCCTTATCCCCAGAGAGTAAGAGGACCCCCTCTCTGTATGGAAAAGTATGTCGCTTAAGTTTCACTTAATTTTGTTTTCTTAGTCTTAAGGTTTGGAGTTAATCTTGGTAAAGGTTATTCTTAAGTTAATAATTGATAAATAGATTTAGTTTAGTGGCCTGAGTAATGACCTTAAGATCAAGGGGGTGTGTAGTTATAACAATGCTGGACTGAGCTGTCTGGCCCTGTTGAGAAGGAGGAAACCACGCCGGTTCGCCGGCAGTTATCGAAACGCGCGTTGGTCGCGACGTTGTATCGTTGTTGCAGACCTTGAGTTTGGCTAGGAGGTCCTGATGTGCTCCAAGTTTTATTAAGGTGCTGGGAAGCATTGAGGAATGAGATTTACTGGCGCTGGCCAGTAGAGTTATGGTTTTGGTAATGGTTTGTTTAAGTTGACGCTTTCGATCGTCTTCCACGCTGCAATTCGAGTATGCGAGACTGTTTCTCGTGTGTATTACTACTTTGTATGATCTGGTAACAAATTCAGCGTCGGGTTGATCACCTGGGTGGAATCTGTTAAAAGAGAATACATATTACACTTCCCTAACTTCACCTTCATTATTCACAAATGTTCAGGCTGGTATTCGCTTTATTTTAAAATATTTAATTAAATGACAATTACAGAATCGTGTAAAATAAAAATCAGAATGTATGAGGAGAAATAGCGAGGCGGATAAAGGTTGTGATAGCGGTGTGTGAGAAGAATATTTTAATTTGAAAAATCGCCTACATAGTAAGAAATCTTCAGGGAAATGTTAAGGCTAGGTTGGTTAAAGAATGAAGCCCATAAACAAGGAAAAACACACACCTGATCCTTAAAGAGCGCACCTGCGCGAGTTTTGAACTAATAGGACATGATGCGGGATCGGGCCAATGAATTTGACTGGAGTTCCGAAAATATTACGTCAAATATCTTGGGCAAAATAATTAATACTCATCTGTACAAAGAAAGCTCGATTCAGATAAATACAGGTTATGAGTATTATGACTGAATCATCTACTTAATTTGATGGGCATATTTCACCCCCTGGCAAACCCGTCTAAACAACCATCTTTGGCAAATGGATTTGGAAACCTCATTCATATATAATAACGAGCATATATATATATATATATATATATATATATATATATATATATATATATATATATATATATATATATATATATATATATATATATATATATATATATATATATATATATATATATGTATATATATATATATATATATATATATATATATATATATATATATATATATATATATATATATATATATATATATATATATATATATATAAGTAATTTTAAGAGAGATTAAGTAGGCCGCATAAAAAGCTGCATCTTGTTTAAAGAGGAAATTTATTGATGTCATGTTGTGAACTATTTTCAAGGACAATAAAAAGAAATGAAAATACCAAATTAGAATGAAGTTCACGGAAAATTCTTTCTTATAGCTCAACTGGCTGATTTTGACACTAATTTATCGTACATTGACAGTTTGCTTAAATGAAATAGATGAATTGTTTTCGTTAATATTTAATTTTAAAATTATTTTAGGATTTAAACGTAGGATGAGAAACGAAAGAACTTGAAGAGAGATATAAACAGGAAAACTATTTAAAGGTAATTGAATGGGAAAGTTATATAAAAATAGCTCTAAGAACGGGGCCTAACCTTATTGCTACCGCCTTTTCTCTGGGTCGAAAAAGGAGAAACTAAAAATTGGGGAGTCCAATAACTTACTTTGGGTGGGGGGTGGGGGAATGAAGAAAGGCTAAATTTATTTGATTTTATTTTGTAATAGTAAAGAAGAAGAGCTTGTTTTAGCGTTTATGCTTGGATTTTTTTTTAAGTTACAATACGAAATTATTCCAATATTCGAAAATATGCTTCAGTGGTAACTGTATCTTAAATGGAAAATTATTCTAAAGAGGCTTTGTTATTGGAATCACGTTTCTTAAAATGTAATTGAATTAAGAAATTCCAAAATAGGCATAAATAAGAGCATATAGAGCACCCTGTGTCGATCTTATATATTCGTCGGATGTAAATAATGGAGGATCAAAGTAGAGCTGGTAGATTATCCTTGATGTTGCAAAAGAATGGTAATCTTGGGGTTTTGAAACATCGGTCGAAAATCGGTTGCGGGAAAAGTGTGTTTCAAAATGGGAGAGAAATTGGACCAAAAGAGAGAGTTGATAAATAATTTTAGAAGCTATTCTATTGCTAAGGGGCCTATCATAAAACAAAGATCTTATCATTACCCGGAAAATACAGGTGATCTGCGATCAATAGAAATTTATTTCGTTCAAGAAACTCTTTTAAAACTCTCAATTTGACTTAAAAATAAAGTAAATAGACATTTAGTCTCTCTAAAGATCTCAACCTTTGAATGAAAACCCCTTTAAACAGTTTCATGCTCCATGTTTCACCTATGGGCAACTCTACGGTCTTCCAAAATTCACAAAGCAAATAGGCCTTTTCGACAAATTTTAATTACCAAATTATAAAACCACAAAATACATTGCGCCCCTTATTACCCCACTAGAGATAAATGATTAAACTGTTAAAATTTGTACCGGTCTTGGAATTAGTAATAGAATAAAAGCACCTATCACTTACACGTTGCTCCCATCGCTGCCGACATTTTCATAATAAACCTGCAACATAAAATTTTTGATAACTGCCCTCAAAGTTTTGCCCCACTTTATTATCGCCGTTTTGTATATCACTACTTCGGCATATTTCACAATAACGAACAAGCAAACAGTTTTTTTGAGTATATCAACGCACTGCAAACCGACATCAAATACACTGGTGAATTCGAAAACGATAATGTCCTTCCATTTCAGGACGTATATCGAAATAGACCTTCACTGGCCTAGGACAAAAAAATTAGTTTCTGCGACCAACTCTTTAAAATCAATGTTATAAAAACAATACTTTACCGTGCTTATCACTTATTCTTAACCTATTCTTCCCTCCATAAAGAATTCTACTTGGTAATTTCTTCAAAAACTACTCACATCCCAGTAATTTATAAGACAAACTATAATTCTAAATAAGTTCTTAAACCAACAATATGAGCCAAGGTTACCTATTACCGCCATCACCAAAGCCTTACTATTTGTATCTTAAAGTACTTAGGCTCCCTTAACCGTTCCTTCCGCAAAGAATTACTAAAATCTACTCAGCAATATTTCACCCATATTCAATTTAAAATCCTTTTCTCTAATAATTTAACAATTTGCTCAATATATCATGTAAAGGACACACTCCCTCTAACTTATGTAGTTGTCTGATATATGATTTCATTTGTCCTCGTTGTAACCGAGGCCCGTACATATATAGGCAGCAGTCTTCGTTCTCTAGAGACGATGGTGTGTTCTCACTTAGGCATCAGTTATAGGACTGGCAAACCTTGAACCATGAGGAAACATCAGCCATACTAGCTCATATTATACAATTCATAACCGATGTCGTTCCTGAAAACTTTAAAATCCTTGGGCATTATAAGGTTGAGATTTACCTTCGTATCTTAAAATCCAATTATATTAAAAAAATAAAACTTTCCATTAATAAAGACACAACTGCTGTCCGGCTTTTCTTAGTTTAACTACTCCTCATCCCACCGCATTTTCTTCCTTTATCCCTTCTTTAGCATATTCAATTTATTAGTAGGTTAGCCAAGGCACCAGCCACCCGTTGTGATACTACTACTAGAGAGAATTATGTCCCTATTGAGGCAGGCCAGTACAGCCTGTTGTTGCGACACTCTTTAGTCACGGACTATTTCATGGCCTACACCTACTTTGAATTGTCTGGCATATTCCTTATATATCTCCAACTTTCCCATCACATTTGACAACACTGAACATCCTAGACTCTTACATTCTGACTTGTCTGTTCGGGTAGAAGAGACTCTTTAGCCAGGGTAGGCAGGTCTTCTACGAGAAAGCTACTTCAAAATCAAACCACTGTGTTCAGTGTTGGATAGTGCCCTAGCCTTTGTATTGGGGTATTCCACTTTCTTGGATTGGGGTTTCCTTGCTTTGGGGATACACGCAAGCTCACTATTCTATCAGTTTGCTCTTCTTCTTGTTTTTTCAAACAGTGCGTTGGACAGGCTTAGTAGAAGGACCAAGGATGCCTCGTGGCTTATCAAGAGGTTGCCTTATCTTTATCTTCTTTTATGTCTTCCTCTATTATTTCTTCTAAAATACCATCATTACTGTGCTTCCTTCAGTCTCTGGTGAATCTGTGGATGAATTTGACCTTGTTGGGCGTCGCGGCTCCTCCCAGTTGACTAGTTTATTTCTGTACTCTTTTTTCTCGCAATGGTGACCATTTTTCTAATTTCATTGTGTATATTGTTTCTGTTACTTGTTTTATTTAAGTTCATAAATTTTATTTTATATTTGTTGAACATGTTGCTGTTGCTACTTTCTGGTGACATTGAACTTAGTCCTGGTCCGCCAAATTGATTCCGGAAATGTCTGTATTTTAAAGAGGGTTTCAGTGCGTCTCATAGGCTGTTGCTATTTGAATGTGGTTAAAGTCTTTGGTACACTTTTAAATCTTCATGCATTTGCCAGCTATAGGAACCCGAATTTGGATGAATCAATTTATGACTGTTTGTTAACTAAAATGGCAGAAGTTCAACAGGGTGACACTAAGTTTTGCTTTATTTTTGGTGGTGATTATAATTCTCATCATACAGAGTGGCTTAACTCAGTTACTGCTACAGATAACCATGGTGTAGCTGCTTTAAGTTTTAAAAATATTTCTGTCTTTGAGCAGCTGATTAATCAACCTACACATCAATCTGGCAACCGTACTGATCTTGTGTTTACATATGATACAATTACTGTTACCTGAGGAGTGAATTCTCCAGTAGGCACATCTGATTATAGTTCGATGAAGATTAATGTTGGTATGGTTTCAGGTTGTTCCAGATGTTAACTTTTCTAGAAAAGATTGCCTTAAGTCCCGTGCTGATTAGAATGGTATTCTTTATGGCTTATAGCACTCAGTTGGAGTGATATTTATAGAAGTCCGAATATCTTAGGTAAATTATAGAGAGGAGAATCCCTTCTAAACTTCTCAGGTTTAGACTAAAGGATAAACCATGATTTAATGCTGAATGTAAGCTTGCCTATCAAGCAAAGCAAGAAGCTTACCATTTATGGAGGAACAATAAATGTGACTTCTTGTGGCATAATTTCACTGAGCTTAGAAGAAAAGTTCAGGTTATCTATGTGAGAGCTGAGAGAGCTTATAATGATGGTGTAAAGGAGGTCTGCTCTTCAGGAGTAGTGATCATAAGTAGTGGTCTACCCTTAAGTCATCACTCCTTGGAGTTGATTCTAGTATTACCCCACTCCTAAATACTGACAGAAGTGCCATCTACTGCCCTAAAGTAAAAGCTGAACTTTTGGCTAACCTCTTTGGTAGTCAGCACTGTGGTGAGTCGCTGTTGTTGCCTCTGTCATGCTTTCCAGAACCTAAGTTGTGTTCAATGGCAATCAAATCTACTGAGGTTAAAACCTTGCTTTTAAATCTTGACAGTCATGGTGGTATCGACCCTAATGGGATATTCCTCATTTTCTTGAAAAATACTGCGGATTTTATTGGTCCAAAAATTTCTACAATTTTGTTCAAGTTAGTTAACTTGCTAGTTTTCCATCATTGCGGAGGATGGAAAATATTGCAGCATTCCTTAAATGACTAAGTCGATCCTCATCTCCTTGAATATACAGACCAATATCAATTACCCGGGTCTTATCTAAACTATTTGAGAAACTGCTCTCTAAGCGTCTTTGTAGGTTTGCTGAAGATAATAATCTGCTACCATCAATATAGTTTGGGTTTCGTAAGGGGCTTGGAACTTGTGATGCACACTTGTCAACCTCTACAGCTTTGCAAAGTGCTCTTGATGATGGTGCAGAGGCACGCATGGTAGGTTTAGATTTCAGTACAGCCTTTGATCGTGTGAATCATAGAGCACTTATCTACAAGTTTAGATTAGCAGGGATTGGTGGCTATTTTCTTAATATTTTAAGTGACTTCTTGCTTGCCAGAACCCAGAGGGTCTGTGTTGAGGGCCAGTATAGTAGATTTCAAAATTTAATCTCAGGTGTCCCTCAGGGTAGTGTTCTTGGTCCCTTGCTATTTATTATTTATACAAGTGACTTGTGTCATGGTTTGGAAAACAAACTACTGGTCCATATGCTGATGATGCAACTCTTTTGGCTGTGGTTCTTTCTCCCTGCCTGAGTAATGCAGTTGCAGATTCCATAAATAGAGACCTAGCAGGTATCTATAAGTGGTGTAAGCTTTGGAGCATGAAGATGAACCCTTATAAACCTCAGAACATGATAGTTAGTCAGGCCAGAACACTTTTGCCTATGCATCCTGATCTACATATTGATGGGGCAGTATTAAATACCAGTGACTATTTTAAGGTTTTAAGCGTTATTTTTGACAAGAAATTGACCTTTTCTAGTATCGGGTATAGTATAACCATTTTGCCAGGAGTTTTATTGTGGCTGTAACCGTGATGTGGAATGGTTTGCCTAGTGCTGTTGTGGAGTCTACTGATCTCCATACATTTAAGAGGGGAGCTAATTCATTCTTATTATCTGCTTACATCGCATGATTTCCGGTGTTATTGTTTTTTTCCCCTCATACTTAATCTTTACTCTCCTTTTGTCTTTATCGGATTTTTACTTGCAGGCTGAACTCCCTTTGGAATCCCTTGGGTTTATAGTCTTTTGACCTTTTTCATAGGGGTGGTCAACTCAAGATTTAAAGAAAGAAAGAAATTGAGTCTCTTTCGCAGTTCACCTCGTTTGGTGACTATGCCCATTTTTTCACAATTTCCTTTATTTAAATTTTTATTGATAATTATCTCACCTTGTAAGACCCGAAATTAGGTATAGAGCATGAATCCTCGCAATTAAAGAATTCGTATCAAGCATACTACTTTCTCTCTGGTCCTTGTATTCATCCTTAAGAAGAATCTACCTTCAATATATATATATATATATATATATATATATATATATATATATATATGGTAAAAAGTGGCCATTTATGTAAAGACCGCCTAATAACAACCAATGAATGATAGAGACTTGATGGATAATAAACTATTTGACAAATAAAAACATCTTTCCAATATCTTTAATCGCCATTTTTCACAGAATGGCGATTTTATTGCATTCTTAAATGCAATAATGTCCTAATAAGTAATTCCATCTTTACCCTCGACGGTCATTATAAACTTCCTTTTTAGTTTGTTGGTAACCTGGTTCAATCTCTTTCTCACATAATGTAGAAAACCAAACCAAAATTGTTTCAAACAGATTTTAAATTTACTTCAAATAATCTTAGAGGAATTTCAAACACTGCACCAATAAAAGTGGCAACACGCGTATTCCAAACTTTAATTATGGTAGGCAACAAAGAAAAGAGAGAAGTAGAGATAGATTCCTAGGACCGCGTGGACAAACGTATCAACGCCTTCTTCTTCTGTTAGCAGAAGAAGACGCAGAAGGATTTGCGAGGACTTGTGACAAACTTTTCCAGCCAGTCAATTTCTAGAGCGTCACTTTACAATTTGATGAAAACATGTATGATTCGACATGTTGTATTTCAATATAGCGGCAATTGTATGGACGTGTTGCGAACGAACTTTACTATTTATTCTGTTAGTACTTTTGGCTTTTATTTTCTAAGAATGATCGAATATTTTATAATTTAAAGTGTTTTTTTTATAAAGATTCCACCATAATTTCACCACGCCTCTCTTGCAACTGCGAGCTTTCTTACGACCGTATATTGGTGTTATATCAGGAAAAAAAGATAATTGCAGGTTTAATTTCCAGATAGGTTGGCTGTTCTATGGCAACATTGAGAAATTCACGCTACGATTTATTAATTAAAACGATTCATAGATTGATTAAAGCGGGTAGAAACGTCTTGAGTATTATTGAACGGCCGAATTATTATAATAGCCTATCGTGAGATGTCTTTATTAGGTGAAGAATTATTTCACTTTATTTCCAAACCGTAGTGCTTATTTTCCCTTTGAGAATTTTATAAAATTATAAAAAACAACGTCGGGATTTTTTTCTCTGTATTAACATCTTTCATTACTTGAATAGAAGACAATAAAAAAGTAAAGAAGCCCTCTTCTTAAGAAATACATATAGTGTAACCTTTTCTCTCATTTTTTTCATATATATATATATATATATATATATATATATATGTTCATTATAGCATGTTTTATTAAAAGCGACCGCTAGTTTTGAATTAATGATTCTTTTTCATTCTTCTCGATTTGTCTAATATTCACCTTTTCTTCATTGCTTAACCTGTGGATAAGCGTACCGAAGTTCATCGGGGACTGATGCTTGTTGTTTTGCCAAAGGTAGAAGTAAATTAATGTGATTTAGCACTTTCTTTAATTTAACTGACGCGTTTCGATATCTCAAGTATCATCTTCAGAGTTACAATGGGGAATTATTACAAAGTATTCAGTTTATTTATGTTACAAAATGTATTAAAAAAATTACAAACGAAGCTATACACGTTTAGGCAGGTTGGATCCAGGTGATAAAAGCTGTTTGTTAGAGGGGATTAGTGGCTAGGGGCAGCTCTGAGTACACCTGTCCCTCTGTTTGCTTTTCTTGCGCTGGGCAGGATTTCATTGGAATTAGACTGTATGTTTAAATTCGGTTTTTTCTCTTAGATATATATAGCTTCTAGGAGCTGCAGTTGACGCCTGTTGGGAGGATAGTCTAAAATTTTGGTGTTTTCTTCTATCATTTTTCGGTTGAGACATGTTCCGTTTGCTTCCTGTGTATGTTTTTTAGGTGCACCGTTGTTCAGATGTTATGACATTCTTCTTTAGAGAGTGGTTTCGGTCATGCCGATATACGAGTTAGGTAGGAGCTCACAGTCTCCTAGTTTACATGTGTACTCGTATCTCAGATGTGTTCTTTGTTTCGGTTTTAGCGGGGGTTTGGGGTTATTTTTCACGAAGAGGGATGAAGTACGTCTATTTTGATAGTAGATGATTAGTGCGATCTTTTTCTCGGTGCTTATGGGTTTTATTCCTCGGTCAATAATGTCCTTGATGGCTCTTTCATCTGTTTGGTGTTCGGTGCTCATAGTATTCTTGTAGAACAGTTTTATAATATCCTCATTATCCGGATTCCTGTTCTTATGGGGTTCTGAGAGGTACAATCTGCCCATTATAATTCTTATGGCTGTTTATATTTCTTTATGGAGAATCCGTTATTTACAAGTACCTGAGTGGCTCTCTCGAGTTCGTTGTGTGTGTCGTTCCATGTGGTGCAGTGGATAAAAGCACGATTGATCTACGACGATATCACGCTTGTTCGGTAGCGCTTAGTACATTCGCAGTCTCCATTCATGCAAAGTTCCGGGTTAGTGGGTTTAACATAAACTTTAGTTGTTATCGTTTCATTGATATTGGTAGTGAGGATATCTAAGAATGGTAATTGGTTGTTGTGGCTTTCTTCGATGATGGAGTAAGGGAATAAAATTCTTTAAAGGCTTTTTCTAGATTATTTATTTCTTCTTGTGTTTGTACGTTGAGGTAGGTGTCGTCTATGTACCTGCAATAAATATGGGGCTTGGGTACTCTTGAGAAAAGTAGTCTGTGGAGTGCATAACGTCTCTTACCTTCTTTTATACATGTCTTATGCGAAATCTGTGATGATCCTGAATGACGCTGATGACCTGGAGTCGCCTCCAGGTCATGAGAGATATATGCATATATATATATATATATATATATATATATATATATATATATATATATATATATATATATATATATATATATTAGTGTAGTTGGGTAGCAGTTTATCTTGAAAGCAAATTTTGTTGAAGACCATTGTGTATTTTGCCTTAATTAATTTCCTTTGGCTTCTTTCTTTTCTTCTGACTATCTTTTTTATTCCATCTTGTAGATGGTGGATCACTTGTCCAGTATTCATCACTTTTTTAAATGAATGTGTTTGGTAAAAAACCACCTAAAATGCTAAGCTTTCGAACTTATTCGATCATCTTCGGAGCACTATAGAATTTCTTGCCTTCTTTACCGATGTAGTTAGTGGAATGAGGATTTGGCAGAAAGTTATAAATAAAAATCACACACAGGAACGATACGATGGCGCTGCCATCGCGATGCGAAACAACATAACATACTAAACACTTCCAAACCTAGATGAATCATTTGTGGCGGTAGTAATACCTACCCTGTTTGGAAACCTGACCGTGGCGGCTGCCTATCAACCTCCACGACAAGATTACCTGCCGATATCTAACTTCTACAACCTCTTCGGGCGCGGGAAACTATCATTGCTTGGTGGTGATCTTAATTCCAGATGCGGTGCATCAGGCTACGGAAGCACTGACCAAAGGGGAAGAAACCTCGAGCTGCTACTCGGAAGAGACAGACTCCAGAGGGCAGGACTAGATTTCCCAACCTTCTTAACACAACGTTTGGCAACAAAACCGGACATCGTGTTGACATCCCAAAACTTCCCCTTCAACATCGTCAATGAGCCCAGGCCAGTGCTACCAAGCGACCATATCCCGATTCTCACCACTATCTCACTTGCTCCAATACTCAAGCAAGTTCCACTTAGGAAAAGTTACGCGAAAGCTGACTGGAAGCTATATAGAGAGATACTCAGTACATACCAACCAACTGACTTGGGAGACGCTAACCTCGAAGAGATTGATGAGGAGTTTAACAAGATCACCAATCTCCTCATTCAAGTCGACGAGATATACGTTCCTAGAATCTCCTATAAAATGCTCCCACAACCCGAGTGGACGGACGAGATGAGAGAAATCCCCCGAGAACATAGAGAAATCTATGATGAGATTGGGAGGCCAGGAACCAATAAAGAAAGGACAGCCAGAATGAGGCATCTAGGCGTGGAACTGAAAAACATTATAATTAAAAACCAAAGAATAATCTTGAATGACATCATTGGGAGGCTTGGCAGGGAGAGCAATCCTGTAAAGTTTTGGAATAACATCCGAAGAATTAGGGGATTGTCTCCTCAACCCAGAACGCAAATCAAAGAGGGAGACGACCTCATAGAGGACCCAGATTCTTTCGAAAGAAAATTTAGAGCACACTGGCAAAAGATTTTCGCTATATCACCTGAAGAGAACGACGACTTCGACCAGGACTTCGAAGACCAATTGCTCGACGAACTTGGTATAGTGATACATAGAGTCCACCCGCATCCGCAAGTATCTCGGGAAATAGTGATGGTTGACCACGGATGCCCAATAACTGTGGAAGAGACCTTGAACACTATAAGGTCTTTCAAGCAGAGGGTTCCAGGCTGGACTGAGATTACGAAAAACAACCTCGTAAATTATTCAGGACTTGGCGAACACAATGAACACTGCCCTGAATACAGGCTACTTCCCTGATGGATACGAGATGGCCAAAATCATCTTTATTCTGAAGGGAAACAAGCTCCCGGACCAGGTGGCAAACTATCGCCCGATCTCTGTTCTTGAGATACAGGGAAAGATCTTCGAAAAGATTTTAGCAAACAGGTTACAAGCTCAACTGAGTGAGTTAGGAGCACATAACCCCCAACAACATGGGTTTCGCAAAAAGGGGCACAGACACCGCTGGCGCTTCAAACTGAAAAAGTAGCATACTCCCATATACGTCATTCTAAACAAAGAAGAATATAACAACAAATTGAATACCATCTTAAGTGACACCACTAAATTTAAACACTTGAAAAAAGATCGAACAGATAACTTAAAAAGGAAAATAAACGGACAAATAACTAAAGCCCAAAGATCATCGGAAATTAGACACCAGGTTATCTGTATGGCAATGTAAAAATTCATAAGCCGCACAATCCATTGAGGCCCATCATTCTCAAGTCACGACTCCTACGTACTGTTTAGTTAAAACCCTAAATGCATTAATAAAACCGTACATCCCTTTCAAATATAGCATAAAATCCACAGAGAAAAATTCATTGACATACTCCATGCTACAAAACCGTCAGGACTAATATCATCCCTTGACATGGAGTGGCTATGGGGTCACCCTTAGGGCCGACCTTCGCTAACTATTACATGGGTCAACTCGAGGAGAGACTATTGGACACCATGGAAAATAAGCCACACACATATTGCCGATATGCAAATGACATCTACATCAATGTCCAAAACGAAGAACATCTGGTTAACATCAAGCAGCATTTTGAGGAGAACTCCATGCTAAATTTTACTTTGGAATTGAGCACCGGCAGTACACTCCCTTTCTTGAATATTGAGGTTCATAACATCAATGGCAACTTCATCACTAAAGTATATAGGGAAAATACGGAAATGGAAGGATGCCTCAATGCAGATAGTGAATGCCCTGAAAGATACAAAATAAGTGTAATCGAATCATACATCCGCCGAGCTTACAAATGCCGCTCTACGTGGGAAGTTTTCCACCAAGAGATTGCAAAGGTAAAGCAAATACTCGTGAATAATGGTTTCTCAAACAGCATGATTAATAAACATACTCCAATAATTTTTAAATAACCATTACAAACATGCGGATAAAACTGTAAGTAATCATAGAGAAGTCAATAAAATCAAAGTGTACTAAGGAAACCAGATGTCCAGGGCCTATAAAATAGGTAAAAAAAACATCAAGGAGATTATTAACCGTAACATCAAGGTTAAAAATCAAATCGATAAAATCCATCTCATCATCTATTAAAAAACTACAAAAGCCAGCAACCTTCTGATGAAAAATATCATCTGCCCTAACTCCTCGAATCTCAAGTCAACCAACATAGTTTACGAGTTCACCTGCCCCAATAAAGACTATAAGCTTTATAATAACTCTAAAAATATATGGGCATGACATCTACTACACTTTCGAGGCGGTTGACTATGCATCAACAAAGCGAAGGGCCAATAAAACCATATAGAAAGTGTACATAATATTAACCTAACGAGTAATATGCTCGTTGACAACACCATTATTAAAAGAAAAGAGGTTAATAAAGCGAGGCTCAACATCTTAGAAGCCATATTAACAAATGAAGATAAGCCGACCATCAACAGTCAAACGAAAAGCTGGAATCGTACATTAAAACTATTTTAAAAATTCCACTTACAAGAGTCACTCATTTCCTCTAACGTTACGTTTAACCAAGGCGAATACATACCCCTTAAAAATCGTTTTCTTTCACTTAACTTTCTGCCAGATCCTCACTCCACTCACTACAAAGGGTAAAGGAGGCAAGAAATTCCATAACGCTCCGAAGATGATCGAATAAGATCGAAAACTTACCATATAATTTGGACAAGTAATCAACCATCTACAAAATGGAATAAAAAAGATATTTAGAAAAAGAGAAAATTGTCAAAGGCAAAATACACAATTGTCTTTAACAAAATTTGCATATTTATATATATAAATATATATATATATATATATATATATATATATATATATATATATATATATATATATATATATATATATATATATATATATATATATATATACGTCTTGTTGCCTTTCCCCCTTTTACTGCGAGTATTCATGGCTAATATATACTCTAAGGTTGAGGTCCGCTAGTTCAAACATCGTAATGTTGCTTTCCACAGCTTAGCCTCTTCATTCTTCTTCTGTATTTGATGTTTCTCTTTCGGATATGGTTTTCTTTTTTCATTCCCTTTTATTCTTTTCTTAATTTAGGTTTCTAGCCCACTGTGGGATTAGCTACACTAAGGTTTATAATTTATGAGGTGGGGTTCTTATGGATCCCTATCTTATTCATACCAACATTGTATTGAATGTGTCTGAGAAAGGTCCTAGTTTTCAAGTGTTTATTATTGTCGTAAAATGGACTCTCGACGATATACCATATATAACTATTCGTTGAGGAACCTTATTTAGTTATCTTAGAGTGCGTGGATGTCTGGCTGGCCGATATTATGTATCTTCGATATGCTTAAGAAGTGGAACTAAGCTCAAGGATAATAATATTGCTATCATTAATAAAATAAAGTTTTATTAATAATAACTATCAACAACACACAAAATGGAAAATATTGACATAAACAGAGAATGGAAAGGGTCGTGGGGACTCGAGCTAATCCGAGGATTAAAAGATTTAAAAAGGTAAAACAAATATCAAGTTAAAGGGAGGTGATGGTTCGCTAAACCATTTAAAGCACAGGATAGAATTGACAAAAGGGTTAAATACTCAAAGGTAACGTTCGGCTTACGTAATTTATACTTGTTGTGCAGAGGAAGGCGACGTGAAGGAATTTTCGGTCCGCTGGCGAGTTTCAGCCGAAGGGAGGGGGAATTAAATGATCCTGACGTGGCGTTTTGGAATGAGAACCGTTTCTTGACGAACGGCTTGAAGAACAATGGCTGTTCTACGTTGTTCTCTTCTGAACAACAGGGGGGGTGAGAATCGTCTCTTGTCTACGGGCTCGAGAACAATGACTGTTCTAATGTTGTTCTCTTCTGAACAACAAGGGGGAAGGGTGAGAACCGTTTCTTAGCGAACGGGCTCAAACGAACAATGGCTGTTCTACGTTGTTCTCTTCCGAACAACAGGGAGGGGGGGGAGAACCGTTTCTTGTCAACGGGCTTGAACGAACAATGGCTGTTCTAACGTTGTTCTCTTTCTGAACAACAAGGGGGAAGGGTGAGAACCGTTTCTTGGCGAACGGGCTCAAACGAACAATGGCTGTTCTACGTTGTTCTCTTCTGAACAACAGGGGGGGGGGGGGGGTGATAACCGTTTCTTGTCAACAGGCTCAAGAACAATGGCTGTTCTAATGTTGTTCTCTTCTGAACAACAAGGGGGAAACCATGTGGACTCGGCATCACGAAGACTCGAACCTTGGCACTCAAGGGATATTGTCCTTCTTCTGGACAAGTGATGGTGAATCTCGAGGTTGAGGTCCCTTGGCGCACAAGGTGAGAGAGGGTCGTAGTGATGTTTCGCGACGAAAATCTGGATCTCCAATCTGATCTTAGTGGTAAAGTGTTCATCTAAATAGTCGAGACACTCCCTTGGCGTGGGGGACAATGGAGTGGGAGCTTCGAGGGAATGCACAGCCGAGCCTGAGAACAAGCCTTATCTGTCCATAAGCCTAACTCAATCTGGCCTGATCGGCGGATGAAGCGAACGGGGGGGGGGATGATAAACCCCCTTGTTTAAACATTGACTCAGGTGGCTGCGATAAGGCGCCTAGCTTCAAAGCGAAGATGCACGTGGGAAGCATCGTGGTTTTAAATAACATGTGATAGTGGTTGAAATTAACGTGGCCTCAACCCGTTCTATTACAATTATGTACACGTATATTATTCATGTAAAAGCTCCATTCTAGACTCATTCGGTACTTTTACATTGGTCTTTGTTCCCCTCATCCGTCTCGGTTAGGCACAGTTGTTCTAAAAGTGCCCTTGTTGCCTGCTTTTAGAGTAGTATTGTTCTTTATCTGTTCAATTCCTTGTTGTGTGATCCTACATCTTATAGCAGTTGAAGCTCATCCATATGCTGATTTGCCTCTCTCTTTCAAAATATTGTCACGTCGAATTCTCATGCTAAAGAAAAGAAAGACGTTCTGCGCAGATGTTGTTTACCGTTTCTCTGTTGGTGAATACGATTTTGAAAACATGTGTATGATTTCCAAATTTTATTATTCTCTGCACAAATATTCCTTCATCCTTGATTTCAAATTCGTTTTTGATTTAGTCTTATGTGTGTGAGCCTACTTACATGTATATTTTCCTACATATGAGGCTACTTCGGCTATAATTTGTCGGGAAATTCTGGGTGCAAGTCAGATTTTTTTTCTTTTAATGACTTTGCTTCGACTTTTGAGACTAGTTTTTTCTTGCATCGCGCTGCCTGTAGCAGATTGCGATATACCTATTTGACACCTCTAACATTTGAAATAGAGCAACTTTGAAGTCTTCTTATAGTTTGTATATTAGTTTTCCTTTTTCAGTTGTGTTCGTCTTCTCGAGTGTCAATTAGGGTATACGGAAGCATTCGAGTCTGCCCCCCTATGCCCTGGTTCGGAGGCGTTCCCGCTATTTTGTTATCCTTAACAACCGCCCCCCGCGATCAGTTTTTCGAGGCTCCCTCTCCACTCAATATTTGCGGTCCTCCACTGCAATTAGGAAAGGAGAGGGTGTCAGGACAATTCTTTTATTTATTTTTCACCACCTATGGGGCAATAAATAGATCTATATTGTAGAAGCACTCCTCGGCCACCTTACCTAAATAAAACTATTGATAATAGCCACTTCTACTAAATTTTGAGCTCGGGGTCCTGAGGATCCCCTTTCTTTGTGCCCTTTAAAACGTCTTGCTCTTGGAGTTCACTACGCCTTACAGTAGAGTGGTTCTGAGCGCTATGGTCGTCGAGCTATACTGCTTATAGGGTGGAAAAAAGTGTAGAAAATTAGGAATAAAAAAAGCGAAAGTTAAGGATAGACCCTTCTTTACGTACTCTAACATACCCACGTTAAACAGGAGGAATATTTAGCCAATCCAGTGGACGAACTTCCGTCTTCTTTCTGGTAATTTTTCTTCTTTACTTTCGATGAATTTTGGGCGTTTTTTGAGCTCACTTTTCCGTGTCTTTGCATCCTTTTATCGGGCGCTCGTCTCATCGTCCGCAGTTTGTTTCTCGTAGAATGACTGAGGTCAGTTTTTTTGAAATGAAATGAAATGAAAAGAGAATTGGGAGACAAAGAATAGCTCGCTCGAACCCCTGACCCTCTTGGCTTACAAAAAGTTGCCAAGAAAGAGGTGGAAGGGCCAGTTCTCTTTTTTAGCCCGCCGCAGCCACACTGTCCAGAGCATAACGATGTGTAACTTGTTTGTGTTGTAGATAGTTGCTGTTTATCCTTACTCCTGCCCCACATATCTACTGCGATTACCGTGTGTGAATGTAATAGGTAATGAAGAAAAGTTACTAAAAACTAAAAGAAATTAGAGGTTTGCACAGAAATTCTAGTTTTCCTGGAGATCAGGCTAAACTCTGTCCATTGTAGATAGTTATAGTTAGCGAGATAAAGTTAAAAATTGTTCGGCGTGAGAATCACACATTCCTGTTTTTGTGTCTGTGTCTGTATGTTTCTTTGTCAGTGTAGTATTTGTTTATATAAGGCATTCAAATCGTTATTTGTAATTATTCTTACTAAAACTGGTGTAGGTTCCTATCTCTCTAGGTATTCTTTTCTATTCGTATTAAGGTTATAATTGTCTATAAGCTACAGAAAGCAAGGATGATATTCATTCCCAATGCGACAATACCCCAGATCAAATGGGTAAATACCACCCCGTCCGGATACTAGATTTTATCGGTAAAGTATTCGAAAAATAATTGGCAAAAGACTGTTGAAATACCTCGATGATAAGGGCCTGAGGAACAACTCTTAATTTGGCTTCAGGACAAACTGCAAGGGAGCTCAACTGGTTCCCTAAAATAGCTAAAGTGCAGATTTAATTTAGCCAGGCAGATGTCAGGGTTTGTAGCATATTCTCTTCGTTAGTATTATGGGAAGTGGGGTCCTATTCTGGATACCCTGCACTGGGCGTTTAAATCGTCTATCAAAATGACCGGCG
Source organism: Ceratothoa steindachneri (assembly GCA_963969495.1). Lineage (NCBI taxonomy): Eukaryota > Metazoa > Arthropoda > Malacostraca > Isopoda > Cymothoidae > Ceratothoa > Ceratothoa steindachneri. Next base: position 142,047,063 of record OZ018323.1, on the reverse strand, counting down.
TCCTATTGTTAAGTACGTTTTGGAAGTTTTGCACCAGAAAATTGGGGGCCACTGGGTGGCTGGTATCCTGTTGCGACAATGATGTTGTTTAATTACATTTGAAGTTCTATAGCTAAATTGGCATCGTCCATCCCTTGTACTGTTATGAGCTGCAATCCTTGCTTGATAGCTATTGCAGCTCCGTCACGTTTCTGTCTTTTAGGATTTTTTACTATTACATTGTAGTTTCATATCTTTTTTTTCTTGTTTTCGAGGTTTCGCCCATGTTCTGCAATTAAATAATATCAGCGTCAATATTTCTGAATAAGTTTCTGCACATAATTTCTCTGTCTTTCCATCCGCATGGGATAATTTTTAATATATTTAATTTCTTAATTTGCAAATTCCATATGTCCATTTTTGTTTGTTTCGTCGTTTACCATGTCGTGCCTTATCTGATGAAATAAGTTATTAGTGTTTCTTTCAATGTTCTTTTTTCACTTTGCCTTGAGTTCTTTTCTGCTAGTTGCGTTCGAGTGTACTTTGGATGATTTATCTCTGGGAGATCGACTTCCTTTGATGACAAATTTAGATTTCTTATTTCTTTAGGTTTCCCTGAGAGTAACCGTATGAACTATTGATCCATTTCTCTGGAGGTATTTTCCATCTCTGTATCTTCGTTATTTGTTTTTTCTTCTGTTTATACTGGCTGTACGAATATGATATATATTTAATATTTAACCAATACCGTAATGAAGAACAAAGAGCAACAATGCATTTGACATAGCACTAAAATGGTCGCGACCTTAAATATTTGAGAGGATAGTTTTAATCCATTTTAACTCAAGAAACAAGATACTGGGTCTTGCAAAGGTCCTGTTACATTAGTTACAATGCTCTTACCAAACGACATAATGATAGTTTTGATTTCAGTAACCGTCCTCAAACCACAACGGTGGCATCTTTTCGTCCCCCATTTGAAGACACGAAGCCGACAACATCATGGAGTCCGAGTGATTGGTCGTCGACACGTAGCTGACCTCGGAGGCGTCCTGGCCGAAGCTTACCACGTGCTCCCTTTGCTTGTCTATGACTGGATGGACTGTGAAGTTTTTTCCTAAAAAAAACAATGCGATTGCCATGATTCTTTAAGATGTTGAAAAGAAGAGGACAGCTCTCCCGACGATTTTCTTGCATAAGGTCAGTGAGCAGAAGCCTTTTTACGCAACTCAACCTCTTGCCGCTCTCCTCCTTGAAGGCACTGGACACCGTGGCCACCGAGATGTTGTTCTTCTTCGCGAGCGCATTAATAATGTGCTTCAGAGCAATTTCGAAGGCCTACCTCACAGCCAAACGGCTCACAACTTGGAGTATATCTGAACGAGTTCAATCTTTGGCGTCTTCCTCTTTCTTGTGCCTCTCCGCCACTCTGTGAACAGTCATCCGGCCGACATTGAGCCGCTTGCGTTGCTGGACTTGTGTCCCTTGCGCGGGAGAGCAGAGAGCTCGATTCCTTTCATTTCCATCTCGACACACAATGAAAAAGACGTTTTAATGACACGTTCTGGAAAAGAATAATTTTAAGTTTGTTTGACAGAACATTTTATATCTTATATATAGTAATATTAATTTCTTATCGGCCTTCTTTCTCCCTTTCCAGTATTTTTGCTAGTTTATATAAAGTCAAAAATTAGCTAAAATATTACAAACAAGAGTATGTTAAAAGAATATTTGACCTCATAAATGTGAATTTATGAGGTATATACAGGGTGGTTAAAAATTAAATGGCATAACTCCGGGATTATGTTCCCTATGACTAAATAATAACAATAGTTCCCATGAAAATATGTCCGAAAATGCTTGGTTACCGAATTATAGGCTATTAAAACACATGCTAATCAGAATTCCTTATTCTCCCACAGGTAACGTCTTTCAGCACAGGATTCCGTTGAACTGGATCAAGTAGTTGTCTGGATAGTGGTGCATCGTGAGTGGACATGTACTCAAATCAAGAGAGAGCAGATATGCACTTCGTGTATAGTTAGATTAGGTTAGGTTAGGTTAGCCTATAACCTAACCTAACCATACACGAAGTGCATATCTGCTCTCTCTTGGTTTGAATACATGTCCACTCACGATGCACCACTATCCAGACAACTACTTGATCCAGTTCAACGGAATCCTGTGCTGAAAGAAGCTACCTGTGGGAGAAAAAGGAATTCTGATTAGCATGTGTTTAAACACGTCATCTAAACAATTGCGATATACATCTAATAGAAAAATTACGGACCATTATGAGAGAGATGTTTACGGAAATGGTAAGCAATTAACAACAAAATGACCTAAAGGGAAGCCACTCAAGATGCCGAAGAGAATGTTTCTGCTGATTGCAGACCAATTTTGACATCATCAGTAGACAGCAGATTGTTAAAATTATTCAGAAAGATTCCATTGTTTAGGAGCTCTTGAACAGTTCTTTTCCTCAGCGAGAATAACACCACCAGACCTGTGGGTTACCCTTGATTGGGATAGGTCTACGGTAGGACAACCCAGGCAGACCTGTTTAACCTCTCACAGTCGATGGTCGTCTGATTAACTCTTGCCAGCATCAATTCTGTGTGAGGCTGGTCTGTGGAGATAGGCCCAGTGCAAGCCCTTCTCCACACTAATCCACTCACTGCGCAAGCACAGCTTCACTCATCTTTAATATTTTTTCTCATCTCTCTCACTCTCTCATCCCCTTCACACACTCATCCCTTCATTAACCCTTTATCAGCATACCCATAAATTCATATCCATTTTCATCGAGTGAAGCTTGAGTCGTCTTCGTATCCGAAGGACAGCTATAACAACAACAATAGCCTATAACTCGGTAACCAAGCATGGGTACTATTTTTATTATATAGATATAGGCAACATAATCCCGAAGTAATGCCATCTATATTTGAAACACTCTATATATACCTAAAAGTGTAATAATGAAGATAAAATTAAATAAAATAACATAAAATAAACAATAATACATGAGCTAATTAAAAGCTTAAGGTTAGGGTCAGATATGTCTGTGAGGAAATGCCCTCGAAGGACCACCGTGAGAGGAAGCCCGCTCGGAAATACCCCTATATTCTTTCCAGACCACTTGCGCCAGCGTGAGAATTTTAGAAAGTTCGAGAAAGAATCGGTCCGTCACTTAATCACCAGTTACAACTGTGTTTGCTTTCGGACACCCCCCATCTCCGCCCCACCCCCTCACCTGCGACAACGCCGTGCGCAGCCAAAGTAACCTACTCCCATATCGTGAGGCAAGTTTCATCGTCTGGAACAGCAAGTTATCGTGAAATATATTTGCTTAGAGTGGCACCAAGAATCCCCTAGGGACCGCAAGGCCCCTAGGCGTCTATCGGATCAGCCACCGGGAATTAAGCCGAAGTTCACCATCTTTCGAGAAGATTTAAAGCCAGCCATCCACTGCGTTTAGACTGCCGTCTGTTTCCCGTGAACCCATGTAACCTGTCGCCTTCGTACTTCGTCGAAGATCTCGCCAGCAGATCTACTTTCGTTAAGCTTTTACCCCTGTTCAGGGAAAAGCTATTGACCCCCCTTCTTCCCAGAGAGTTGTGCGGCCCCCCACTCCCCTTGAAGATTCCCGTTCTTTCGAGACTGAGACTCCCTGCCGATCTGCAGGATTGTCTCCAGTTGAGATTACGTCTCTCTGGAGCAGAGAAAATCTCACTCTTCATCACGAAGTAATCCATCCCCGTCTTCGAGTCCTCCTCGTCAGGACTCCTTGAAGTATCTTCTTGAATACCTGCGCCGTTGTCTTCCCCCACTCCTCCAATTTGCCCGCGCTTGAATGTAAAGCGATCTTGCATGGTCATCCCCAGATTACCTCGTTAATCTTCACATAAATTCATTTAACTACCTTTATTAAGTAATTTGTTCACCCCTTTTGTATAAATATATATATATATATATATATATATATATATATATATATATATATATATATATATATATAAATTGCCCCCTTTTGCTATATACATTAAAATTATATTTTTGCATAATGTTCTTTATATATCCTTTGAACTGCAACTTGGCAAGCCATTAGTCAAAACCCGGTCAACCGTAAATTGCACTCTGTATTAATCGCCCCAGAACATATCTCAGGCGGCTTTTGGTCAGCTGTCTGCTCGTGCATGTGTACGGCTCTGTGCGCCGATTTTGTCTACACAGGCATACCTCACCATATATAACTATATATATATATATATATATAACTATATATATATATATATATATATATATATATATATATATATATATCATTATCTTTATCTGGTGTCAGGTATAGTTGGATACTTTCTGTAGTGAAAAAACCCAGATTTTTATCATTTTCCTAATCTTTATCTGGTGGCAGATAAAGTTAGGTTATTTTTTGACTGAAAGAACTCTTTTTCTTTTCAAGTTACTCCCCCACCCCGAGTTAAGTTGTTCAGTAACCAGTTTGCCAAGTTCGTTCAAGGATATCCAAAGAAAGTGCAACAAATTTATTTTAGTTTTTTTTTCCATTGATCGTTGTTTTTTTGTTTTTATGGACGATCTCCCCTAAAACCCTCCACTAATCCCCGTGCCGGATTAAAGGGCATTAATCATTGGTCACAGAGAGATCAGGTTTTGAATTATTTTTTATTTTATTTTCCTTATTGAGTACAATCTTTGTGTAACAAAATCTCAGTTAGGATTTTGATACGATCGTCAGAGCTTCCTAATATTTTCCGTAAGTTCCTTGGACGCGCTTTTACACCAGCACCATATCGTCATTAGAGCGTTTTCGTTAACAAGGAGAGATCCTCGGATGGTCAGGCAAGGATCTAGTTGCAGATGTTCAAGAGAAGAAAGAAATAAAAAGGCAGAAAAAAAGAACAAAGAGAAGCTGAAAAAGAACAAAGAGAAGCTGAAGAGAAAGAAAGAGTAAGAATTCGTCCGCATGAGCGTGAGCATAAAAGGAATCATTTGGAAACCCTTTCTGTTAGCTCGAGAAATGAATCCCCCCAAACCACATCGGTAAAATCGCCAGTGTTTAAGGACAATGAGAGAATTTCAGCGCCTACCTAACTCACTTTGAGAACATTTTCGAAGTGAACCACTGGGATATTGAAGCCGATGGAGTCGCTCGACAACTTCCTCTCCTCAATAATAACCTTCGAGAAATTTTCATTTCGCTCACAGCCGAGGCTACTCTTGACTACTCCTCCCTCAATTCGAAATTATCATCGGCTGTTAATATGAATCCTGCCAGGCGAAAATACTTCCTGGCCAGAATTACCGTCAATTTGGATTCACCCTCCAGAGAACTTTTCACTTCTGGTTGGACTCAGCCCAAGTCCCCCGCGACTACGAGTCCATAATTGATTTCAGGTAACGGGATCAGTTGATGGCTGCAATAACCTCTAAAATCCGTGCATTCGGGAAGGACAAACGCGTGTCTTCTTTCAAGGAAGGTATAGAAGTAGCGGATGTGCACACAACAAGCCAGAATCTATACCCGAAAGACCCCAAAAGGTCTCATCCCCTATCCCCCAAAAGTAGAATTAACCTCTCCAAATTTCCCCCGAAGAAGTCGCTCAAGTTTTCGAAGGTACCTCGTCCCTTTAATCACAAGTACCATCCCCCGCCAAAATCGAGGGATATTAAGCTCCTCGTAAATAATCTCCCAGCGTCGGACTACCCTCGTAGGCCCATAATTTGTTTTTCCTGCGGTGTTTCCGGTCAAGTGAGAACACACTGTCCCCAAAACTACCAATTTTTTTTTTACTTCTATTCATCAAATCCAACAAATAAATACCTCTCTCTCTCGTCCTCCCACTCGCCATGTAACGCCAACAACCACCCCAACAAGCAGTGCCCCGGAACAGCAAGTTAATTTCCTGTTCCATTAAAGCTCCCGGTGGGCTAGAGTTTGAAAATGGAAGTATTAATGCTTGCAGAGTGTTAACCCCCGTAGGAGACACTGGATGTACTTGATTCGTCATCTCTGAAAAGTTACTCCTTCCAGTGGGCTCCGACCACGATAAATTTGTAGTAGCCCATGACTACTTAGGAGGTGCAAATCGGTTATCCGTGGTCCACTGCTATCTTGAATGCAGATACTTCACTGGTTGGGACGAAGTGATAGCAGCTCCCATTAGGTTCTGCACCGTCTTGGTCGGCCAGAGCCCGTAGCTCTCTCCTAACCGCGTCTCATAGTCCATTATCACGAGACTACAAGCGCTAAAGGACACTGCTCCCCTCGTGTTATTAGAACCCTCTTTATGCTCGAGAGTTTGCACCCCTTCAAAACGGTACTTTTGAAAGCGCTCTAAAGGAATGCCCCACTCTCCAGTCCTTGTGGAAAAAAGTGAGGAGTGATGAAAGTGGATTTTCCAGTAGTCAAAGGGATGTCGCCTACCTCATTAGCAACGGGGATTCCTTTGTGTATTTCCCGTTCCCATGTTCCCCAAGTCCTCCGACTCTCACACGATGGATTCTTGGCTGGTCATTACAGTCACAATAAGACGGCTTAGAGAATCTTCCGTTATTTCTTCTGGTCCATCTGCCAAAGAGTTTGGCAGATCGTGTGACATTTGTCAGAAGACTACAACAAAAGGACGAATACCACCTGCCCCCTTGCAGAAGACCCCAATTGTCTCGGAGCCTCTTTGCAGAGTGGCCATAGATCTAATTTCCCAATCCACTCCCCGTCTAGCGAAGGACACTCGTACGTCCTTACTTTTTTTTACTTTGCAACGAGATTCCCTGAAGCAGTCCCCCTTAAGAAAATAGATAGCGTGAGCTGTGTGGAGGGCCTAATTTCTATTTTTTCACGCGTGGGCATCCCGAAAGAGATGTTGTTAGATAGAGATAAACACTTTACCTCTGAGCTAATGGAATACGTAGGCAAGCTCCTTACGATCGAGTCCTTGTTCACTTACCCTTTTCACCCCACTTCTAACGGCGTCTGTGAAAAGTTGAATGGCACTCTGAAGTCCATTCTGAAAAAATTAGGCCATGCTCAGCCCCATTAATGGCATCGATACCTGCCGGTTGCCTTGTTTTCCTGCAGATAAATCCCCCACAGAACTTTGGGATTTGCCTCCTTCAACCTCTTGTATGACCTAAATGTACGCGGACTAATGAGCATTTTGAATTAACCTTTTTCTAATCCCCGCCTGGATGTGGAGATCAATTCCTAGTATTCTTACATGCTAGATCTTCGGAACCGCTTGGAAGAATGCGCCGATCTAGCGTACAAAACTTCGGACCTAAATTTATAAAAAAGAGGACCTATTTTGACGTTAGGTCCAAAGGAAGTTGATTCAAGCCCGGTGAAGAGGTGCCGCTCCTCCTAACCACGGAGACAAGCAAGCTCTTGTCCCAATGGAAAGGGCCTTTCCCAATCCTAGAAGCCCGCGGTCCGTAGATTACGTAATGCAGACCCCCTCAGGGAACAAATTGTTTCATGTAAATATGCTAAAGCGCTATCACTGCCGCGCTTGTATTAATAATGTAATTACCCTTGGCGAAGAGGCAATAATGGAAGCATCTTATCCATATGAGCCTCTTAAATTAGTCATATCCGTATTTGTCGAAGCGGATGAAAACTACCCTCTCCCTTCGCTCCCCGGTTCCCTTGTAAACTACACCCCGGAACTTGATTTAACCCTCAGTTGAAACCCCTTCAGAAGATATAATTTCTGAGACGCCTGGTTGCTCTTTGTATTTTGAGCATGATATAGCCCAAACCACCCATGAGTCTATCAGATCTAAATCCTAGCCTGTACCCGTTCACTTGCGCCTTACTTTTATTGCCGAAGTGGAAAACTTAGGAAATTTATGAATAATTGAACCTCCCACGTCGAATTATTGCTCTCCTATTGTTATAGGCAGATAATTATTTTCGCATGTGCGTAAACTTTAGAAAGCTGAACGCCTGTCCCTTTGATAGAGCAGAGCCTACCTCTATTTGAAGAGTTAAAGTTTATTTCAGATATAGACTTGTGAAAGGCCTACTATAAAATCCCCTTTAAGGATAGGGCCCGGAAATACACTGCATTTTACACAGAAAAAGGCCTTATGCAGTTTAAGCGCCTACCTTTTGGTTTAGATACTGCCTGTACTAACTATAATCGATAATGCGTAGGAAACTGAATAGCCTGAGTAACATTTTTTTTTTTAGTTCGGTAAAGTTTACATGGCCACCCGTACATGGGACCAGCATTTTATCTCCTTCAACTAGCTCATCAATAGGCTTCGTGATGACAGCCTCACTATAGGCCCTAGCAAATGCCATTTCGCCTATAGTACTATTAAATACACCGGTTTCACATAAGGGAAAATCAAATGGCTACTCAGAAAGAAAGGGTAAAGGCCAACACTGACATGCTCCTCTTGCGTACTAAAAAGCAATTACGCTCTTTTCTCGGGTTAACATCCTTTTACCGAGGTTTTGTCTCGAATTTCGCCATGAGGATGAATGAGTGAGAGAGAAGGAATTCCTTCCCCCCTGACTTCCCCCAGTTCGCCGTTGACCGCTCTAAATTCGTCTGCCCTATATACTGCGAAAACTAGAACAATGGAAAGAAGATTAAGTGGGCATCGAGACTTCGCGCTATGGAACCTTATCGCGACCCAAGGCAACTAAGGAAGTCTGTTGGCGATGAATCTCTCTCCTTGTCTAGATAATTTCGGGGTATATATTGGACAATTCAGAATTCACAAGCATATTGTGTCTGAAGCCGCCGTCCAGTACGGTAGCCTTAACCTCTTCGTTAGTCGAGAGGGAATAGTCTACATTCTCGTCCAGAGAAGAATTCAGTGATTGTTGACGAGCCAAGGAAGAGCTAGTCGTCACTCAGTGTTGTTCGTGGGAATTGTTAAGCGCACTTCAACCCTTCTCACCACGTCTTCGGATTTCAAGGATCGGAAAAAAAAATCCCCGAAGCACCCCCGAAGACTCCCGAACACGAACAAACTTTTGAGGATACGAACGGATGCTTGTAATGAAGGCATTGGTTGCCTCTTGCTCCATTATGAAGAAGGCGGCAATAGTTACCCATTGCGTACGCTAGCCGGAAGCTTTCGTTACGCTAAAGGAATTTTGTGGTCATAGAACTTGAAGCTCTAGCGATCGTATTGAGTGTACAGAAAATCCAAACATATTTATTAGTTAAGGAGTTTGTGATCGAAACCGATCAACGCCCATTGGTTTACTTAAAGAATTGTAAAATCCAGAACGGAAGGCTTATGCGTTGGAGTTACCTTCTAATGGAATACCAGTTCCGAATAAGGTACATTAAAGGTACAGAAAACTGTGGGGCAGACTGTCTAAGTAGGAATCCGGTCGAGGATCTTTCCCGTGCGAAGTAAAATGCGTCAAGCATTGTACTTTCGTACAAATAATCGACTCTCTTTATTTGTTTTGTTTTTATAATTCTAGAACTCCGTCTTAGTCGTGTATGCTTATGTTCCTTGGTTCTCATGTAAAATTTTGTTTTATTTTTGTACATATTTGTCGTAACGTGTTTTTTTTTGTGTATGGTATTTTTCTTTATTTTTATTGATATATGGTTCCGCTACCCTTTTATGAATGAATCCTTTTGATTTTTTTTGGTAAGTCGCATTTATTTTCTCTGTTTTTTTGCGCTGGTTAACGAGCATACCCTTTTTGAATATACCCTGCGCCAAGGATTAAACGGAAGTAATTCATTCATTTAGTGACCGCGGTGTCGACTTAAATTTAAATGTCCACCCTTATTGGGCACCTGTAGACTCAGATAAAAGTTTTCCCAAACGCAACTCAAATGTTTTTGGAAGCCCTTTTTCCTCCTCTTCCAATCAGGAAAACGTCATCTTCTGAAAGGTAGGCGTGTGAGGGAATGCCCTAGAAGGACCACAGTGAGGAGAAGCCCCCTCGGAAATACTCCTCTATTCTTTCAAGACCCCGTGCGCCAGCGTGAGAATTTTAGAAAGTTCGAGAAAGAATCGGTCCGTCGCTTGATCACCGGTCACAACTGTGTTTGCTTTCGGACAACACACGTCTCGGCCCCACCCCTTCGGACGCCACACGTCTCCGCACCACCCCCTCACCTGCGATAACGCCGTGTGCAGCCAAAGTAACCCTACTCCCATATCGCGAGGCAAGTTTCATTGTCTGGAACGACGCGTGATTATGAAATGTATTTGCTTAGAGTGGCGCCAAGAATCCTCTAAGGACCGCAAAGTTCTGAGGTGTCTATCGGATCAGCTACCCGGGTATTTAACCCAAAGCTCACCATATCTGGAGGGGATTGAAAGCCCGCCATCAACTCCATTCAGATCCCGTGAACTCCTGTAACCCATAGTCGTATTTCGTTGAAGATCTCGCCAGCAGATCTACCTTAGTTAAGCTTTTTCCCCTGTTCAGAGAAAAGCTATTGAACCCCCTTCAGCCCGGAGAGTTGTGTGGTCCTCTCATCTTCACCACCTCTTCAAGATTTCCGTTCTTTCGAGACTGAGACTCCCAACCGATCTAGAGAATCGTCTTGAGTTGAGATTACGTCTCTCTGGAGCAGAGAAAATCTCATTCTTCATCCCAACAAATCTAACCCCATCTTCAAGTTCTCCTCGTCAGGACTCCCCGAAATCTCTTCTTGAAGACCGGCTCTGTTTTTTTCCACACCCCACCTCTCCATTTCACTCGCGCTTGAATGTAAAGCTATCTTGTATGGTCATTTCCAGATTACCTCGTTAATCTTCACTTAACTCATTTAACTACCATAAGTATTTTGTTCACCCCTTTTGTATATATATATATATATATATATATATATATATATATATATATATATATATATATATATATATATATATATATTAATTGCCCCCTTTTATTCCATATACTCAAATTATATTTTGGAGTATTGTCTTTATATATTCTTTGAAATGCAACTTGGCAAGCTTTTTGTCACAACCCGCTCAACCGAAAAATTGCACTCTTTATTAATCGCCCCAGACATATCTCGAGCCGCTTTTGGTCAGCTGTCTGCCCGTGCTTGTGTAGGACTCTAAGCGCCGACCTGGTCTAGACAGGAATACCTGGACAATGTCCTCACATCTGCTTAAGCATACTGTACATATTGTTTATTAAATAGAAAAATAATACGATAACACGGTATGTTTCTTGACTTATTTATATGATAAATAATCTATAACATCGAATGAATATACATTTTAAGAAAAACATTTAATAAAATGAACTGAAATAAAAATGCAATTTTATTTATATTGCACCCATCTAGCGATTGCTTCCATATGCATAGATCATCGAAATCACTTTTTAACTTATACTAGGCAACATTAAAAACAAAGTAGGTTAATAAAAACACTGAAAAACCCCATAGAACAAACAAAAGCAAAAACAAAGCCGAAATACACAAAATACAAAAAAGAAAGAAGGATAAAGCACGACTCGCCTTCAGGTGAAGTCCCACATTCCTATGGAACAGGAACATAAGTCAAACATCAATGAGAGTAAAATAAGATAGAGGAAGCCAACCTCCTCTAAAGAGTCATATAGTTCAAAGGCTGTGTGAACGAACCCGGCCCGAGTAGAAGAGGAAAGCGGTCGGGATCCCGCTCGTCCCTGTTCCAGGACGTTTAACAAGGTTGGGATATTAAACAAGAATGTGACAAACAATCTGGTGATAATACAATCGTCGCAATTAGGTGAAGGGTAGCGGTCCGTCAAATATCGGTGCGTTCCTTGAGTGTGCCTCATATGAACACGACAGAAAGTGACTCGAGCCCGTCGCAGGATTGGGGAGGGCAAACCTAACGAATTATCTTACGAACCATGTTCATAGAAATTCAGAACTGTAAATGACTATTGTAGGAACAATTTTGGTATCTAAACGTGTATTCATATACTTAAAGTGAAGCCAATTGCAAAAGTAAAAACGATCTACCATACATGTATAGTAGTAAAAGCTATAATGGGTTAAAGTGTGCAAAGAGGATTTAAGAAATCAATCTTGTGATGTTATAAAAAGCAAACCCAAATTTGTTATTTTGATGATGAAAAAATAGTAAGTGAGTTCAGGAAGAGATAGGTGCACTTAAAAACGAGACAGGATAATTATTTACTAAGTGGAAAGTATCGTGGAGATTTTAAATAATAAAATTCAGATATGTTCATAATTAAAGATTTAACAAGCATTCTGGTTTCCCGTAATGTCGACTCAGATACTCTAGTTGATATTTTGGGATCGGTGAAGGAGCTACTGGTTTAAATTATCAAAGGTAAGATTTCAAAATTTGCTGGTCCTTATCAGAATCATCCACGTCACTTAAAAGAAATGAAAAACGAGATCGCTGCTTCCCTATCGGTTATTATCAACAAGTATATAGATCAAGGTTTAGTCCCAGTTGATTTTATCATAGTAGGCAAAACAAGTTATAAGTCTCTTAGTTTGACCTCAGTAGTTGGAAATCAGGGATAAATAAACATTAAACAAACCAGTTATAGGAGAAAACACCCTTTTTATTACTCGAAACGATTTAGACGATATAAAAATATCTATTTCTTTTTCCTAATGGCTTGCATATTATTAAAATAGACCAAATCTTTAGAAAAACCTGTTTGAAAATTGAAAGATCTACAAAACACTAATGAGAAAACTTTCTTTCAAAATGAGGAAAACTTCAGGAGCGTTCTTTCTCTCGAACTCGAGGGACCAGAAAGAAAGCCAAATCCAGGATGATTTTAACAGCCTCAGAGTAGACTGAATGGGAAAAGGAAAGTTACAGATGTAAATAGTATTGCTTCTTAATTGCATCTTTTCATGTGAAAATAATATTCATCTTCTTTATTTTTAAATATAACGACTAAGGTGCTGTCAAAGACATGCAGGGATAAATAATTACATAAAGTTGCGAATTTTTTTCGCATACTTGAAATCATTAATTCGAGTAGCTGCCAAGTTATTTATTTCAAAGGGAAATCATCCTTTGTATTATTGAAAATGTTAAAAACTTTAGAAGCTTTAAGTTCACTGCTCAAATAAGGATTTTCTAGTAAAAATTATAATCCTTCTGTTTGATTTCATGGGATAAATTTATAAATTTGGAAGTTAATTTCGTTGCCCTGTTATGAACGTGGTTTAAATTTAAGAATCCCTTTCTAAGATGAGATTCCTCAAATTCTACCACGTATTCTGAAAGAAGTCTAAATCTCGCTCCAAATAATTTCAGAATAATAGCATTATATTTAAATGTAAAAGTCTTCTCAACTTTCCGAAGAATTATGTTCACTTTTTATATTCCATGACATATTGTTTTCCAAATTATGGCGCTCTATTTAAGACACCAAAATTATTTTCCATGGAGAAAATATAAATTTAGACCGCTGATTTTATAATCTACCCGATGCTTGTGTTATCCTTAATTCATTACGAAGAAATTATTCTGCCTTTCGATCTTTTCTCTTATTATGTTTTCAACTTCGTCCCCTCAGCCAGATGGCTGAACCTGCGGCTGCGGACTCTGAAATGGCTTACAAAATGACAACATACAAACTTGTTAGAGAGGTAGAAAATATGGAAGAAGCAGTGACTTATTTGAAAAAAGGGGGATTGTCCATCAGCAGAGAATTTGCAAAGTTAAAAAAAAGTATAGAATAATGTTTAGCTTTTACTTTTTTACTTTCCTTAACTTTTTTTCCTTTTTTTTTATTCGCCCTCATAAACCAACAAAATAAATATAACAAGAATGATCCCATCCCTCGATTCCTGCGCATGAGAGAGGCAGTTCAACATCCTCAGCCAGCCTTTCAGGCATCTGGCTGAGTAGACGAAGTTGCGCAAAAATAAGAGAAAAGATCCATGCCTTTTATCAAACAGTTCTTCTAATCAAAGTCTTTTTGACCACCTACAGTTTTGGGGATGAAGGGATGGTATCTATGTAGGTAATTAACTATGAAAAATGCCACTTACAACCATGCTGGGCGTCATTTATTGAGAATTTGAATCTAAATGTTCTACGAGTTGTCCTCCAATATCAAACTCCTATAGCTTACCGACGTTGTAATTTACGGAAGTGGGCGTGAAATTAAGGCGTTTGGTTCGATTTATTTTTCTACGAGGATTTCACTTTTCATTTAAATGAGTTTGAATATTCTTTCAGTAAAGGATTTTTTAAAACGGTACCAAAGGATTTGTTGTTACTCTTTCTTTCTCATTCAAAATGACCTGAATAGTTTTCATTGCTTATAAGCCAAAAAGATATTTGATTTTTTTAATATAGATATATTATTCTGTCTTGATCTTAATATTGGAAGTAGCATTTTTATATGGTAAAGGCGATTACATAACGTGAATTTGTTGTATTCAGTACATCGACTGATTTAAACAATATATTTCGATAAAAATGAATTTTGATAAAATGGCTCATGTTCTTGTTTATGTGTGAGGCTGGCTCCTTTTCATGTTTCTCCTTTGCTTTCGTTCTGTTTCGTTTTTACATGGTGCTATTAAAAATTATATGTCTCTGTTCTTGACTGTATTAGTATTTTTTTCACCTCTATTCATCCACGCCATTTCTCTAGATTTAGCAAAACTCTTATTATATAAGTAAGAACTCATAATTTCGAATAAAATATCATTGCCAAACGTCAGCATACATTTCCTGGACGTTAACAGCGTTTAAAATGTCATACCATTACACTCGTTTGAAAAGACCGCTCAAAATTTCAAAGTTACAAGGTTCAAAATCTAAAATGATCCGCTAGATTTTATTTGTGGACATTAATATTGAAATAAATAAAGTGCTGATCTTCCTAGATATTTATCCGGAGAGAAGCAATAGCGGTATCTCAACTTTTAAGGATATACTCTAATATTTTAATGTGCTAAGGAATATTAATAGTATTCAATTCGTGGATGAATACGAAATAAGGTAGTGACATAAGAACAAAGTACTAATAAGAATACATAGAACTGCAAACCTATAACTATAAACGACGAACTATAAACCTTAAATACTTGGACCTATCTGATACAATATTAACTTTCGGCAGGATTCCAAGATCAGCGCATTATTCACCCAGAATGTATCAATCGTATGGCGAAATAATTGTTGGGTTTAGACAAATAATTTCACCCAACACTTCCTAAGGAACTTTGAATTATTTACATTAATGTAAACTTTAACATGCAAATTAAACATAACTTAAGCTAGGTATTTTTTTAAGCTTCTAAAACCCCCTGCAATTAATAGAAGAATCCAAAGTGAACAATTTAACATAATCATTCTCATTTGAAATCGGTTTAATATATACTTTATCATTAGACTTGAGAAGAAACGTGTTAAAACGAAACACTTATTTATGGTAACATTCTTAGTATCGAGTAGCAGTTTGTGACATTCCTTCGATTTCGTTCTTAAGGATGAATGAAAGAATTAGGAAATTTAAAGGAAAAAAAAGTTAAACTACTTGGAAAACTTTCGATGAAAAGGCGGAATCAGGAGTAGGGAAGTGGTTCCAATACTTCTGTCCCGGAAACCTGACCCTTAACTAAATGTTTTGTCTGGAAGTGAAAGAGAGAAAAAGACCCCGAAATCTGCTCTTCATTAAAAAAATATGACAGTTAATTCTGGCTAAATTGGTCAAATTTTGATTCTATTTCAGGACATATTTTGGGGTATCCTTCCGTTCCTTCTAAAATTAAATGTAGATGATTAAGTAGATGAACAAGGCATCTAGATGCAGAATCAGGGTGTCGAGGGACGAAGGCGTGTGAGCAAAAAGTCTCTAAAGACACACACTACTACTTTACGTCAAAGAGCCACTATCGGTGCAGCGCTCGAGTACAATTGATTTGGGAATAAGGGTAAGGAGCTTCTACTTAAAAGGCGCTATTATAGGTTGGCTCTTAAAATGGTAATACGTTTGCCGGGTTTGTCTCAAGGGTTATTCGAAAGATAAACACCTCTACAAAAATAAACTTTAATACAATTAATAAGAACAAGGGTACAGATAAATATGGAAATCTAAATAATATACAGTTCGACAAAAAAAATATTATGACAGGCCAAAATTAAAGAAACTAGGTACGGGAAAATATATAAGTGATCCATTAAGTTGGATTGAATGAAAGATTTAGCAAATCTATAGGCGTTACACCAAATGGGAAATTTTTCATAGGACTGGGAACAAAGAAGGGAGACTTACGAGAAATGTACTTATGGTTACTACTGGAGGATGAACTGGGGAATTAGAAGACTAATGGCCAGGTCTTCGTCGATAAGGGTTCGATACAAAGGCGTCCAGTGAGACTCCGAAGGGGGTTAAGATTACCTCGGCTCCAGGGAGAAGTAATCACGAAATCGAGATTCGTCTGCGGACGGCAGGAAGTCTCAACTTATGCAGTGAGATGAGATAAACCTAGGACAATCTTCCTGAGCGTAAACGGGTTTCCGTAATCTTCCTCTCACCAGGGCGGAATACGCGAAGACGATCTGCTGACGAGATCACAAGGGCGAGGGGACCATTTCACGGGAGACAGACACTGAGGTCTGGATGGCAAGAAGCTCGGGTTCTCTCTATCTGCTGAGGATTTGCAGACATCACCAAAGGGGATATCGGAGGCCGCTTATGCAAACATGAACCTTGATAATCTTGGTATCGAAGAGACGAAGGGAATTAAGCAAGATTCCTAAGGGATATTAGACGTGGCTTAAGAAAACAAAAACCTTGAAAATCTTGGTCATCGACGGGGCAAACGAGAAATGAGAGCGATTCCCTTCTATCGCAAGAGGGGGAAGATTGACACAGCATCCCTCTTGAAACGGGACAGTGTTATCAAACTGGGGGGAAGACGGTGATAAAGCACCCCAAGTTAATTTGTCTCGACCAGAGAAATTTGTGTGTGAAAACCGCGTATTAAGTTTCATGCTTCCATACACGGCTTATTTTGACTCATTCTGATTTGACCTACCTAGTTTCACACCCCCGGGGCCGCTTTCCATCCCGCAAAACGAAAAACACGGAGTGCCAGAACTATTATTTATTTCAATCGAACATCAATAAATTTAGGATGCTAATATTTAATTAACACTTTCGTTTTAACCCTTTAAATTATAAGTATCAGTTAATAATTGACTTAGTAATATGAGACCTTAATCAACACCAATACATTTATGATTTTCAAGTTTTGAAGGAAGACCCATTAATGGCACTGTTCTTTAGCTTTGGTTTGTGTTTTGGTTCCATTTTTGAGTTTTTATTTATCTAGGGAGAACTGTGGGATGATAATGAAGTTGATGATATTATGAAGCAAATTTAGTTGCGATCATTTGAACCCAAACATGTTTTGTCCTGTCGAGTTTGAGAGAGAAACTTCATAATTGATGCTCTTTATTAATTTGTTTCGGGGTGGAATTGTTTACGCAGAAATTAATCGACTTAAACAGACATTATATTTTAATGGAAAAACCTAATTTGGTATTTTGAGGACAAATTTTGGTAATAAGTTTCCCTAGTAGGGATTTTCTATAACCACGCTTTTTTTAACGTATTTTTTTATGGCTTTTCTCTTTTGATACCCTTATTTCTATTTTAATTCATTCATTTTTCCTTGTTAGTTTACGTTTTTCTCTTTTCGCGAGTACATATTTCTTCTCGTTACCCAAGTCTATTTCTCAATATACAGTTGAGGTTAAGTTTTAGTTCGGTTTTTATCTTAAATAGGAAGAGCAAAATACAATCAATATCAATTTCTTTAACATATCGAATTATTAGTGAATTTTTAGATTTCGATTACGGTTGTGGCTTAGATTAAATGAATAAAAAGAGGTTATGTAGCCAAGAATTTGAGAGAATTAATAAAAGTTATGCAATTCAACGAGCACTCAGTCAGATTTAACGCTTTTAGAAAGGGAATAGAAGTAATTTTAAAGGATAAAGGAACTACAAAACCCCATCCTCTTTTCGCAATCCTGTTCTTTTAGCCGTTATTGCCCCTAACATATTTTTTTTCCAAGGCCAGTCGTTCTTATAGGGTTCTACTAAAGATTCATCAATCATTCTGACTGTAATATTTCCAAATGTTGGGCATGGTGTGAATTGTTGAACTTCGCCAAGTTCTCCGTGGTACCTACTTGACTAGGTCTTAGGATAAGGGTAGGTATTCTCTTTATGTTGGGACACCATATTGATTTCTGCTCCCCTCAAAAAAAGAGATCCAAATTACTTGTAATTACTTGAAAAAATACTTGAAAATAAATTGGTATTAATAGTAAATAATTAATCGGTCTAAGCGGATTACCGTCTTTATGTGTTTTCGTAGACTATACATGTACGGTAAAGAGGGATTGTACACTCTGAATTGTGCAATTAGATCAAAGTGTCCTTTGAGAGAAGTATTGAAAGATTTAGTTTTGTTTGCAAGTGCATCATTATTCAATTTTTCATATGTTCTTATCATTTAGCAAATCATTCAATTTAGAAGAATATTGATCACTGTCCATAATGACTATCTGATTAGTTTTGTCAGATTTTGTAAGCACAATATTCTTGCTTTGTTTTAGCTCTCTTAAAGGACTTGATAAAGGAAATGAAATAAACGCCAAGTTAGAGGATGAGAGGAATTTAAGGCACCAAGTAAATAACCACTGATAAAATCACTATTAATATCTGCTCTATTTTAGATTTTTCAATTGATACTAAATGTTAAACGTTTAGATTGCCACTAAATTTGTATGAAAAAGATAGGCCAAAGTCAAGAATGAACTTTGATCTTGTGTTAATTGGAATTTAGAAAGATTCACGATATTTTTTTCCGATTAGATGCATGAGACCACGGACTTTATTAAAATAAATGCTTAAGTTTCCTCTTATGGTCGTTTTTTGTCTTTACTCGGACGTTTTCCAGGTTTGTTTGGCTCGTGCGGAGAATATGTTGGAGTTCCTTGGGTGTAGTTTTGTTGCGTAAGCTGCGAAAAACTTCTCGTTGGAGGAGGAAATTCTGATCACATTCCCTTTTAGCTAATTGGATTCGTTGCTGTAGAGTGAGTTCTTCAATTCTGGTGAAGGGGGCTTCCTTAGAAGAATGAAATTTCTTGTAAAAGGGGTAGTTCGGCGTGATTTTGTCGAGTAGGCATTCCTTGAGGAAGTCGATTCTAAGATGGATTTGTGTGCTCTCGTAAGCAACTTTGAGTATTTTAAGAAAAGTGTTCTTATATCTCTTCTTTGACCCATCGTGGTTAAATAATATCCAAAGAAGTACAGTAACGTACCTGTAACTGCAGGAAAGAAACCATAGTGTTAGGATCAATATGTTTTCGAGACCAGGTTTCGGCGGAGACCTCCGTCATCTTCAATAACTGGTAAACTAATGAATCCAGAGAAATGCTTAGCAATGAGACACAAATTTACAAGTCGGAATTTAATTAGGGGGGCGTTATGGAGCAGCGGCAATTTTGAGCAGAGGAAGGACGAATCTTCTGCTTATCAAGGGATTATTGTTGAATTGCCCATCGGAAGTAAATAAGTTGTAATACTGTAGTGTATAGTTGGTTCGTTTGTGTGTTGCATACAATGTGTTTAAAGCTGATGATCGTTTTTACAGGCACAAATATAGCGTGAGTATCGGTAACCCGCTTTTCCCGATCCTATGTAATTTGTTCATGAAAAACTTTGAGAACACCTCCTCTCCCCTATCTTACCTAATGCCATAAATTGGTTCCGCTATGTAGAGGATGTATGTGCCACATACATACATCTTTGAACAATTAAACAACATTCACTCCACCATTACATTTAAAGTAGAATGGTAACAAAATACCTTAATGTTAAAATATGATAATATGATTTTAAAACTTGATGTTAAAATATCTAAAGTAAAAAAAAAAGCATACTCTTCTGTTTACAGGAAACCAATTAACTCTAATTCCTATATTCACTATTTCTATTGCCATGACGAATCTGTTTAAAGGTCAGTAGTTTCTGCCCTGTTCCTGAGAGCTTATCACATATGTGATCCTTGTTTCCTGCAGAATCAAATCAACACGATCATCTAAACCTTCATTGAGCTGTACTATCCTCTTTGCTTCATAGAAAAATGTCATTATAAAGTCCGAGCCAACATTTACTCATCAGCTAATCCTCAGGAAAATGTATGTAATAACAAATCTATTAAATTCCCTTACTCGCCCCAATAAATCAATTAAAAAATGTTGACCTTGGCCAACTACATTAATGATGCCTTTCAATACGAAAAAACGCTCTAAAATAGTCTGTCTAAAAATAGATCGACAGGTAAGGACCAGGGGGTTTATTATATTTCATGAAAAAATTGCAATCAAGTATACATCGATGAAAGCAGTATATTCTCCAAGAGAATGAATGAACACAAATGGGACATGCGCCGTGAGAGCCTGTCTTTTAGCCTGTTTCGCCACATGCCAAATAAAAAGCATTCGATTAACATGATAATGCAAAATAATTTATAATTCTCAAATTATATCAATAGGTATCTAATAGAATCAGCTTTTATAAAGGAAATTCAAAACTTTAATACTCTTGATGCGCAATGCAACACCCATCCATTGATAAGCAGAAGATTTGTCTTTCCTCTGCGAAAAAATGACGCTGATCAATACCGCTACCCCTAATTACATTCACACTTGTTAATTTGTGTGTTAATAGGCTTGGCATTTCTCTGTATTCATTAGTTTACCAGCTATTGAAGACGACGGAAGTCTTGGTCGAAACATACATTTACAGGTACGTTACTGTGCTTTTTGGATATATTATATATATATATATATATATATATATATATATATATATATATATATATATATATATATATATATACATATATAATCCAACATCTCGCAAGAAAGAGAACAACGGAATCATTTTATTTCTTCGAAAAAATTTGCACTTTGGTGTGATTCGAACCAAGCACACTGAGGCAGCAAGCAACCGATTTGATCTCAATTAAATCAAGCCTGTAGCCACCTAGCTACGCGAGAGAACAAAAGTTCTTCCGTGTGGGTCGGGAGACCGCTTTGTGGATTCGCCGTGAACCGCGTTTATGGCCCCCGCCGCTATCGCCCGTCCGGCTGCTGATCCCAGCCGTTGACACTTCCTTGTAATGAGGCACTCGGTTCATCGCGCCCGATAACGAAGGTTAAGATGCTCTCAATCTCTCTCTGTTTTAAATAGCTTCGGGTATATATGCACCCGCTCTAGGATGACAGACAGATTCGGTTAGACGCAAATTTCCCGAAAGGAATGCAATTCAACGAGCTCTCTCCCAAGAAGTGTGAGTGACGCTCGCAAGCCACGGAAGAGTTAGACATCACACCCTTGTCTTCGGGTCAAGGAGAAGAGTCTCGTGAGGCAACGTCAGCCTTTCTCACCCACTTTCGGACCAAAGATTGGAAAAGCCGTCCTCTGAAGTTCTTCTAATGACCTCTTACGACCATTGACCTATTAGCTCGCTCAAGCCGAGTGTGGAGAAGTTATCTCCAGCCCCTCCATTCGATGTTCGTTCGGTGACCTCCTGAAGAGAGAAGGCCCGCATCTCGCAAACACAAGTTCGAGAAGAGTAGCCCCACCCGCTGTGGATTCTGTGGCTACCACCCGTGAGTAATCAAGGTCACCAAGAGCTCCCCCTAGTTGCCTCACCTTACCCTCGAGTTTCAAAGTAAGTAAATCATTCATTACCCTCAATCTCCCATTATAACCATTCCCTAACCACGGTTATCTAACTAGCATTCGGAGCTTAAGTCCGTCTCATTTATGTACCATTTATATATATATATATATATATATATATATATATATAAATATTTATTGTTGTCCCCTTTTATTTCGTGGTTATTAAAATTTTTTTTTGTCATTGTGTTTGTTATATTCCTTGGTCACGCAGCTGCCGCTATCTACTTAAATCGTACCCTTAGAAACAACAACAGTTGTCGCCTTGCTTGGCCTACCTTAGAGCCTGTGTGCGCATATTCACGTACACTTGGCCATACCTTGACATAAAGATATTTGGTGTCAGGTGCGGGGTCTTTCCCACCTGATTTTTGAAGCACTAAGTTCAATTGATAGCAGTGGCATTACCAAGAATATTCGAATAACAATATTTTAGGACAATTTTTCTTTTGTTTAACGCGTATCAACAAATTTTGTAAGCCCATTCTTGTGTGGTGTGTCCAAGGTTTTTCTAGTTCCTTAAAAGAGGATATTAGCTAAGTGGTAATACTAACCGTCCTTTTTTGTGTCGTGAGACAGATTCACCCGTTAGTTAGTTATTTAATTTTTTTTTGTGAGTTTGGCCGATCTTTGCTAGGAATTTTAATAATTTTTTTGAGTAGAATTTATATTTGTTTTAAGCTAAAGCTTCAATAGCTATGGCAGCTTTTTCGTTGTGCAAATGCCGGAAGTAACATATCCAGGATATCTTCATTCGATCGTTTTCATAAACAAGGGCAAACCCTAGGCTTATCTGGGAAAAGATTTAATCGCTTACGTACAGGAAGAGGAATGTAGCGAACGTGCGGAGAGAAAAGCACAGAGAGAAGCAGAAGAAGAAGCAAGAAAAGCGCAGAGAGAAACAGAATGCGAAGATAGAAAAACACAGAGAGAAGCCGAAGAAAGAAAAGCACATAGAGAAGCAGAATAAGAAGAAGCAAGAAAAGAACAGAGAGTAGCAGAAATCGGAGATAGAAAAGCACAGAGAGAAGAAGAAGAGAATGTAAGAATTAGGAAGCATAAGAGAGAGAGAGAGAGATAAATCGTGACCAATTCGAGATAAGCTCCGTAGGATCTCGAAATAAACAGTCTCAAGTGCCCTCACTAAAACTCCCGGCATACAAGGATGGAGAAGATTTTTGCTCTTATTTAACGCACTTCGAGAAGATCTTTGAAGTCAACAATTGGGACTTAGAAGCTGATGGCGTCGCCCGGTTACTTCCATTATTAAATTTCCGTCTACACGACATATTCGTTTCAAAATGGTACTCAAGAAGGTGTGCCATGATCAGCCCCAAGAGTGGCACCGCCACCTCCCCGTAGCGTTATTTTCTTGTCGTGAAGTCCCCCATAGGACTTTAGGGTTCGCTCCCTTTGAGCTTTTACATGGGTGTAACGTCTGAGGACCAATGAGCATCTTAAAAGAATTGTGGTCCAATCCTAGAATAGATGTGGAAATTAAATCCTCTTACGCGTACGTTTTAGACTTCCATACACGTTTAGAAAAATGTACGGACATCGCCCTCTGGAACGCCGATGTAAACCTGGAGAAATACCGCATCTACTTCGACCTGAAAAGGCGCGTTCGTTTAACCCAGGGGACGAAGTACTGCTCTTGATTCCCTCGGAAGCAAATAAGCTCCTCTCCCACTAGGAAGGATCTTTCCGTGTTTTGGAGCCCCGCGCTCCGGTTAAGTACTTAATCGAAACCCCCTTATCCCATCCCCGTCTACTTACGGTTGACTTTCGACGCAGAGATAGACAACCTATTAAAATTAGGCATAATAAAACCATCGTCGTCCGATTTTTGCTCGATTATTGTCATGGTTAGGAAGCCTGACAAGTCGTTTAGGATGTGCGTCGATATTCGAAAATTAAACGCGGTTACACAGTTTGACCTGGAACCAATACCCCTAATCTACCAAAGTCTTCATGCCTTCGATATCGCGAAGTTCATATCCGAGATCGATCTCTGTTAAGCCTACCACCAAATGCAGCTTGCAGAGCAATAAAAACGTTTTACCGCTTTCGCTACTGGAAAGGGGTTATTTCAGTTTACCCGCCTTCCTGTTGGGCTGGTAACTGCTTAGGGAAGCTATAATCGGATCATGCCTCGGTTGTTAGATGGCCTATCGAATGTTACTTTTTAATTCGATAACGTGTACATCGCTAACCGTACCTGGGATCAACACATACAGTCTCTGTAAGCGCTTCTCTCCCGGTTACGCGTACATGGGTTCATGGTAGGCCTGACAAAGTGTCACTTCGTGTACGACACTATTAATTACTTTGGATTCCAGGTCGGCAGAAATCAGATGTTTCCCCAGGACGACAAGGTAAAAGCTATTTAAAAAATGCGGGTACCCCAAACGAAGAAACAGTTTCGTTCCTTTTTAGGATCTGTGTCCTTTTATCGTCGTTTTGTGACGAATTTCGCTGACATAGCCTCGCCCCTTAAAGACATGCTTGAAAGAATGGCCCCCGATCCATTCAATTGGACCCCTTCAGCGGAAGATTGCTTCAACCAGTTAAAGGAAAGTTAATCTCTGCCCCCATCTTGAGATTACCGAATCCTAATAAAACATTAGGTGTTCGTGCCGATGCATCCCAGGATGGCCTAGGTTGTGTTCTCGTTTAATATAATGACGAGGAAGTAGGATACCTTGTAGGATATAATAGCAGGAAGCTGTCCCATGGCGAAGAGGCATATGCCACCATAGAGCTTGAAGCGTTAGCCAAAAAATGGTCTATTCGTAAGTTTAGAGTGTACTTCATAGGTAAAGCGTTTGCTGTCCAAAGTAACTACAAACCCCTGGCGTACTTAAAATGCTGTAAGAGCCAAAATGTCCTTTTAATGCGCTGCAGCCGATTACTCATGGAATACCAATTTTGGATCCTGTATGTCAAAGGCACCGACAACTGCCTAGACGATAGCCATAGTAGGAATCCTATAGAAGACCCTCCTCCTACAACTTGAGTGTACAGTAAAATTCGCGTTTGATTCATTTTTTTAAATACAATTCTTCCTTTTGTTTTTGCCTTGTTACTTTTGTATGGGTGTATGTATGAATTAAGTTATCTATAGTTACACATATGTAAATCCCGTGTAGTGTTATGTTTTATTTTCTGTTGGTAAACAATAAATTTGTAGCCTTATAAGTTCACCTCTTATTGAATTTATTATAGACATTTTTTAACTCCCAAGTGTCCTTCGCTGTAAAAATGTCTTTGGATAGGGAGGAGTGTGGAGGAATCCCATTTGATTAATATTATTTCCTCACCTCCTAAAAGAGTATTTAGGGAGAGAAAATGAGCCGTTACTTCCCACTTCCGTCCGACCACTCCCTCTTTTGACCCGTCGCCAGGTTCCCGTGAAATTCACACCAAAGCTTCCTCCGGGTCGTCTCAGCCTCCCCCCCGCCCCCTCGGGTCAGGAGACTACTTTATCGATTCGCTGTGAACCGCGTTTATGGCCTCCGCCGCTGTCGCCCGCCTGGCTGCTCATCCCAGCCGTTGACACTTCCTTGTAAGGAGGCACTCGATTCATCACGCCTGATAACAAAGGTTAAGATGGTCTCAATCTCTCTCTCCGTTTTGAATAGCTCCGGGTATATATGCACCCACTCCAGGCTGACGGACAGAATCGGTTAGACGTAACTTCCCCGAAAGGAATGCAATTCAACGAGCTCTCTTTCAAGTAGTGTGAGTGACCGTCGCAAGCCACGGAAGAGCTGGACATCACACCGTTGTCTTCGGATCAGGGAGAAGAGTCTCGTGAGGCACCGTCAGCCTTTCTCATCCGCCCTCGGATCAAGGATTGGAAAAGCCGTCCTCCGAAGTTCTTCTGGTTACCTCTTACGACAAGAGGCCATTAGCTCGCTCAAGCCGAGTGTAGAGAAGTAATCACCCCCCCCCACCCCTCGCTTAAAAGTTCTTTGAGTGACCTCCTGAGGACAGGAGGCCCGCATCTCGCAAACACAAGTTCGAGAAGAGTAGCCCCACCCGCTGTGGGTACTGTGGCTACCCCTCGTGAGTAATCAAGGTCACCAAGACCTCCCCCTGGTTGCCCCACCTTACCCTCGAGTTTCAAAGGAAGTAAATCATTCATTACCTTAAATCTCTCATTATAACTATTCCCTAATCACGGTTAGCTAATTAGTATTCAGAACTTAAGTCCGTCTCATTTATGTACCATTATATATATATATATATATATATATATATATATATATATATATATATATATATATATATATATATATATATATATATATGATGAAACTTAATGCACTATCACAAGAAAAGATGAGGAATTAAACCACATTCTCCGAAGACAATTTAATTCAGAACAGTTTCGGTGTATCTCACACCCTTTTTCAACTGACACTGGGTAGAAAATATAAGAGAAGGGCATATAAGCATAACACAAGATCCCCTCTTTTTTCCCCCAATCATCTACTTGTGGCTAATCTGGGGGGGGGGGGGGGGGTAGGCCTAAACATATTGAAGGGCTGACATTTTACAATTTGTTTTATTTGCTTTCTTATTACAGGATTAAAAGAAAATTGACCCGCAGATAGATTTAAATTAGGAAATGACGATATCAAGCTCGATTATACGATTCTTCTCTTAACATAGTTAGCCGATTTAAATACCATTTTACTTCCATTGAAATCGATCGTATGATTCTTGTCTCTAACATGGCAAAATATTCCACTGCTTTCGCTGCCCACTCTAATATCTCTTTTGTGTTCGTACAATCTCTTGTCTAGATTTCTCCCCGTTTCCCCTATATAAACTTTATGGCAATCGTTGCATGGTATTGCATATACTCCTATGTTATGATGTTCTTTGGGTTTCCTGGCCATCATCGATTGGTTTAAAGAATTATTACATTTAAAGGCTAGATTAATACCCGCTTTTCCAAATATGTCCTTTAAACTATTTAATTTATTATTAAATGGCAATGTTATACATTTGTTGAAGTCGTTAGTGCGGGAAGGCTTATTACCATAGAATGTTTTCCTAGCTGCAAAATGGACAGACGATATGAACCAATCGGGGTAATACAAATTAGAAAAAATGGTCCTGATAATGACAATTTCTTCATCTAAATAGGAAGGATGACATAATTTGTATGCTCTAAAGAAAAGGTTAGAAATTACCGATTTTTTAACAATATTATCGAGAAACAAAAAATAATGTATATAGGCATTCGAGTGGGTTGGTTTCCTATACACGTCATTAATAAAGATCACGATGAATTAAAACTTGACGTGTATAGGAAACCAACCCACTCGAATGCCTATATACATTACTTTTCGTTTCACGATAATACTGTTAAAAAATCGGTAATTTCTAACCTTTTCCTTAGAGCATACAAAATATGTCATCCTTCCTATTTAGATGAAGAAATTGTCATTATCAGGACCATTTTTTCTAATTTGTATTACCCCGATTAGTTCATATCGTCTGTCCATTTTGCAGCTAGGAAAACATTCTATGGTAATAAGCCTTCCCGCACTAACGACTTCAACAAATGTATAACATTGCCATTTAATAATAAATTAAATAGTTTAAAGGACATATTTGAAAAAGCGGGTATTAATCTAGCCTTTAAATATAATAATTCCTTAAACCAATTGATGATGGCCAGGAAACCCAAAGAACATCATAACATAGGAGTATATACAATACCATGCAAAGATTTCCATAAAGTTTATATAGGGGAAACGGGGAGAAATCTAGACAAGAGATTGTACGAACACAAAAGAGATATTAGAGTGGGCAGCGAAAGCAGTGGAATATTTTGCCATGTTAGAGACAAGAATCATACGATCGATTTCAATGGAAGTAAAATGGTATTTAAATCGGCTAACTATGTTAAGAGAAGAATCGTATAATCGAGCTTGATATCGTCATTTCCTAATTTAAATCTATCTGCGGGTCAATTTTCTTTTAATCCTGTAATAAGAAAGCAAATAAAACAAATTGTAAAATGTCAGCCCTTCAATATGTTTAGGCCTAACTCCCCCCGTCCGATTAGCCACAAGTAGATGATTGGGGGAAAAAAGAGGGGATCTTGTGTTATGCTTATATGCACTTCTCTTATATTTTCTACCCAGTGTCAGTTGAAAAAGGGTGTGAGATACACCGAAACTGTTCTGAATTAAATTGTCTTTGGAGAATGTGGTTTAATTCCTCATATATATATATATATATATATATATATATATATATATATATATATATTGTTGTCCCCTTTATTTTGTGTGTATTAAAATCTATTTTTGTTATTGTGTTTGTTATATTCCTTGGTTCCGCAGCTGCCGCTACAACAACAGTTGCCTCTTTGCTTGGCCTACCTTAGGGCCTGTGTGCACATATTCACCTAGACTTGGCCATACATCGACATTCCGAATATATGTACAAGCTTTCTAAGATTCGCCTTGCTATGTCGATTGGCACTATGAAAAAGAGAGAAATTAATTTGGAATTCAAACCTATATACACGCTCATATAAAAATAATAAAAAAGCCGCCGTTGCTTCCATTCTCTGTAACAGTGACGAACTTTTTCTTTTATTTTTCATCAATATCGTTCGTGTGCGACATTTCACTTATAACGATGGAATTGTGTCAGTATTTTTCTTTAGCTCTTGTTCGCTATTTTTTTATTATTTCGAAAATGACAAGGAAATTTTTGCTTTTAAAGAGGTGTGTTGAAATCGATGTTGCTCTTTTGAGTCAAACTTGAGATGACATATTTGAGGGACAGCATTTTAAATTTCTTTCACGAACTCAATTTTTAGGGAAATGTATTTGTATATCTGGTTCTAGGATATAGTTTAGTAGATTTTAATATCTTTCATTTAGGCCTTCATAAAAATCTAATTTGTAGTAAGTACGAGAATGCGGACATATTATCCTAAGTCTAAATAAGGAATAGAGCCATACTCTGTTTTTCCCCCACAAAATAAAGGATATTGCACTTCATTTTTCATATTTAAATGGGATCTTTGTTTCCATAAAACTGAGACTGCAAAATGTTATCTTGAGTCACCTTAATAATTCTTCCGGCCTGTCTTCTTTTGTATCGGATGATTCAACTAAATGAGATTGAAAGGGAAATCTCAAGGTTTTCACAAAACGATTCATTTCTCGTATTTTTTAATCAATGAGTTTACAACCAAGTGATTCATCGATACTCAACACTATGCTTGCCTACAATTCTTACACATTTTCCCTTGTCATTTAAAATGAAAGTTTTGACACGGGCTTTACTGATGCAAAATGCAATGACATAATATACGAGCCTTTGTGCCTGAAAGTTCCTACATCATTCATGCATTCTGTCATGGATGATGCATCGCTTATACTCGCTATGGAGAACAAAATCTTAACATCTTTAGTAGCTTTTAAACTTCACTTGTTTCGTTTGTTTCGATTTCAAAACCAACAAGTGTTATTGAATGACTGGGAGCGAAAGTAGAACATTGAAAGGAAACTCTACTTTCCTGAGGATACAAGAAAAGAGAATGATTTTCTGATTTTTTATTATTACTAAATAGTCAATAATATATTTATTTTGAAAGAGTTAATAGACTTGAATAAGGAAATGAAACTTGCAATTGAAGATAAACGAAGTTATCGATTAATACTAATTCGCTACGGTAAAGGTGTTCCGAATAATTTAGACATTAGTTATTACTGCAAAACAGTGAGTAATTTGTTTAATTAATTAAGAAGTTAAGAAGTATTTCCTTATAAAAAATATTATATTGAAAAATTGGGTTCACCAAGAAGCAGTGATTTAGTTTAAATTAACATAAATCTTTATAATTAGAAGAAAATTCTAGAGTATTTGACATTATGTGCATTCAAAATCTCCATTGACCACAACTCTTCGCAGGATTATTGGTGCATCTTGGCGTGATGAGCATTTTTGTTTTAGGTTGAAGTTCGTGGAATGCCTATATGATAGTGCTTTGATAAAAAAATTGGATGGCCTCGTGTATTGTGTGTGCTTAATTTGGTTTGTGCGTACCATTTTCCTGGTTTGGGGGTGATGAAATTCCTCTGAATACCACCGCATACTATTAGATCCCAACCCTTGTTTCCATACGCATCCTACACGGTGGCAAGTTGTATTGGGTGTTGTTCTGTATTGAAAACTGCACAGAAGAATAAATTTTATACAAAAAAGAGATAAGATCGATATAAAAAAGCTGAAATGGCTCCACGTAAGCAAATAATCAAAAGCTATGTTGAAAACTAATATTACTTGCATCAATTTTGTTTTGCGGCTGAGTAGAGATTCCCTAAATGGAAATGGAAAATTGAAGAGGAAATTTAACAATTGATGATTTTGGGGTGAAAGAAAAATCATCCTCACTTAACTGGCGATTGAATCTATTACATTATAATCCAGGAATCTAAGAATCACACGAGAAAGCCCCTTAGAAACAAACGATCGGAGGCAGATAATCACACTGGATAGATCGATTTTTGAAGAATCCTATCAGCAAAGTTTCTAGCTCGTGATTCCGTCAATCTTCATCGTCGATGTTTGCAAACTTCATTTGACCAAAACCTAAATATGCTCGTATCAATTTGGAACTCTCTTTCCCTCACACTCACCACTACCACAAACAACTCTACAAGGAGGAATCAGTTTCATGGGATAGGTCTCTTTTGGTGAATAACGAGCAGTGCTATTAGCAACCATTCCCTAAGAAAATGTTATAATCTAACGGTGGTGTTTAGCCAAAGGACATGTACAATACAAAAAAAATATGAGGAAAAGGAAATTAAAGGATAAAAGCAGAGTTAAAAAGAAAAGAACTAAAAACTTATACATCAACAATATTTGCTTCATTGAGAAAATAATGAAATTCGGAGTAACTAACGAAACCATTATCAGTCAGTTGGGATTAATTTTTAGTATATGAGTAGAAATAAATAAAAAGTGAAAAAATGGAGATCAGGAAGAGAAAAGAAGATATGGATGATAAAGAAGTTAATATGATTTTTGATAACCGCGTCGAACTCGGCTTGACTAGACCAGGAGAATGTTTAGGAAAAGCTTAGCCTATAACCATTTTTCAATTAACTCTTAACCAAACCAATTTTTCTCACTGAATAGATTGAAAAACATGGTTAGGTTACCAAGACCATGCATTGTTTTCACGATTTTTATGGTTGTAGATAGAGAGTAGCAAAAATTCAGAGAACTCTTATGAAGAGCATCAACATGAAAAGGGATAAGAATGTGAATTAAGGTGACTGAAAGAAAGAGAAACCAAACTATTGACAAACAATGAATTATTAAGAGCACTGATCAGTGATAATAGCACTAAATCAGTATATAAGGTAGCTGCTGAGAGTGATTTGAAGAAAGTATCTGTAAGAAAAATTGGAAAATTTGGAAAACCTTGAGCGGTGCTGTTAGCAACTCTCAACAGACAATGGTCATCGTAGATTGAAAATTGTCGAAGAACAAGTAATGTGCAGTTTGAATCAAGTTAAATTCGAAAACATCATATTCAGTGTCGAATGACACATTATACGCGCTGTATGGCGAAAGTGATCAACTAATTAATTCCTTGATCACTTTGTAAACCAGTCTATATTTGGATGAAAACTGTTCGGTGTAGATTGAGTGGGAAAAAAGATTTATTGTCCAGAATTTTTGAGATTCTGTAACACTGCAGACAAAGTTAGTTACTGATGAAAGATATGTAGTTCAGCTGGATTTTTTCAAAGAAAGTCTTCCGAAACACCACATCTTCTACGGTTAAGCTGAATGAAGCTGTTTGAAAAATTATGGCTCATTTCAACGCTTATATTTAAAAATGTAATTGAAATATATTTTTTTTGGTCAATAAGGTTCTAAAGAGCACTGGAGATAATTTCGGAAAACTATTCGAGGTATATAATATTTCAGACTTTTCCCTTTCGAATAATTATAATATGATCCTTCTAACTTTAAGGCCTACTGATATCTGGTTGCTTAAATCCAGACGCTTTCTACCCGTTAACGGTAAATCGCGAAATTTCCTAGCCTAATTCTGAAGTCTAAAAGGGAAAATGAAAACCAGAACTCTCAGGGCGCTGTTATTAAGAATATTAATGTTTGTTCACAAATTGGTGGAAGTAAAGAGAAGAAAACATCTTAATGAAGTTTCATAGACGACGCCACCAAGAATCATAAAAACTCATGTGACTTCATCCATGTGTATATATATTCCTGAAGATGGTTGACGAGTTGGCTGCTGGACTAAGGAGATTAGTAAATACTTAAGTGGTCTAATTGCAAGTAAATTCCCGACCAGGACTAGATCGTCTTTTACTAAGCAAAAAACATGTTGCAATCTTTGGGAGCGTAGGTAGTATTGTAGTTGTAACTTTATACTTAAAGACACTATTTTCCCCAATAGTGAGTAAATTATTTACAATGGTTAATGTCAGTTGCCGGTTTCTGTATATTTTAGTATTCCTGTTTTCTGTGTCAATTTCTCTCATTTATCGGCTGAATATGGTATGGAAAACTTCATACCGAAACTAGTTCCGGTTCAATAAACTTTGTGTTCGAAAAGTGGTTTTATTGTACAAGTTTATCCTTATCTATTCCTAGAACTCAAAGGAAAAACGCACATTGCTCCCATACTGTTCAACATTTTAGGTCTTCTCTACGATCACACATTGAACTTCATTATTATCACATGAATCAGGTTTGCCATTGGATATGGTCTATTGGCCTGATCCTTTGACAGGATCACTACTGTGTTTGCTGGCCTACAAGTCCGAGTATACTAGTGTAACATTAACTTGTATGTGGTGTTTGGCGTTAATTGAGCCTCTCTTCCTACATATCCTTTGTACTTAACCAATTAAAGACATGAAAGATGTTTTACAATTTAAAAATAGAGATATAGCCCATACATTAAATGAGTATTTTGCAACAGTCTTCACTAAGGAAAATGGAAATCATAGTCTTTCAACCAATACCAAGTATTCGGGTAATAATCCTTTGGAATCAATAGAATATTTAATTACTGATTTTGTGAAGTTTATTGATAAAAGAAACAAATATATTTAGCACCTCACCCTAACATGATCACCTAGAGAGTTCTAGTAGTATTTAAAATTAAATAGTCGAACAAATAACATCAATCAAACATCAATATATAAAAAAGGGTCGCAAAGAGGTATCTAGGAATTGCAGACCCATAAGGTTGGCAACTTTTCTCGAGAAAATACTTAAAATTCTAATTGCAGAAATCATAGTTGAACATGTAGAACTATATGGATTTTTGCGTGACTGCCAACAGAGCTTCATGAAACAGAGATGGTGTCTAACTAATCACTTATAAATTTTCCATTATATAAATTCAATTTACTATAACAAAAATTCAGTTGATGTTTTGTATCTAGACGCTCAAAAAGCTTTTGATAGATGCCAGACAAGAAGTTATTGTCTAAAATTTGAGCATTTTAGTTGTTGGATCGAAAACTGACTGGCTGAGTGCAGATAGATAGTAGTAATCAATGGAATAGCTTCCGTTTGGACATTTGAACTAGTAGAGTTACACAGGGTGTGGTCCTCGGCATCTTGTCATTTATCATTAAATAAACTATGTCGTAGAATGACTCCCGACGATACCATATAACACTATTCGTTGAGGGAACTTCCTTAATTATCTTTAGAGTGCGTTACTGTCTGGCGGCAGATATTATGTATCTTCGATATGCTTAAGGAGTGGAACTGAGCTCAAGGATAATAATATTGCTATCATTAATAAAATAGAGTTTTATTAATAATAACTATCAATAATACACAAAAACGGAAAATATTGACATAAACAGAATGGAAAGGGTCGTGGAGACTCGGGCTAATCCGAGGATTTAAAGGATTTAAAAAAGGTAAAACAAATATGGAGTTAAAGAGATGGAATGGTTCGATAAACCATTTAAAGAACAGGATAGAATTGACAAAAAGGGATCAATACTCAAAAGGTGACGTTTGGCTTACGTAACTTTTCATTAGGGTGCAGTGGAAGGTACTTGAAGGAATATTCGGTCCGCTGGCGAGTTCCAGCCGAAGGGGGGGGATAAAAGAATCCTGACGAGGCGTCTTGGAAAGGAGAACCGTTACTCGACGAACGGCTTGAAGAACAATGGCTGTTCTACTTTGTTCTCTTCTGAACAAAGGGGGGAATGAGAACCGTCTCTTGTCTACGGGCTCAAGAACAATGGCTGTTCTAATGTTGTTCTCCTTGAACAACAGGGGGGGTGAGAACCGTTTCTTGGCGAAGGGCTCCAAACGAACAATGGCTGTTCTAGGTTGTTCTCTTCTGAACAAAGGGGGGGGGGGATGAGAACCGTCTCTTGTCTACGGGCTCAAGAACAATGGCTGTTCTAATGTTGTTCTCCTCTGAACAACAGGGGGGGGGGAGAACCGTTTCTTGGCGAAGGGCTCAAAACGAACAATGGCTGTTCTAATGCTGTTCTCCTTGAACAACAGGAGGGGGATGAGAACCGTTTCTTGGCGAAGGGCTCAAAACGAACAATGGCTGTTCTAATGCTGTTCTCCTTGAACAACAGGGGGGGGATGAGAACCGTTTCTTGGCGAAGGGCTCAAAACGAACAATGGCTGTTCTAATGTTGTTCTCCCTTGAACAACAGGGGGGGGGAAGAGAACCGTTTCTTGGCAAAGGGCTCAAAACGAACAATGGCTGTTCTAATGTTGTTCTCCCTTGAACAACAGGGGGGGGGAGCCTTGGGACTTGGCGTCGGAAAGGCTCGAACCTTTGGCACTCAAGGAATATTGTCCTCCTTCTGGACAAGTGATGGTGAATCTCGAGGTCGAGGTCCCTTGGCGCACAAAGGGAAAGAGGGTCGTGGTGATGTTTCGCGACGAAAATCTGGATCTCCAATCTGATCTTAGTGGTAAAGTTTCCATATAAATAGCCAGGACATCTCCTTGGCGTGGGGGAAAATGGAGTGAAAGCTTGGAGGGAACGCACAGCCGGGCCGGGGAACAATGCCTTATCTGTTCATAAGCCTAACTCGATCTGGCGAGGTCGGCGTATGGGGGCGAACGGGGGGACGATAACCTCCTTGTTTAAACATTGGCATCCGGTAGCTGAGATAAGACTCCAAGCCTCGAATCGAAGATGCACGTGGGCAGCATCGTGGTTTTAAATAATACGGGGTAGGAGTTGAAATTAAACGCAGCTTCAACACGTTCTATCACACCCCTCCATTCCAGGGGAAGTTGTCACTTCGAAAAAAAAAAGAGAGAAGGGACAACGATAGAGCTCCGTTGTGGGGAACTCGTTTTCTTGTACCAACCGTACCTTCCTGCACCTAACTAGTATTACCTCAATACATATGATTATTTTGATCTTTAGATTACAGGGGAAAATAACCTTTAATACCACTTAATCAAAGAAAAAAAAAAGGGCATGGAACAATGAAATGATATAAAGTTAGTACATACGGGACAAAATTATTTATACGTAAATTAATAAGAACAAATATATATACATACAAAAATTTAGACATTGGGCGTTACAAAATTCAGACATATACATTAATTAATTATATTACAAAAGAATCTTAAATTAAGTCGTACAAGACGGTATATACCTACATGGAGATACTAATCCTATGAATACAATTATTCTACGCTATTCGGTAACGCATTCCTACTGAGTGCGTCAGCGACCTGGTTATCGGAACCTTTTATCTAATTTATTTTAAACTGATACTCTTGCAAGAGTAAACTCCAGCGCATGATGCAGCCGTTTGAGTGTCTCAAATTCCTAATATAGGCTAACGGACGGTGGTCGGTTCTTATTTGAAATTCTTTACATATCAAGTACAGCTTGAATTTGTCTATGACCCAGATAATTGATAGAGCTATCTTTTCTCTAGTGGCATATCTTTTTCCGCGTAGTAATAATTGACGACTAGCATATGCAACTGGATGACTCGGTCTGTTATCCACGTATTGAAGGAGTACACCTCCAATGCCCTCGTTGATCACGTCGGTCTTAATCCCAAAGGATTTTCCCGGGTTGGGCAACTTTAAAATGGGGGCAGAAATGAACTTACTTTTGAGCTGATTAAAATGGGAAACAGCGACATCATTCCAACGTAAACGATCGGGGAAATTCTTTTCCTGAAGGGGGCATAAGGGGGCCAAAATTGCAGCGAAATTCGGAACAAATCGCTGATAGGGAGAAGCTGATCCTAGGAACGATCTTAATGGCTTCTTTGTAATCGGGAGGGGCATGTGGGCGATTGCCTTAATCTTGTTCTCGTGGGGACCTAACTTGCTTTGTCCTATTTTGAAACCCCAAAATTTGATGGTTTCGTGAGCAAAATGGCATTTGCTGGGGCCAATGCTGAGGCCATTTTTACGCAGTCGCTCAAAAAGAGCTAATAGGGCGGGTAAATGGTGATTCCATTTAATTAGTTCTTGTAGCTGACTCTTCGGACGTGGTGTCAGCTGCGCGTCACTATCCAGGTCAGAGGGTTCTAAAGACTCGCCTGGTAGGGAAGGAGGAGGGTAATCGGCATCAGGTTGGATGCACACTGTCTGGATTACATTAAGGGACTCCGCGGGGCAATCCTCTTCAAGCGCCGATGCTTCGTCCAATTCTACGAAGGTATCTCCATGGGCGCGTTGGGGGTTCTTTTTTTCTTGGGGTCCAGGGACAGTCTCCGTGTCCTTGTCTTGGGCCTTATCACCTAAGGGTGTTAGTGATTCACAGTCCTCTTTTGCCGTCCTAAAGTCCTGGTTAGGGGTCTCCGAGAAATCGGACGGTATCGGGGTTCTGATGGGGACGGGCTCCTGGGCTTCTTTCTTATCTCGGCCTTGAGGAAGGGCGGCCTGAAACACAGGGTCGAAACTTACTTGGGGGCTCTGTCCTATAAGTACGGAACAGAATTTTATGGGTGCTACAATGACTTCAGCCCAGCCATTATAATATTGACACTGCAGGTAACATCTAGCGACGGGGAATCGGTTCGCCCGCCCAAGTTGGTCATGTACCACCGCAAATTTTTCGTGGTTAGAGGCCACTGGGAGGAGTTCGTCGGACACGATAAGGCACGTACATCCTGTGTCCCTGACGAGAGTCAATACTCGGCAGCTGTCCACGGTGTCCTCCTCATATTTCAAAGTTCCCGATGAACTTTTACCAAAAACAAAATTTACCTGGTGGCCTGACGGAGGGGGAGAAGTTTCTGCTTGGGTCTGCACCACCGGGGGAGCCGGGGTTGC
Organism: Ceratothoa steindachneri; assembly: GCA_963969495.1. Classification (NCBI taxonomy): domain Eukaryota; kingdom Metazoa; phylum Arthropoda; class Malacostraca; order Isopoda; family Cymothoidae; genus Ceratothoa; species Ceratothoa steindachneri. Next base: position 142,010,012 of record OZ018323.1, on the reverse strand, counting down.
ATTAATCTGGTGAACTTGGTGGGCTGGTCCGCTTTTAAGCCTAGAATTTTGGAAGCAATTCCAGCTCATGTGGTTTTCTACACCACAGGTGAAGCATATGGTTGGTCGCTTCGGGAAGAGAGATGGAGGAGAAGTCTTAACGGGAGGTGTGGAGTCCCGTTGTTGGTTTTGGGGAAAGAAGTTTTGAGGTTTTACGGGGCTCGGAAACTTTGTCAGCTTTCCTGGGAAGGAGCGCGAATCCTTCCTTCTTTCTTCTCGTTGGATTTCTCTTTCTCGTTCTTCTCGTTGTTTTTTTCTTTCTCGTTCTTCTCGTTGGATTACTCTTTCCCGTTCCTCTTGTCGGATTACTCTTTCCCTTTCTCTTTCTACCTTTTTTCTTTGAAATTCTGCTTTAATCCGAGCTAATTCATTTTGAAGCTCAGCTTGTCTTATCCGTTCCCCTCTTTCTCTTTCTTCTCGTTGTATTTCTCTTTCTTCCTTTTTTCTTTCTCTTTCTTCCTCTTTTCTTTGTTTTTCTCTTTCTTCCTCTTTTCTTTGCTCCTCTTGAATGTACTCAATTAGTTCTTTTCCGGAAAGTCCCAAGGATTCTCCTTGCGCTTTAAAGAATTCAAACTGAGTCATCTTTGCACTTGGGGGCGCACTAGTCAACCAACCAAAATTCCTTACAACAAGAATTATGCCTCTATAGAATTAGCCTACCTAAATATGGGCACTGACCTATTCGTACTTGGTTTCTCAATCTAAATAACCACTGACTAAAATCACCAAAAAAACACAAACAAATTATTATAACCGTTCCTTGAGCTACTCCAGCTTCTTAAGTTTAAAAAAAGGGGGATAGCAATCGTTAAAACAAAAGGGAACTACTATATTCTATTATTATAACGAATAACACTATGCTTTACTCGACTGAGACCAGTGTTTGCAAAGATATAGCGTTAAACCTTACACATCTGATACCAAATTTAAATAGTATATATATATATGTCGTAGAATGACTCCCGACGATACCATATAACACTATTCGTTGAGGGAACTTCCTTAATTATCTTTAGAGTGCGTTACTGTCTGGCGGCATATATTATGTATCTTCGATATGCTTAAGGAGTGGAACTGAGCTCAAGGATAATAATATTGCTATCATTAATAAAATAGAGTTTTATTAATAATAACTATCAATAATACACAAAAACGGAAAATATTGACATAAACAGAATGAAAAGGGTCGTGGAGACTCGGGCTAATCCGAGGATTTAAAGGATTTAAAAAAGGTAAAACAAATATGGAGTTAAAGAGATGGGATGGTTCGATAAACCATTTAAAGAACAGGATAGAATTGACAAAAAGGGATCAATACTCAAAAGGTGACGTTTGGCTTACGTAACTTTTCATTAGGGTGCAGTGGAAGGTACTTGAAGGAATATTCGGTCCGCTGGCGAGTTCCAGCCGAAGGGGGGGGATAAAAGGATCCTGACGAGGCGTCTTGGAAAGGAGAACCGTTACTCGACGAACGGCTTGAAGAACAATGGCTGTTCTACTTTGTTCTCTTCTGAACAAAGGGGGGAATGAGAACCGTCTCTTGTCTATGGACTCAAGAACAATGGTTGTTCTAATGTTGTTCTTCTTGAACAACAGGGGGGGTGAGAACCGTTTCTTGGCAAAGGGCTCAAAACGAACAATGGCTGTTCTAATGCTGTTCTCCTTGAACAACAGGGGGGGGGGATGAGAACCGTTTCTTGGCGAAGGGCTCAAAACGAACAATGGCTGTTCTAATGCTGTTCTCCTTGAACAACAGGGGGGGGGGATGAGAACCGTTTCTTGGCGAAGGGCTCAAAACGAACAATGGCTGTTCTAATGTTGTTCTCCCTTGAACAACAGGGGGGGGAAGAGAACCGTTTCTTGGCGAAGGGCTCAAAACGAACAATGGCTGTTCTAATGTTGTTCTCCCTTAAACAACAGGGGGGGGGGGAAGCCTTGGGACTTGGCGTCGGAAAGGCTCGAACCTTTGGCACTCAAGGAATATTGTCCTCCTTCTGGACAAGTGATGGTGAATCTCGAGGTCGAGGTCCCTTGGCGCACAAAGGGAGAGAGGGTCGTGGTGATGTTTCGCGACGAAAATCTGGATCTCCAATCTGATCTTAGTGGTAAAGTTTCCATATAAATAGCCAGGACATCTCCTTGGCGTGGGGGAAAATGGAGTGAAAGCTTGGAGGGAACGCACAGCCGGGCCAGGGAACAATGCCTTATCTGTTCATAAGCCTAACTCGATCTGGCGAGGTCGGCGTATGGGGGCGAACGGGGGGACGATAACCTCCTTGTTTAAACATTGGCATCCGGTAGCTGAGATAAGACTCCAAGCCTCGAATCGAAGATGCACGTGGGCAGCATCGTGGTTTTAAATAATACGGGGTGGGAGTTGAAATTAAACGCAGCTTCAACACGTTCTATCACAAACTATATAGACATTGCTTTGGTGTTAAAGATTTCAAAATTTCCCAATGACTCTAAGTTCTGTAAGGGTATAATTACGGAACAAGATATCAAAGATTTTCGAGATGATATTTGTTAGATGAGTAGTTAGTCCATGCAGATGGATTTGCCTTATTATCTATAAAAATACAAAATGTGCATTGGCAATAATACATAAAACCACGGAACAATGGCATTCAGAGAAAAGGAAAAAGCCTCAGCATTTATGTATCAAGCGATTTTAATTCTTTGCATCATTTCATTGAGGTGGAAAAGAAGGCTTTAAAAATTCTGGTTTACATTAAAATGAAATTCAGTTACGAAACGATAAAATAATTTTAAATTTAAACAAGTATAATACATTGATATGACCTAAGTTAAAGTATTGTGCACAAGTATAGTCACCATATTTGAGAAAAGATATTAAAAGATTAGACAAGAAGACAAGCAATAGCCATTAAACTAATCCCATGTCTAAGAAACCACAATTATGAAGTCTGCCTAGAAACTTTATACTTATTTAGCTTTAAATTTTATGTATAAGAGGTCAATAAAGCGAAGGTTTCAAATTTTTATGAGGAATAGATGATGTGGCCCATTCAATCTAGTTTGTAAACAAAATCTATATGAAACAATAGAGCGAAACTTGTTCCTCAAACATTTAAAACAAGTTTATCTGCAAACTATTTCTCAAATAAATTAGTTACTTTCCGGAACAATTTGTCAGAGGAAAGTCTTACCATTGTGGGTGTAGAAATATTTAAATAAAGTTTAGATAAATTTATCAGAAACTTAGAGTAATGTAATCTGAATTCAAAAGATGCTACCAAATTATCCTTTTACTCTCAACATTCATAGTTTAGTCTTTATTTCAAGTCGACTAGGTATCTTTTCAACTTTTCATTCCCACCATGGTGGGGGGAGAATTAGGTGGGGGGGGAGGTTATTTTTAACTTTCTACTTTTCCTATAATCTCGAAATAAAACAATATATATCTGAATGGTTAAAATCCATATCGCAAAAGGCACCATCACGTTAAGGATCTTAAGGTCTATAAGGGGTATACATTCCTTGTAAATCTAACTCTCTCTTATTCTATAGTTGATTGTCTCTCTCTCATTCTCTAGCTGATTGTTTCTCTTCCCTTCTCTCTATACTTCTCTCTATCCTTCTCTCTCTCTCTTATAAGCCAGTTGCATTGCTTTCAAACATATCGGATTATATAAACTCACGCGAAAATTAAAAGTTATCGAGGTCGGTAAGGATCTTAAGGTCTATAAGGGGTATACATTCCTTGTAAATCTAACTCTCTCTTATTCTATAGTTGATTGTCTCTCTCTCATTCTCTAGCTGATTGTTTCTCTTCCCTTCTCTCTCTACTTCTCTCCATCCTTCTCTCTCTCTCTTATAAGCCAGTTGCATTGCTTTCAAACATATCGGATTATATAAACTCACGCGAAAATTAAAAGTTATCGAGGTCGGTAATTTGCGACTAGTAAAACCTTAATATACGAAAAGAATCAGTCTATCGACACACAACTAATTTGAAATTTTGACTAGGGAGGAAAAAACGTACTTATTTAGTAACATAAGGAATTTGTAACTTTGAGTTAAACAGAGAGAGAGAAAGAGAGAGAGAGAGAGAGAGAGAGAAAGAGAGAGAGAGAGAGAGAGAGAGAGAGAGAAGAGACACATGGTCGACCCTTTTTGGCTGCGCTAATGAAGGTGCAAAATCACGAGACGCCGTGGTGGCCTGAGCGCCCGTTATCGCGGATAGCTGTGAGAAACTTGATGGTCCCATTGAGAGTCGGACAAAATTTGCCTCGCCGACTTAGGAACTTTTCTGCAATTGTGCTAATAGGGCGAGACTATCCTCACCTGGTGATGGACCCTGGAACCCTCCCTTTCGAGGGAAGGGGAAAAAACCCATTTGATCCCACTATAATTCCTCCGGCGCCATAATTGGAAGGCAGTATCTGCCGCCTGCTGCCCCGTCAATATCCGCCGTCTGCACTTCCCAACTCGTACCCGCTATTCACGTCCCATTGGACTCTGCATAGTTCCCCGTAGAACCCCTCAAGCTCCGGCTATTCTTGTCTAATTCGCGTGAACCTACCCCGTACTTGTTGTTACCCGCTCCTCGACAGCAACCAGTCTCGATTCGGTGTTCTAAACTTGAAAGCGGGATCTAATTTCATCCCGTTAGTAGTTATTATCAATAGACTATTATTTGAAATTTGCCTCAAGGCAAGGATTACTCCCTTGGAACAAATCTTGGAGGTAACAGAAACACGCAACTCTCCTGTGCAAGGGCTCTCTCTACCTCCACCAGCCTTTCTCCCATTGTAAGCTTCCGTCGCCAGCTTCGTGTCCGCTCAAGGTCATTAGAGTAACCCTTCGGTCAGTATTGTTCATTTGTGTGTACGGCGACCGAACCCGCCCAGCACCCTCCCTCTTTAAGACGCTAATATTCGTGTAAGTCTAATATGTTATAGAGCTTGCTTCGAAACCCCCTGTTTAACATTTGTAAAAATAATATTAATTTTCATATTAGTAAAGTTATTTTTGTACTGGTTTTTCTATTGTCTGAGAACCTTCCAAGATAGCTGACTTTTGGCCAGCCTAAAATTCGCTGTCATCTCTCTCGCTTGAGAAACGCAGGAAGGTTTGAGCTCGACCATATTATACGACATATATAATAATATCTATTAATATTAAACTGGTGTCAGGTGTTGGGTTAATCTTGGTCAATCATTTGATTAAAATTTGATCAATCTATTGGTTAGCCTTGGTTGAATTGTTAATTGTTGGCTATTCTTGGCTCCGGTTCTGGAGTTTAAAAGGTAAAAAATAACCATTACATACCCACTGCTAAGTGTATTTTTTCCCGTTCCAATTATTTTCTTTGGTGAATTGATTGTCGAGTCACTGTGTTTAACTATTATTTTAATCCAAGGCCTCATCTTGTGCTGGAAGTTGGAGATATAGTAAAAATAGTATTATTCTTTTTATTGCTTTGCTAAGAGTGCTGTAACTCTCTTCTCAATCACAGTAAGGGATTTGGGTAAAATCTCGACACCAAAAGCTCTCACGCGAGTGTTCCCCTGCCCTCTTTGTTGTTAGTATTTTCGTTTGTTTAGCGAAACCATTCGCACTCATGTTCGTGCGTAAAGAAATCCATAATTCCACAATTTTGATTGTCGTGCGTCAAGAAATCCATAATTCTGCAATATTCATTGTCGTGCGTTAATTTAATTCTTGTTGTTGTGCTCCTCGCGTAAAACCAGCATCATGTCGTCATTGGACTCTGTTGTAAAGATCTGATAGCATACATCTAGGAAGAAGAAAGAAGAGAAAAAGCCGTAAGAAGAGACAGAGAAGTAAGAGAAAAAAGAACGAGAAGAAAGCAAAAAGGAACGAGAAGAAAGAGAAAAGGAACGAGAACAAAGAGAGAGAATTCGCTCTCACGAATTGAAAATGAGCAGAGTTCGGAACGAGACGCTCTCCATAAACTCTTCAATTTCTAGACTAGACACACTGCATTCTGCGAGCATGAAACTCCCCGTTATTAAAGAAGGCAAAGACTTCGGATTTTATCTCACCCAATTCAAAAATATCTTGGAGGTGAACAAGTGGGACATCGAGACGGACGGCGTAGCACAATTATTGCCCCTGCTGAGCTCCCAAATCAAGGGAAATTTTGATCTCCCTCCCATCAGAGGCAACATTGATTACTCATCGGTAAAAGCCGAGTTGCTCGCCCCATACAACATGACCCCGGGCTTTTACCGAACTATATTTAGGCACAATCGCACTCAGCGAAACCGGACCTTCCGACAGTTCGGCTTCTCTTTACAGCGTCACTTTAATTTTGAGATTGACCCCTCCAAGGTGCCTCATGAATACTACGCCCTGGTCGATTTCGTCCTCAAGGACCAATTTCTTGCGTCGCTTCCTTCGAAAATCATATCTTTCGTAAAGGACCGGAAGTGCCATACTCTCAAAGAATGCATCGAGGAGGCAGATGTCTACACGGCTAGCCACAACTGCTATCCGAAAGAAGGTAACAAATCAGAACCCCCATCTCCTAAATCCAAAACCAGCAAAAACAAATTTGTCACTAGTAATGTAAATAAGTTGGTAAATGTGACTGGGTCCGCCAAGCTCAAACCTCTCATTTCGTCGGCCGCCGTGATGTTAAGCCCTTTGCTCTCAACCTCCATGCTTCATCCTTCTCCACGAGGACCATCGTGTGCTATTACTGTGAGTTCGGAGTCCCGTGAGAATCATTTGCCCTTAAAACTCGCAGTTTAGAAGCAACCCTCCTTATCGCCAGGTACACCAGCTCCGTGCCACTTCTATGACCCCACCGTCGCAATATGAAGCCCCATTTTCTTCAAACCCAGCGAATACTGCGGGGCTTCAGGTAAACTTTTTGTTCGATAAAGTTGTCCCAGGGGCCTTCCAATTTGAAACTGGAGCAGTGAATGGGTGCCGGATCTCCACGCCCATCCGTAATACAGGGTGCATGTGCATTGTGTATCTGATGAACTACTACCGCCTGTGGCTCCGGACCACGATAAGTTTGCTGTTGTACATCATTACCTGGGGCGCGTCAATAAATTCCCCCTTGTTCACTGCTACATTGAGTGCGCATATTTCACGGGGTGAGCTGAAGTCGTTGCAGCCCCATAAATTTTTGTGTTGTCCTAATTAGTTAGTGCCCCTGGGTATCTTCCGCACCCTTGGCTTAACGGATACTACTCGTTCCCGCACGAAGAAGAAACTGCAGTCTCCTACACATCTGGAACCCCCGTGTGCCCCCGAATTCCAGAGTGCCATGAGCCATGACTTTGCCAAAAGCCAGAGGGAATAAGAGTCTCCTCGTCCCTTGTGGTCAAAAGCCCAGAAGAAAAGGCGTGAAACCGTATGAGGGAAAAAAGTGATTTCCTTCCTCCTCAAGGACGACCTCCTCCATCACGTGTGTACCGAGGAAAACCATACCCAGTCCCGCACACTATTTGTACCCAGCTGCCACGTTCCCCCAATCCTGCAAACAGCTAACTATAGCCTATTTGCTGGTCACTTTAGCCACACAAAGACCGCTGAAAGGATCTTCAAATATTTTTATTAGCCTGGCTTAACCGACAAAATTCTGAGATATTGTCGTTCGTACGACATTTTCCAAAAGACGGCAATAAATGAACGAGTCAGACCTGTCCCTTTGCAGAAGGGACAAATAAAATCTGACCCCTTCTTCCGAGTAGATATCGACCTAATCGTCCGATTTAACCCACGTCGAGCGAAGACCATAGTTACGTTTTAACGCTGGTCGGTTTTTCACCCGATTCCTCGAGGCTGTGACCCTCAAGAAAATCGATTGCATTTCCTGCGCCGAAGTCTTTATTTCCATCATTTCTCATGTGGTCCTATCCAAAGGAATTCTCCCGGATCGTGATCGTCAATTCACTTTCGAATTAATCGAGTACGTCGGTAAATTATTGATGATTATGCCCCTGTTTACCACTCCTTTTCACCCGAGTGGAGATGGAAAGTGCGAGAGGCTAAATGGAAGCCTCAACGCGATTCTCAGGAAGCTGTCTGCAGATGGGAAATGGCACCATTCCTGCCGGTAGCCCTCTTTAGCTACCGTGAAACCCTCCATCGTACATTACGATTCACCCCCTCTAAACTTCTATATGGTAGGAACTTCAGAGGCCCCCTGAGTATCCTAAATGAACTTTATTCCAATAAGAAATTGGATCCAAACATCCAGACTTCTTATTCGTATCTACTTGATTTAAGAACGGGGCCGGAAAAGTGCGCCTCACTTTTGTCTCAGATTGCCGACATCAATTTTGACAAGTATAAGACACTTTAATTGCTAGTCCAAAGAAATGAAATTTAACCCCGGAGAAGAAGTTCTGCTTCTCCTCCCCACGGACAAAAGAAAATGTTGAGCCAGTGGAAAGGCCTCTACCACATAGTCGAGAAGCGTAGCCCCGTTTATTACCTTATAAATCCCCTAAGGAAGAAAGCTTTTTCATGTTAATAGGCCCAAGTAGTACCTATGGCGCGCGAGCATCAACCAGATAGTTGCAATCAACGATAAATCCCATATGGAATCTGGCTACCCCCTGGACCCCTTTTGTGTCCTCCAAGTCACTTGCGCGGAACAAGACAAGGGATACCCGTTGACGGCTTGCAGCAATTACAAGCGGATAAGGATGTGGATTTTAGAAGGCCTACCCAACGTCACCTATTTTCAAAATGTTTATGTGGCCACCTAAGATTGGGATCAACACTTGACCACCTTTCAAGCCATTCTATATCGACTCCGGGAACACACTCTGATAATTGGTCCCGGCACGTGCCACTTCACCTTTGGCACTATCGATTACCTCAGCTTCCATATCGAGAATAATCAGTTAGTCCTTCAACAAGAAAAGATCTGGGTGCACCAACACAGCCATCCTCCACAGCCTCTGCGTTTTTCTATCGTCGCTTCATGCCCAACTTTCCGTCTATCTCCGCCCCCTATGCGAGTTATTAAGGAAGAAGACCCCTGAACGCTCAAGTGTACGCCATTTTTTACTCACATCTTTAACTAACTTAATAAGTCAAAATCCGCTCCTATTTTCCACCTTCCTAACCCGGAGAACAGTAGTGACAGTATCGAATGTGTCCTCCTCCAGTATGAAAGTAACGGCGAAAGTTTCCCCATCGTTTACACAAGTAGAAAATTACTCGCGCGCGAGAAAAATTATGCAGTAATTGAGAGAGAAGCACTCGCTATAATTTAATGCACGCTATCTGGATAATGCATTCTTTAAAAGACATTTTCAAAAATGAAAATAGTAATTTTTTACTTCTATTTATGTACAACAAAGATTTGTATGCTCAAGATGGGATACACCTCAACATAAAAGGATAGAAACTTTAGGAAGTATTGCTTCAAATAATATTAAGAAACCTATTGTACAAGATACGTCACCACTAGGAGAAGAATTAACTTCCTGAAAGGGCCACAGGCCCTCAAAAGAAGCAATCTGATAAGTTCATGATAATCCATATTATTCATTGCGAGGTCAAATAGAAACAAGATATAAGAGTTTCCAGCATTAGGATCCCTCAAGTAAAAGATATTTTTACTATTACAAAATCGTCGATTCACTGACACTCGAGGGAATTAAGCTCCGATTTTTTCTTACGTGGGTATAAAATGTTTCATAAATTTAGATTTGAGTTAGAGAGTGAAAGAGTTCCTTAGTATGTCCATGACGATTAGCCTCCTATATATTGAACCAATGAGTCTTCTTTTGAAGCAATGGTGATGATTCTAAAGTTAAAAAAGGTATATGTAAATTTTGTTTACACGAAACTACATAAGGTTTTGAAGGTAGATAATAAATTTTATGAATTCTTCACCATAAACGGTAAAGAAAGCAGTAGTTGATCTTTGTAGATTTTAATTGTGCTAAAATAAAATTGCCTATGAAAACCTCCGACCCAAAAGGAAAAAGATTGCTCAGTTTAATTTATTAAAATTCTTGATTCAGTGGGGGAGAGAAACAAGAAGAGAGGAAATATATTGGATTTAAGTATTAACATCAGATGATGAAATAATTACAAATCTAAATGAAGGAGACAAAATGTGTAATAGCTTTCATAATCTAATTGAATTTGAAATTAATATTCATTATGTTACGAAAACGGCCAACACCACTGAACTATATTTACAAAAAAACTAATTTTAATGCACTGATAGAAATGTTATGCAATTATAAATTAAATAATATATAATTATTGAGGCATGACATGAATTTATAAGGAATTTCTTAATTAAACAGGCTAAATTCATACCATTAAAGGAAATAACATCAGGAATGTTAATTAACCCAAATGGCTATCTGCTTAAATGAAGGAAATCATTACAGGCAGAGATAAAGCCCCTAAAATGCAAAGTTTTAACAGGAGTTGACAAAATAGAAAACATCATGTAGAATTAAGAAGAAAAGTTTAAGCTTAATATTCAAAAGAGCCAAGCGGTATGAGGAGATAAGAGTATTTTTAGCAAAGAGTAGAAATTGATAAAATAATCATTGGTCCAATAAAAGACACATATGATATTTTACAATTTAATGATAGTTATACAGCTAATACTTTGAATAAATACCTTGTATCAGTGTATACAAAAGAGAGTATGAATAATATCCACACTCCAACTATTTAATAGGCTGGCAATATATCACTTGAATCGGATCGATGCACTATGAACAATATTGGAAATCTTATTGATAAACTGATTAAATATTAATCACCGGCACTAGATGCGATTTCTCCTAGAGTTTTAAAAGAAATCAAAGAAACATTTTTGATAAAAAGGACTATTTCCACGAAAGTTCTTATTCTTTGGGTTCCAATTTGCTTAAATCAGCATTATTGATTATTTTTTAATTTGAATATGCGATACATTTCACCTTTAAAAACTTTCCCAATCAGGATTGATAATTTACAAGTTTCGACAAAGATATTAAACTTTTTATGGTTTCCAAATTTTAGAAGGAAGACTGAATTGATTTCAAATGAGAAATATATAATATTTAAAAAAATCCATCGTTAATCTGTAAAGAATCAGAAAAACGTCTCATAATTGATTAGTATTAAATTCAAGTTCGTAAGTTTAGATTAGGGAAGAATACTTGATTGCTTAATCGCTTCCTATACTACAGCCTTGTCCCAAAATATAAATTATCCCTCATGAATTTATATATTTAAGTTATTTAATCCAAACTTTCAGTATTTATCATATTATTATAATGGTGTATGATAAAGATGTGTATTTTCCTATAATGTTTGAGTTATTTAGTATTTTACTAAATGGTGGGCAATTAATAAAATGGTCATGTTTTATAAAACCAGAATTTTATCAATATTCGTTTTGTTTAAGCTTAAATTTAGAACTATTGTGTTTTCAATATCGTTCTAAATTAGGAATATGACCAAAAGTAAAGAACATACAGAGACCATAAATCCAACTTTCCCATAACCAATACTTATCACAAGTATAAATTTCTATAAAAATCAAAAAGTTCAAGATATGGTCTCCAAACCGCTATAAAACGATATCAAGAGACCAGGAGCTTTATATCAAACAGGAAAAGTTGCACAAAACGTTTTATAATACCTAGAAAAGACAGATCTATCATTTGGGCTTCTCTTACAGAATCGCAGAAAAAAACATCTTCCGAACATGGTGGGAGTTCATTGAAGCTTCAAGTTAAAAATACTAGCAAGTAAAAGTTAGAAGGAGAATAAAAGATCAAAGGAAAAATGATGCAAGGCGAGAAAGACGTCACAGAAATAAATGTTTAAACATCGTAGAAATTGGATACATGTGTAAAATGAGCAGGAGTCCTGGTTGCCAAAGGGAAAGGATCCGTAATTTCTTGGTTAATTATTAAAGTGCTTTCACAAATTTGCGAGCCACCTAACCAAAATTAAACTCCCAACATCAAGAATGAACTTATAGTTCACAGAACCATATATATCCTATGCATCCATTCCCATTAAGAATTGTTTTGTAAAACTGAATATCACTCATATGGAGTGGCTACCATAAACTCCAGATTTATATCAATACAACACATGTGCAGAGTGTTTGAAAAACAGAGCTACTACAAGTACAAAGTAAACTTTAGTGTATGAAGAATTTCAAGCTGTGTGTAAAAATGAAAATTGCGTGAAATCTTAGCCTCGAAGAATTAGTAATGAAACTAAAGCAAAATGGTAGTATAAGTAAAATAATTAATATATATATATATATATATATATATATATATATATATATATATAATATTATACTGAATTCATTTATCACAAATATCTATTTACATAATATGAATAAATCCATAGGGTGCTTTATATTAGGTTGAGGAATATGTTCTTGCGGTTTTATCAAATTTATTCATTACCATTAAAATTTTTAGAAAAACTTCCTTTTTAATTGATAACAATATGCAATTTAATCAATAATGTATTCTCCGTTGTTATTTGCGACTTCTTCCCAACGTTTAACTAGTTTTTCGATGCCTCTGCAATAAAAATCTCTGGATTTTGATTTGAAGAATTCGTCTAGCCAGGTTCTTAATTCCACATCAGTATTGAACAGAACGCCACGCAAATTGTTGGAGAGCGATCGGAACAGATGGAAATCCGATGGAGCCAAGTCTGGCGAATATGGAGGATGCAGCACGTTTTCCTAATTAAGCGTTTGGATAGCGTCTTTTGTGAGAATGCCAATTTTGTCACATTGGCATTGTTGTGTTGCAGAAGGACTCCATAGCGTCGATGAGGTCGCTTTTCACGAATAGCTTCGGTGAGTCGATACATTTGTTGAACGTAGAGTTCTGCATTGACAATCTCGTTGTTCGCAAGGAGCTCATAAAGAATGATGCCTTCACAATCCCACCACACACACAACATCGTCTTTCGTGGATTAAGTCCTTGCTATAATCGCGGAAGTGGTTTTTTTTTATTGGGGCTAAGCCATTGTTTTCGATGGCTCATGTTGACATAAACACACCACCTTTCGTCGCCAGTGATGATGCGTTGAATAAATTTGTCCTGATATCCACGAGTAGCCTTGTGATGATCAGGCAAATCTGCGGCAATCATGGAGCGTTGAAGTTTGTTGCTTTCCCTCAAAGCGTGCGGAACCCATGCACCGAATTTTTGAACTTTCCCCATCAAATGAAGGTGATTCACTACTACAGTTTTCTGATCACACGCCAATTCTAAGGCCAATTCTTTGTTGATTCACGAGGATTTTAATGAAGAAGGTCGTTTAATCGATCTTCATCCAACTTAATGGGGCGAACACAACGTTCTTCGTTATTAAGATTGAAATGACCGTTTTTGAAACGTGAAAACCACGATTGAGCTGTCCTTTCTGATAAAGCATTTTTTCCGTACACAGCACACATATCGCGACGAGCTTTGGCTGCGTTCGCATTGTTCCCGTCTTGATTGAAAATGAATAACAATAAGTGTCGAAAATGTGCCTTTCTTTCAACTTGACATTCCATTTTGAGAATACAGAACAAAAATTAAATTAACACAACTTTTAAATAAACTGCAATGACTTATTACTTAACTTCAAGACGTAGCCTAAGCAAAAGCCTAATAGTCTACACTGTTAAGAGATGTAGTCTAACCTTTGCAAATTTTGTTCTCATTATTTATTATTGTTTCTTTTCATGTGCACAAATCAAGTCAACAAAACTTAAATCAACCCAACATTTAAAATACGCAAGAACTTATTCCTCAACCTAATACTTTTGATTCAGGCTTAAAAATATTAAAAGTTATAATACTAATCTTTTGCTCTGTGAATTCAGTAGTCGGGTAATTGGCTCATTGATGTAGTAGACATACAAATGGCTCGAATACTTAGGTTACATTTCTTTCATCTAAATTGAATTAAAGCTCCCAAAATTTCACGCTGGTCCAGTAATGGTAATTCTAAACAAGAGAAGAAGAAGTCTTAAGGTCCCAATTTAGTAGATTCCACCCCAAATCTAGTCAAATTTATCTTTTCTAAAGTGAAAATTGATCTTTCTTATTCTATTTTCTGTCTCAAAAATTAAAGGGGTTTGAGGCTTTGGTAAATCTATTATTTTTGTATATAAAAGTGAGTGGAAATCAACGGTTGGAGGCAACAATTATTTTTCTTGTGTTTTCTGAGTCGGAGTTTGTTCATTAGATATATTTATAGAAAATATTTCATTATATAATTGATTTTTACTTTTGGGGGCATAATAATGATGATGGAAGATGTATGGTCCATTTACTAAAAGATTTTTGATAGCTTAACTTTGAAAATTAATTGAAAAATTCCTTCTTAACAATGAAGCCAATAAATAATGCCAAAGGGGATCCTCACCGGCCTTCTTCAGTACAGGTGGGCATGTATGCACATGATGAAATGAAATCAGTCTCGATTCAAGAAACTTAAAAAAATATGGGCCCCTAACTTCGAATTTTATATAACCATTTATTCGACAATCAAAACTGCAAAACCTAATGTGGCTAAAGAGACACATTTCAATAGATACCTTTATATTTGGTCTAGTTTAGCGTCACATAAAAATTGAAATGTTGTTAAACATTTCAACATTATCTTTGCTAAATAAATTTTAAAAACAGGAAAATTTCGAGAAGGCTCGAGGCAAATTAGTGCGGTTAATGTATAGAAAATTCGACAATCAAAACTGCTTTAGGTATTGGGCAACTGGCTTCGTTCAGCACCAAGTATACAACATTCGACGGGTAACTTTAAGTGCCAAATATCATGGGTTAGGTACCTTGAATCGTGTAGAACCTACTCTGTTCAGGTGAATTGCAGCAACTCGACGTACAGTGGATGTATTCACTTGGAGAGACGTTGCCCCATCGCCTCGATAGATATCCACAATTTCCTGATATTTTAGGTACTGTGATTTTGAGGCGAATTGACGTGGCGACAACGTCCCATGAATGCTCAATTGGGTTCATTTTGGGTAAAGGTGGTTGGTGCCTTTACCATTCATCTGAACTCTCCAGAATGTTACTCGAACTAACTTTTTGCACCTTGGGGAAAAGGACACAGTACCCTTATCCATCTAGAATATCACATCGTTGTTGGGGTATAGGAATGGATGAAAATGGTCATCAAACAATGCAATGTAGAGGTCACTGGTCAATTACGTGTTTAAGCATACCAGTGGACCCAGTCTGTACAATCTACTCCACACCAGTAAGGAAGCATCACTAGCTTAGAAGATGTCTCATTGGCCACTGGTGACCATGGTCTCACTGAGTCGGCGTCACAACTAAACCCTAGTATCAACATGAAACAACTGCAAACGTGGTACATCAGAGCACGCCATATGCTGCCACATCTCCAGGGTAAAATAAATGGCGTCACAAGCCAAGGTGCTGTGAAAAACACTGCATGACCTGATGGGTATGTGCCTGGTGCCTCCGGCAATGAATGCAGATTTGGGTTTTAGCGAGTCTACTTGTTTGCTACCTTGGGGAATTCTAGTCAGATTGCAGTTCGTGTCCTCGGTAATGCCTTGTAAGGCATTCTCGTTTTACGTGACACCGAAGATACAGGGATTTTAGATGTTAGTACAGTTCCAGACATGGAAAATCCGATACGTCTGGTTCCCACTAGCCTCAATTATTCACGTCGCCTTGAGAGATCTAATTGCCTAAAGTGATCATAATGATACACAAGATTTTAGTTTACAACTGATGGTAGGAAAATTTCAATAAATTGATGATACGGTAGCGCTGCCCTCATTAACCTTTACATTCACCTATTTTATGAATTTTGGCTCTTTTGTATAAATACTTTCGAATCAAGCCAAGTGGATTGAACATTTACCACACGCACTTTCACAGCCATCTTTACCATTCGAGTATAAATGAGCGATATTCTGAAACGGATTGTAACAAAGAATTAAAGAGTGAAAGCCTTGGTTGTTCCTGGACTTCGACGTTCCTACCTACCAATACAACTCGAAATATATGTCATAGGAAATTAATTTCCATTAATTTATGAATACGAGCAGAAGATGTCCCGAAAAGTAATCCCTGCCTTTGGTGTGAGGCTAAGAAAGTTTCATTTTTATTCCAAACATGTTTTAGGTAAAACTTCATCTACCCTGATAGAGTAAATCCAATTAATAATTCCACTGGCTGTAATTAATTTCCTTTCCCAACTTTATCTATCAGTTATAAGTTTTTAGTGATATACTTCGTTGGCATCCTTCTGTCTCGGAAGAAAATGGAGATTACGACATGGCACAGACCTGGGTGAAAAGTATGGAGATCCTGGGTTCCCCAGTCATCAAGATCCCCCTCTCGGCCTTGCCGGTGTCATCCAAAGGAATGTAGGGCAGTACCTTTGGTACCAGGTTGAATACAGGAGCTGCCGTAGTCAGTGAGCGCAGCGCATTCTCCGGCTTCGGGGATCCACTCCTGATTTGGAAGGTTTACTCTCCTATAATTTGCCCGGCTAGCCGTTGGCGGAAAGAGGCATCTCCTCCACCTAGCTTGGCGGTGCAGTGTAAACACCATCTCTTCACGTGATTTAGCCTCCGGCTGAGGCGGTGTACCGGGGTGTGGCGCTTGGAGCCAGTATGTGTGAGTTTAGGAGATGGATGAGAAACTGGTGGAACTGCAGCGCTGGCTGTGACTGTACATATCGATTTTTGAACTGCAGGTCCTGTTGCAGTTGCTGCATGTGAAGACATTGTCGTCCGGGGAAGGGGGGAGGGAACTTAACGGAATAATAAAGAATATCTTGAAAACAGATTAAAATACAACTCATTTCATTATATTTTTCCTCTGTAATAATTTTTTTTAAGTTTGACGAAACATGAATTATCTCAACTCATAGCTCAATGCTTGGAATAACTACTGAATTGACAGGATGCACCTGAAATCGATGTAGGTTTTAACTTCCCTGTGGTATTTTGGCAAGATACACCCAGGGAAAAATGTTTTCAAAAACTTGGATTTTTTCCTATCCCTTGGCTATGTGTAAAATATTTTGGGGTCTAGGTTTTCATGCATCATGAAAGCAAAATATAATTTCAAGCTTCCTTATATCATTTTGTGAAATATCTAAAATTGCGATGCTATTGAAATGTATAAAATCCTATTATCTCGTTTCTAGGCGTTACGTAACAGTAAAAGTGACTCCATATAGCATATTATATTTGCTGATTAAAATGGTATTTCATATTGACAGGATATGCTAAGGATATGATAATTGCAAAAACTCGTAAATCTACCATGGAGGAAAGAAGTCAGATACGCACGCTGTAGGAAGAGGTTCTTAGCTGTCGAAAACTAGCCCAAAGGGTAGAAAGATCACATTCTGGTGCTGTAGAAGTGTTTAAGAGGATCCTAGAAAAGAGAAAAACCCAAGAACAATCTAGTTCAGGGGTAACAAGGGTCAGTAGACGACGTTAGGACAGGTCTTTGCATTGCATGAGCCTTCACGATAGTAAGAAAACCACAATCCAGCTGCAAAATACATGGACAGAGGGCAGCCAGGTTAATGCATATGTCTCTAATAAGCTTCAGCAGAAGCGAGGTCGAAGGACTTGTGGTCGTGGTAAACGCAACTAGATCATATGTCAGTGGGGATGTGATAATGGTCCACCGAGTTCATATTCCAGCTGTGCTCAACCACTGGCAACGTTAGAGTCCGCAAGAGGACCAAGGGGAGCAATGGAATCAAGCGTGCATACTGACAACACTATAGCATACTGGACACTCTGTATTAGTATGTATCTGCATGTCATGTTCAGAGATGGGTCGTCTCACCGTTTGTGATGGCACCATGATTTCAGAGAAGTACCAAGCTGAGAGATTACATGCTGCCTTCAGAGCGAGGGACTGCCAAAATACGAGGAATGTGATTTTGCAGCAGAACAGAACTCAATGCCGCCAATCTGCGTCCACCATACAGGGGTTCAGGGATAATAATATCATTGTGATGGTATGGCCATCCGTCTCTAGATATGAATTGACAGGAATACCTATGTGAGGATTGAACCAGAATCACACCCCTTAGGTATCTCAGTCTCGTGGAAAGCATGCGTAGATGAATAAATACTATCATCACTGCCTGACGACTCTCGCCACGCTGCTGAGCTTCTTTTATCAGTTTATTATTGCTTTAACTTTCAAAGCGCTTCATCTGCTTATATGCTATATGTTGATGAAGTTACATTATGTTTTGGCGAATTTTATATTTTGTTAAGCTTTGCTAAATGTTTAGGGCATATATATCTTATTGCTTTTAATTCCTCTTATTGTTATTTATTCCTCTTTATTCCCTTTTGATCGCGGCTTTATTTTCTCGCCAACTGTGTTTTCAGTGGATTGATTCAGTCTGACTTGCGGAAGAAGGCTGCAGCTGTGGTCGCAATGTTCGGTTTGAATCTTTTTCGGCACAGCTTCGATGCATTGTTTTTACTGACGCAATCGTTGCATCCAATTAAAAAAATGCAATCCTCGCAACACTGTTCCACCCATGAATGGGTTCGCCCTCACACTTTTGAGAATTTATGCTCGATTTTACCAATAATTTCCCTCTCTTTGATTATTGCTTGGTTATGTTCTGCATTTCTCACCATTTTCGCCATTTTCTCTATTGTGCTTTCGTTACATGGCCTCTTGCGTCTACATTTGGTAAACCTGTTACAACTTCTTAGTAAATAACAAAAGGTTAGTTCAATAAATTTAATAGTGCCCGGAACAGCGAATACCGTGAGGACAGTGAATATGCTATAACTCACTAGATGGCGGAAGGAGCAATCGCTAGCCTAGTGAATACGGCGTTGGATGTCTAGCGTCAAGGCACGGGTTCATCCAGGAGGACAAGGACACTAAACATTCAGCAGCTTTACGAGCTGGCCGCTCATTGTGTGATACTTTGAAATTACCAACGTGGCGGTAACTAACTATCACTCCCTGTTTGTCTTCACATTATAAGAGCCTTTCTCTCTTCTGTTACGGAGATCTGAAGATGGAGTATGAATATGATGTGTGGGCATTCTTATCCACATACCCCGAGTGTGGAGTACTAAGGCTTCCCGCAACCTAGATGTTACTACCGTAGTCAATTTTGGTAAGCAGTAATTTGTAATGTAGATTGAAGAGGGGTTTTCGGTCCGCTCTACACTTCCAATATTGTTGGAAAATCTGGATAAGGAGATTAAGGATGGAGATGGTAGAGTTCTTGCCACGGAGAGAGGTATCAGAAGGATATGAACTTCATTTTGCAAATGAAACTTGCACTAGTTATTAGTACAAAATTGTAAAACCATTTCAGATGGTTAGTGGGAGACTTTTAGGGATTGCGTCCCTCTATTCCAAATAGCCATGTCATTCGCATAAAAAGAGCACTTGAATGGTAATGGAATCTACAGAGACCGAGATTATTCTCTGTTAAATGGAAGACGGCTGTATAGTCATGGCCAAAAGTTTGGGCATTACTCCATGTTTTTCATAGAGGAAAATTAATAAAACTAATCAAACTATATGTTTTTTTAGAAGGTTTTATCATAATTTTTAGTTGAAATATAAAAAAATTAGAGCCTAAACCAATTTTATTAATAAATACAGTCAATTGCTGCGCGCACTCAATATCTATAATAATGTTGCTTGCTCTTAATAATTGCTTTAATTCGTTCTGTCATGATGAAGAACAAATTTATGATGATATCTTGACCGACATTGCGCCATTTGTTTAAATATTGTCAGAATTAGATGGCTTCTGTTTATCAACCGCTAGTTCGATTATCGCCCACAAATTCTCAACTGGGATCAAATCTGACGAATTCCCTGACCAAGTTCCCAAAAATTCGATTTATTTTCTGCCCAAAACTGTGTAATTGATTTGGTTTTGTGACAGGTTGCTTCATCATGCTGAGAAATACAATAATCATTCACATATTGGTCCTGAACTGTTTGGAAATTGTACTGATGAAACCTGTTTACTATCATTTGAGTTCATAGCAGTATTATTGGACAAAGTTGTTAGTACTCCACTTCTCTTAGAAGAGAAGCATCCCAGACATTGAGAGTTTCCGGATGCTTCACCGTCGACATGACATATGACTCGTAGAACCGCTCCTTTTTTTCTCCTCCTAACAAATGATCTTTCAGAAGCTCCAAATAAGTGGAAGAAAGCTTCATCATATAAAATCACTTTGCTCAAGTCTTCCACAGTCCATTCTTTATATTTCCTACAAAAGTGGGTCCTATCCATAAAACCTTTCTTGGGGGATGAGGCTTCTCTGCAGCCTTTTTTTACTTGAGAAATTTGTTGAAATGTCTCGTCTGCACGCTGAGGCGTTTCCACTTGCTTCTTTCCAATCGTAAGTAAAGTTTGTCACTTGAAGCCACCAGATCCTGCAGCTAGCACATTACTAGGAGGCGATCTTGGCATTCATTTAAAGCTCTTTGGCGAATAGATGACTTGTTCCTAGGAATGTTTTTTATTTTTGTTATAGTTGTCCTTCGAGTACGAAGACGACTCAAGCTTCATTCGATGAAAATGGAAATGAATTTATGGGTATGATAATAAAGGGTTAATGAAGGGATAAGTGTGTGAAAAGGATGATTGAATGAGAGAGAGAGTGAGAGAGATGAGTGAAAGAGAGAGATGAGAGATTAGAAAAAGAAAAAGATGAAAAATGAGTGAATCTGTGCTTTCGCAGTGAGTGCATTAATGTTGAGAAGGGCTTGCGCTGGGCCTATCCCCACAGCTTAGTCTCACGCAGAATTGATGGCGGCAAGAGTTAATCAGGACGACCATCGACTGTGAGAGTTTGCAGAGGTCTGCCGGACAACCTGTTTGTCGAAAGCCACCCAATGTGGGACCCCACTCACAGCTTTTTCATTTATTATAAAGTCATTATTTTCTAGGCCCGACAGAAAAATCTTTTATCGGATTCCTTTGTAAATACGAAAAAAAATAATTCTCACGATTCTATTTCCATCATGAATAACTCTTATATTTAAGAAGGAGATTTTTCTGTGTATTTGAATAATAATTTCATCTTAGTTTGTTTATGACTTATGTTTTTTTATCGAAGTTATTTCTAATAATTCTTTTATAATATCAAAAACAAAATGGTGAAGTTCAGAAAATTTATTTTAATATATCACCTATAACTCTATATTTTAGCAACATGATATTTCGAAAGGGAGAAATTTAGTCTAGAGTTCCTTTTTAAAATTATTATAATTGGCGGAGTTCAGGAAATTTATAAAAATTTAACCATGGCTTCTTTTTTATAGATTTTAAATTTTAATCCTAGTAGCGAAACGCAAGCTCCCCCCCGTAGGGGGGAGTGGTGAAGCCATTGCCTGGATTTCATATAAATTTACTCGAATAATATCATTTTGGGTTTATGCCAACCATCGAATTTTGTAGGCGCTTTCGTATAAATATCTCTACTTTTAAAATGTTCACAAATGCTATCTAAAAGCTATCTACCACTTTCATTACTTATCTTTCTAATTATGATGTTATGACGAAAGATCGATTAGCCGCCATCTTGGGAGTTACATTCTGTTTTAAATCACATTATAGTATTATTTTATTTCATTTTGAATTTTTCTGAATTAAAATTTCATAGGGACATCGCATATTAATGAATTTTAAAGAAAATATGATTGATTTAAATGGCATTCTAGGGTGAGGCATATATGTCTGAAATCAAGGAACGCGGTAGAAAAACTCGAGGCTTAACGACATTTAGCAATCGCCTTTTGAATTCGAATCTGATGTTAGGTTTTCGAATTAGGAATATTACTAGTTTTTTAAATTGCATGGGGACACGCCAAAATTAAGTGAGGGGTATGGAGGTGAAGCCCTCATTGAGAAATGACCTTAAAATGATATATTATACAATATAATGCGTTTGCAATAGCATAACATTCCCCCTCCACACAAAAGCACTATTTTTTTAATTTGCCTAAGAAAATAGATTGGGCCAGTCAGTACCTATTTCCTCGGGAAATAGATAAAAGTTTAAAATCTATTTTAGAAATAATTTAGCTATAACTTTTAAATATAAGAAAAAGCAAAATAAAAAGCATTATGCCAAAATTTTAATAAAATTCTGAACTTTGTAATTGTTTTTGTTTTAAAAAATTCCCAAACATTCGATTATCATATTTGTTTTTTTTATCAGCTTCACCATTATATTTTTTCAAACTCTAAATGAACTTAAAAAAAATTTAGATAAAAACTCCTAACATATCTAGGTCCTAACCACACTAGGAAGATAAAAATATCTATCATTATTCCTACTCTAAAGGATCAAAGGATTCAAACCCTCCATAAAATACCGTTATAGTTTTATGGATTAGAATAACAAGAGGTGCGCCTTCGCCACCTCCCTAAAAAATAACAAAACATTTGTTAATCACATGCAATATTTTGCAACTCTTAAAAACAACTGATATATACGAAATATATGAAAAAAACAGCCCAGTTCTTTGAATTGTAAAGAAAATTTCAGAAAGAACTTGGATAAAACTTTATACCTAGGTGACTCTCAAACTAAAATCCAAACTTAAAACATTGCATTCATAAAAGTTAGTGTGATGAAGAATTAATCCTATGACTTAACCTTTTTGTAGCTATGAGCCTACTTAAAACATTCCTCCATACCACAACTTTCTGTTTTTGTGAAGTAAGAGACTGACTTTCTTGGGGGTCTACTGAGAAAAGTCGAATGAGCATAAAATTTTGGACAAAAATGAATATTAATCCTCGAAATTCCATCTGTTTCACTTGGCTAGGAATGAGATGCTTGTCAAAGGCAACTGTGAGGATACCGCCTTCTGCGAAAGACTGACCTATGTCGTGTTCCAGATAGGGAAGGAGATCCATCGTCGATTTAGTCCTACGACGACCGTATTGGTTTACCGATAGTAGGTTTCGAAACATAAAGTGCTACTTGCCTCTTTCATTCACACTTCTTTCGAACAACTTCCAGATTCAAGGTTTCAGGGCGTTTGGTCTATATTTGTATACGATTGAGTGAGCTTACTAAGATGTTAAAACCGGCAAGAGTTATGCTGTATGCCATTTGTCGACAGAGGAGTCACTAAGCCATAGATAGTTGTAGAGTTTAATCAGGTGTTTGACGCAAATCAGGATTTGCTGAGCGGGTAAGGACATAACTGTTTGGATCATCTCCAGGAGGGGTGTTGTGGCAGTCGGTTAGTGAGTTTTCGAGTTTTGCCTTGATGATGGAGCGGTGTATACGAAAGAGGATATCTTGGTCAAGTCTATAACAGTGGATTCTGATTGTGTTTTAATTTCTTGTCGATATGATTTGAAGATCCTTTTAATATGGTGCTTAATAGGTAGCCGAGTGTGTTAGTGACTTTGCCATACTCTCTGATCAGCTCGTTATTTATTTTCACAATCGGAACACGTATGGAGATTACGCCTCTTAACATCTTTTGCACTTGATGCCATACTCTTGATATGGGGTTGTTGAGTTGATACTTGAGGTATATCTTTGTCTGGATTTTCGGCAAGCTTTTACAAATGTTTGCTTAGCTAGCGCACATTGGTTTCATATTATTTATAATCAATAAATAACTTAAAGCTCAAAAGTGCCATAGTATTCTGTTTTCTTTTTGCTTTTCTTTCATTCGTGATTCCACTATGGGATGGAGAAGCCATTGCTTTTAATTGAAAACTGGAGTAAATATTTTAGTGCAATTGATACTAAGATTTTTGTAAAAGTTTCGGCGCATTTAGGTGTTCGTGAACTGTTGAGGTTGACGCTATTGTTGCTGATTATTAGGTAAATGCTGAACAACTGGCTTTGTTATAGCATGAGTGTCGTTTCAGGATAAGGTAGGTTTGTTGAAGTGTTTCCTTAACGATAGGTTAGTAATCACTGCTGCAGAATTATCATGGGTCTGGCAGAAGATATCAGCACTTAGATATCGCGAATGGCTGTAGGTCAAATACTGAGAATCTCTTAGTCTGTTGTTAGTAATGGTTGGTAATGCTGGCGTTTAGAAATTCCTTTTTGTCTATGAAGGTCTGGATTATGCAGCCACGCCTGATTTCTTTCTCTTCTACTAAGACTCAATCCTGGCTTTGTAGCCTTGATTTTATTTTGTGCGTTGTTTCTATTTGATCATCTCTATTATTATTATTCTGAAAGCTACCAAAGCCTAGCTCCAGGGTGCAAAAGACCAAAATGGTACTGAAGAGAGGCAAAGGCAGCCATAAAAAAAATGAAGGGCTAATAGTAAACCCAGATGAATAGGAAATATTAAAAGATGAAAAAAAGCTACAGTTTCAAGAATGCATTCACACGGGACTTAAATGAAGAAATATCCCTTGAGTGTACAATCTCTCTGGGTAAAGCATTCCACCTTTTAATTAACGATGGTATAAAACACCGTAAAAACTGTGTCGTACTAACATTCATAAAAGTCATAGCCAAGTCATTAAGATGTGTTTTGTAAACTCCTGATGTACTTTGGACAATTTTTCAAGGAGAAATTGTATTCCTGGCAGCAATTACTATACTTATCGGGAGATCGACGCTGTACGTTGTTGTAATCTGTACCTTAGTCTTTAAAGCAATAACATGGGTCTTCTTTTCAATATCTATTTTCCTGGATTTCCAAATTTTAGATATGAATGGCGTTGTAATGGTGTTGGTAATTCTTATTGGATGCTTACCATCATTCCACCACATCTGATGGTTTGAAAGTTTGTTTGTTTGTTGAATGTAATTAATTTTGAGGAATTGAATGGTACAACCGTATTCTCGAAGATCGAGACTGATTGAAAACAAGGGTAGTCGTCCTTGTAAAGTATTTAAACTTCACTACCACTATAATTTAAGAAGGGGATTTTTTGAGTATTTGAATAATAATTTTATCTTAGTTTGGTTATGACTTATTTTTTATCAAAGTTATTTCTAATAATTCTTTTATAATATCAAAAAACAAGATGGTGAAGTTCAGAAATAAATATAAGTATCGAAATTTTGTGAATTTTTTTAAATCCACAGAATTACAAATGGTGAAGTTCAGAAAAATTACAAAAAACTAACCATAGCTTCTTTTTTTTAGATTTCAAATTTTTATCTTAGTAGCGAAGCGCAAGCTCCCCCCGTATGGGGGAGTGGCGAAGCCATTGCCTGGTCTTTAAAGAAAAAGCTTCCGAGCTTTTGTGGTCTGACATAAATTCGTGGCTACCAAAGTTGATGAAAGCCAATAGTTTTTTAGGTCATGTTATTTTTCTCTTTGATATTTGCCACAGTTTGTGCATTTTGTTAAAGAATTCTAGTTCGGATTCTTTGGTAACTGCTTGAAGCTGTTCACGAAGTTTCTTGACACAGAATCAGTTATTGTTTTTAATTTAAATCTGATATATCTTGACCATCATGTTGGTCCACTATATTTTTATGTTGATTAGTTTATTTGATTTTATTGGGAGTTTGTGGGTTTCGGTTTGTTGAAATGAATCCATACCGAATTAATTAGAATTAGAATCATTTTTGGCTTAAGAGGGGTTAGGGTCACTACACCTAACATCGATTCAAAGTGTAGATCTTTCAGTTCTTTCGATGGCCACGTCGCAATCAAGAAGGTCCATAGGTAGTGAAAGATATGACGAATGAAAGGGTAGAGAAAGCGACAGTCGTAGTGGAAAGAGGGTCTTAAAGGGCACGGAGAAAACGCACCAACTTCTTCGGGCTTAGACCAAGCGTGGAACTCCACTAAGTGACCCAGGCTTCGTTGCCGGCACTTGGACCGAGTTAACTTGCTGTCCTTGCAGTTGCCATGTGTAGCAAATCACATAAAGTGCCCCACTGCAGAGAATTCGTAAAAATGTTTCCTCATAGCTTTTGTGGACATTTTACTTAAGTATGATAACTTAAAAGACTCAGTAATATTTGATGAGTTATAATAAACCTTCATATAAACAATTATTTGAATAAATTGAATTTTCACGTGAATAATGTAGAAAAACCTTTAATAAATGCCTTTAATAAAATACGTGTACAAAAACATCGCTAATTATTTGTATATGCTCTTTAGGACCAATGGCTTTCATAGGGCACCAATACATCAATTAAGAAAAGGGTTAAGTAAAGAGGTAAGTATTCAAGCCAAGGGTTGAAGGCTCTAAACTGGTATTAGGAGATATATAAAAGATCATTCAATATCTGAGGAGCGGAAATCGAGAAATTAAGATCATCTAAGTAGCGACTAAGGAATAACGAGTAACGAGGTGCAAGAAATAAAGGAATAGGAGTCAAATACAGGTATTTTAGTAGTCGGATTTGGTCAAAATAGGAACACAAGTAAGGCAGTTGTATTTAAGATTTTGTAGGTGAGAAAGAAGACATTGAAGACAATAAGGAAATGGCACTGTTAGCTATTGCCATCCACGAGAGGAATGTCATCGGCGAAGAAAACCACGGGTTAAACAATTTGGTATAAATTGAAAGGGACGAATTGTGGAAGCATAAGATTCTGCGATTTAGAAATTACGGTAGCCAAAGATGGAGCTTTGGAAAGCATATCAGATTTATATATGGTTAAAGTAAAAGCGGCTACAGTTGAGAATACGGAGGAACGTTTGCCTCAATGAAGTAGTTTATATGATGGATATAACAAAGGAACGCTCCAAAATGCGGGTTCTTGGGACACTGATGGGAAACTGATGGAGAAAAGGGATACAAATATGAGGATTTGATATCATGTCATCGACTATAATAACTTGCTCATTCCATTTTACTCTCGATATCAAACAAACAAATATGTATTAGTTTCAAATTGGAAAATAATCGGGAAATATTCTAGTTTAGTGCTCTAAGAGAAATAATACAATCGGGGCCATTTATTAATAATTATCGAGCAAAACGCCGAAAAAAGAACAAACCTACAAATAAATATAGACATGATTGAGAGAAAGTTAATCTTCTTGTTTATATTTGACCTATTGCTATAAAAAACATATGCTGACGATCCCTCTTAACCCCCCTCCCTCCAACGCAAAAGGTATCATGAATGGAGCGGTTTTCTGACCGTCACATTAATAGTGCATTAATTTCTGTAAAAAAATTTCTGCCCACCCTGATGATCTTTGTTGAACTATGCTTTAGATTAACGGAGAACAGCAAATTTAATTCCGATGAACGGGACTTATGGTCAATCTAATTGAGTAGATTTGAAATCTGAGCTAAATACCTACAAAAAATCATGCAATATATATATATATATATATATATATATATATATATATATATATCTCAAAGTAGCACGAGAGAATCATGGAAATGAATCCATTAAACCACATTGAAAGAGAAAACGAAATAATTTTTCCTTGCAGTAATATTTTTATTACCTGTTTTCGAAAAATCCGTGCCGTTAGTACACTTGCGTAGTGTACTAACGGCATACTTTTAACTGTGATCAAACCGGTGCCCGCTGCCTCATTGTGCCTGGTTCGAATCGCTTCCCTGCACGGAATTTTCGAAAACAGGTAATAAAAATATTACTGCAAGGAAAAATTATTCCGTTTTCTCTTTCAATGTGGTTTAATGGATTCATATATATATATATATATATATATATATAAGTAAAAGAACTTAATGGTGAGTTATGGTATATGATAATGAAACCACTGTATAAGAGCCAAAAATTTAGCTTCCAGACGAGTTTCAGTATGTAATTTATCATACCCTCTTCAGTCGTATACTGAAAACAGGTCTCGTAAATTAAACTTTTGGCTCCTATACACTGGTTTCACTATTATATATATATATATATATATATATATATATATATATATATATATATATATACACACATAAGAGTGTAAGTATGCAAGCAAGTTTTTGTCGGTAAAATTTTTATTATAGTTACTCGTATGACCAAAATTTAGAGACGAATATATTTGTTCATATGATGAAATTAATATATCGAATCAAATGTAGATTTTGTTTTTGTTTGCGTCACAACTTGAAGGCAGTCAATATTTACAATGTATCTTGTTCTTCATTACTTCTTCAATTCGTGTTTAGATGCTGGAGAACAAATTTTGATTATCGCCCACAAATTCTCTATTTTGTTAAAATCTGGTGAATACCTGGGCAAAGGTCCCAAATGTTTGATGTTATTTTCATCCAAGAACTTTGTTATTGATTTTGCTTTGTGTCAAGCTGCAAAATCATGCTGAAAAATAAAGGAATCATCCCCAAATTGGTCCTGAACTGTTAAGAAAGGGTGCTGATCAAGCAGTTTTGCATGAGAGAATAAGCAGCTCCAGACTTTTAGTGTTATGACGCTTCATCGTGGGCACAACACAGGACTCGTGGAAACTCTCTCCTTTTCTATTCCTAAGATGGATCTTTCAGAACCTCAAAATAGGCGTAAAGGAGTTCTATAATAAAATATCACTTTGACAGTCATTTTTTTTTATTTCATACAAAAGTAGAACATATTCGTAAGGGTTTTCTTGGTGAGATGAGGCTTCTTGGCAGCCTTGATCGACTTGAGATATTTTGCGAAAAAGCTCCACCTCACTGAGCAGGCTTAAGCGATTCCACCTGCCTCATTCTGACCATGAGTCTGCTTGGCCTTGGGAGGCAACTGGACTCTGGAGCTGGGACATTACTAAGAGGCGATCTTGGCTTTCATTTGAATCTCTTGGGCGTCCAAATAACTTCTCCACAGGAATAAAACCATTCATTCATTTTAAAGTCATTAATGATCCTAAAGATAGTGTTCCTTCATGCAATATCCTTATCAACTATCCCCTTGCATTTTAGGATACTTCCGTGCTGATCAACATTGGTTGCACGATTTTATTTGGAACTAACTATTTTTGGAATAAAAACCATTCAAACTTAAAGTTTTACAAGCAAATAGTACGAAATATATTATAATAACACATTATTTATTAAACCCATATTCTTCATTATTTTATCCTTTGGCTCGAATAACAACAATCGACGGAATGAAATCACCTCCTCAAGGATCAAAACTAAACGTAATTTTAGGTTCAGCGAAGGAAAACACTGTTTTTTCTTGTTAAATTTGAAATACTGACTTTTTAAGTTACCTGCAATAATATGAATATTAAAAGGACACTCTGCAACAATGATAAAAAAAAAACGTTAAAGAGAATAAACTTTTCTAGGGTTATTTTCTGCGTAAATTAGGAATATAACACGTATCTTTCTGCGACCCTCCAGTTTCTTGTAAATTACTATCTTACTTAAATATTCTGATTGTTCCTTAGTTATCAAATACAAACAGGATTGGGTCGGAACTGACAACTCTAAAAGTTATTAACAGATTTTGATATAAGTTTGATGGGGTATTTCTAAGTGTGATAGAACGAGTTGAATCTGTGTTAAATTCAACTCCTATCCCATATTAGTTAAAACCTCGAGGAGGCCCACGTGCATCTTCGATTCGAGGCTTGGAGTCTTATCAACAGCTGCCGGACGTCAATGTTTAAACAAGGAGGTTATCGTCCCCCCGTTCGCCCCCATACGCCGACCTCGCCAGATCGAGTTAGGCTTATGAACAGATAAGGCATTGTTCTCCGGCCTGGCTGTGCGTTCCCTCCAAGCTTTCACTCAATTTTCCCCCACGCCTAGGAGATGTCCTGGCTATTTATATGGAAACTTTACCACTAAGATCAGATTGGAGATCCAGATTTTCGTCGCGAAACATCACCACGACCCTCTCTCCCTTTGTGCGCCAAGGGACCTCGGCCTCGAGATTCACCATCACTTGTCCAGGAGGACAATATTCCTTGAGTGCCAAAGGTTCGAGCCTTTAGTGACGTCAAGTCCCCAAGGCATTCCCCCCCTGCTGTTCAAGGAGAACAGCATTAGAACAGCCATTGTTCGTTTTGAGCCCTTCGCCAAGAAACGGTTCTCATCCCCCCCTGTTGTTCAAGGAGAACAACATTAGAACAGCCATTGTTCGTTTTGAGCCCTTCGCCAAGAAACGGTTCTCATCTTCCCCCTATTGTTCGAGGAGAACAGTATTAGAACAGCCATTGTTCGTTTTGAGCCCTTGGCCAAGAAACGGTTCTCATCCCCCCCCCCCTATTGTTCGAGGAGAACAGTATTAGAACAGCCATTGTTCGTTTTGAGCCTTTCGCCAAGAAACGGTTCTCACCCCCCCTGTTGTTCAAAGGAGAACAACATTAGAACAGCCATTGTTCTTGAGCCCGTAGACAAGAGACGGTTCTCATCCCCCCTTTGTTCAGAAGAGAACAACCTAGAACAGCCATTGTTCGTCAAGCCGTTCGTCGAGAACGGTTCTCCTTCCCAAGACGCCACGTCAGGATCCTTTCATCCCCCCCCCCCCCCTTCTGCTGGAACTCGCCAGCGGACCGAATATTCCTTCAAGTACCTTCGACTGCACCCTAACGAAGTTACGTAAGCCAAGCGTCACCTTTTGAGTATTGATCCCTTATTTGTCAATTCTATCCTGTGCTTTAAATGGTTTATCGAACCATCCCATCTCTTTAACTCCATATTTGTTTTACCGTTTTTGATCCCTTAAATCCTTGGATTAGCCCGAGTCTCCACGACCCTTTCCATTCTGTTTGTCAATATTTTCCGTTTTTGTGTTTTGTTTATAGTTATTATTAATAAAACTCTATTTTATTAATGATAGCAATATTATTATCCTTGAGCTCAGTTCCACTTCTTAAGCATTTTGAAGATACATAATATCGGCCGCCAAGACAGTAAAACGCACTCTAGAGATAATTAAGGAAGTTCCCTCAACGAATAGTGTTATATATAGTATCGTCGGGAGTCATTCTACGACATATATATATATATATATATATATACTATTTAATTTGGTATCAGGTGTGTAAGGTTTAACGCTATATCTTTGCAAACACTGGTCTCAGTCGAGTAAAGCATAGTGTTATTCGTTATAATAATAGAATATAGTAGTTCCCTTTTGTTTTAACGATTGCTGTCCCTTTTTTTTGAAACTTAAGAAGCTGGAGTAGCTCAAGGAAATGTTATAATAATTTGTTTGTGTTTTTTCGTGATTTTAGTCAGTGGTTATTTAGATTGAGAAACCAAGTACGAATAGGTCAGTGCCCACATTTAGGTAGGCTAATTCTATAGAGGCATAATTCTTGTTGCAAGGAATTTTAGTTGGTTGACTAGTGCGCCCCAAGTGCAAAGATGACTCCGTTCGAAATCTTTAAAGCGCAAGGAGAGTCCTGTGGACTTTCCGGAAAAGAACTAACTGAGTACATTCTAGAGGAGCAAAGAAAAAAGGAAGAAAGAGAAATACAACGAGAAAGAAGAGAAATACAACGAGAAGAAAGAGAAATACAACGAGTAGAAAGAGATAGAGAGGAACGGATAAGACTAGCTGACCTTCAGGTTGAATTAGCTCGGATTAAAGCAGAAGTTCAAAGAAAAAAGGTAGAAAAAGAAAGAGAAAGAGAGGAACGGGAAAGAGTAATCCAACGAGAAGGAAGAAGGACGGATTCGCGCTCCTTCCCAGGGAAGCTGACAAAGTTTCCGAGCCCCGTAAAACCCCAAAACTTCTTTCCCCAAAACCAACAACGGGACTCCAAACCTCCCGTTAAGACTTCTCCTCCATTTCTCTTCCCGAAGCGACCAACCATATGCTTCACCTGTGGAGTAGAAAACCACATGAGCTGGAATTGCCCCCAAAATTCTAGGCTTAAAAGCGGACCAGCCCACCAAGTTCACCAGATTAATGCAACTCCGGCTCCCCCGGTGGTGCAGACCCAAGCAGAAACTTCTCCCCCTCCGTCAGGCCACCAGGTAAATTTTGTTTTTGGTAAAAGTTCAGCGTGAACTTTGAAATATGAGGAGGGCAGCGTGGACAGCTGTCGAGTATTGACTCTCGTCAGGGACACAGGATGTACATGCTTCATCGTGTCCGACGAACTCCTCCCAGTGGCCTCTAACCACGAAAAATTTGCGGTGGTACGTGACTACCTTGGGCGGGTGAACCGATTCCCCGTCGCTAGATGTTACCTGCAGTGTCAATATTATAATGGCTGGGCTGAAGTCATTGTAGCACCAATAAAATTCTGTTCCGTACTTATAGGGAAGAGCCCCCAAGTAAGTTTCGACCCTGTGTTTCAGGCCGCCCTTCCTCAAGGCCGAGATAAGAAAGAAGCCCAGGAGCCCGTCCACATCAGAACCCCGATACCGTCCGATTTCTCGGAGACCCCTAACCAGGACTTTAGGACGGAAAAAGAGGAATGTGATTCACTAAAACCCTTAGGTGATAAGGCCCCAGACAAGGACACGGAGACTGTCCCTGGACCCCAAGAAATAAAGAACCCCCAACGCGCCCATGGAGATACCTTCGTAGAACTGGACGAAGCATCGGCGCTTGAAGAGGATTGCCCCGCGGAGTCCCTTAAGGTAATCCAGACAGTGTGCATCCAACCTGATGCCGATTACACTCCTCATTCCCTACCAGGCGAGTCTTTGGAACCCTCTGACCTGGATAGTGACGCGCAGCTGACACCACGTCAGAAGAGTCAGCTCCAAGAACTAATTAAATGGAATCACCATTTACCCGCCCTATTAGTTCTTTTCGAGCAACTGCGTGAAAATGGCCTCACCATTGGCCCCAGCAAATGCCATTTTGCCCACGAACCCATTAAATATTTGGGTTTCAAAATAGGACGAAGCAAGTTAGGTCCCCACGAGAACAAGATTAAGGCGATCGCCCACATGCCCCTCCCGATTACAAAGAAGCCATTAAGATCGTTCCTAGGATCAGCTTCTCCCTATCAGCGATTTGTTCCGAATTTCGCTGCAATTTCGGCCCCCCTATGCCCCCTTCAGGAAAAGAATTTCTCCGATCGTTTACGTTGGAATGATGTCGCTGTTTCCCATTTTAATCAGCTCAAAAGTAAGTTCATTTCTGCCCCCATTTTTAAGTTGCCCAACCCGGGAAAATCCTTTGGGGTTAAGACCGACGTGATCAACGAGGGCATTGGACGTGTACTCCTTCAATACGTGGATGACAGAAAGAATCATCCAGTTGCATATGCTAGTCGTCAACTATTACCACGCGAAAAGAGATATGCCACTAGAGAAAAGATAGCTCTATCAATTATCTGGGTCATAGACAAATTTAAGCTGTACTTGATATGTAAAGAATGTCAAATAGGAACCGACCGCCGTCCGTTAGCCTATATTAGGAATTTGAGACACTCAAACGGCCGCATCATGCGCTGGAGTTTACTCTTGCAAGAGTATCAATTTAAAATAAATTATATCAAAGGTTCCGATAACCAGGTCGCTGACGCACTCAGTAGGATTTCGTTACCGAATAGCGTAGAATAATTGTATTCATAGGATTAGTATCTCCATGTAGGTATATACCGTCTTGTACGACTTAATTTAAGATTCTTTTGTAATATAGTTATTTAATGTATGTCTGAATTTTGTAACGCTCAATGTCTAATTTTTTTTTTATGTATATATATTTGTTCTTATTAATTTACGTATAAATTATTTTGTCCCGTATGTACTAAGTTTATAACATTTCATTGTTCCATGCCCTTTTTTTTTTATTAAGTTGTATTAAAGGTTATTTTCCCCTGTAATCTAAAGATCAAAATAATCATGTATTGAGGTAATAGTAGTTAGGTGCAGGAAGATACGGTTGGTACAAGAAAACGAGTTCCCTACAACGGAGCTCTATCGTTGTCCCTTCTCTCTTTTTTTTCGAAGTGACAACTTCCCCTGGAATGGAGGGGTGTGATAGAACGAGTTGAATCTGTGTTAAATTCAACTCCTATCCCATATTAGTTAAAACCTCGAGGAGGCCCACGTGCATCTTCGATTCGAGGCTTGGAGTCTTATCAACAGCTGCCGGACGTCAATGTTTAAACAAGGAGGTTATCGTCCCCCCGTTCGCCCCCATACGCCGACCTCGCCAGATCGAGTTAGGCTTATGAACAGATAAGGCATTTTTCTCCGGCCCAGCTGTGCGTTCCCTCCAAGCTTTCACTCCATTTTCCCCCACGCCTAGGAGATGTCCTGGCTATTTATATGGAAACTTTACCACTAAGATCAGATTGGAGATCCAGATTTTCGTCGCGAAACATCACCACGACCCTCTCTCCCTTTGTGCGCCAAGGGACCTCGGCCTCGAGATTCACCATCACTTGTCCAGGAGGACAATATTCCTTGAGTGCCAAAGGTTCGAGCCTTTAGTGACGTCAAGTCCCAAGGCATTCCCCCCCTGCTGTTCAAGGAGAACAGCATTAGAACAGCCATTGTTCGTTTTGAGCCCTTCGCCAAGAAACGGTTCTCATCCCCCCCTGTTGTTCAAGGAGAACAACATTAGAACAGCCATTGTTCGTTTTGAGCCCTTCGCCAAGAAACGGTTCTCATCTTCCCCCTATTGTTCGAGGAGAACAGTATTAGAACAGCCATTGTTCGTTTTGAGCCCTTGGCCAAGAAACGGTTCTCATCCCCCCCCCCTATTGTTCGAGGAGAACAGTATTAGAACAGCCATTGTTCGTTTTGAGCCTTTCGCCAAGAAACGGTTCTCACCCCCCCTGTTGTTCAAAGGAGAACAACATTAGAACAGCCATTGTTCTTGAGCCCGTAGACAAGAGACGGTTCTCATCCCCCCTTTGTTCAGAAGAGAACAACCTAGAACAGCCATTGTTCGTCAAGCCGTTCGTCGAGAACGGTTCTCCTTCCCAAGACGCCACGTCAGGATCCTTTCATCCCCCCCCCCTTCTGCTGGAACTCGCCAGCGGACCGAATATTCCTTCAAGTACCTTCGACTGCACCCTAACGAAGTTACGTAAGCCAAGCGTCACCTTTTGAGTATTGATCCCTTATTTGTCAATTCTATCCTGTGCTTTAAATGGTTTATCGAACCATCCCATCTCTTTAACTCCATATTTGTTTTACCGTTTTTGATCCCTTAAATCCTTGGATTAGCCCGAGTCTCCACGACCCTTTCCATTCTGTTTGTCAATATTTTCCGTTTTTGTGTTTTGTTTATAGTTATTATTAATAAAACTCTATTTTATTAATGATAGCAATATTATTATCCTTGAGCTCAGTTCCACTTCTTAAGCATTTTGAAGATACATAATATCGGCCGCCAAGACAGTAAAACGCACTCTAGAGATAATTAAGGAAGTTCCCTCAACGAATAGTGTTATATATAGTATCGTCGGGAGTCATTCTACGACACTAAGTTATTTGTTAACCTAACATATATGTCATGGTATATCTGTGTAGACTAGCAGCCCGGCGATCCGAGTCTTAAACAAACACGGGCAGACAGCTGGCCACAGGCCGCTTAAGTTAAGTCTGGCGATTAATAAAGAGTGCGAATTACGGTTGACCGGGTTTAGATTTATGGCTTGCCAAGTTGCAGTTTGAAGGATATATAAAGACAATACCCCAAAATAAAATTTAAATATATATAAAAAAGAGGGGGAATTTATATATATATATATATATATATATATATATATATATATATATATATATATATATATATATATATATATATACAATAGGAGAAACAAATTACTTATGGTGGTTAAATGAATTAAGTGAAGATTAATGAGGTAATCTGGGGATAATTATACACCATTGCTTTACCTTCAAGGGCAAGCAAATTGGATGGAGGGTGGAAAACAACGGCGCAAGTCTTCACGAAGATAATTCGGGGAGTCCTGAATAGCAGGACTCGAAGATGGCGTTGGATTACTTCATGATATAGAATGTTTGGCGTACCAATGGTCTGGAGGAAGCCAAAGGACCATTTAACGGATTGCTACTTCTGCTTAACAGATATTAACGGTAGGTATTTAATGTGTTTTTTTTCCTGGTCATTAATATTTTCAAGAGATGTATCAATTAAAAAGATCTAAATCCACACTATGTTGTAATTCCCCTGTTTTTGCAAGTGATCACAGCCAGTAATATCCATTTTCAGTCGATTTTATTTTATTTCTCTGCAATATAAAAGGCAAAAAATATCTTATGTATCCAGATCTACAGTCGGCTATTGGCCCAATTCTACATTTATGTGCTATTTATGTACCAAAGCCGCCCTCTGTACTACCAAACGATGACACAAGCAACTCAGACGATTCAGAACCTCAAGATACACTATATGTGGCACAGTTTAATTCTGACAAGAAACCACACCTCTTTACCTAACCGGAACTTGTGATCTAATTCGTGATCTAACACTTACCTACCAACAGAGTGAACTCCGGGCCTCATGACTGTAACAATGGAACCCGTTGGATGAACATGCTCGAATTACAGTATTTAGGAAGCAATCTGGAAATCTATAGCAATTTTTGACTTTTAAAAACAACTTGACTTATTGTAATGATATCAGAGGCTTATTCAATGCCCTTGAGCTGACCTATGAACCAAATAAGTGGAGGTTATTCATAGAACCATTATTTTACAGCATAAAGGCGGTTCGGTTGCACATTGGCAACACCATGCCCTGAGTTCCAGTTGCTCATTCAGTAATTTTAAAAGAGACATATGAGAACCTTGCTTTTATTCTAGACCATATAAAGACAAGGAGCATGAGTAGCTAATTTGCGTGGACTTGAAAGTAGTAGCCCTAGTTAATGGGCTACAAACTGGATACACTAAGTTTATTTGCTTCCTTTGCAAGTGGGAAAATAGGGCCAGATCAGAAAATTATGTATGCTCAGAATGGTCACCTCAGGAATCTATGACACCTGGATGCCATAATGTAATTCATGAGCCACTAGTTAGCAATGAGAAAATCATTTTGCGACCACTGCATATAAAACTAGGCCTAAGGAACCAATTTACCAAAGCACTGCAACATAACAAGCCATGTTTCGAAGCTTTGATTGCGTAAATTGCCATCGTTTCTCGTCCCCAACTTCATCCCACGGCGAGATTCTTCGATGAAATCGGCAAATTTCTGCAAATGGTACTTTCTAACCCTTTGCAACCTGATCTATTCTGGAAGATGGGGACTTCAGGGCAACAATGGTTGGAAGTGAGCTAGTGGCCTAGCATGCATTCAAAGATGTATGCAAAAGAACTTCTGGGAAAGCACCAAAGGGCCCAGCGATTGCGTATAGTAGAGAGAATAATCAGGTGCTACCAAGATGTCGGATGCATTATGTCACTGAAGATACTCTTTCTTCATTCTTATCTGTCCTTCTTCCTAGTAAATGCAGGAGATGTGAGTGATGAACGTGGAGTAAGGTTCCATCAAAAGAGAGCGTCAATGGAAAACAGGTATAAGGGAAAATGGAGCCCTGCTATGCTGGTTAACTTCTGCTAGATCCCGAACCGTGACACACCTGAAACCTCTTGCAAACGAAGAAGTAAATACTAAAATGCAGGTTAATACATTATATAATGCTTACAACATGCTTATTCATTATATATTGTTTAATTATTACAATTGATACATTTAATCTGACTTTGGGAGTGAAATACATTCATTGTATCGTGGAAATCTGTATCAATTGCATAATTATTACATCGGCAATTAAAAGAAAATGTTACGTGATGTGAAATCTTTGTCATCAAATTCGAATTCAGCACACCCAACTTCATAATAAAATGCACATGAGATCTATGTTTTTTTTTACACTGAAGTTTGTTGTACAGTGTAATTATTTATATCAGGTAATAAAAATATATATTAGTTTCAAAACTTTTGGCCATTACTGTAATCTAAAATTATGCTCGAAAAATAAATGACATATGTAAGAAAATTTCTTAATTTCATGATCATTAAAAAACAAATAAATCATTTCGGTTAAATAATCACAGCAAAATAGCAAGAAAATCTATATTTTTTATGATATCCTTATGATTTTATCACGGATCTGATTTGATCTGGCATTAAAGATACTGAGTTCTTTAATGTTTCTCTGCAATTTTACCACAAACAGCACAGAACTTAAATCTATTAAACACAGATTTGAGTTCTGTTCTTTATCGATGGTAAAGAAAGGTATTCTGTTTTACCTTTTTTTACCTTTTGCAGAGTTTTGAGGTAAAATTTGTCAGGTTCCTTTATATTTAAAGTCCAGAATATAAAATTGTGAGTTTCATGTTGGCTATGAAAATACAGAAACGAAAATTAGTCAAAGTGGTTGTTGGAATTTGCGCGATATATTCCAGAGAAAGACCTTAATAGAATGGCTTAAGAATTAATGAAGCCAATAAGTTGTAAATTTTTAATAAATACACTTAGTCCGTTTTCAAAATTTCGAGATCTTTAAATTCTCCAAAGGCCCGTGTTATATCATTCTTTTCCAGTGTTTCTTCAGCAAAAGATTAGTTGGCTGTAAAATTGCGTAGATGTGCACATAGACTTACCAAATATATTATATTTTGTGACTCTGTGGTTTAATGATAGAACTAATTGTAGATCGGGGATAACTTCATTCATTACTTTCATGGCCAAAATGAAACAACATATATATTTATTTATGATTCTATCCATAATACATTTTCATCAGTAAAAGCTTTGTAAAGCATCTTCAAACAAAACAAACATCCTCTAATGAAAAAATAAAAATTAGCTGTAATAATATTATGAATATTAATGCAACATATTAAAACAATAAACAAATGCAACAATCTCTCTTCCTTGAAAAAAGAATACGCAATGTCTATATAGTTATTGTCACTGTATTGATATTCTAATAGAAATTTAGTATACCCAAAATCGCAATAATATGAGCACTTTTTAGTAGTTTTGTTTGAGGACAGGTTTTTTGCTAGGAAAGGGATCAACGAAGCAGTGAATCAGATTACACAAATTGATGTCATACACTTGGAGCTCAGATTTGGTATTGTTTTCTTCATGGGCAAACAACTCGTCTTCTCTTAATCATGGTACGAGATTATTCACATCCAGCGCTAGAATTGGTGACGCAGATAACGATCATGGGTGCCTGACGTTGGGTACGATTAATTTCGATTCATTGCTACAAGCAACAATCTGAGTTTATTAGTTTTTCGCTCTAAAATAACGAGTCAATGATCAGAAACCTATAGTGGGAGAGTTCCTATAATTGATCTTCATATGTAGTAAGTACTTGAATAACCTCTCATATAGATTAATATTGGTAGTTAGTGTGAGAAACGAGCGAATAATGCATTATGTAAGACCAGCTCGCGTTGGTGATTTGAATGATTCTGAGACTGTAACGACGGTCGTATCGCTTACATTGATCGGTTACCCTAATATTCTACGGTATGACGATGTATAAAATCACGAATTTGTTTGGAGACGAGTGAGATTTCCCGGCACCAATTAATATAAACTATTATTCAAGATATACTGAAACGTTGGGTCAAACAATGTACACGAGTAAACTACGTCATACGAGGGGCAGTCAATAAGTTTTGCAATTCTGATATAAGGAAACGAGATATGAGGAAAAGTGTTTTATTATATAACTACCCTCGACTTCAATGCACTTGCGCCACTTGTCTCTGAGGCTTCGAATTCCCGACAACCAGAAATCTCCCGACTGCTGTTAAATCCACTCCTGGACGGCGAGCTGGACATCAGTCGTGGCGCAATGGCGCGCGGATATAATTCCCATCCGGCGTCTCTCTTATTCTTAGGCATGCAGCCTAGAGAGCTGACCAAATTTCTGCATTGTGTTCAGGGTGAGAAAGAGCAAAATGATTGCCTGATTGTTCCGTCCTTGCAATCTCTTCTACACCCTTATCTGCACTCTCATTTTCAGCGAATCATACATGTTCAGAAACAAAGAAAGAAACAATGTTGACAACATCATCCTGCTTGCGGCAACCGTAGAGGCACGGATTTCACGAACCAAGGTTAGCCGAGAATCCAAGAGCACTTAGGGCGCTTTGTTGGTCGCAAAAGATCAAAATACAGTCTCCTTCCCAGCACAACATGCTATCTCTCGTGCAGAATAGTGTACCGCAACCAGCTTCTAAAAGGTAGAACGAATACTCACTCGCTCTAGAAGACTTGAGAGAAGAGTTGTGGGGACAAATCATCAAAGATGGTACCAACAAAACGTGGCATCGTGGGGTACCAGTGGTCCTATACCTAGAGAATGGTCTTGAAAAAGTATTCTAGCCCTAAAGCCAAATGCTTAGGGTATGGGTATGAGTGGCGCCTCCTGAACACTCCTCGTTCTGTCCTCTTCTTGATGGGTGACCGTTCCTTCTCAGTTTGTGATTCTAGACTCTGGAATGCTCTTCCTGCCGAAGTCCAATCATCTCCCTCCCTTGCTACTTTTAAACGTCTCCTAAAGACTCATCTCTTAAGAATTGCCTTCTCTGCCCTATAAACTTTCTCTACACTTGCTACACAACCTGAGCTCTGGGAGGGCTAATAGCCCTGAAGGGCGCATTATTACTACCTACTATTATTATTATTATTATTCTGAAGGAAAGACGTTTGCTGGGTTTCTTTCTCGACATAAAGGAAATTTTAAGATTCTTCCTCTGCAACTTCTGAATCCGAACGACTTCTTATTTTTTATCTGTCGAAACCAAGATGGTAATTTACGCGGATAATGAGGTGTGGAAACATGCTCGAAATGATTGATTATCAACATTACTTGTTTGATTAACAAATATAATCATGTCTATCGTGAGATTCTTTGCCATACTGAGCTTTTAATTATTTTATTTCTTACTTCAGAATTCTTAAGTTTGTCACTAAATCTAACTGGATTAAAAGACTTTTTTCATCAATAATTGAATATTTTCTCTCTTCTTTTAGAATAACTTTAGCCCTTACCTAAATGAGATCTTTGTGATGAGTTAAAGAAAAATCCCTTTGCCAGAATCGGGTAACGTTTTACGAAGCGAAGCTTCTCCAAATCTTAGAATTGACATTTCATATCGTCACTTAGCATGAAATTTTATTTGTAATTTGCACTTTATAGGATCCAAGAAGCTAAAATTCAATCTTTGCCCCAAATCTTAGAAAGTATATTTAATCTAAAATCAATAAAAGAAAAATAATATCAAGCTCGAAACTCGGTAACTTTCAGAAGATATATATTGTAGGTTAAAATTAGTTATGGCGGTAATGCCCATTGCTATCATGTCGCAAAGCCCCAGATATACGTTGAAACAGAGATTATTTACGATCTAAAATAAACTTAAATAACAAATATCCAATTCCTGAGCGTCCTTTGAAATTCGCAAAAATATTATTTCAAGACTGTTTGGTGTGAAGAGAGATCTACGGATTTGCTATTTCATTCCTTAAATGCAACTTTATATAACATCGAAAACAAGTTATGTATCTTTGGATCTCCATAAATGCACAGAAATCAAGCAAGTCTTTTAAAAAAATTATATTTAGATAAATATTTATTTATTAATTTAATAAATACTATAACTCCCAATATTTTTTACTACTAACCTCTATCTTATTACTTTTCAATAGTCCGTTTGTAAAAACCGCTTTACTTTGATTTATAAAAGCTCTTTAAGGTTGTTTCGACCGATTCATTTGTTGACGTCATCATTCTCTTGTTAAGATTTGGTATGATATCTCTGGCGATATGAGGGCGGGGCTTTTCTTCAAGGACAGAATGATAACGGACTAAATAAGCCTTTTTTTATAGTAAAACTATTTCATGATAGTTTGATCTATGTTGAGAAGTTTAAAATTGGATAGTGCGATTCATACCCCAACAAATGACGCACAAAAGGATCTTTCTTGTTTAGGATGTGGTATTTGTTTTACTCCGGGACTAATCCATTGTTTCGAACGCTTAATATTATTATTAATAACTCACTAACTTCGTCAATTATATTAATTTTAAATAGGAACTCTAAACTCAATTTCCCCCTTTCAAAATATCACGTTGCTAAAATATAGTTATAGAAGAAAATATATAAAAATAAATTTTCGGAACTTCACCATTTGTAATTC
Organism: Ceratothoa steindachneri; assembly: GCA_963969495.1. Classification (NCBI taxonomy): domain Eukaryota; kingdom Metazoa; phylum Arthropoda; class Malacostraca; order Isopoda; family Cymothoidae; genus Ceratothoa; species Ceratothoa steindachneri. Next base: position 141,967,985 of record OZ018323.1, on the reverse strand, counting down.
TTTGGGTTTTAAAAAATTCACAAAATTTCGATACTTATATTTATTTCTGAACTTCACCCTTTTGTTTTTTGATAATATAAAAGAATTATTAGAAAAAAGTTTGATAAAAAAACATAAGTCATAACCAAACTAAGATGAAATTATTATTCAAATACTCAAAAAAATCCCCTTCTTAAATTATAGAGTTAGTGATGATGATGATGATGATGATGATGATGATGATGATGATTAAGTTAATAGGCGATGTTAGTAAAATATGTTTTAATCTGCCTCACTTAAATATCAGAGGAGTTTGGAAAATAATCCTCATTTTGAGGAAAAATAAAAATATATTCGTTAAAAATGGTCGTGATTCGAACCTGTGGTGTGAACTTGCTATCAAACTCCGGCATAGCAGGCTAGTCGCAATAAAAAGAAGATTACTATTATCTTCCCTTGCTTTATACTGTAAATATCGATTTCTATTGGTCTATCATCCTATCTTTGGTGCTTCTCTTCTAAGCTTGATCTTTTAGGACGATCTAAGGACACTTGGCGGAATGTGAAAGCAAGTTAAGAGGTTAAATCTTTAGTTTGAGGAAGGGAGTGCGGATGACAACACAAACTGAGAATGGCCATCCATAGTTTGGTCGAAATACCCCTCTCGATTTAAAACGCGGGCAAGTGGATTAAAATCTTGTGTTCGAAAGTTGTCAAGATCAGCCTCTTAAATATAGACCAAATGAAACCTTGACTATTAAGGACGCTTATCTCGGCCTTGTTGAGGTAGCACAAAGAAAAATGCCTTTTAGTTTGACATTTATTTAGCTGCACGTGCTGCCGGTAATAAGCCGTCGCTACAATTTGGCCTACCCAGTGCATCCACTTCTGATTTACTGTCCGTGTTTACTCCCTTAGCGGAGTCAAAAGGCAATAGCCTACCCATCTAAATATACGACAGGAGCTTTGGTCGTACCATTCCAGAGGAAGCTGCTGGCCCACAAATCCTCGAAGGATTGTCAGCCTTGATTACTTGACTCTTTGGCTAACATTTTCAAGGGAATTGATATTTTGTTTTTTCCCGATCCCAAAAGTGCAGACAGGGGTAAATAATGGCTTCAAACTAACCTCAATTATGCTATCCTATATAATAACATACTTTTCTCTTATTAATTACATACAACCATAAAAACTATAGTAAAAAAGTCATTGATGATGAAAATTAACTAAGGTTATCCGGAGGAAACTAAGGAAAGAGAATATTGGAGAGCGAAGGGGCGTAAATCCCACCAACATGACATGCCTAAGGATAACGGGTATATTTCTCGCTAGTAAACATGAGAAAATTGCTATAACTTTCAGCCAAGTTAATGCTGGTTGATTTAGTGACGTTTACGGATCTAATTATAAACGAGTGGTAGGCCAGGGGGGGAGGGCGACTTGGGAATATACTTGAGGTATCCGCAATCAGTGCCTTGACCTAAATAATATTATAAACGCATCTTGATCATATTCGATGCCCACCTTTCCGAACACCGGCGTCTTCCAGGAAACCAGTTGAATAATTGAGAAGAGAATTCTGATGCCCGAGAGTATAAGTTAGCCATATTATTCCCACAAGGAGTGGCCTTAACAAACCCCAGGAACTTAATCGTTTGGGGCAGGTAGGACCCATTTATCAACTCCGTGAATAAAATTGAACAGAATGTAGGTAACTAGTAGTAAAACGACTTTTTTTGAGAGGAAATCTGATAAATATTTGGAGAAATGAACATTATACACTGCGAACAGGATAATAAACTAAAATAAATAAGAAAAATAAAAGTTAGGGAGTTGTTCTAATGATTTAAGTTGTTATTATTTATCAGAAGTTGCGCGGAGGTTTAATGAGACATTTGATTTTTTTTCGTTTTCCCCATTTATCTTTTCTTGATGCGTTTCAAAATGCCCCAATAATGGTGTACCAAACATGATCTCACTTTTGCGTCAGTTGCTCGCACAAGAAAATTAAATGTAATTAACTCAGCTTGTACAATAACACCATTAATTTTTTAAGGACTTTTATTTTGTTGAAAATGTATTTGCGTGTGTTGTGGCGAAAATACATGCCCGAACACTTAAAAGTCGGCTCTTCTCTATCATAGTGTTCTATACTAAATTCCAATTTTTTTTCTGCTCACCAAACTTATAAAGAACAAAGTGGCGGTGAGGATAATGCTGTTGGCGTTAACCATTATAAATATAGTAAATATGTAGTAACGGGCAATTTTAAAAAACACGAAGGAAAACAAATATTTGATGTATAAAGAGGATTTGTGAAACAGGAGACCAGCTCCACTTTGGATAACATTGGACGTTGAAAATATTTGCAAGATTTAAGGATAAAAAAACGCAATTAAATATTTTACATTTCGAAAAAGAGGAGTCTTTTTATTTTAATAATATCCACATTCATGAAGGTAAATTAAATGGTTACTTTAAAGCATTGTTTTTATTTATGAAAATTAGTTACTAGTCATAGTTCAGTTATTAAGTTCATTAGTAATGATTTTAGTTGTCTAAGCATTGCGTTTCTTTCAACTGACAATCATTCATCAAGTACTGTGCAATCTCTATTTAAAACATAGTAAAACAAATCAACTCATCGGCAAGTGAAAGCAGGTGAAGAAATAGGACTATAGCCACTCTATTCATTTGTAAAAGGACAGTTGTAATGCAATAAAGAGAACTAGGTAACAATAGAACACACAGTTGACTGCAAGCAACTCTTGAAACGAGCTGGCTTCAAATGTAACTATAGTAAAAATTGTGTCAGGTATTAGAGAGATCAAATTTAGAAAGCCATAAATAACCTCAACATTTTCTTTTATCTTTTTCAATAACAGATATTTGAGAACACAACTTTGTCATCAATGCATATCAGTGCTTTTTCCTTGATCTATTCCAGCTCGATTCTGCGAGCCTTTAAACTTAGAAACAAATTAAATGGAACGCTGCCTTTGCGCCTGAACATCCAAGAAAGCTGACTTAGAGATTGCTTCCTCTTTGAATATGTACTGGTTCTTCGTGTTTAAATATTAAAATAAATAAATAAAATAAATATTATCATAAATATATTGGGTAAAATCTATCGAATATTGCAAAAAATAGTTTAATTATTTTAATGGGGTCCAAGTTGCTTGAACCAAATCTGATCAGACCGCACATAAAAATAATTACCCACGTCACGTACATATATGTGATCATTAGCCGGCCAATAAACAATTACTGCAACGAACAAACGAGTCCAAATACCTGTCTTCATTCTGAGGCAGACTATGATATGTGCATCGATTAAATAAGCACAGAATCATTTCTGAGATCAATAGAGAAACATGGGATAAACAACACCTGCATTAACATATTGCCTTCCATGTAGACTCATAAAGCATCATCAATTAGGCTTCGATTGGTCATTAAAAGAATACAAATAAAAAAGAAGTGATAGAGGGCAAGTCCATTATCGCCACACTATTTAAAACAGTAGTTGAAGTAAATAAAAGTGAATACAAAATTAGTAGTAGATATTTAATGCACTTTCGGAGCGCTGAATCTATTGAATGATTTTACCATAATCATTCAATGACTGAAAATCTTTTCTCGAAACAGAGTAATTTTGTAAAGGAGTAAGTAGAAATGATGGTTAAATGTTGAAACAGTTACAATAGATGTTTACTTAATGAAATGTGACTTCTAAGCTTAACATGGTATATAAAATATGATGAAGGGGAAAATTACCATCGAGGGAAGTGTTGTATAATACTTAACCGGTGCATCTTACCATTTCTAACATCCAGAAGTGATACTTTGCTGAATACAAAAACGGTGAATACAAAATCAGATGGAAAAACTAAAGAAAAATCAAGGAAACAGAAGAACGCAGGTTATGAATAAACCGGAGAGCTCATAAAATTGCACAGAACAAATTTAGCTATAAAAATGCCTTTACAATTTCTCAACAGAAAATGTGCAAAACTCATTGCTTGAAAATTAGCGAAATAAATCCTAAACTGACATCTTTATGCAGATATTATACCCTAAAACGACCTCAAAGTAGGTTGTAAGATGATATTACCTTAATTTCAAGATTTTGGCCAACTCATTTACTGTCCTGAGATTAGCAGAAAGTTCTGGGGTAGCGGATATTGCCCAGTAGTGAGCTAAGAGAAACTGGTGAGGCTGATAGTGAAAATTATTACAAAACCAACCAGGCTCTCATCACTACTCTGGGACGTTCGCCACGCTCCTAAGCTTCCTATATATCAGTTTGATGTCTATGTAATTTTTCACATAGCTTTATCTATTTATCTTTTATATGTATTTGAGTTTATATCTTTTCGCATTTTTCATTTTTTCTTAATTCTTGTTGATTTTGGGGGGTATATATATAACTTGTTGCTATTTACTCTTCTTTATTTAGTTGTTACATTAATATCTTTCCGACCTTGCATTGAACTAATTTCATAAAATAGATGAAGTGTCGGAAAAAAATTGACCTCGGCTGTACAATTTGGTGGTAAGACCAATTTTAAAAAAATATTGTGTGAAATAAATCGATACGTCTGAAAGATTACAATCGTTTCCAGGTCAACCCTATTCCATTCTAGTCAGCATTAGCCTTTAACTTTACTTGTAGGAAAATAGTTTCACTTGTTGCAACTATTTCGTTAGGATATTCATCTTCGAGAGGTTGGGTCTGTTTTGGAATCGACGAAGGATCATTCAAGCCAACGGAACAAAGGTAATAATATTTCAACTCTTAATTATTTATTTTGTTATCTAGAAATTTATTATATTAAAGTTGCTTAAAAATATGTAATGACTAAGGGTTTAGTCCACACTCATAACGGGATCATTCCTCTAAGTAGACGAGGTATGAGAGTAGGAAGTAGTCTGGAAATTGCATTACCGAAATGAAGGGAATAAAAGGATCGTTAGTAATGACACCAGAATATCGAAGAGCAGTTTGCTCTGTTTAAAAGGGAAGAAAGGAATCTTGGCTAAGGTAATGACTTTCATTCTACCTTAAATCATTTTTGTCACTTACCAACATGACTTTCCTTATGCCTTAGGAAAAAGCTAAGGCACAATTATTCTCCCCCCAAAAGGTCAAGTTATTGCTTGTGATTCTGTATTTAATTGTAAACATTTCGTAATTAAAGTACAATTTTTTATTTTTAGTTTATTATTGGTAAAAAGTAATATACACATAAAGATTATACATGTATATGTGAACTATAATTGTAATGAAAACAAATATTTAATGACTTATCGAATTATAATAAATTACTCAATTTTGGGGAATAAGCATAAAATCGCGCTAAATGTTTCGGAATTCTAGTGATGAAAATCTTGCTCACTTCAGTCGTATTTCAACCTAGAATAAAAATGAGTTAAAGTTCAAGTATTCTTTAGTGATCGCTGAAATAGATGGAAGGATGGTCACCACATTGGTGCGAAGATCAACGGTGTTATCCTGCGATGCAACCGGACTGGGAGGGTTATTTCTTCCTAAGGGAGGTCAACATTGCATGTGGTAAATGAGACTTTGATCTTCCCCTCAGGTTGTTCCTTTACGATTTTCATTCATTTGATTAGACCCTCGTATATTCATGGATGCCTTTTTTATTCTATGACCGTTGGGGTGTTTGCTGATCACCTCAAGTTATTCCTTTGAAGAATGTATTTGCAGTTTCTACCGTTACCTTTTTCTCATAGCACCTCTAAGGTAAACTCTTTTTCTTTTTTCTCATCGTTTCATGGGGTAAGGTGGCTTTCCAGAGACCTAGAATGCATCTTTTTGAAATTTTTTTGTTCTATATAAAAGAGTGTTATTAATAAGTCTAAAGTTAGTAGAAAAAACAACAAATGAATCGCACACGGAAATTTGGTGACATTTTCTTACCAAAAGTTGAGAGAATCGCGAAGTAAATAGGTGTCGAAGGTATATAAAAAATCCGTCTAAGGGTAAGATTGTCAGTCACGAAAACACAAAGCTCTTTAATAATCCACTATTAATTAAATATCCTTGCAATCATTATAGTAGACGAGTAATAAATTGAAATTTCCGGAAAATGTTCCAAGTCGACGTTTGATATCAAATGGTGCGAATAAGACACCTATAATGATTCTCCCCCTCGCTCTGATAGGTAGAGTGTTATGTATCTTACACTTGCTTCCTACATTTCTTTAATTCTCTTGAACCTGGTTGTTTCTTTTTATTTATTTTTTAATGACGATCTTGATTCCTTGTCATCCTCTTTTACCATCCATATCCTATTCGGCATATTCGGTTGGGGGCCTCCACAATGGATAAAGTTTGGATTCCGAGCGGCCTTGTCTCCAGATGTCTTACGTCGGTGCTCACTTGAAGCATAGTTCCTCATGTTTAAATCAGCCAATTTTTTCCTCTTTGTTAAATCGTTGGCAATATTGCATCAAAATTTCCCATTAAATGTTGAGAAAATTATACGCATAAAGTTACCGGCCAAATCCGAGCGTTCTATACGAAGTAATATCTAACAGTTCCATTCCATTTAAAAGGAAAGAGGAGTATAAAGTGACAAATTTATTGGACCAATTGTTTCTGGTACAGTTTACTCTCAAGAAAAATCGACAGTGATTCATTAATTACTTTTAAAAAGTCTGCGGACCAACATCCAAATATTTAAAAGTTTCCCAAAACGCCTCTACGTAAACTGGCCAAAGTAAGCTAACCTCTGCCAGCATTTTAGCGCTGGTAAGCGATATTAATGAGAGCATTTTAGTTCGTGTCCAAAGTGAATGTTGAAATGAGGCTTCGGAATCGATATGAAATTGGGTGGAAAATAATTGATCTTAGCAAGAACACTTTTACATTAGAAGGAATATCATTGGTGTTGTTTTTTCACTGTATAAAATGATTAATCTTGGTTTATTTATAATTTTCATATTTATGATATGTTGAACAAGCGTTGCATATTAAACCTGACTCTCACTTTTGCGTCTCTAATTAAGCGTCACTGTTCAATTTATGTGAAAGATTCATAAAATGCATCGTTTTTTTCTCGTATTTCTCCTCAGATTCTGATTGATTTTTCATTCAGTAAAAAGGATTAAGTCCTTATCTTTCACCATACGAACTGGTTATTTACTTCATCTGTGCAATATAAAATCCTATTACTTATTAAGCTCTAGTTTATCTTCTTTGCTCCAATTAAACTTTATTCTAATAATTTCCTTTTTGTTGTTTCTTTTGACCACAGTGATTTGGATGTCTCCGGCCGGAATTACAAAGCGTTCCTTAAATTAAACTTATATGTGATATGTAGATTTTTTATTTTAAGTCAAGACGATGTAAGTGTTTAAGTTTAGAGTGTATTGTACTACAGGCCAATAGTTATGACTTTAAAACGAAGAGTTATGGAGAAAAAACAACCTTGCAATTGGCTTGTATCCGAGGTATCTTCAAAGGGTAAAATCAATTCACCCACCTACAGCCCTCTCCCCTCCAAAAGACCCTATCATTTTGTAGTCACCTAATGGCCATTCATTACTTAATACTGCTATTTTTGATACACAAAAGGACATGAAGAAGACCCCTCTAAAGAAAATACCCAAACACATCTATCACACAAAATATCACCACCTTGCACTTCACATAGCCGTTTCTCTCTCAAACACCGATCTACAACATAAACCAAAATTCTGCTCCGTCTTCTATCCATTCACTCACTATATTCTCTTCACAATTTTATCTCAATCAATTCTTATCACACGTTGATACCACCGCAGAACATTCTTAGTCACAACTACGCACAAACACTTCTTCCTACCATAAATAACTCTACATTTTGCTCATCAGGCAGCAACTTTTATTTCTAAAATTCCACTCAAGGTCTTTCATTTTCCTTTTACAATACAATAATCCAACGTTGTAGCAGGAGCAGCATCAGTACATGCAAATTCTACTATCAAACTCTTCGGTTCAATTGTGCTCTGGTTTCATTCTGATTCATCTCGCCCATTCATTCAGGATATATCCTAGAAGGTAAACATTACACTTCTTCAGTAGTACTCGTATCATCACGAACTTTAATATTACACCTCAACCTATCTGATCCCATTGACATACTCCTTTCTTCATTTATTTCTAGCCTCACTCTCAGACACACCGTGTAAATTTCTTTAATCAACATTTCACTTTCTATTAGGCTCATTAGACATATATATATATATATATATATATATATATATATATGTTAATGCAATTTATCTATCACCATTTATCATTCTTATTCTTGCTTCTCTCATACATTTATCTATGTAGATCTCCCAAACGAAACTGGTGCTATCCTTAAACTCATCGTTTGCATCGCTTTTAACTCTCGCCTGTATAGACCCCAAAACGTGGGAAAGAAAGCAATATACACTACCATAGCCTTTTTCTAAGCCCGATTATAATTTTTCATAAGTCTTGACTGCAACACTCGACGCAGCAATTCCTATCTCGCATTTGCATTCAACTTTTTCGCTGTCTTCAGGCACAAATAAACTAAAAATACAGCCATAATAACTGCTCCATATCACAATCACCTCGACTTGTCACCATTTCAGTGATTATTTCATCCAATCCAGTTTCCTTCCTATTTCTCAACTCTTAGCATCACTAAAATCCTTATTCGTGCTTTTCTCTTCCATACCCTGATACATACAGCTCTTTCATAACAACCTTAAATAACCGATCAAATTACTCCTGCCTTCTGCGTGTATTTTTTATCTCCTCATTGCTCCCAAGTACCCAGCTATTCTTTATTTTCACCCAGCTATTCGTGTCTTGATTTCTCACCTTTTCCCTTCTTTCCAGAATACCTTTCTGTACTCAACTAGATATTCTTTCATCTCCTTTCAAAATTCTCTCCTTTTCCTCTTCTTTTCGTCAATCATTTGTTTCACGTTTCTTTTTTAATCCTGTTGTGCTTTAAGACGCATCTCTCCCACATTCTCATGGAAACAATTAACAGTTTATAAATATGAAAGTAATCCTCTTTTTACCTGTGACGAAGCGCCTGGGTAAGGCGTCGATTTTTTTAAAAAGAAGGAAAGTTCAATTGTACCTATTTAGAGCCATAAAATGAACCATATGACCATGGAAAATAGGGTTATACACCCTGAAAATTTCAAATCTGCCGTCGGATTTGGCGCTGGTTGGCGCCATCTAGTGGTAGAAGCCTTATTATCTTGAGAAAACGTGTTCGCCACACTCAACGACCGTTTAACTCTGAAACTTACCAAACTCTCTTCACCACCCACCCAGCCAGAAAATATTTTCTCAGCATTATATCTGGCATTAAAGAGTCCAACCACTAGAACCAACCATAGGATAATCCTTACATAACTCATAGTCATTTAAACATTCTTACAAAACTATAATTCAATCTGGATAAGTTTAATGGTGATGAGATTAAGACTAAGGAAAACTCTCAGACATTCACTCTACCATTATCTATTTTGATTGAGCCAAATACATTAACAAAAACAGAGATTAAGGTTCTTACAAGAAATTTAGGGCAATCACAAGAGTCATCCCAGCTCTTTGGCTCTCTTATTCGAGAGAGAAATCTACTAGCACCAGAAATAACATATTACCAGTAGAGAAGTACGGGTGAAGAATTTAGGAAGCTCTTATCTATTCATAGCAATTCATCATTTGGATATCAACATGATGGTCGATTACTGTTGATGTCTGGAAAGGGATAAACCTGATAACACACATAAGAGAAAACCCATTAAGTTTTCCTTCCTTTATACTTAATAGTCCACGGTAGTTTTTTTCTTATCAAAGATTCTACTGAAAATTTATCCTGTTTTACTTAATTTTAATTTAGTTTTGCTGCTTCTAGTCCAGTTTCAGCTCCTTGTAACTAGTTGTCAACACATGGTATAAGTAAAAATGGACTACAGAGGAAAACATAATATTTTGTATTACCCACATATTCAATAGAAGGAAAAATTATCTTGATAGATTAAACTATTATCATTTTAGTGTCTAGCGAGATCAATATATATATATATATATATATATATATATATATATATATATATATATATATATATATAATAGTTGAAAAGCTCAGTAAACATTTTTTTTTATTTTCAAATACAGGGAAGTTTAATGAAATGAAATATTGTCAACATTTTGTAAATCGCTACAAGCCATTTATACGTTTTAAAGAGTAAGAAATACGTTGAATTTCAGGGTAACATTTTCCAAAAAATTTCTTCTCTAAAACCACAAAAGAGAAATATAAATTTTGTTCCAGGCTAATTTTAAAAGATCAATCTCTTTTAGCGAGCCAGAAATAATGATGCGATTGTGCTAACTAAATACTATATGCATTTGAAAGTAGTGAATTAATTCCTCCACTAATCAGCATGATGTCGGCGGAGATCATTTATACAGGGTGTTTTTTTTTTGCCTGTCTTACATTTGAAGTTTAATAAAATTAAGAATAATTTTGTGATCACAATGAAACTTTCAGAAACTGTTGCCAATAGTTGTAAGTCTTTGGTTCTATAAAGGTTAATTGATTAATTTATTATTTTAAAGGTTATGCTAGGTTTAGTAAATCGTCATTTTTTGCTAGAAACGGAAAGCGTAAAGATTTGGGTTAAAAAAGGGATTTTTGGAGAGTTGCGTCAAAACACTCAAGGGTCACCGTAGAAATCATTTAAAAGAAGATCAGAACAAGTGAGATTTTCAAATAGTGCAATATACAATGTAATGAAGAAAAAACTGAAACTTACTCCATACAAGTTTCAGGTTTTGCAAACATTAGAAGACAACGATTTCGCGAATGAAAATCGTATGCAGAAGAATTTTGACAAAAATTTGGGGAAGTTGATGTACCACCCATGATAATGTCTCACGATTCGCACTTGCATCTCACCGGATACAATAATAAGCAGAACAACAGAATATGGTTGGATCACAACCCCGAAGCTATACACCAAAAATAGCTGCATCTTTCAAAAACCACTGTGTGGTGTGTGATAACAACTCAAAAGATCATTGGCCCGTATTTTTATGAGAATGAAAATGGAAATTCGGCCACTGTAAATGGCGAAAGATACCGACACATGCTGGGAGAATATTTTTTAACGAACTTTCGAAGGTTTAGAAATAGACCAAAACTCTTTTTCCAGTAAGATGGTGCAACATCACATACATAGAATGAAACAAGGCAGTTGTTAAGACAAAACTTCAAAGAAAAATCATTTCTCATAATAGTGAATTTAAGTGGCCTCCAAGATCCCTCAATCTAACACTTTAAATTTTTTTATGGGGATATTTTAAAGATCGAGTTTACGGTAATAATCCTAGAAGTATCCAACAAGTAAATAATAATATCACTGAAGAAATTTTGAAAAAAGTGATGAAAGCAGCTTCGTGACGAGTAAATGAATGTTATGAGAAGAATGGTCAGCATTTGAAAAGAAGAATCTTCAAAAATAAAATTAGTTTTAATAGTCGATAAATATAGGAAAGTTCAGCAAAAATTTGTTAAAAATCAATGCTTCACTAAAAGTCGCATAACTTCCTACAAAAATAAGTAAATCAATTAGCCATTTTAGGACTTAAAGCGCACAACTATTATCAACAATTTCCGAAAGTTTCATTATGATAAAAAATTATTCTTGATTTTATTGAACTTGATTTCATTATTATGCAAGAAGAATACCCTGTATTAGAAACTTGACCTTCGAATTGTCTTAGAAATATCTATCAGTAGATTGTGATAAATGATTTTGTTATCTAAACATCACAAAAACTTGAGGTATCATTTTGGTTTCACAAATTTCTCTACGTTTGCATCGAATGCGATTCTTTGTGATCTTTTTATTTTTTAATGGTTCCCTGGTTCGGTTTGCAACCAGGCTTGACATATTGAATCACATTAACTTTTCTCCACCGGTGTTTTGTGTTATAAATTCGGTAGGTCCTATTTTATTTACTTTCCTCTTCATATTCTTTTTATGGAACGTATAATGTTAATGACGCGAGCTAAAAGGAACTAGGGAGAACAGAAAATGAGTTAAACCGAACAAGTGACAATAGGTTTATTCCATTCGGCCGTCTTGAAACAATTGGCTCTCAATTATGAACTTGCCATTCACTTATTTCTTGTAAGTCATTTTTACAGAAATATTTGAATCATCAAAACATTTTAGTGATGTCGTTCAAAACAAATATATATATATATATAAATATATATATATATATATATATATATATATATATATATATATATATATATATGTGTATCTCTCTATCTCTCTTTCTCTCTCAACCTCTCTCTCTCTCTCTTTCTCTCTCTCTCTCTCTCACTCTCTCTCTCACTCTCTCTCTCTCTCTCTCTCTCTCTCTTTCTCTCTCTCTCTCTCTCACTCTCTCTCTCACTCTCTCTCTCTCTCTCTCTCTCTCTCTCTATATATATATATATATATATATATATATATATATATATATATATATATATATATATATATAAAATATTTGAACTACCTAGTTAACTAAATAAAAAGTTTTGAGGATTTTATTTCGCTAATATAGTAGTTACTTCATAATTTAACGTGTACACTTTTGGTCTTCTTTGGCTTGAAAATTTCTCTTTTGCTTGACTAAAGATATAATTCGTGACTAAATTCGATCTAACACCTCAGTTTATGGGTCGTGCATGCTATACAACGACGCTACAGAATTATCATTACGTTCTTGATTAAGTCCATCAATGTCTAAAGCATTTTATGGCAAAAATATCGTTTCTTCTCAATTTATCAGTGTCTACTTATCTTCATATAATGCATTTCCCTGATTTACATCCATACAAAATAGCAACAACGCAAATTAGGATTACTTGTTTCACTGCAGTAGCTAAAATTAGTGGCGATGCTGCATCAGGTTTTTTTTTGTATTGTTTTAATATTGTGTAAAAAACTAAACATAAAAGAAAATTTATAGATAAACTTGATAAAATCCTAATAGAAAAAATCAAACAATATTTACTTACTAATAGCCTATATTGTTACAGTTCAACCTTGATTCATTCATTTAAAAAACGAAATTCATTTTTCTTGTTTTAATTTAAGCGAAAAGATTAATTATTTTCTCCTTGATCTCTGGATGACTACTGAGAAATATTTTCTCCATTGCATTGAAAGCACTGCGAGTGCATTTAGTCTTTCAGAATTGCTAATCCTCCTTATAAAAGTTATTCTTTTCAGTGTTGTAAAGTAGTGTTCTGCCTCTAATGTAGTCATATGAATTGTCAAGAGGATTTTTATTAGTTTCGTAATTTCACTAAGAACATTATCTAGATTATTTTCCAAGATAAATTCCAGTAGCTCAATTAATTAATAAAAGAACCGAAAAGAATATTAATTAAATTCTCCAATTTATTATATTCAAGAATATAAACACGTTTTTAAGCACAACACACGCAGAGTCAAAAAGAAACACTACCTTCTACCAGCACACTCGGATCGGCACTGCGTGAACCACAACACTCTCTCTCCCTAGCGTGCAGCTTCTTATCTCGGACATGTGAGCATGCGCACAACAGCCAAACACCGCGTCGCTGGAACTATAGGCGTATAGTTATATACAAGGATTTCTTTACTTTTTTCATATATTAGGGGATGGATACTGACATTAAGCTTAAAGATTATATAATGTGCAATTATAAAGAAAGAACGAAAGAAAATAGGACTCATTATATTTATAGTTATAGATAATATCGAGTGGAAATCGGAGTTGCTTCAGTTCCGCAGGGCCTATACTGTACACGGGCCGCCACTGCTGCTTTGTGATAAAAATGGGCATGTTATGTTTTGTCAATGTTGCATGAATTAAACCAATCCGTGCCCTAGTTTTTTGTTTGATCCTTCCTCCTAAACTGGGGAGGAGGATCCTTACTTTTTATTAAATATAAGAGGGTACAAAATAGACATAAACACGTAAAAGCAAAGAAAAAACATAATTATATTACAAACTGGGAATCAAGAAGGGATTAAATATAAAGCAAATGTAAACTATATAAATCTAGGGCAAGAAAGGGTCCACCAGAATTCTCTTCAATAAGGAATCATTTGGATTCTTACACCTATTCATTTAGCCCTACAAATTTCAAGATTTTGGGTTCTGCGGCTAATTCCGTCGCTCTCAACATTTTGGAATCAATATTTATCCACATGTTAAATCAAGAATTAAATTCTAATTGGTCTTCCACACCACTTTACATTTCTTAATTTAAATATCTTAATTTTAGTTTGATTTCTAATTAATTTTTACCTTAAATTTATTAACAATCAACTCAATGAACCGCTAGTTAAAATGTTCTATTAGTTGGTTGCCCATGATTTCTGTAAATTTAAATTACATGTTTAGCTCTGTTTAAATATTCCACCTTTTAATTGGTTTGGATCCTGTCCATTCATTTATTTTAATTTTTTGCTTTATTTTTTAGTTTTTTATACTTCTTTCAGTGCTTTTTTGTAATTTTTGCAATGTTCTCTTTGTAAGCTTTGCATTCTCTCTGAAATTTATGTAATTCTAAGTTTATTCATTAATACATAGTCGCTTTGTTTTCTTTAAAATCTACCAAATTTATTGTCATTCATTAATACATATATTTCTATATACATTCTAAGCTTGCTTGTTTGTCAATTATATTGTTTTGCCCCATTATAGGCTGAAGATGTACATACATAGCTAATGTTTTAAAGATTCCAAATTATAGATGTTCCGAATACTGGTTCTGGCTTTGATTTACATACTGAAATCGAGGTTTCCGAAGAAATTCCCAATTTATATACAGGGGGTCCACAAGGCCTGGGTACATAGGAATTTTAATATTTTAATATTCTAAAGGTATGTATTTATCCACTATGTACCCAGACTTTGTGGACACCCTGTATATCTATCTATCTATCTATCTATCTATATATATATATATATATATATATATATATATATATATAAACCAAAAGAAGCAGATAAAATTGTGTTCGGTTACAATAAACTGCTGAATATATTTAGAAGCGGAGAGTGATGGGTAAACACGTCGCCACATGATCAATAGAATACAAGTGGCTAAAATACCACCAGTAAAACTGCCCGGACCCGACCTGACATAATTTCGTCTGACCAAGCTCTACCCGTGACAAGATTGGGTAAGGTATATTAACCCACCAATAAAATTATTTATTCAGTCTGCAAAACTCTATGGAGGCGTTTAAGTCGGTCGTGCGCCTTTGTTGACTTTCGGTTCTTTGCCTCTTATCAATTTGTGTTAAACAAGAGAGACTTCATGGCAAGATTTTAACATTTAACTCAAAGTCCAACGACGTTACTTCTCGCAGAAAGTTTATAAGGACAGAACAATAAAGACGTGAAGATATATGAAGTAAATATGTGTTGCAGATTTAAAGACACAGATCCTCCTGCATGTATTGATGTCAGGATGGAACGTGCTTGCACGTTTCGAATCCTTGGCAGGACGTATCATCCAGAGGATAGGTTGCTAGAGTGGTCCATGGTACAATATAGAAAAAAAGTATAGACTGAATTCTACAAAAGTTTTTTTTTAAACACCCTTTTACAAATATAACTGGAAAATGTGAAGCACCATTTGAATCAAAGTGTGGGCAGATCTAGAGTGTTTAAAGCCTTCAAAAGGCTTAAGAAGGAGGCAGTTCTCTTCCAATATTAAGGACCACAAAGTCTACGATCGGTGAGGAGCCAAAGCCCTTTCCAAATCAACATGAACAAGATAAGGTAAAATCAAGGATTAGAGCAAGAAAAAATTGCTGAAATATGATCAGAAACTTTGGCACTTAAAATAGCGAAAGGATATCATCTTTTGAACCCTAGCCCCCAAAATTGGTCAAATGAGTCCGGTTAAAAATCGGACTTTTTCAGGAGACAGAAGCAAGCTTTAGTGATGGCGTAGTTTGATTTAGTGATTTCGATGTAAGATGTCATCCCCTGAGTGGATGCGGTGAGAGGAAATGCCTGTATAATACCTTACCAAGTAGGAGCAGCAGAACGCACCGTAAGAAAGAACAACACTTGTGCCAGGTAAATTTAAGATGGTTTTGGACAAACCAACTTTAGCATCCAAGTTCGCCATATTTGAACCCCATAGACTTTGAGGTCTGGTCGATGCTTGAATACAAATCCTCTACCAAATCTCACCAAACTCCCCTACATCTGAAGTGTAAACTAACAAAATACTGGATTGAAATATCATCTGAAACCGTGCTCACATTTGCACTTAGGTCATACCTCAAATTTTTTTGGTCATCGACGCGAAAGCTTGTCACATTAAAATTTAGTTACATCATTTTAAAGCATATAATTTATTCTTTCGTTTTAGTACGAATTATTGAATATTGCATAGTATTGTGAAAATAATTAAATACATATGTCTAAACTTTGCGGTTCTACCCTCTACATTATGAATTTCGCTTGCGCGGGCGAGGTTTTGTTAATGGCTCAGGAACTTTACCAGATATCCAACCTTTAACTTCTCGCTCTCCCCTTCTGAGTTTTGCTTTTAAGAGCTATATTAATCACTCTTATTTCTTTCTTCTTCCATTGCTATGCGTTGTTAAAGAGAACTTGTCAAACTTTTGCTTCAAAGGAATATTTTCTATTACATACCCACTCACTTCTTTTTAGCTTCAGTTTTCAACCAGTAATATATATAAAAATATGAACCCTTCGTTGCTTTAAAATGTTTATGTAATTCTGTTAGATATTTTGATTTCATTTCATGGAAATATTTTTATTCATTTTCCTTTTAGAAATTCCTTTCGTAGGAGAAATTTTCTTTTTCGTAGACCTTTTTTCCCCAAATGATTCACAACTCTTTCTCTGCCAGTTTTGAATTTCTAGTCACGGTCACAATTTATTCAAATCAGTGTACCCTCATGGACCCTAACTAGCCCTATACATACAAGAAATCCAAGCTACTACCAAAAGCAACTATGAAATTTGTATCATCTGCCATATAGTCAGTAAGAGATGCCCCGCGTAGTGTTTACTAAGCTCAATGATACTATTAGATTGAGTAATAAGTTCTTGCGTTTTTTTTACTGTTGTGTTGATTTAAGTTTTGTTGACTTGATTTGTGCACATATTAAGAAACAATAATAAATAATGAGAAAAAAATTTGCAAAGGTTATTCTACGTCTCTTAACACAGTAGACTATTCGGCTTTTGCTTAGGATACGTCTTGAAGTTGAGTAATAAGCCATTGCAAGTTATTTAAAAGTTGTGTTAATTCAATTTTTGTTCTGTAGCCTAAAAATGGAATGTCAAATTGAAAGAAAGGCGCATTTTTGACACTTGTTGTTCATTTTAAATCGAGACGGGAACAATGCAAACGCAGCCAAAGCTCGTCGCGATATTTGTACTGTGTACGGAGAAAATGCTTTATCAGAAAGGAAAGCTCAATAGTGGTTTTCACGCTTCAAAAGCGGTCATTTCAATCTCAATGACGAAGAACGTTCTGGTCGCCCCATTAAGTTTGAAGAAGATCGATTGAACGACCTTCTTCAGAAAATCCTACGCAATTGACGTGAAAATTGGCTGTGCAATTGGTGTGTGATCAGAAAACTGTAGTGAATCACCTTCATTCGATGGGGAAAGTTAAAAAACTTGGTGCATGGGTTTCGCACGCTTTGAGCGAAAGTAACAAACTTCAACCCTTCGCGTTTGCCGCAGGTTTGCCTGCTCGTCACAAGGCTACTCGTGGATATATGGACAGATTTCTTTACCGCATCATCACTGGTGACGAAAAGTGGTGTGTTTATATCCACATTAACCAACAATGGCTTAGCCCCAATAAAAAAACCACTTACGTGATTAAAGCAGAGACATCTTCCACGAAAGACAATACTGTATGTGTGGTGGGGTTGTGAAGGCATCATTCTTTATGAGCTCCTTGCGAACAACGAGATTGTCAATGCAGAATTCTACGTTCAATAAATATATCGACTTACCGAAGTTATTCTTGAAAAGCGACCTCATTGACGTTATGGAGTCCTTCTGCAACACGACAATGCCAATGTGACAAAATTAGCATTGTCACAAAAGACGCCATCCAAACGCTTAATTGGGAAATCGTGTTGCATCCTTCATATTCGCCAGACTTGGCTCCATCAGATTTCCATTTGTTCCGATCGCTCTCCAACAATTTGCGCGGCGTTTCGTTCAATACTGATGTGGAATTAAGAACCTGGTTAGACGAATTTTTCGAGTCAAAATACAGAAATTTTTTGGCAGAGGCACCTAAAAACTAGTTAAACGTTGGGAAGAAATCGTTAATAACAACGGAGAATACATTATTGATTAAATTGCATATTTTTATCAATTAAAAATGAAGTTTTTCTAAAATTGTTAATGGAAATAAATAAATTTGATAGGAATGCAAGAACTTATTCCTCAACCCAATATATTGCTAGTGGCAATGTATCTCTAGAAGAATTCTTCGACTCCAGAATTCTTTATTCATTCTAATGGACCTCAGTCCGGAGCGTTTGTGTCAAAGGAAATACATAGAATAAACCATGTAACCAAAAAATATCCTAGAGTAACAGCAAGGTGATCAAGCTTAACCTTACAAACTCAGCTTTGTCAATCAAGGATAAATCAGGTGTATTGCCATAACTTCGAAATAGCATCTATAACCAATTGAGTGTACATGATTCTTATGAAATGAGCCTTCTAGTTTTGCAAAAGTAGATAATACATAAAAGCATAACATTGATAGAAATGTGAGGAAGTATGGTATTAAAATAGATGACATTAATCTGTTGGCCAAACTTTCAACATGAGACACGTTTGCCAATGAGATAAAGTACGATAAGCACTGTTTGTGCTCACCGTACAACAGATATAAATAGGCTACCTCTAATGGCATTGGTAGAGATGATTTCTAGCTGCCTAACACAGCCTTGAATAGTTATGACAGTACTCTTATGTTAAACTAGATTAATAGAAATGAGTTATAAGGTCAAACTTGAGCACCTTGGTGTCTTTAATGAAAAGAATCCACACCACTAAAGTAAAAAATGAAAAACTGCTTTCTGCACTACGTGAACTGCCGGGCTCACTGATGAGGAAAGGGCGTGGTCCTCCCCCAGGTACTAGGTCTATCATTCTAGTCTGAGGTTATAGCGGTGGGGGGATTTAAAGCGTAATGACAAATTGAAAACGTGTTTAAGATATATATGTAGCTACAGATCCTCCTACAGTAGTTGGGGCCGAGAGGGCACACAATCCCTTCACATGCTAGCGGCAATAATGTGGTTGAAGCTACACCCGACTTCCTTCGCTGTCCCTAAATTTGTGGTTGGGGAGGAATCAGAACAATCAACGCACTCTTCTCCCGACTCTGAAATTTGGTCATCTAATTTATCTTATTTTCATCAGCCGATTCTATGAGTCGCAACTTTATTGTAAGTGATAATTATTTACTGGTCTTTCTTGGGGCGTCTACATAAACATTCACTCCTTTATAGAACCTTACTTTAACTTACCACTGTGCCATATCCTCCAGAAGGTCCGCAACCAAGGACTTCCATATTCTTTTGTCTCGCGTAGCTCTGATAAACTGCTCGCGCGACGTTCCGCCTCCCATCAACTTCACCAGTCCATCCATGTATTTTTCCACCATTCCGGTTACAGCCGAATTCTCTAAGCCATTCTATTTGTATGACCGAAGAATCTTAACTGTCTTCCTCTCACCATCTTCATCCATTCTCTCTTCTCTCTTACTATTTGCAAAACTGCTTCGTTCGTTCTTCTTGTTGCCCACGGGATCTTCATCATTCTTCTCCAGCACCACCTCTCCATCTCCTCCAGTCTCTTTATTGTCCAACTCTCCACTCCATACAACAAAGTTGACCACACGTGCGTTTTTATTAAGCATAGATCCTTAACAACCCCATAAAATATTCAAGATTAGAAGTTAATAAGATGGTATTAAAAACAAACCTGAATTTATGTACACAAAGGCGGCTACTTTAAAATTCATTTCTTCCATCTTCCATCATATCATTTTTCATTTTATACTATCCATTCATTCTTCCAGTCAACACTCATATTTATGTCACTATTATGCGTAATCTTTTATTCCCTTCCACATGTTACTTTCAACTTCTACTGCGATTCTATGAATCGCCCGAATATTACAATTGGGCCTCGCCTTTGCGGCATTAAAATTAAAATGTGCTGAAGTCATTGTAGAATCTGCCTCTTCAGGGTTTTTCATAATACTTACCGCTATTATTTCCTCCATTCTTACGAAGTAATAAAAAATACCTCACACCATGTTTCTCAAATGGCAGATATTACGGATAAAAGAGAATTTAACGAGAAATAAATAATAAATTAATTTCAGAGATGTTAACTTTTTCTAAATTGTTCTCTGAAAATTCAACGCTTGCAGAAGGAAATCTGAATTTGGCAAAAACATTAACATAACAAAGAAAACAAAAATGTTTCTTTTACAAAGAAATTGGGACAAAATCGTCGTAGAATATAACTAAGAATGGAAATCCGAATGATAATTTTTTGGAGGAGGAAACAGAACATTTTTTAATCCAACAAAGGAAAATCCCGCATGTGGAAGATTGAAGAAGCAAACATGCAGGAAAAGAAAAGGAACCAGTCAATCAATTGAGTAGGAATTGTGAAAAAATCCATGGTTAAGAATAAATGGTCACAAAGACTCTTTGGATGCTGTTAATTCACTCTAATATCGGTCCCAGGAATTCGGATCTGTTAATGCACTAATCTTTTTTTGTCCTTATCTGTCTACTTGTATTTTTCGAACGATTTATCATCATTACATATGTGGATTAAACCATTTTGGTTAATAAATTATTAAAGTTTTGAACTATATTGAGGGGAAAATTGCCCTCTCTGAGGGACAGAAAATTTCAATTCCTCGACAATTTCGTGTAAAATTGAAAAGAAGTTTATGGTCCCTCTTGTCTCTAACTGCTATTATTTATTTATATTAGTATTTTTTATTAAAAATTGAAAATAAAGAGCAAAAGTCAGAAGACTATGGACTATGGAATGCAACTTGCTACTAAAAAATGAAAAATGTAAGAAATTAGTTAGAAATGCATAAAAAAATTTTAAATTACTATACTTACTGTTCCTCAGGAACAGGAGTAGCCAACATTCTTCGAATATTACCGCTTAAAGATTCTAGTAAATTAGCAATAAAATGGCCCCCCTATATCTAATTTCTTCAACTTTTAAATAAAGCTGAATTATTTATCCTTTCTTATCGATCAACGGTACCATATCAGCACCATTCTAAATGTCTTAAGAGATAATTAAAAGTACATCGCAATTACCACGCACGACACGTGTGTTATCCCAAATTTCCCAAATATCTCTGACAAAATAGAAGTAATGGATAAGGGCTTGATAATAATCTCGTCCACTTATGTAATGATGCTATGTTAATCCAAATATCAATTTATGGAAAAAAAAACGCACCTACTATTTTTAACGAACAAAACATATATTTTGAGAGCTAACAAACATGCATTAAATAGCTAAAAACAAAGGAAAAATTCGAATGGAGCACATACTACCCTAATATCCAAGGAAAAGAGATGTTGTTTGACATCACGAGCACTAAATGCCAAAAAACCTAGTTTTATCTGACGAAATTATGTTGCTAAATTGAAGATTTAATTAAGCTGCCTCCCGTCAAATATGTAAAGTATAAAGTCAACCTTCTCCTTTCGACGATTTTTTAACGGTGACATTGGCTTTAAGTCGAGATGGTTTACTCGAATCAACACCAAAACCACATATTTCTAAGTAACACTCTACTTATGAGACTGGATAGTAGAAGAAAGAGTTTCGTTTATATCGTTATTGTACATATTCCCACTTTATGTATCATAAATAGATTAAGTTCTGGACTTAATCTATTAAAGTTTCTCCAACAAAGGTCAAACTTATTATCTAAACAAAGATAATATGATGACAGCTTCTTGATACGAGTATAAGCAGGAATACCCTTATCATTTAACCAAACTTTGTTTATATTTCTGAACTTCAGTGTTTTTGTAGGCAACTTTCTTTTAATTTTATTAACCAAATGGCAATTTAAACAAAAAGCCACGTCAACATGTTAATGTATGTATATAGCTTCAATCTAAATTAAAAAAAAACCACTTGTTCAGAATTCCAATGAGCTCTGGATTTCAAATAAACTTTGCAAGAAAATAATAGAATAGACACAAAATGGTTTAATTTAATGTTGGCTTAAAAAGGTTTTGATAAGAAGAGCGATCTGGAAGACCCAAATTAACTCCTCAACTGCCAAATTAACTCCATCATGAAATTGCTAGATGAGTGTCTGGTTTCAGTAATCAATAGCTCACAACCTGATCGTGGGGGAAATTCAAGAAGAGCAACTCAATAGCAATCAGTGGGTGAGTCAAAGTTCAATCACTCTCTTATCGTGTAGGTGAAAATCTCCAAAATATATATATATATAAATTACGACTTTCTATTAGATTCTCGTATGTATACCATCCTAGATAGAATAAAGCCAAAAATACTACATATAGGTTAGTTAAGTTAAAACAGGAATACATAAATATTGGGCGGCCTACCACTGACCTTATTGACTTGAACCTTATGCCAACTACTCTCTGCCAAGTGATTGTAGCATACCGGCTCTCACTCTCAAATATAAACATCCATTCCAGCAGTCATGGGAAAGGCGTTGCGTTTTATAGGAGTGTTTTTAGAGTCGTAGAATTATCTATTCAAAAATTTGCCCTTATGTCCAAGGCTAAGGTCTTAAAATAACCCAATGCCAAATAGTACAGAGGCAATATCCAATCCTTTATGTTTTAATATGAGCTTCGAATGTTCCTATATCGGCTTAAATAATCACGTAATTTAAAATATTGGTGGTTAGGATACAAATACTTATTTCCTGACATAATTATAAGTTTTTGTGTTATATATATATATATATATATATATATATATATATATATATCCAAACTAAACTAGAAAACTTAACAAACAATTCAACGAAAGAAAAAAACAACAACGATATTTTCTCATAAGAAAATACATAAATTTATATGATCAAATAAAATTTCAGGATAGTTGGACAATATGGTGCAGCCAACACCTTATACAAGTCTACTACCATAAAGGTCTTGCCATTTATGTTTGGTTTAGGAAATTCGGAAGGAAAGCGGACAAATTGAAACGTTACTCGAGTACACCCTCAAAAAAGAGGGCATAGAAAAATAGATAATGGAAGACCATTGCACGAAGACTATCGCATGATCAAATATCTTTACTCGAAATTTATAATTAGTTTTCTTTCTCCATTACTAGTGAACTTACCAAGCTAAGGAGACCAATTTACCCCAGGTTTGTATTTCGAGTTTAGCTTCTTCTAGGAGAAAGACACATCAAGGCGAACCTGCTCTACCTAAACAGCTCGATAGCTATTGACAAGTTCATCATCACTTTGAGAGATATTTATTTTCATTCCACTGAGTGTTAAGCCAGTTCTCATCGCTAGAAGTGACAGAGCAGTTTCCAGTGGTTTGCATTAACTTATTTCTCTATATTTGAGTAAATTACCTTTAAAAATGATAAGATCAATAAGAGAAACAGCTCACAATTATAAAGCTAAAAATTGAACTGGAGTCTCGTTATGGGAGGTGTATTGCTTTGTAAGGAAAGCTGGGTAGAATCTTGTCGAAATAGTGAGTGAATCCCATTGATGATAATTTAGCTCTTGTTCACAAAAGGATACACTGTTTCATGAAAGCTGTAGGTTAATCCTTGCTATCTGCGACCAAAGGAGTGCAGTAAAAAGATGGTGCTAGAAAATTGCTTAAAGACACAGTTCGTATATTTCATCTCATTGAATGATTAGGAGATATGCTTAAGATACGAGGGGTGGGAAATAAGTTTTGCAATTCGGATATAAGGAAACGAGATATGAGGAAAAGTGTTTTATTATTTTTCAATATAACTACCCTCGACTTCAATGCACTTGCGCCACTTGTCCCTGAGGCTTCGAATTCCCGACAACCAGAAATCTCCCGACTGCTGTTCAATCCACTCCTGGGCGGCGAGCTGGACATCTTCATCGTCCCCAAACCGGCGTCCACGCAGTACAACCTTGAGCTGGCGGAATAAAAAGTAGTCGCTAGGGGCGTTCAGATCTGGACTTTAGGGGGGATGGTTGAGCCCCTCAAATCCGCACTCGCGCAGGGCAATTTGTGCAACTCTGGCCTTGTGGACTTTGACGACGTTGAAGTCGATAATGGGGCGTTAGGTTTCTAGGGACCCAACAGGCAGAGACCTTGGTCATGGCCAAATTGTCGTGGTAATGTTAATAACACTTCCATATGATATTCCAAGTTCTCGCTCGATTTCTTCGACCTTCATCCGTCGATTTTCGACCATCATCCTCTCCACACGAGCCACATTGTCCTCGTTGGTCACGTCTGACGGGCCTCCTGGTCGGGGGTCATCTTCAAGGGACTCACTACCATGGCGGAACTTCCTATTTCAGCAAGCAATGGTTGCATAGGAAGAGGCAGTGTCGGTGTACACTGCAACCATGCGTTCATGGATCTCTTTTGCATTCTTGCCTTCCTTGGTCAAAGATTTTAGCACTGAGCGGTGCTCAACCTTCTCCATTATTGAAAAATTTGCGACTGACGATCTGGGATCAGCTACTGCTTCTTAAATAGACAGAGGCAGAAGCGTGCGGCTGCAGGTGCTGACTTGTCATAACTAGTCCTAACCCCTAACCCCCTAAACAGCCATCCCCCTTCCTCTGTTTTGCCCGACCGATTCGCAAAACTTATTGACCGCCCCTCGTAGATAGTGCAAAAGACAACCAATGACGAAAGATGACAATTCAGAAAATGTTAATGAAACAACAGAAATAACGATGCAATCTTTTGACTGATGCCCCCGTTAGTGCAGATGTACTTCGATGTCGTTTTTGAGTAAAGGTTCCAGTTAATTGGAGAGTTGGAGATAGAAGTAAGAGCAATGGCGAGCTAGAATCGATAAAGGAAACTATCGCTGTTTTTAAAATTATAACAAGTTCTGGAGAGTATTGCGTATTGCAAATTTAACCATCTTTAGGATTTGCTCTGAGAAATAAATAAGTAAAATATTTAAATGAGATAAGAACGGATAAAAATAAAATACTTGAACTATTATTTTCCAATCGCACCATTTGAGAAATACTATTGAATCTTTGCTCTTCTGTAAAGAGTGTGAGGTAATTCAGCCATCGTGCGAGTTGGATATCTGAGGGACTAGGTAGTGAAACGACATTCTGAATTCCTCCTTCGCATTTAAGGGCGATTAGATGAAATAGCAAAGGGTAATTCATGAAAATGGAATAACGAGAATAAAGGACGTTATAAATCCAATTTGTGGCCGATGTTGCCATAATAGGTGATACTATTGTCATATGTCGTGGTATGACCGGGTGTACGCCGTATACACACACTGGCCTACTGGCCAACCGAAATTAAGGATCCACCTAGGTATGGCTTTAAGAGTGCTTTAAATACACAGTTGCTAGGCCAAGGAATATTCAAACACGGCTACAAAAATCTAATTTAATAGGACTAAGATTACATATACATATACGGCAAGTTAAATAGCAATGCAATTAAATATTGACGGTTCACTGCTAAGATGATTAACAATATCACTTAAGTTTGAACTGAGGGATAATTAATTAAGTAATAATTTTACAATTATGCAATTTTAGAGCAAAGGGGATCCTTGAGGTTCGACGTGGTAAAGATGAGAGGAACACGACGAAGCGGGGGTTAAATCCCTTTTACTTTGATGTGCGGCGAGTACGACCAGGTATGTAAGCTCGACCTTGAACTTGTGACCGTGTCAAGACGCTCAATCAAATTTCAGGAAACTGAAGTTGTGGGGAGGGAGAGGGGGGCTCTTATCCTTAAGAGGCAAACGGAATGTGCATCAGGGATGGTTTTTCCGATCCTAAAAATCCGAAGACGTGGTGAGAAGGGTTAAAGCGCGCCTAACTATTTCCACGAACAACACTAAGTGACAACTAGCTCTTCCTTGGCTCTTAGACAATCACTCAATTCTTCTCTGGTTGAGAATGTTGTCGATTTACTCTCGACTAACGAAGATGTTACGGTTAACTTCTGCCTGTGGATTCTGAACTGTCGAATATATACCCAGAAATTTTCTAGACGTGGAGAGAGATTCATGTCAACAAACTTCCTTAATTGCCTTGAGTTGAGATAAGGTTCTATAGCAGAAAGTTGCGATGCTCATTTAATGGTCTTTCCATTGTTCTAATTCTCGCAGTATATAGGGCAGACGAATTTAGAGCAGTCAACGGCGAACTGGGGAAGTCAGGGGAGGGGGATACCTTCTCTTTCTCATTCTTCCACATCATACATAACAGGTAACTTTGATTCACTCGTAACTGATTATGAAATACACCACTCTGTTTTACTTTGTCTCCTCACTGGGGTAAATTACGTAGCAATATAATAAGAGTTTTATACACTCTCTTACACACACATACTCCCGTTGAGGATAGTGGTACGCTTATGTTTGCATTTGCTTTCATTCTACACGTGTGGATTCTTAGTATCATTCGATTGTGAAGCGTTGTTTTGTTGGAATGATCATTATTTTTATCCAACATTTAATCAACTTAGCCTTAAAAATCGCTCACTCTGTGGAGTCAATTTGCAAGATAAAATGCTCCCATTTCAGCCAATTAATGGTTTATTGATTTGAGGCCGAAGATCAAAGCCATTTCTGAGTAAGAATGACATAAAAATAATATTTTTTTTACCCCTCGAAAGAAAATTGTTTGGATTCTTCACCGAAAAATGTTTACTGCATTTGTCCTTATGATGAATAAGCGAAGAAGCGATGAAAGGAAGGCAAAAAGGCGTTATGGTGGTCAATGGATATACAAAAATAAGTCTTTGCAAAGAATGATTCGGTGATCTTATTGGTAAATCTAAAAAAGCTAAAATTTACGAAGAATACCAACAAGAGGAGAGATGGGAGGAGGAATCGATAAAAAGGCTCTTTTGACAACGTTTAACGCCGTCTGTGTTGTTCGAATTGGTAGATGTAAATTATATTACGAGATCCCAAAGAGGTGCAAAGGATAACCCGATAGAGACCACTAGTTTCCATTCTGGCACTGGGGTCAGAAAGAGGTAATGAAAAAAAAGGCAAGACTAAAATAAATGAATAGATAAGTTTATTTTATTATCAGTATGGTTAAGACTCTCTTCACATTTTAGAGGTATGATTATATCTTGGTGTTTGTAGTGAACACTTCTATCAATACATCCAAGCATTCACTTCACCTTCTTGCACGCTTCGTCAGACTGTTTGTTAAAATTAAAATCCTTTTAAACCAGCATCCCTAAATCTTTTTCTTCGTCCACAGAGATAAGATTTTTACTACCCTTTTCATAGTTAAAACTTGGGTTATTTCAAATTACGTGCAGACCTCTACACTAAATTTAATTTCATATTTCATTTATTAGACCATTTGAAGATTTAATCTAGATCACACTGAATTAATTTTCTATCGTTTTCATTTAAAGTTTTACCCCCAATTTTTGTGTCATCCGCAAATTTGGATCATTTACCAATCTTTGCTTACGATTACTAAGCAACGACGCTATTAATTGTAGGAAGTTTCCCATAATTCCATGAGCAAAAAGTTTAGTTAGTAATCGCCTATGGGGAACGGTGTCAAATGCATTAGCGAAGTCTAATTAAACTCTATCCAAAATTTACTTTCGTCCTAGCTTTCAATCATGCGCTCATAAAATTCCCAAAGATTAGTTAAACATAGACGTTTCTGTCTAAAGCCGTGTTGACTCTTATGATAAGATAGTGCACTTCCAAATGATTGATCACCCTATGGCCAATGACGGATTCCATTAATTTACCTACGATGGATGTTAAATTTATGGGTGGATATTGGTCGGAAGTTCTCTTTCTCCTTCCTTAAAATAGGAGTTATATTCGCTAGCTTAAAATCTAATGGCACGACACCTTCTTAAAAACATTTTTTCAAAATTTCGTTAGCGGTCCCACTAACATGTTTGGAATTTCTTTTAAATGCTCCGGATAGATTAAATCAGGACCTGGAGATTTACTGGATTTTAACTTATTGATATAAAAATCTATTTCTGCTTCTAAGTATTCAATTTTTGTTAAAAGGTTTTGCTGGGTAAAGTTTTTCACGCCGTTCGTTCGTGGTATATTATGTTCGTCTTCGTTTATAAATATCGATGCAAAAAGGTTATTTTATATATTGGCCACCTTTTCTGTATCCGAAACTAATTCGTTATTGCCATTTTTAATAGGTCCTATTGTTTCCTTTGTCGGGTTTCTATTGGATACATAATTGAAAGACTTCTTAGGGTTATGTTCACTTTATTGTGCAAGTTGAATTTCATAGTTTCTTTTAGGGTTTCATTTTTCCTTTTGACATTCCCTTCGTCGGGCGACGTAAATTTGATTATTTACTTCGGATGGGTTACGTTTGTGACGCTTATATGCATAGTTCTTATCCTTCAATTTGACTTGGATATCATGATTCCAACATTTTGGTTAACTTGAGGCGTTTTGTTTGTTTCTTTCGCAAAAAAAATTGTTCGTCTAATACCCTAAAATTCTAGAAGGGCAAAACCGAACTTTGCCGAAACGTAGTCTCTGTCATATCATGCTCTGATTCTCGGCTCCTGAAAATCGCGCAGATTATAATCTGCAAACTGTATTACTACGAATGTATGTAAGGGCTTTTAGCGTTCTTTTTCTTATAAAGTGAATCGTTAGCGCAATACACTAAAGATTTTGCTGTGTTTTGCTTCGTCTCTTATATCGAGGGATTGTATTAGTTATTACTCCTAAACGGAAAAAATAAAGAAATAGTTGTATTTATATAGTTGTTTTAGATATATTAGGAAGTTCTATCCTCTACTCATGAAGGCTATATTTCATCAATTAAAGTTAATTTAAACTCTCTCGACTATTTTTCGACCTTTTGAAGCTCCATATTCCACTACATCGTGTTGGTGGAACGTTCTGTGACAAAAATAATGACATCCATTGCCCCTTTACCCTATTTATTTAGGACCATTTATGTATTTAGTTTCATTTCACCCCAATTAAATTAGAATAATATATTTAGTGCAAATTAAGAAGCCAGTTGAAAATATTGCACAGAAATAGATATAATAATGAAAAAAGGACAAATGTCCGTGACCATAGAATATATTTGATTGATTTTTTATCTAAAAAATAAGAGTATGGACCTTTTTAATTCAGGCTTTCTAATAGCGGTTAAAATATTTTCACTATTTTCTCCGTTTCTAAAAATCCTATTTTTTTCATTTAAGCTTTTATGGCTTACGTAATATATTCCACAAAGTTTTACCGGGTTATGATACCAAATTTTCTTTCCTTCGGGTTATTAAATGCATCCATGAAAATGTGTTGCCCTGCTCATGGGACCCGTTAGCTCAGTTGGTAGAGCACCGGTCTAGATAAGCAGAGGATTTAGGTGTGTTCTTGCTGGAGCGATAGGTTTTTTTCACTTGGCTTTTCTAGAGGTCATATCCGGTAAGATCTCTGCTCTCTTGTTTCTGTGTATCACTTCACACAACACACACACATACACGGCACACATATATGTATTTATATATATTATTAGGTAAGAGGAAATGTTGGATACGTGTACTATTGAAATATACAGCAATGGCAGCGTTATTAACTTTAACTTGTATTCTCTTTATTCTTCTAACAAGTTTTTTGACCGCGCCTGAGAGACGAGAAAGAACACTGACAAAAGACATATTTCATTCCTAAACGTCTTTCGATCGTGCCAGGTCATCTTCAGAGAATGAGCAGAAATGGAAAAAAGTGAAATGAAATGAAAGGTGGGAGGAGAGACAGAGAAAGATTTGCTAATCCCTCACCTCCCAAATAACGATCAACGAGGATTTAAGAAAGAAAGTTTGTGTCTGGAATAGATGTAAATTGATAGGTAGGAAAAAATGTCTAAAAGACGAGAAGATATGTACCAGATTATCTGGTAACCCCAGTTGCCATACCTCTCTTTTTTCTCTTGTTGCTTCCTTGGTTACCCAAATAAATGATTCTAGCTTTCGAGCCTTTGTTTTCATTGACACACTTCTGTGAGTTAAGAGAGGTTGTTGCTGAATTATTACTTTTTGTTATTCATTACATTTTTCACTGTTGTTAAAATTTTTGTCATCCTTGGATTATTTTTCATCGTTTCTTTTTATCTTTTACTGTCATTATTTTGTCCACTACCGATCTTTTTGATTATTATTATTATAATTATTAATTTGTCCACTACGGGCTTTGTTTTTTTAGTTGTCTACTACGAATCTTTTTATCATTGATTTTCTTTATTATTTTTCTCTTTATTTTTACTTAATTTTATTTTTATTATCATTATTATTTATAAATAGGGTAGATCGCCTGCCTCGTCTGCCTCCGGATACTTTTGAAGGCTTGTTTGAAGTGTAAGTTTGGTAATTCTTCGTCTTGAAGTTTTATTTGTTGGGTAACTTCTTCTTGTATATATTGGTCTATCTTTTGCCATATTTCCTTTGTGCGGTTGTGAAGAGTGATATTTATTGGTTTAATGTCAGTGATTCAGTAAAGTAGTTTGGATGGAATCCGGTCCTGAAGGGTTGTATTAGTTATCAATCTATTTGCTTTATTTTGGACCGCTTGTGCTTTACTCATTAGTGTCTTGCTTGAGACACGAAGGGGAATATAGCAGCAATGGTCTCACCAATAACATATATAGTTTTCTTTTGTTTAGTGGTAAAAGCAGTCTGAAACAGAGCAAAGACTCCTACGCCCCCCAGTCCTAACCAACCTTTTCTCTGTAATGTCCAGCATATCCGTTTCATGTTAATTTGAGACCAAGTATTTGACCATATCTGGAGTATGCGTAATATTCGTTTTGCACTAGGGTTTCTGCTGTCTTTCGTCGTCCCATCGGAAGCAATCTAAATTTATTGATGTTTGTTCTAATCCTGATTTCTTCCTCGTCTCTGTTGAGATTCTCAATTCCTCCTCTCGTCCTGTTGGCCACATATCTGGGGTTACGATAGTTACTGATAACAACCTGTGTTATATCGTCTGCCAGTTAAATAAATTGCGCTGATTCGAAGTTGGGGGGAGGCAAGTCGCCCGTGTATATTGCATACAAGGTAGAATTCAGTCATCCACCCGTGTGGCACATCGGCCTCCAGATCGAATGACTCCCATTCAATGTCATTTATTTTCAAGATTGCCTGACGGTCTTCTAAATCGGGGCGCTTCAAACTTTTTTCATCGCGACCCACTTTCAAGTCATTTTTTTGCAATCCCCTTAACCAAATTTCAATAGGAATATAAGTAAAAACAAAGAAAATAGAATATTTGTTAGCTAAACTATCTTAGCTCTATTTTGGTGATGGATGGTCTCGATATCATTTCTCTGTCTTTCAGACTTGATCTTTGCTTTGTTTTTATACAAGTTAGTATCGAAAAAGCCGTTTCACACAAATACGTGAAGGCAAGGGGAAGAAGGGAAATCATGGCTAGTTCTGACAATTTGCATATTCTGTTTTGATACCAATCCAAAAGGTGTTCAAGCGCTATTTCGAAAACTCTATTTTTAGATAGCATCGCATGAAAGTTCGGCAAACCCTTCTTGCGTTTCTAATGAGAGATGGCTTATTCTTTCTATTTCAATACCAAATGGATTTAAGATCGAGTCGAATAGGCTGACATTTAATTCTGGTACAAAATATATTTTGAAATGAGTTTTGAGGCTTGTCAAGTGGTCATTTATAATTTGTTTAATTATATCAACACTCAGCTCGTTGTCTGTGATGGAGTCCTCCATACATAAAACATCCCATATGAACTATTAGTTACTTTTCGTAACTATATATTTATTTTTTTCATGAGGGCTTGAATTTTAAATGTCAATGTAAAAATATTGGTGTTTTATCCTTGTAAAGATAAATTAAATTCATTAAGTTTTTCAAATATATCCGACAAGTAACATAATTTACAAAGCCAGTTTTCGCCTTGAAAGCATTTTGCTAAATCCGAGTTAATTTCCGATAGAAATAGCATCACTTTATCTTTTAACACTACTAGCCCTTTCAAAGACCGAGCCTGGGGGGGAGTGAAAGGGAGTAGAACTCAAAACTCATTTGTTCACATAAATTTGAAAGGAGGCGACTATTGAAAACACGGCTTTTAATATAATTAATAATTTTGACTGAATCATGTAGTATTGTGTTTTATTTTGTAGAGATTTTCTCTGCTGCTAGTACCTCTCCAGGAATCATGCAATGGGTGAAAGTACTAGGTCTATCGTTTGCAGAAATGACGTTAGCGTGAAAGCCAACGTTTATTTCTGTCATTGCTGCTGCGCCATTGGTACAAACCCCAATACAGTCTTGCAATTTTAATCACACTTCTTTGAAAAATTCATCTATTTTGGAAAGATTGCATCGCTTGTTGTGTGTTCATCCAATGTCCTACAATTAGTAAATCTTCATGAACATTGTTATTGTAGCAATACTTGACATACACTAATAATTGTGCCATATTCGCAATATCAGTGGTTTCTTCCAACTGGCTTGCAAATTTTGAATTTCTTTCATTCTTGCAATTAGTTGTGTCAGAAATAGAAGAGAGAGAGAGAGAGAGAGAAACTGACAGACAGACAGACAGAGAGACAGACATACAGACGGACAGAAACAAAGGAAGATACGCGCCGCCTCGACGTTCAATAGAGAGAGAGACAACAGACACCTGGGCGATCTTTTTTGTCTGCGCTAATGGAGGTGCGAAGTTATGAGACGCCGTGAGACGCCGCGATGACCTCAAATGCGGCAATCACAAAAAGCTGTGACAAGTATTTGAGCCCAGAAGGTCCCATCTGAAGTAGGACAAAGTTCGACTCGCAGGCTTAAGAACCTTCTCGCGCTCGCGCTAAAAGGCCAAGTCTATTCTCGTCTGCCGATGCGTCTGACCCTAGAACTCTCCCTTTCAAACGGAGGGAGCAAACTCCATTCAAACCCTATAAATCCTCCGGCATCAGAGTTGGAAGTCAGTATCTGCCCTCCTCCCTGACCTGTCAGTACCTTCTGTCCACCACCGTTGGTACCCGCTATTCGCATCCCGTTGGACTCTGCACAATTCTCCCAGAATCCCTCAAGATCCCGGCATTCTCGTTATTTCACGTGAGTCTACCTCGACCCGCTTCCCTCGCTTCTCGAACGCAGCTCTTCAATCTCGATTCGTGGTACTCGAAAGCAAGATTTTAGTTTACCCCCATAATAGTCATTATACAGATTATTGTTTGAACTTTGCGCCAAGGCAAGGATTACTCCCACGAACCAAATCTTTGAGGTAACAGCAACGCGCAACTCTTATGTGCAATTGCTCCTCCCCCCCAATGTAAGCCTCATCATCTGCTTAGTTAACGCTTAAGGTCTTTCTAACGTCCCTCGGTCAATATTGTCTGTTTGTGTGTGCGGTGACCGGCACACTATGTGTACCCCGTTCCCACGTTCCTCTAACCCTGCAAACGGCTAACGATAGCCGATTTGCTAGTCATTTTAATGACACGAAGACCGCTCAGAGCATCTTCAAAAGATTTCATTTTCTTGGGCGACCGACGAAATTCTTCGATATTGTCGTTCGTGCCATATTTGCCAAAAGATGGCAAAAAACATAAAAGGACGAGTCAGCCCTGCGCCCTTGCAAAAGGGACCTTTAATCTCTAAAGCCTTTTCCCGAGTAGCTATCACCTTATCGGACCGATCCATCCCTAGCCGAATGAAGCCTATAGCTACCTTTTAACGCTAGTGGACTTTGCCACTCGACTTCCAGAGGCCGTACCCCTCAAGAAAATTGATAGCATTTCCTGCGCCGAAGCCCTTATTTTCATCTTTTTCCATATGTGCCTGCCTAAAGAAATACTCTCAGATCGTGGTCGTGAATTAACCTCCTAAATACTAGAGTATGTTAAAAATTATTGATGATCAAGCCCCTGTTTATCACTCCTATTCACCCGAGTGGGAATGGAATGTGCAAAAGGCTAAATGGAAGCCTTAAGGCCATTCTTAGAAAGTTGTGTACAAATCAGTCCACTGAATGGCACCGCTTCCTTTCGGTAAACCTCTAGGCCTACCGTTAAATTCCCCATCGTAGTTTAAGTTTGTCTCATTTGAACTTTTATATAGTAGAAACGTCAGTGGCCCCCTGGATATTGTAAGGGAAATTTATTCCAATCAGCAATTGGATCAAGATATCGAAACTTCTTATTCGTACCCACTGGATTTAAGAAAGAGGCTGGAAAGGTGCGCCGAAATTGTGTTACAAAACGTCGACGTCAATTTTGACAATTATAAGACATACTTCGATTGCAAGTCCAAAGAAAGAAATTTAACCCCACCTCATAGTCGAGAAGCGTGGTCCCGTCGATTACCTTATTGAACCCCCCTCGGGAAGAATGCTGTTCCATATTAATATGCTCAAGCGGTACCACCGGCGTGCGAGCATCAACCAGATAGTTGCCCTCGGCAAAGAATCCCCCATGGAATCTGGCTACCCCCTGGACCCCTTTTGCGTAATTCAAGTCGCCTGCGTGGAGGAAGAAAAGGAATATCCGTTGCATGGCTTGCCCGGCTTTCATAATTCCCCGCCTGCGGAAATTAAGATATGCGACCAGTTACCATCTCGTCAAAAGGATCAACTGCAAGCGCTCCTGAGTCATTTTGATGACGTCATCACCGAGATCCCCTGTTGTGCTACCCACTTTGAGCACAATATACAGCTACCCACCCTAGAAATCATCCGTTCCAAACCCTAGCCCCTGCCTATACACCTCTGGGAACACAACTTAACAATTGGCCCCGGCAAGTGCCACTTCACTGTTAGCACTATCTATTACCTCCGCTTCCATATCGAGAATAATCGATTAACCCCCGAGCAAGAAAAGATCCTTGCCATCGTGGACATGCCGGTGACCCCCTAATAAAAAGCAGCTGCGATCCTTCATAGGTTCTTTATCTTTCTATCGTCCCCTCATTTTCAACTTTGCGACTGTTTCTGCCCACCTCTGCGAGCTATTAAAGAAGCATAACCACGAACGCTTCGAGTGGACGCAACTTTTAACTCACAGCTCTAACAATCTCAAACAGAAGTTGGCATCCGCCCCTATCCTCCACCTCCCTAACTCGGACAAACCGTTTTCATTCGCACTAGCGGGAGTAATGATGGTATAGGATGTGTCCTCCTCCAA
Organism: Ceratothoa steindachneri; assembly: GCA_963969495.1. Lineage (NCBI taxonomy): Eukaryota > Metazoa > Arthropoda > Malacostraca > Isopoda > Cymothoidae > Ceratothoa > Ceratothoa steindachneri. The sequence continues at coordinate 141,932,502 of OZ018323.1, read as the reverse complement.
TATGAGGATAAGGGAAAAAGCTTCCCCATCGCTTACGCAAACGGAAAATTACTCGCGCATGAGAAAAATTGTGCGGTATTTGAGAAAGAGGAACTCTCTATGATTTGGGGGAATTTGTAAATTTAGCATGTATTTATTAGGCAAAGAATTTGTAGTGGAAACGGACGACAAACCCCTATCATACCTATGTAACATCAAGAAAAATAACGGTCGCTTGCTGATTTGTGGTTTGTTCCTCTAGTAATTCCAATTAGGCATTTTTTACTCAAAAGGCACCGATAACTATATGGCTGATAGTTTAAGAAGGAACCCGTTAGATCCTTCTCCAAACTAATTCGGAGCCATTTCCTTTTGTTAATCCATGTATTAATTTTGTTGATGAAATATATTTTTATATTTAAATATATAATAAGAAAACGCGTATACTTTGTTTATATATATATTTTTTGTTTGTTTGTTATATGTGTACAATGAATTCCTTTTATATCCTTAACTTTTTTCTATTTTTGTATATCTTAGGATAACTTTCCCTTGGGATAGTGAGCCCCACTTAAAAGTATCATAGAGAAAAATATCCTTTAAAAACCATGACGTGACATTGTATAACCTTGTGTATGTGCATGGTAAAATCTCCACCCCTACCCACCCAATTGCTCCACTACTTTGTATTTTGGCTCCATTTTGAAAGGGTGTCCTATGTACTCTCAAGTTTATCCGCTATTTTCATGCGACCTTAAGTTATATTCCTCCCCCTCTAATTATTCTCCGATGTCACTTCTTCCCCAGGAGTTCCATCTGGGGATGGGGGAGTCTCAGGGATCACATAGAGAGCGAGAGGATGATACGCGCCGCCTCGCCATTAAATAGAGAGAGAGAGACAACAGACACCTGCCCTGCCTAAATAAGATGTCTACCAAGCTCCTCCTTCCTACACTGACCACTCTGCCCCAGAACGGGGCCCCCTTCTTCGCGCTTCCTGTAGGGCTTGCTTCTAGGATAGGACACGTCAGAGACAGCTGGCTTCTAAATGTCTTATAGTGGTAGTAAGGTTATCCGAACTAGGAATGTGCTGCTATGAGAGCATAAGAATTGTCTCGATGAGTTCTGCGCCTTCGATTCCTTCCGTAGGTTCACGCGCGGCATGCGGGTAATGGTCCATGAGGATACTCCAATTGATCGTAGTTAGACCCAACCGTAGATCTAGAACTCCAGGTCTTCTCTCCACCTACAACTCACAGTGGTGATATCAGAAGACGGTTGTAGTAGGACTTCTATGCGGGTTTAATCCTTAAACAATGCAGGTCAAGTTTTTCAGGCTAAAGCAGTCTCCCTCCAAATTTATGTGATGTTACACTGTCGTAGGGTGACGCTAAACACCGGACACCAGAATATAATATAGATGTAGTAGGATGCCCGTGAAGAGGTTACGCCAGAAGATCGGGATACAGATCCCAGTGTGAGGGTTGAATAAACAAAATCAAGTGCAGTTGGCCTAAGTAATCAATTCTTAGAGGTTCTGGGATTAGAAAAACCAGTGGTAGAAAAATATATATATAACTTTAGTTTATACAAGGAAACTATTAGTAGCACAAGTAAATAAATTACAATAAATAAAATGAGACCCGCGGTACCAAACAGAGGGAAGATAGAAATGACTTGACGGGTACGAGAGTCCGAGAGTGGATGCACAGTGATTGCTTCAGAGAAAATGGGAGAGTACAAATACGGGGAGACTCACGTAAAGCCCAATTAACTGGAGGGTGAATACAGCAAGAAAACGGGGAGCTGCTAAGTCGAGCTTGCAAGATTCCCTCTTCTTTAAACTCGCTGAGAAATGAGCAAGGGAGTACTCCAGTAGGTGAACGAAGTCGATAACCGAGTGAAATATGCTTGTCCGTGTCTATCGTTTGTTGGCGAATACTCTGGGATTGGGTACGAGCAAGGCCGGGTAGAGATGACACGTCGCGTTCGGAGCTAGTAGCCGTTGGAAGGCAAAGCAAGGTATAGAGACTGTACGTGGCTGCTAACCAAGACGGGGCTGTATGGTACTCAGCTTCTCAAAACTTTTCTCCAATTATTTATACTACCTCGGCAGAAGCGGGTCACTGTGGGCCCTCAAACGGTGACGGGATCTCATTAGACTTGGTGTGCCAGAGGGGGGGAAGGGGTAGTCTCGGTGGCCTCACAGCTTTACGCAAACGTCCTTGGCGCTGTGGGTCTGGCGTCGATCAGACGATGAGACGGGAAGATAAAAAGAACCCAACCCAGGTCAGCCGACCACGCGAAGTCTCGATGCTCCCTTGGGGCTGTCTGACCGTGCAGGTGCATCATTCATGCACCACAGGTAGTGGGATAAACCTTCCTACTCTGACATCTACTTTATATAATTTTTCACCTAAACATTACAAAATTAACCAATCGTAGATAAGAGAAATTTTAAGAGCAATTTAACGTTAGCTGTTTTTCCGAACATAAGCGCCACAAAACTGTCTGATCATAGATAAAGGAAATTTTAAGGGAGGTTTACCATTAGCTTTTTTCGAACATGAGCACTACAAAATTGACTACTCATATATAGAAAGACCAGGATAGATATTCAACATAATGGCAGAGAAGCGAAGGAGCCCCGGGAGATTGAAGCTGCGTTCCGCGAGCACCGGAGATGATTGGTTGATATTTCACCGGATGAAAACGAGGATTTTGACAGAGATCATGAGCTAAGGATAGTCGAAGATCTAGAGCAAAATCGCTTCGATATTTTTCCCAACAATTCTGCATCCCCCACGCTACTAGATGGACAAGGCATAGAGCCAGTAACCATCCAAGACCTCAAAAGTCGACTCCTTAACATCAAGCAGACTGTGCTTGGAGAGTCTGGAATAAAGAGGTAGAATTTAGTATGTGTCTGATATTTAACTACACAATCAGTAGTGTCAAAAGTTCTTTGTAATCTGCTCGAGGCTGATGACATTTCAACTATTAAAATATAAGCATAGAGCTTCTTTCCAAGAAACACTTGTATTGTGTGCTACATACGAAGACGTATTGATAGTCTTCCAGGAATCACTGAAACGTTTGAATAATTGAATTTGTTTTCCGAATGAATCACCAAACACATATGGAATTCGTCAGATACAATTATTTCATAGACATGATGCCTGCAAGGAAAAGCAAGAAGACCTCTATTTTATTTTGTTTTTATTGTCACACATGTACCTCTCTTAGGAACAGTGTTACGAGCACTGGTGTTAAAACACATGGCTCTAACACTGTCCTCAATATTCTAATCTTGAAGACCTTCAACAACTGCTTTTGCTGTTTCAGCACCTGTACCTGACGTTAGTTTCGGTATTTCCAAAAGTTTAGATTGTCTACCACCAGTGCCAATTAAATGAGCCATTATTTTGTCATCCCAATAGACTGTAAGTGGTGCATCTGTAGTGAATGTTTGCTTTGAACCTTCTGCTATTTCCTTACGCAGTTCTTTTCATTTTATTTGCAGTTTACTTCTACTTATGGTTATATAATCAATATCTCTTTCAAGGACTAATGCTGTTGCTGAGATCACCATCATCGCATGAAAATCACTCATTTTTGTTCTGTCTAATGTAACCACTAATCCAGGTGAAATAATTTTATCGCCTTTAAATATTCTCTTTCTTGGAGGATTAGATAAACCGGGCTCTGCCTGCTTCATTACTGCTGGTTTTGCGCTGTTTGAGCTACTTGTTTCTAAACAACTGATAAATTTACCTTTATACGCAATTCTATTTCAATTAGCTGCGATTCTCATTTACTTCTTTTTGCAATTGTCTTTTCATTTTTTACTGTTTTCTTGTCAACACTACCTATATAGCCTCGTCTACCTTTCTCTCCCCGAGCCAAGTAGAAATGAACGATCTTCTTCATTGGTTATCATTTCTATTGCGTTAGCCTGAGCTATCTCAAACAAATCTTTAAAGTTTCTTAGAATGAAGTTTCCTTTGATATTTGAGTTTGATCTCGGCTTGATTCAGTTCTTTGGAGGGTTCTGAACTGCTCATATTTCTTCTGAATCTTTGTAACCACATGCTGTTTGTCTCTAGTTGGTATTTTTGCTTCGTCCCATATTTCATATATTTATGAATATACAATGTTAAGGCCTCTTTTACATTCTTTTTGCATTGTGTTAAGGAGAAAAGCCGTCTTAATATATCACCATTCGATGAAAGTTTTGTGGTTTGAATTGCATTAATTGTTTCTCCAATAAGCCCTACTTATGTTTTACTTCTTGTTTTAATTGAACTTGACATGTTAATTATATTCCAGAAAGACTTTGTTAAACAAAGATAGACAATGAGATAATGCTCACTCTTCACTGGTTCACACAACACTGAGTAGGGCATTGGCAATCGCCAACTGGTAAAGGATGTGCTGCAGAGACAATGAAACACGACAGCAGAGCGCCTACAAGACTACACGTTAGGCTTATTTGTCCTTTGTACCTACTCTATAACACCACAGGTTATAGGATGATAATCAAACTTAGAATGCACTTAATATAGCTGTTAACATAATACAACTATTAATTTATATTTAGGCAATACTTACTCTGAAAAAGAAAGAAATTCACTGATATTTAACTACTTTTCAAATTTTGAACATATAATTCATATATGTGAAACTAACATTCGTTGTGGCACTACTAAATATTATTATATTTTGATATTAATATGCACAGCACCATTTTCATCAAGCCTCATTATATCTAGGGGTGAGACCAAGGACTTTTTCTTTTTTTCTTTTGAGGCCAGTCTAATATATATATATATATATATATATATATATATATATATATATATATATATATATATATATATATATATATATATTATAAGATATCACATTAACGCGATATATATCAGTGAAAAAAATAATAGTAAACCACAATATTTGAAAATACTTGAATTGAATTTATTTATAACAACAGAACTAGTTTCGGTTAATTATTGAGGCCTTTTTCAACTGTGTAATGAAAAAGCACGGCAAGCGGCTCCAGTATAAAAAGGCGAAAAAAAGACTAAACAAAATGGAAAAAGATAAATATTTGTGTAGATTCGGGTGTAAGTTACTAATTTCCGAGAATAATTAGTTCCCGCGGTTTATAAATAAGATTGGCGACCTTATTCGAGATATATTCGTTGAGTGTGTATTGCTCTTCAGATGAATTAAAATTATCGACTTTGTTAATGATGATAGATTCTAAAATTTTCCTCTCAATATAAATGTTTGAATTATAGATAATTTTGCTTGGTTGAAATCAATTTTATGGTCGAAATTTTGCAGGTGCGTAAAGAGACTTGACGAAATAGTACCTCTTCTTATATCTGCTTGGTGTTATTTTACCACCTTATTAAAATGGCACAACTCTCCGATGTATAAATATTGCAATTATGGCAGGGTACAAGGTATACGCCAACGTCTTGATTTATGGGACGCAGTTTAGTCAAGGATTTTTGTATGGTATTTGAATATTTAAATGTAATATTTATTTCATTTCCGTTCGCCTACGATTTTGAGGGGTCTATGGCTGGATCATATGAGAAACTAATATATTTTTAAAATTTGTCACTTCGCGGGGTGTAGGTGGAATATAAGTTTTTCGTGATTTTGAATGGCATTTGTTTATAAGGTAAATTGGGTATCTTCCTTCAGGATGAAATTAACCACTTTATCTGTAATTTCATCCAACTAAAATACCCAATTTTCATAGCTTGTGGAATTTCTTCTCATTATATCCTAATTGGCAGCTCTTTCGTGCTCTAGCAACCGTTCCCATACATAACTCAGCCATCTCAGTAACCAAGTAAGTATTTTTTCAAATACTGCACTGGAAAAATATTTAATAATGCAAATTTGAAATGCTGGTATTTTCTACCTGTATAAAATTAAGAGATAATACTGTAAAAAAGATAAAAGTAAATGAAATAAAAGAGGGGCTCGACACCACTTCTTGGGTCGCAAGGAACATCCTTACAGCACAAGGCCAACCAAAGTGGGAGAAATGGTCTAATGTCTCGCAAAAGCCTCTGTTCAACTTTCTATCTAGGTGCTGGTAGATTGGGTATAAATACGGTGTCTTAGGTCAGGTTAGATTTCCTGACCTCTGCTTGCTTTCTTTGACTCGGAAGGGAACGTGGAAAGCCCGCAGGACACTCTGCGATTATTCTTGCCTGGAATAATGCACTTTAAACGTGGGTTGCACTAAATCAAGTAAGAGTGACTATTTGGCCGAATTAAATAGACTAACTAGGAAGATCTGGATATCAAATTAGATGAAACAAAATAATCTTTACTACTGTACAAACGAAAATAAAATAATGAATACAACATATAAATATAAAAAAGAACTAAATGGGCAAAGAGTTTACATACGCCAGCTCCAGGCGGGAGCCGTAAGTACTTACACACCTACGTACACGACCGATAGAAGGGAAACTACCATTCTGGGTGGATCTGCCGCCGAGGATTTTTGTACCCGAGATAAAGGCTTGAGGGGTGGGGGTATGAGCGCCGATTGCTTTTCAACTGCACGGTTGAAAAGCACGACCTGGTTAAAATTATGAAGAAGAATACAACCTGACTTCTAACAACCACTGCTAGCCTCGAAATTAGGGATCGAGGGAGTATTTCGCCGCGGAGAAGCTGCGTCGAATAAAGCAGTGTGGGAGTCTCCTCCTTCCTAGTTCTTATTTCTTCTTATTTAAATTTCTTGTCTTCGGGCTCTTGGGGTAAGGGAGGCCGAGAGAAAGAATAATTCCGCAACGCGTTCTCTTTGGCAAAATACTAATCTTACCCAGGCCAGCACGTAACTATTTATATGCGTTCGCCGGAAGTGAAAGTTACTGAGGCGCAGAAATTGGATTTTACTTTATCTATATAGAGGCGCAGGGAGCGAATTTAGACCTTCACGCTATCTCGCGGAACCTCTCGTTGTTGCAATTACGCTCGCTATGGGGCGTGTTATAAAACGGAAGTTACTTTTAAAAGTAACCGATCGCGGGTTCTTTCTATCATACCCGTCTCTCTCTCTCTCTATCTTTGACATACCGGTTACTCCCAGGGTAGGGGAAATTTCCTTATTTTAATTTTAAAATCAAATTTTAAAATGTTAAACTAATTTTTTATTTGAAGTCAAATTTAGCTTTTTAAATATGAAAGTTAACTTTTTTTAAAAGTTTGAAGTTGAATTTTCTAATAGGAAAGTAATTTTTTAAAATTTGAAGTTCAATTTTTTTAATATGAAAGTTAACTTTTTAAATTTGAAGTTCAACTTTGTTAATAAATGAAAAATTAATTTCACCTAAGAAAAAGATTTCTTAAAAGGGATGACATTAGTTTTAAGTAAGAAATTAAATTCAGACTTAATGTTAATAATTGCTACGCCACTTTCCATGAATATTTTTTGAAATGGATTTATCTCTCGAAGAAGTTTGGTTCTTTTAGATGGATGGTACTAAATACTTTTTCAACAAAGGAACAAATTGAATTAAAATGTATAGTTTTGAAGAAGAATAAGGGTATATATCACTACCTATATGGATTATGTATATATAATAATACATTTATGACTAGCCATTTAATGCTTTTGTGGAATGTATATATGGCGAAGGACAGGAACGTAAATGTCTTTCCCCATTCTTTTGTTATTACGAGGTCATTTAGGAATTTTTTGTTTTTTAAATTGATGGTTGGTGATATAGGGTGATAAAGTAAATCCTTTGGGAATCCTTTCTCTAAATGCATTGATTCAACGATTCAAACATTGCCCAATCTAGAACCCACACCGTATGCAGGATAAGAAAATAAAGATATGTTTCCAGTCCAACTAAGGGTAAAGTATATATATATGTATATTTACTGTATATTTTCTTTTATTATCATGGCAAAATCTTGAAAATTCTTAATGAGAAGAATTAGAAAAATCGCCATTGATCTTTGCATTTGGCTCTCTGTAAAACTAACATAAAATTTTCAGCCAATTTTAGATACCAACTTTTATCCTCTCTAAAGAGATTTAAGTATAAAGGTTTAGACTAATCTTAGCATTTATTTATCGAAAAGTGAGTAAGGAAGCTTTGAAGGACGCTTAACCAAAGATTTCCGCACTCTGACACGTTTCAGTTCCAAAGCGGGTGAATCCTATCCTCGAGTTAATCCCAAAACTATGAACTAGTGGGAAGGCATGAACATAAACCACGTCCATCAAGGACATTAGGACACTACTTATCCTTACCAAGCTTGAGCGTGCGCATGATTTATGTCCCTTATTATGGGCACGATCATCTCAAGTTGTCTTAGCCATTGACTAAAAGTGCTAATTCTCTTTAATTTATTTTCAGTTCCCCTAATTTCACACCTTAAACAAAAATTCTTTCCAAACCCATTTAGGAAAGATTCCACCAAATAATGAATGGTGTTTCATGCGTGCATGAATTTTGACCCTTCATTTTCCGAGCGAAAAAAATGTTTACTATAGCCATTATGCGCTTTCTGTGGGTCTCTTTTCATAAAACAGAGAGATTACAAATGTTTATTCACTAATTATATAAGACTTTGCAATAATTACAATAATTAAAAGAGGTTTATGATATTTATTGCTCAGCACAAAACAACTTCGGAAAATTTATTAGATTGAAGCCTATAGCAGGCAGTTGGAGACTATTTTCTCAACATATGACAATATGAGTCCTGCCTATGTATTCCTATTTTGTAAATATAAATTAATTGAATAAAATGTGCATACAAACATCGTGTAATTAATTAATTATATATATATATATATATATATATATATATATATATATATATATATATATATATATATATATATATATATATATATATATATGAATCGGAAAAACCGCAAGAAAAAGAAAAACAGGATAATTTTTCTTCGGAAATGTTATTTCCTAATTCGCCAAAATTTCGGAATCTTGCTCACTGAGGAGGCGAGCAACCAATTTGATCTCAATTAAACCGACCCTTAAACCACTCGGTTACGCGGAAGACAAAAATCTTCCAAATTCCCGAGTATTTTCTCTCTCTTTCATAGTCCCGATCGACCTTGCGAAGCGCATAATGGCTGTAGTAAACATTTTTTTCTCTTGGAAAATGAAAGGTCAAAATTCAAGTAGGTATGAAACTTCAGAAATAATTTCAGCAAGAGGTTGAGACTTTGTTTTAGCCTTTTGTTGAATAGTGTTCATTGCTTTGAGAACGTGATTCTTTGCACTACTACCCGCATGAGTATGGTTTGAACATTTAATTACTTTATTTTGGCTTAACACAATACGACTAGAACACTTACGATCTTCACAACGCCAATAGCTTACACATTTTGTTTAATTGTTTTTTGTGTATTAATATCCATTGTGACACAATTTATCCTTTCCTCTTTTGATTTTCACAAAACTAATCTCGCAATTCATCATGGGTTGAAGAGATAATTAAATTTAGAAATCAACTATGTATTCATGCGAGTAAACACAAGATGCAGATGATATTTTGACTGAGCCTGCTACTGGTGTGGACTTTGAATGGTACTCGAAAAGATAATAATGACACTATTTATGAACAGGAAGGTCATTGGGAGTGCTGAACCTCCGGAGACAGAATTTTAACTGACTATACCCTTATGCTAATTACCCACTAAGTAGTAATTTTCTCATATTTTAACTCTGATCTGGAAACGGACCAGTAGATCCGTTTCACTAATCTTTTGATTGTCATCTCATGTCTTTTAAATTGACTTGGAAATTTTTCCAGAAGGAAGTTAGATTAAAAGCTTATTTGGAACGACTGCTTTCTCTTGACCGCCCCCCCCCCAATAGAAAGGTAAAAAAAAAGCTTTGTTTACAATTCATAAAGATCTTCAATTTAAAATAATCCCTCTCAGACTTCCCCATAGCAGAAGCCAAAAAGGCGGTAGTGAGGAAGAAGATGGGCTTTTATGGCTTTCAATCTGAAACTACATTGATGAAACATCTACTTACATTTACACATGTGCAGGCGCATAGCACACATGCTCCATTTACATGTATTTCACAATAAATGTAATTAAAGCATGTGTATAGAATACTTGATTGCGTTAATAATAATTTATAAAAATATATAAATATTTTGGCTGCGTATTTGATTTTTGTGTAATTATTACATTTTCTACGGATTGTGTAGTAAATAGGAAACTATCCATAAGACAACGTTGCAATTTCTGAAATAGTGGCCAAAAGTAACTCCCTCCCCCCATTTTTTAAAAAATGTCCGTTTTTATGATTTAATATCACTCAACACTGTATAAAATAACGGTTTAAATATGGAGTTCTACCTGTCCTTATATGAAAACCTTTTTTATTGAACATATATAAATCTAGTTCAAAGCTAATGTAATTATTTCATCACAAAATGGTAATAAGGCTTAAAAAATTGAAAAAGAAATCGCACTCAGATTAAGTTCATTTAAGTATATATATATATATAAATATATATATATATATATATATACATTATGCAGAATACATTGGACATAAAAAGTGGAGAAACTAGATAGAGAGAGAAAATAGAAGGGTTTTAGTTAATAGAAGGGTTTAGTGGCGAAATTTGGGAATAAGGGATAAATAAGATAGTTAGGTCCCTGGGAAAAGGGTATCTCTGTGTTTCATTTCACTAGTGTATTTGTTATTTTACTTTCATCTTGGTTATTTTAGCTTCGAAGCCTTTAAAGTTTTTCTAACATTTGTGTTAGTCTGATATATATTGAGTTGATGAATAAGTTCTTGCAGTTTTATCAAATTTATTCATTACCATTAACAATTTTAGACAAACTTCATTTTTAATTGATAAAAATATGCAATTTAATCAATAATGTATCCTCCGTTGTTATTTAAGACTTTTTCCCAACGTTTAACTAGTTTTTCGATGCCCCTGCAATAAAAATCTCTGGATTTTGACTCGAAGAATTCGTCTTACAGGTTCTTAATTCCACATCAGTATTGAATGAAACGCCGCGCAAATTGTTGGAGAGCGATCGGAACAGATATAAATCCGATGGAGCCAATTCCTGTGAATATGGAAGATGAGGCAGTTTTTCAAAATTAGCGTTTGGATGGCGTCTTTTGTGACAATGCTAATTTTGTCATATTGGCATTGTCGTGTTGCAGAAGGACTCCATAACGTCGATGAGGTCGCTTTTCACGAATAGATTCGGCGAGTCGATACATTTGTTGAGCATAGAGTTCTGCATTGACAATCTCGTTGTTCGAAGGAGCTCATAAATAAGGATGCCTTCACAATCCTACCACACACACAGTATCGTCTTTCGTGGATGAAGTCCTTGCTTTAATCGCGGAAGTGTTTATTTTTATTGGGGCTAAGCCATTGTTTTCGATGGTTCATTTTGACATAAACACATCACTTTTCGTCGCCAGTGATGATGCGGTGCATAAATCTGTTCTTATATCCACGAGTAGCCTTGTGACGAGCAAGAAAACCTGCGGCAATCATGGAGCGTTGAAGTTTGTTGCTTTCGCTCTAAGCGTGCGGAACCCATGCACCGAGTATTTGAACTTTTCCTATCGAATGAAGGTGATTCACTACAGTTTTCTGATCACATGCCAATTGTATAGCCAATTTTATAGTAGATTGACGACGATTTTCATGAAGAAGGTCGTTTAATCGATCTTCATCCAACTTAATGGGGCGAACAGAACGTTCTTCGTCATTAAGATTGAAATAACCGTTTTTGAACGTGAAAACCACCATTGAGTTGTCCTTTCTGATAAAGCATTTTCGCCGTACACAACACAAATATCGTGACAACCTTTGACTGCGTTTGCATTGTTCCCGTCTCGATTGAAAATGAACAACAACAAGTGTCGAAAATGCGCCTTTCTTTCAACTTGACATTCGATTTTGAGGGTACAGAACAAATATTAAATTAACACAACTTTTAAGTAAACCGCAATGACCTATTTCTCAACTTTAAGATGTAGCCTAAGCAAAAGCCTAATAGCTTACACTGTTAAGAGACAACCTAACCTTTGCAAATTTTGCTCTCATTATTTGTTATTGTTTCTTTATATGTGCACAAATCACGTCAACAAAACTTAAATCAACACAACATAAAAAAATACGCAAGAACTTATTCCTCAACCTAATATATATATATATATATATATATATATATATATATATATATATATATATATATATATATATATGTATATTTTTATTATTTTTTTTAATTTGATCAAATTCCTTGACTATTAGTCTGTACAAAAAACATTTGTACATAGTAGCATTCAAGCCTTTTTGTATGTGTGTTCTGTGACTTTGTCGATTGTTTTTGTAATCTTTGGTATATATTGCTTATCCGGTAGTTTTATGCGTATATCGGGTCTTCTGCTACTGGGAAATCTTTTTTGAGCCTGGTTCCGTAGTAGGTCGGGAATTCCAAAGTGTTTCCTGATGAAACCTGGGTCATAGTTCCTCTCCACCTTCTGCTAAATATTGAGGGCTCTGGTACCTAGGTCTTTGTTTATCACCCTGATGTTGGCTTCTTCGTGTAGTGTCTGTTGGCGATTTCTGTCTCTTTTCCTAGTGTTGTTTATTGATAAGAATGCTTTATTTTGCACTCTTTGCAATTTCATCATCCAAGTATTTGGAATGGCCACAAGGCGGATATAATTCTCTTATATCCTGACTCGTACATGCAATTATCCTGTTTATTTGATCCCTATATCCTCTGGTATTTATTTTTAAGCCTAACACTTTGCCCGCTCTCTTGTATGGATATCTTTCCTCTCCTACATAAATTGGTGCTATTATATTTCTTTTGACTGGAATGATGGTAATTTTTTTCAAATTAGCTGTGATTTTTCCGCGGCGTTCGTATATATTTAGGTTCTCTATTTCATATGCTGTCATTCTTGCCATTGTCCTTTCATTTTTATATGGGATACCACAATCTGTGTCACATCGTGAGCGAACTGGATATACCAAGATTCCTCTAGCCTAGGAATAGGGAGGTCTTTAGTGAATATCGAGTAGAGCAGTGGACTCAAACACCTTGGGGAACGCCCTCTTTCAGTTGAAATTCTGGTCCTTACATTCCCCGATCTTGATGAATGTTCTTCTGTCCATGACGTAATCACAAGTTATTTTCTCCAATCTGGGATTGAGTCCCAATTGGAGGATCTTAAACTGTAGTCCTTTGCGCCACACTTATCGAATGCTTTCCTGACGTCCCTCAATACTAAATCAGCGTGCTTCTTCTCTCTTACTATATGGGTTAATTTCTTTGTTATCATCTCCAGTGCTGTGCCGTACCTCTCTGCCTTCTAAATCCGTGTTGTTGACGGTTGTGCAGATTATTAGCTTCCAGGTAGGATTGCACTCTGTTAGCGATGATTTTTACGAAAATCTTTCCTCCAAATTCGAGGAGAGAGATCGGGTGGCAGTCTGCTGGGGAGATTGGGAACTTTCCCGACTTAGGAATGAATATCATTTTTGATATTTTCTAGACATCAGGAAAGTATCCCGTATTGAGGGCCTTGTATGATGTTAATTAATCTTTGTTTTATGTTGGGTGGAGCGTTACTAAAGTTTGCTTTTGTTATACCTGAGTGTCCTGGGGCACGCTGCTTAAACGTTTTTAGGGTTTTGTTTAACTCCTGTAGGGAGATTTTTTTCCCGAAGCCCATCATGGATCTTTCCTTTGTAGCGTTATTGAACGGATATGTTTGTTCTATTACTTCGTTCAACTGGTCTATTATCCCGTTCCCGAATTCTGTGTCGAAATTTTCTTCTTCTTCAGGGGAAATTTTAAATACGTTTGACCAGTATTCTCTAAATTCTACTTCTATCTCTTCTGGTTCAGTGATCACTTCACTTTACAGATTCTTGATGTTCGTTCTTTTGTTTGCTGGCTTTCCTCTGAACCTCTTCATTGTTTGCCAGAACGTTCTGGCCTCCAATTCCTCATCGAGTTCTTCAATGAGTGGGTCCTAAATTTCTGCTTGCTGTTGTATGATCAGTTGAGTAGGTGTTATTTTGTTTCACGCCTGATCTGGTTGAGGTCCCTGTTTGGTCCGCATCTGTTGATTGCGTCCACTAAGCCTCTGTATTCTTCTTGAATAGCAATCATTTCTGGTGTCCATTTTGGAGCTGGTAGGGTTTTATATTTTATCTTTGGGATAGTACATATTTCTATCTGCATCCAATATTTTCGTTGTAATGTGGTTTAGTTCTTCATCAATTTCTTCTGGTATAGCTTCCTCTAGGCTGGCTGGTACGTAGTTCTGGCAAACGGCCTGGTAGGCCTTCCAGTCTTCTCGCGTACATGACTTCCTTTCCCTTATTGGTATTTGAATTATGGTTGTTTTGACTGTGATGGTAAATGCTTCGTGGTCGCTGGGTATCACGGGTACGGGGGTTATGTGATATTTGTAAGGAAACCTTGAGCTTGTTAATACTATGTCGTGCTTAATTGCACCTCTCGCTAAGTAATAGGTCATGAACTCTGGTCCAATGCGCACGGCTATGTTTCGCTCTAATAGAAGTTTCAGATTTCGTTCCGCCGCCTTGGTGCTGGTGCAATCAGCAGCCCTGCATCTTGCATTTAAGTCACCGGCAAACATCCCCGTTTTCTTATGGGCAAAGAGCTTCAAGAAGTTGTAGATAGGAATGTACACTTTTCTTGGGGGTTGGTACCCAGTAGCGATAGTTAGGGGCCCTACGGTAGTTTGGACCTCTATTACTACGTATGACTCAAGTTTGTGCATGAGGCCATTTCGGATTGCTATCGCTGCACCGTCGAAGGCCTCATCTGTATGGCTTGTTGTATAAACTTGGTAGTTTAAGAATTTCATGACTTTGTTTTTTGTGTTGATACCGTGTTCGGATATTAAAATAATATCTGGGTCAAGGTTCTGAATTATGTTTCCATACTTGGAACATTTTCTTGTCAAACCATTTACATGTACATTATTTTTAGGTTTCTATTTGCAATGTCCATTTTGTAGGATGTGTCTTCTGTTTTTCTTGTTGTTTTGTTTTACCTTGGCTGTAACTTTTTCTAGTCTTCTCTTCTCTCTTGCTTTGACCCTGAGGCCTGGCAAGAGGGTGTTCTACACTTACCGTTTCGCTTTTTATTAAACTTACTCTGAGAGATATTATTAATTTTTCCTTGATAAAGGGCCTTTTCAACTTGATTCTCTGGCATTTGGCCTTCGTATTGCCATTTCATTTTCTCGCTTATGATTCCCTCGGTGATAGCTTTAGCATGGTGTTCCTTGGGATAGAGTGTGTTACCTGTAGCGGAAAGTTTGAGATTTATCCTTTTTGCATTTATCTGTTGTTTTTTTCCTCGGGGTAGACGTCGTCGATATTTTCCTCTGTTGGCTGTTGATCCTCTTTTGGTCTCTGGCTGCACGTTCTGGGGGGTTTTCTATTATTTGTTCCTGCTCTGTCTCTGTTTCTAGCTCCTCTGTATTATGATATTGGTTTTCTTGTTTCTTGCTTGTTTCCACGTTCTTTCTCGCTTCCTGTGCAGCAATTCTTGGATCCCTGCAATTGGGGGTGTTTCTTCCTGCTTGAGTTGGTAGATGACCCTGGGTGGGTTTAACAAGTTTAACTTTCAGAGCTTCTTTAGATGGAGGATTGTCGGGGAACCACATTTGAGGCATTCCGTTGTTTTTCAACATCATATTCAGTTCAGTCTTGAACACCTTCCTGTTCTTGATAGGTTCACAATGTGGGCATAATAAATACAGGCCATTATCTGCGTTGAGTTTTCGTTTTATACGTGTAGAACAGTATTGTCCTTGGTTGTTTCTGCCATGGATGCTTTCTCAACCTGGACGTACGTGTTTTTTTCTTCTGTTCTTCTTCCTGTCTTTTTTCATCTTTTTTCTTTTTTAAAATGCTTTTTGAGAAGGAACATGTCATTGCAAGGGTGCGGTGGTCTCCACTGCAATTCAGGCACCTTTTCCGTTCGCTATTGCAGCTCCTCCAATTATGGTCATCCGCACTGCATTCAGAGCATTCATCGGTCTCCTGTTTACATGCTCTGGTGAGATGGTCATCCATGCGGTAGCATCTTAAACAGATCTGAATCTCTGTGAAATCCTCCCTCTCTATTTGCTCGGGGGTGATCCTCACATTGAAAGCCAACAGACCTGTTTCAGTGGCTTTTTGAGCCACACCTGTATCCCTAAATACGACCTTAAAGACATGTGTATGTTCTCTAAATTTGATTAATTCAATTACTGTAGCCCAGCTGTGGTTGGATTCGATTTCTCTTTTTAGCTCTTCAGTGTCATGAGACCCGACCGATGGGATTTTGGGAGCTAGCCCGATATTTTTCGGAACGTCCACTGACTTTTGTGCCGTCAGAGCTTCGACGTACTTATCATTTTGGCACAGTGCTGCATAGCCTTGGGGATTATAGATTAATCTAACCAAGGCAAAATTGAGTTGGGAATAAATAATTGAGAATACTTTCCCTCTGTCGGGCTTTTCCCTTGTTAGGGCTTTGAGAGGGATGCTTGTAGTTTCCCGCATGTTTGTAGTGGATTTAGTGAACATTATGACTTACCTACTTGTATGTAATTTTATTTAGAGACCTTGTTGAATAGGGCGGTGGGTAGAGAAAGATATAGAATAAAGAAAAATGATATAATCTTGTCCACGTACCTTTCTTCTGAGTTTTCTTCTTTGATTAGGATACAGCCCGTTAGTTATTTATCACGATTGTTCACTTGTACGGTTTGGTAAGGGGTCGGTGTAAGTAGATTGTTAATTATTTACACACAAGTCTCCGGTGGTGAGCTCAAGTAATTAAAAACTCTTGTTTTTCACTTTGTTTGTTGAAGCGTACCGGTGGGAGCACTTATTTTAACGGTTAAATGAATTTAATCACTTGAGAAAATAAGCATGGAGTTCACTAATTTGACCACTTATTTGTGAATTTGGGGCAATCGGTGCCACTTTAGTATTAAAGGCACCAGGTGAACAATGTTTGTTAATGTTTATTTAACGTGTTTACTGTTTATACTACTTCCAGAGTGTGGCCAGCATCTGGGCACTTATCTAATATTAATTCAATTTTGCGCTGAATATTTTATTACCGTATTAGGCAATGTCGTATTTATTTTGTTTTTGCACTTTTGTCACACGGTTTTTTCACTTCGAGTTCTCGTTGAAGTCAATAAATCCTTGAAAATAATTAATACTTCTAATCTCATTTATCGATTCTTCGAGATCCACGAGAATAGAATTCCACAAGCGTATAAGGCAGGCTATGCAAAATACATATATGCAGATATTTTCAGCTCAAGAATGAACATTTTGACGAAAGTCGCTTTAGATCAAGGTTCCTTTCAATCAAAGTTCCTTTAGACAAAAGTTCCTTTAGACCAAAGTTCCTTTAGACCAAAGTTCTTTTATACCAAAGTTCTTTAGACAAAAGTTCCTTAGACTAAAGAGTTTTAGACAAAAGTGCCGTATCCCGTCGATTTTCTTCTAATGTCGACTTATCTCTCTGCAATTGCTACTTAATTTTTAATAATGAACTCTACCTCTAAAAGGAAAAGGTTCGGTTGAGACTTTTCCATAGCCAAACCTTTGTAAATATATTTCTATGCTTCTATAAGGCTTCATGGTTTCAAATCTACCCATGGTAATTCTATCGCGTCCTTTATAGACGTTTTGTGGATGGCTGTCTAATCATGTTCTTGAGAGAAGCACACGCCCTGAAAAGTGTGGAATATATTAACAACCAGCACCCTAACATAAAATTTACAAATAAATTATAATTCAATGGCTCCCTGCAATATTAAGGCCACAATTTAACCCGCACCCCTACTGGACTTCCCTCTACCGTATACCGCAATCCGACCTTTCCTGGCATAAGAACCACTTCTTAAGTCTCTTTTCTCGATCTGTTCCACTTATAAACTATTACACGAAACGTTCTCTTTTTAAAAGAAGTTTTTCAAAGATCAAACTAAGTACATATTTATTTGCTGTAATTCATGTTACGTAGGCAACTAAACTATCCGTTAATGGTGAACATCAGCTCCTTTTTCCCATAACAAAGTGAAAAAAGATTACTTTGTGTATTTATCGGAAGAGATAGATCAAAAGATAAGGCGTTTTAAGGCAACCTGGACGTTATGCAAGAGTGTGGTTCACAAACCAGGCATCTCACATGCTCCACGTGGAATTTGTGGACGAGTGCTTTCTGATAGGTGGACAGAAGAAGAGGAAGCAGAATTGTTGGCCTGCCACAGGGACCCTATTCAACCTGAACTGCTGGACTGTGCTAGAGAGTGAAGTAAGTGCATGCTGTGGGAGAGTTTGGGTTCTAGTCTCTCCATTTTATTTGGTCACCGTGAGAATAATGTAACCAAGGGTGATATTGTCACAACTTCGAAAAGGGAAGAGGATGGAGCAGATAGATGTAAGGATTAGGGCGTAGAAAACAAAAGGAATTGGTAGAATAACGATAGTACAAAGAAGAGCGATGGAGGAAAAAAATGGAGCACTAGAAAATCTAATCAACCCGAAATTTCTGGGGTCAGAAGGGCTTCTACGTAACACAAGGATATAATTTTGGAAAAATAGCACAGCAAATCACACGTGGGAACTCGACTCACCCTTGAAGCGACTCCTTTCCCAGGGGCTGGGTTTGTTTCCACCCCGACCAACTTCTCAGAATAAGGAATATACCTGCATCAGTCCTGTATTTCATCATTTATTCCTCTTTCCCTTCACTATTTTTAACCGTTAGATTACAACACCCCACGAAATCCTGCCTATATGACAACACTCGTCCTCCAACGTCAATGAGGACGACCTCGAGCCTTGTAAAAGTTCCCTCCCGAAATGAGGAAGCCGTGAGGAATCTTTCAAGAGATTAATTACCATTATCGACGGGTGACGAGATTGCTCCTTCCTACCCTGGTTAATCTTACATGCCATTATACGGTCGACCTTCCCCAACCCAAGGTCAGATCGTTCGATTTTTTAATTCTAAGCGACCGTACTCATCCGGAATATCCTCCCTGGTGTTCCCTGATTGTTCCCCCAGCGCCTCCTTGTCTCCCTTTGCAACCATGGTTGCCCTCATGACTTTTTATTGTTACTTCTTTAGTCTTATTTTATATCTTTTCCCAATCGTTTTCCCCGAGTGGATCAAAATGCGCTAACTGGTTAAAAAAAATTCCTGGAACAATTTCCTCTCCTTCATAATTATTGTACTCGAACGAGCCCTAAGATGCCCTCTTTGCCTATTCTACCTCCAACCTGCATTCAAGTATAATTAAACGCAACCCCAAAATAAGAAAAAAATATTCAGTCAACGCCTAGACAAATAATAATGATGATAATTATATTATTTATTTTGGTGATGTCCCGTTCTTACTTTAGTTGCTTTAAATATCAAGCCAGTTCTTTTTAGGTTTCCTATAGAGGCGTTGCGCGTTTGAAATTCCAAACTAATGCAATATAAAAAGACCTTCGATTCTTCCCTTGTGAATTACGCAATAAAATAGCCATGCTATTCTTCCTTGTTGAATTACGCAATAAAATGAGCTGCTTCACTGTTAAAATACGTTAAAAAATGGCCTTGTTATGCTATACTGATGATTTACGCAATAAAATGGACTTCTTATGCTTTCCTATTGAATTGCGTATTAAAATAGTCTTGTTATGATTCCATTTTGAATTGCAACATAAAATGGCCTTATTATGATTCCTTGTTAAATTGAGTAATAAATCGCTTTGTTATGCTTCACTGTTGAATTACGTAAGAAATTTGCCTTTTTGGTATTTCCATTCCTTCATCTTTCATTAGGATCTTATCATTTAAATTTGTCCTCCATTTATATTGTATGAAATTCACCGCTGAAGGCAAATTCTTCCCTAAGAGGCCGATTTTAAATGAAATCCACCATAGTTCATTCAAATATTTTATGCTAAATTTGAGCTAAATGATAAATTCTAAAGAATATATATCAACAAAATCTTGATTTACTTCTGTTCCAGAAGATATTAATAATACTTAAACCATGTAAACTCCCACCCCAAAAGCCTTTACTGCTGAACATGTATACGTTTGTAAAAGTTCAATATTTATCTATTACTCTTTGATTTAAAATAAGACTAATTAATTATTTTATAAAGTTAATTGGATGCAACTCTTTACTGTGAATCTATCATAATTTAAAATCACTTGAGATAATGGAGAACATAAGTGATTCTGACGACTAGCAATGATGATTCTTTAAAAGACCATCCATAAAAAACGAGTATCACATATCGCAATAACAAGATATTTTATCAACTTCTTATTTAATAATTCATAAACATGACTTTCATTTGCAAGTTCTTTCCTCGGCAACAGTGGTACTCCCATGAAAATATTTTTTTTTCATTTTAATTTGATGAGCAACAACAACTCAGAAATGCAAACCATTTACTTCTTTTAAACAATATCCCACAGGTAATTCATACATTCGCATCCTCGCAGCACTAAAACGCTTGTTCAATTTTCGGCGTTTACTTATTACCTTAATAAAGGCGCAGAAAAAAAGGAGCAAGTCTTATATTACTCAATTTCTGGCTTAGGCGTAAAATAAGAAGTAATTGGCGGAAATTCTCCTCCATCCATTTTCTTTTCCTATTTTTTCGTGAAAGCAATTTCTCATTTTTATTAAAAAGGATGGTTGTTACTTCTTCGAAAGCACTTGACTAACAGATATGAGTTTCCATTTGGAAAAAGATAAAGCTATATAAAATAATCTGAAGTATGAATTCACAAAGAAAACAAAAAAAAGAACCGTACAAGAAAAGTACACTTAAGATATCCGCTCATAGCCAGCTATAAATAAATGACTAGAATGTCGATATCTCAAATTTAGTCGGCCATTATTTTGCACTTATAAAGAATTTATACTAATTTAAACATCACAAAAACTAAAAATTATTTGTGATAATATAGCTAAATATTTCAACCTATTCGTTTTATTAATGCAGGGAAATATATTTGATCGTTGATCGGAACTAGAATGAAAGACCATTTTAGTCAAGTTGATTAAAAACTGAGATCATTAAATTTATAACTGCCATTTTCCCTCAAAATTAGATATTTAAGAATCTTGGTAGAAATTGAATGAAAAAAGAAAATATTTAAACTAAAAGCCTTGTAGAGGCAGAGGTGTACACGCGAATCGTTAATCCGTTAAAAAAACTAACCGAAGGAAGGGCAAAACGTTAATGTTAATTTTTAATTTATTATTAGAAAAAATAAAGAATACGTTTTCAATGCTTTAAAACCAGTTCAAAACAGTCAAAAACTTAATATATAAAAAATGCCTAAATTATAAGAGACAAAAATAAAGAAAAAGAGAAAAAATATAGAATACTTTCTAATAAATTAATGATAGTCAGGAATTACAAATACACACATTCATAAACAAGCAACAAATCTCACACTTTTGGTACATTGTAGATTATTATCCTTTTCAAGTAGTGATCTATGATTGATTCTTTTAGCCACTTTTAGAGTCGCTATTGACACAGCCATTGTTTTGGATTTGATTGTGAAAATTGATCTAACATTGTTGTATTTTTTCCTTCTACAATAGGTTTTCGGAAGCTTCTGGACTGTTGCGCGAGTTCTTTCTTGTTAATGGACCGACACATTGGTCTTTCAGGATGTCAGCACTTCTTTACCAACGTAAATATGGGTGATTTTACTTGCTGGTCCTGTTAAGACTGAAGGGCGTATTCTTTGCCCATTCTGTGAACTTTAGCATGCGGTGAAAACGCCTAATAATGAATAAAAAGGAAAGTATATCCCAAACGCTCTACTCTTTTTAAAAGAAATCCTGAAGGAATAAACAGAGATACAACCTATACAAATTAATACCGCCGGTATGACCCATTAATTGTTTATTTATCTTCTGTTTTCCAACAACAATTATTTTCCACACACTTCCATCATATATGCTCCTGATCTTTGAATCGGTTGGGTAATTACATCAGTATGAAATGACGCCTGTATAAAAAGGTTACAATGATAATTCTGCGGTTAAATTGAGTCCCTATTTATTTTTTCCATTGCCACTTCTTTCACTAAACGTACAATGGGATTTAATGGAACATAAAATGTACAGTACACCTCACTCCTGATGAGAGTTTAATCTGAGGACATTTCCTGACCCAATTGGATAAAGCATTGGACTTCTAACCCTAAGGTAGCGGCTTCAGTCCTAGTGAGCACAAATACAAAACTGATCCCCCACCAAGTCTTTACACAACTTATCCATTCTTTCTGTCTCCTAAATTGTCCCATGCGACTCAATATCCACACATGTCTGTTCTGCAAAAGGTGACACATTCTCCTGGGCTACAAAAGGTGTCTTTTCTCGATAGTTTCTGCCAAAACACAATTCTACAATGCCTCTGTACTCTCCGCCTCTGCTCCCTTTAAGCTTTCTAGTGCGTCTAATTATCATCATAAAGTGTACATATGTTCATGATTATGCCATCTCTTATGTTCCTGAATCAATGTTTAACAACGTTCAATCATTTTAAATCGCCAACAAGGACGAATCTCGTTTTATACATCTGTAAAAACCACAAACACTGCAGGATCATTGCTTTATTCTTGGGTTTCCTTTGTGCACTAAGATATGAATCAAGGAAAAGCTATTAAATAATGACAAAAGGAATTCTAATATCATTTTGAAATTATAGTTAATTTAAGGAGGTTACGATTGCTTTTATTCTTTCCAATTAAATCATTTAAGGTAAAGAGATCTAATCCAAGTGTGATGAAAATCAAAGAATTTGTTTTGGATTTCAAGGGCTTTGATTCAATATATGTAGTATTCTAATATATATTTTGGAAAATCTCTTTGTATGTATGTATGAATGTATGTATATATATATATATATATATATATATATATATATATATATATATATATATATATATATATATATACACTGCGATGGGGTGAGTTGCCGGCGAGGCGCAATTTAATTTTCAAGATGAAGCCAATGACGAAAAATAATCCAACATTTTTCTAAATCCATTTATTCAAAATAACAACGTTTCGAGCTTGTGCGCTCATCTTCTGGTTCCTAGGAATATATGACAATCCAGTAGCAATTTAAACAGAATGAGAAATATAGCTTTAGATTACTTACATAAATGGATTGTAATAACTATAGAAATATGGGTAAATGCTTAAGTTGACTGTATCCCATAATTGAACAGTTTAAATAAATTATACTACAAAGTTATATGATATACAAAAGTTTTGGATAACTATAGTGAAGACCACACCTTAACGGTAAGTGGTGAAATATTTCAAATGACGAATATTTGAACAATAAATTGAGTATGGTTTGGTAGGTTGTGGTTTTTACAGAACAATGAAGAGGAACTGACGAATTTTCTGAATTTAGAGTTAGTTTTAAAGACTTAATATATGTATATTGATGATGTGATCCTGATTGTGGTCGGCCATTTATTGCTGACTATGATTTTAAAGTTACTTATTTTTATTGACGTTTAACAATTTATTATGTGGTCTCTTAGAGGCGAATATTCTTTTTTCGAAAAACTGTCCCTGTCTTATAGATAATTCCCATATGCAAAGAATAACGAGCCTTCAATGATCGCACAGTGCTACTCATATATGAAGCCGAGGAACAACCTAGAGAAATTAATTTGTAGACTTTGCCACTGCGTAAACAATCAGGTACTCAATCCTTGACAGGGAAGAAATTTTGTATTGATTTATCATTTACAATTACGAATCTACATTCCATTTGAGAGGAAATATGTTTAACAAGTAATGAGAATTTTTGTCTGCACAATTTATTTATAGTTTCCATTTCGGGAAACTTAAAATAATGGACCTGCTTAGAGACTGTAGGTATATTTATTTGGGGTGAATAAATATTGTTTAGAAATATTCGAATCATTTTGTCAATGTATAACGACGGAGAGCTATTATTAGTAAAGTACGTTATTAATTTTAGGAATTCATGATGCATAGAGTCGTAAGTGGAGGAGAGATTGTAACAACGGTATAACAATGTTTTAATGGCTGAACTTTTGTATTTAAAGTCACACGAACTGAAAAGATTTATTCCTAACTAAGTAAACATAGATTGTCGGAAAACTGTTATGACAATTGAATCTTGCATTTTACGAATAATAAAGTCTAAAAATAGTAAGGTCAAGTTTGTTTCCGTTTCAATTGTATATGTGATATTTGGATACATTGTATTTAGGTATTTGGAGAATGCTTCAGCTTGAAATTATTTGGAAGTACTGCCAACGATTCATCAACAAAACGTAAATAAAACAGAGGACGACAATCAGATGGAGAATTTTGAAACATTTTAGATTCCAAATGGGCAAGAAAATATCTGCCGATAGAGAACCTATCGGTGATCCCATAGCGACACTATCAGTTTGTTTGTAAATTTTATTGTTAAATGTAAAATATGTGCCTTTGAATATTAGGTTTAGTAAAGATTTAATCATCATTGGGAGTAACTTGACCTGGGGAGTAACATAGGCTATTCAGATTTGCAAAATTGGTGCCACCTGGTTGTTAGGTTAGTTTAGGTTCGAACTTTTACCCTTTCAAGGTTTTTTGGAGAAGTAATCGCGGCTATGAGTTACAATTAAATTATCAACATTGCCGGTGGAAAAAATACGGTCTGTCAGACCAATTATGTGACTGAAATGTTTAAAATACGCGGTAAAACCTATTGTCTGCATGCTCGAGATTCGAATAATTTATATACTTAGTTAAAACTCGTGTCCATCTGATTGAGGCGCGCTTTAAAGTCTGTGACTGCTATCCGTGTACTCACCTTTGCCTGCCTGCCCTCCTGCTCACCCACCCGCTTGCTCGCACTGCTGCACTACTGTAATGTGAAAAATTGTTCTCTGTTAGTCCTTCATGATACACTACTCCATTACTCAAAATTAAACTAAACATTATATTTTATACCTACCAACTTTTAAGTGCCTAATTTAACTCAAGCAGAGAATTTAATTTGTTTAAGATAGTTTTTTTAGGCCCAGACAACAGACAACTCTGGGTATCTTTGCTAGTGATCAATATTTTTCTCTACCTTCACTAAAAGCGAAAATCCATGGGTGCATCTCCCAAGGAAGTATTTGAATAAGCTTCTTAAAGGAAGTGCTAAAGATAGAAGAAGTGAGAGTATGTGAAAAGTGCATATGTCGCGCAGCCTTAACAGTTAAATGTTTGCTGCAATTCATGGTGTTGTGGGAATATATGCTAGACATGGGGAAGTATACTGGAATTGGCTTTCAACCAATACCAATTGGGATTAAGTGGTCATATGATTGCAAAAGAATTTCGGTCGGTGATAGGTTAGTTCTTATTATAGAAATAAATCACTTCTAAAAACGATAACCAAATCTTCAAACTTATTACTCCTACTGATCAGCTGAACTCATTTATTAACCAATAAACAAAAAAGATCTTGAAGTGATAGCGATATTCTCGACATATTTTAGGAAGGATTTGAGTGGGATACAAGTAATTAAACAATATTTTACAGTGCGGCAGATTTCGAGAAAATTAATGACTCATTTTCAGATGAACTCTTACTTGGAAAATACAATATCTCTCTTCGAAATTCCATACTGTTAATTTAGTCGAATAGGATTAAATTAAATCTTTCTACGTTTAAGAGTGCGTGGGAGTTTTAGAATATAGGCAGAATGCAAATTAACTGAATGTAGATTGGCCAATTGTCGACTATCTTGGAGGTTCCGGGATAACAGAAAAACTGGTACAAAAATAAGTTTACTAATATGAAAATTAATATTATTTTACAAGATTAAAAGAAGTTCCAAACCAAACTATACACACATTAGGTGTACATGGATCTCAGCGGCTTAAAGGGAGGCGAAAGACTTGGTGAGGACCGTCACCGTACAAACAAATGAACAATATTGACCGAAGGACGCTCGAATGTCCTTGCGCGATGATGAAAGATTAACACCTGGGGTGAGGGGCATAGAGAGAGCACTTGCGCAGAAGAGTTGCTCGTTGCTGTTACCTTGAAGATTTGGTCCGAGGGATTATTCCTTGCCTTTGCGCAAAATTCAAACAATAGTCTTTTGACAATGACTATTACAGGGTGAAATTAAATCTTGCTTTCGAGTAACACTAATTGAGACTGAGCGCGCTGCGTTTGAGGAGCGGAAAGAAGCGGGTCTAGGTAGACTTACGAGAATTAACGAGAATACTTACAGCTTAAGGGGTTTTGCGAGGATTGTGCAGAGTCAAACGGCACGCAAATAGCGGGTACGAGCGGGAAAGTGCAGGCGGTGGATACTGACATACAACTCTGGTGCTGGAGGATTTATAGGGTTTGAATAGGGTTTTCCCCCTCTGTCCAAACAGGAGGATTCTTTGGTCAGACGCATCGGCAGAGGAGAATAATCTCGGCCTTTTAGCACGAGCGCAAGAAGGTTCCTAAGTTGGCGACGCGAACTTTGTCTGACTTAAGTTGGGAACTTCTGGGCTCTCAAACTATTGAAGGGCAAGGCGGTGTGTATCTACCTCTATCTCTTTTCTCTATCTCTCTTTCACTCTTTTTATCTATCTTCTCTTTTTCTCTCTTTTTGAAAGATAACATGCCTATCTTTCTCGCTCTACTCCCCCCTCCTGTATTCGCTCTCTTGTTCTTTAGCACCTTCTCACCCTTCCCTGTTTTTATCCTTCTATCCTTTTGCGTTACTCTCTTCTTCTTTAATTCTGTCGTTCTCTATCTTTCTCTCCATCTCTATTTCCCACAAAACTTTTTTCCTCCCATTCCGACTACTCGCTCCCTCTTCCGGTCGTTCTCACATCCCCACATTCCTTCCCACCCGAACCTCCTTTTGGATACAAAGATAACGACTGAAAATGAGTATCTGTGTCGATGTACACGTGCATATGTGTGTAATACTCTATTCAGATCTAGCACTCGCTGCTCATTCGCTCTCTCTCTCTCTCTCTCTGTCTCTCTCTTCCCACTTATTCAACCTCAGCTACCTATAACCCACTTATATTCTCTCGTTGTTCTACTAGTTCTCTCATTCTTACCCACCTTCTCTCCTTCTATTCCAATTCTCTCTTGTTTTCACTCAATTTCAAATTTCTTCTACTCTCACAGCCCTAGTGTCTCCCTCTCTTTCTCTCTCTCTTTCTCCCCAACTCTCATTCATTCATTATTTCGCTTCCCATTTACCTACATATGCTTCTCGTTCATCGTTCACAATTAACATTTACTTCCCTTTTCCATTATCTTCCCCCTCTTCCGCTCTCTCTTCTTAATGACTATCTCAATCTCTTTCATCTTTTTTATCTCTATCCATCTATATATATATTTATCTATCACCAACTCGCTCGCTATCTAGCTCTTTTTTTCTCCCTGCCTCTTTTTCTGTCTTTTTGTCCTTTCATTCTTATCTCTTTTTCTGACACTCACTAACTCTTCCTCTCTTATGTACCGCTATCTTCTCTCCCGTTCCCCTCTTTTCTCGCACTCCCCCTTTTCTCTCTCTGTCCGTTTTTATCCTTCCTTCTTGTCCTCTCGTTCTCTCGTTTTTTCCCTGTCTGTTTCTCTCTCTATCTGTTTATACCTATTTTTCCTTTCTACCTCTCATTCATTTGTCTTTCTTATACTCTCGCTCCCTCTTTTCTTCCCCCTTCTCTTCTCTTTCTTCCTGCATCTTTCTTTTTCTCCTTGTCCTTTCTGTTTTATAGCCTTTTCTCTCTCTCGCTAACTCTCTCTCTCTTTTATGTATCTCTGTGGGGGAATTCAACGTGGAATTTCTTTTCCAACACGGAAGTTCTATGCGCTGAAGAAAGTTCTGTTAGGCTTAAATTGGTAAGCCTACCCCCCCTCCTCCCTTCCACAAGTGGTAGCCTCCAACCGCGTCAACCCCGGACCACCTTTACGCGGGCTAGAATCGCCTCGACGTGAAGATTCGGGGCCATTCGAGAGTAGCGCTGTTTTTCCCACCCACTCCCGCGGGGATAGCCTCGAATATTTATAGGGATCGTCTCCCATGTGGCAGACACGGAGTTGAGGAGTCTCACCCGCACCCAAGAAGATTTCCCTAGTTCCAAGTCAGGTGCTAATAACAAAGCAAAGTGACAGCTAAACTATTTGTATGTCGGAATTAGCCCCAGCCAGTGAGGTAATTCCATTTGACGATCGCTACCGAGCGACTTTTCCGACTCCACTCATCAACTTCTGTCAAAGCCCTCCTCGTTTGCCCCTCGTTTTCGGGTGGCTGAAATACTCTCCCCTGGAACGGACGTTACCGCCCCCTCCTTTTCGGGAACCGTCATAACGTTAACTTCCCGCTCAGAAGCTCCAAGCGCCCTCTCCTAACGTTGATTGCCTGCAGAAGACATCCGTGAAGCCTCACCCTAACGTCTCACCCGGAATCCTCCGTAAGCCAACCCCTCTCGTCATTCAGCAACCCAATTGAGTTAATCCTCCCCATTTGAATAGCCTCCTCCGGTAATACATTAAATTTTAACTTCATAGTCTGATGCAGAACTCTGCAATTCCCCTCCTCGTTTACCGATATAATTTTGCCTATTAATTCTCTGATGTACTTTTGCCCATTAATTCTTTGATTTAATTTTGCCCATCAATTCTCTCATTTTTATGTAAATAAAATTATATTTTTGTACAGGCCTCTTTAAATAACCTTGATCTTTGCCATTGCCCAAATTTTACAGGACCTCGTTGCACTCTTTCTCGCTATTCAGGCGGTCGAAACTCATTGCGTGCCGTCCCTTTGTCGGTTCGCCTTTAAGTTATTGGTTCCTTACCCATAGATATAATATAGTAAGGATATAATATAATGTCATACCACGACAATCTCTATTTACTCTCCCGCTCTCTTTTTTCTCTGCCTCTTTTTACTCTACCCCCTTTTGTCCTCTCTTTCTGTCTCCTTATTTCCTCTCTGTTTCTCCCTCTATGAGTGTGAATATGTGTGTAGATTGGTCTTGTAACTGTGACTATATGTGTCTGTATATAGATAAATGATTTATATCTCCATATATCTGTCCACCTAGCCATTTCTCTCTTTCAGTCTCTCTCCTTCTCTTTCATCTAAATTTATCTGCTTCTTTTTCCATATCTTTGGTTTCTCCTTTACTCTCTCCTCTAACCTCCGAAATTTCTTCAACCCATCCCAGTATCTAAAAAAAGAGGGATCTATCGTGTTTCTCTGTATAAATGTATGCTTCGGTATATCTGTATATGTGTATAAGTGTCTGTATACGTGTATAAACCCTGCTAAAAACTCTCATCTATCCTTATCTATCATCTCTTTGCTAGTAACAAGTAAGGACCTGGCGGCTACCTCATGCACCTGAAGAGAGGCTTTGGAACCTCTATAAATAACACTATTTGGCGTTCACAGGTTGTGAGAGACTGGGACGGAGGAGTCTCAGACCGACAGGGGACGGAATAATGTGTTGAGGCTAGTATGCCCGAAAAAGCCCACCACTAACGGATAATGCCTGACCGGCCCCTGTGTCTGTCCTTTGGTGATTTAGGCTCGGTTGTTACTCGTCAAACCTTCCCCACCTAGTTGGCTTCCAGGCTAACTAGAAAGTCTCAGGGTAGGTAACTATTCATGGCAAGATATTCCTTAAATGCCTGGGCTAAAAGTCCGGCCGCTCGGTAGAGCCTAGTACGGCCCCGACCTTGGCTTTCCTCCTCCTGTCATTCCTGGCGAGAAACCAGTGAGAAATAACTTTTGGCTGCCACCCGTAAGCTGCGCCACGTTTGGGACAGTCTAGCCTATGTGGCAGGGGAGATTGTCTTCTGCTTTAGGCTAGTGTGGCAGGCGAATGGAGATGTCTGCTAGGGAGGGGCTGGAAAGACCTGTAGGGTAAGCGGATGCTGCCGGCGCGAGACCCAGCAGTAAACCTTTCCCTCTCATTTTAGTGGCTACAAGCATCGAAGGTATTAGAGTGCGCCTAGTCAACTGAGAAAAGCACAAAAGTAAATAGAGAAAAATGCCTGGTGCCTAACAATTAAAAACTGAATGTCCTAGGGGCAAAGGCATCCGTTGGTGTATAGATTTTAAAGAGGGAAACTTTAAGAACGTCACTCCTCAGAGTGTCTGCAAGCTCTGCGACATAGAATTAATAATGGACAGGAAGATGAGAGAAGCAAGAAGGTCACCACCGTGAACTGGCCTTCGTGATCAATCAACTTGGTCAATTCGAATAAAACCTCATTGTGGAATTGACTAACATGAGGAATCAGGTGGGCCAACTTCAAGAGGCAGTTGAAGAACTCAGGAAACGTGTCATCTCCAGGTCACCTCCAGGGAAGGGGAAGGGCACTAGAGTACTGTCGTGGCGGACAGTAATGCCACAGACACGATGCAAGAGAGCAGTACTGCCCAATCCGGACAAGGAGCTCGCGGGAAAGACCAGGGCAGGGTTAAAAGAGGGGGTCGAATAACAGAGGCAAGTTATGCTGACGTCGTTAGATTCGCGGAAACCCTCGAGACTGCTGGAAATCCTGTGTCGGGCGCAGCTCAAACGAACCCACAGAATATCGAGAACGATGACACTGGGAATGCAGGTACTCCCATTAAAGTTGCTGCAGTAAATCCTCGGAACGATTCGAAGGAATAAAACGAAGAAGAAAGAAGAAAAGGCAGGTAGTGGCTGCGATGGAAGCACCAGTGAGCCACAGTAAACCAACCGAGACGAGCACATCGGCACCGGCAGTGGATGGTTCCCTGCAGGTTAGGGGTGTGAGCTTGAACGAAGGAGAGTTTCAAGGAAGTAAGAACGAAAAAAAAATTAGTAAGAAGAAGAAGAAGCAGAGGACGATCTCCCCTGCCGCAGAGGACCCCTTGAGAACCCCAAATCACTTTGCAGTCATGACGTACGAGGGCGCCAATGCGTAGTGGTGGGAGACTCGCAGCTGCGAGGCCTTCATACCACCTGGGTGGGGGGAAGTGTCACAGCTGGGAAGTACGATGTCTTCCCGGGAGGAATAACGAGGTGCTACAAGACGAAGTTAGGAATGTACGGAATTTCTCCAGGAACTCCGCACTTGCCTCAATGGTCAATGGAAACGACCTTTTCCTTAGAGAAAGTAGAGTTGGGCTAACGAAACATATAGTCCGGAGATCGATGAAGATTGCAGAGGATCTTCTCTTAAAGACAGGCAAGGTTATGCTTGTGGGGATGCTACCCAGAAAATTTGCTACAGCGCACGCAAATAACAAACTTCTTGGCATTAACGAACGTCTAGGTCACCTTTGTGACTTGACGGGAGTTAGGTTTGTAGACCCAGTAGACTTGTTCTTCGGACGAGATGACCTACACACGGAGGACGGGGTCCACCTGAATGACCGAAGACAGTTTCTGGCCGAGTTAATCCAAAGCAACGCCTTCTGGTTGATGAGGGTTGCACGGGACGAGCCAAGCGGCAAATCGACTGGTACCACCGAGCAGGAGACTCAAGACGAGCAGCGAGATCTAGTCAATGCGGGACATTCTACTGCAAGAGGTCCTGCTACACCATAACCAGAGAATAACGGAAGCCCTGCCGGTGAAGAACAACTAGGCTCAAGTGGAGAAGATCCTGGCAACTCGGAGGAAGCTCATGGTAATACGTCCCTTTCTGAGAACAACACTCGATCCGAGTCGTCTGGAAACGGGTTAGCGGAGGGAGCGTGCGGACTAGCCAGCGTTTCATAAAAGTTATTTTGACGCGAGGTCGATACAAAACAAGTGGAACAAACTTGTCGCTCAGGATAACTTTCTGACACAATGAGTAGAAGAGCCAACGAGAGATGAGAACATGTTAGATTTGGTGTTTACCAAAGAGGACGACATGGTATCCGGACTCAACGTGGAAGAGTGTCTGGGCAGGAGTGATCAGCGCAAAGTCACATTTTACGTCAACATTCCATGTGAGAGACGCTCTCACTTCGCTATCTTTAAACCCGACTTTCGAAGCACGAAATTTGTGGGTTTTCGGGATGAAATAGCTCCGCTTGGGCCCGCAACAGGAGAAGGAGCTTCGGACAAATGGTTGGCGTTTAAAGATAATTTTATGACCCAACAGTCTACGTTTTTCCCAGCAGAAGGAGAAGCGGCAAGTCTCTTTAAACGAGATGGTTCAATCGAGACATCGCAGCAGTGATAAGGAACAGAAAAAATGCCTACAATAACTGAAAAAACAACCGTAATGAAGAAAGGCTTGTTCAGTACAGGGAAAAGTGTAGGCAAGTTAAAGCACTGTTACGCAGAGCTAAGTGCAATCATGAAGTTAAAGGTGCCTCAATCTGTAAAGAGACCTCGAAATAATTCTTCCTGCATGTCAATAGCCGCAAGCCGATTCACCATAGCATAGGACCGCTAAGAGATAAAAATGGCATGTTACGGAATCAGAACCAGACATCGCTAACGTGTCGAACGACAATTTCGCCTCTGTATTTACTTGAGAAGTTGGTGGTCCATTTCCGAGGCCAGGGGTTTATCTCAAAGAGGGCGAAAATCTATGCGAAATAGTCTTAGAGAGAAACGAAGTAGTAGCCAGACTAGGAAAGCTTAACCCGTATAAGTCTCCAGGTCCAGATGGCTTTCTTCCTAAAGTCCTCCGAGAAGTTAGCGAAGAGGACGCTCCTCACCTCACCACCATTTTCAACAAATCTTTGGAAACTAAAGATGTGCCGGAAGACTCGAGGGAATAATCGCAGACCGTATAGTGCAGCACTTAGGGTGGCACAACCTGATCTTGCATTCCCAGCACGGATTTCGCAATAACCGTCCATGTCTCACTAATCTACTAGATTTTTCCACGGTATTTTGAGTGAGTATGACTGTAGTTGAGCTGTCGATATCTCATACATGGACTTTTAAAAAGCCTTCGATAAGGTACCACACCTCAGGTTGATAAATAAATTCCACGCCTTTGGCATTACCGGCAAGGTAGCCGAATGGATAGAAAACTGGCTCTCGGACGGAGGCATTGAATAAAGATCAACGGGATAGCGTCACAATGGACGTCAGTCGTTAGCGATGTGCCCTAGGGTTCAGTGCTTGGGCCTCTATTGTTCATCGTCTGCATCAATGATATAGACGAACGACTAATATGATCGATAGCCAAGTAAGTTCACCGGCAATAGCAAGCTAGGAGGTAGTGTGAGATCACGAGAAGGAGTGGAACGCCTGCAAAATAGCCTCCTTAGGATAGGCGAGTGGTTAGAAAGGTAGCAGATGTCATTTAACTTTGACAAGTGCAAGGTAATGCACATCGGCTATGCTAACCCTCGAGAAAACTACTTCTTGTTAGGCAAACAATTAGATACTACTGAGATTAAGAAAGATTTAGACGTGTTAATCAGCAGTGATCTAAAGTTCTCCAAGCAGTGCCTCTAGGTAGAAAAGAGGGCCCAGCAAATGCTAGAGTATATAACGAGGCATTTTCCCTTCGGAAATAAGCAGATTGTTCTCGCCTTGTACAGCTCTCTAGTCTGGTCACACCTTGAATACCCCGTACATTTCTGGTTCCCAACCCTGAGAAAGGATATTAAACGGCTGGAAAGGGTACAAAATTGCTCCCCTACTTTAGACATAAAAGTTATCAGCATAGGCTGCGAAAACTGGGCATGTTCTCTTTGAAGACGCGCCAGTTAAGTGGCCAGCTGATTGAAACTTTTAAGATAATGCGAGGAATTGAAAAAGTAGATCACAGGAGGATGTTCACGTTTAACGCAAATGCAACACGTAACCGCAGTTACAAACTGGAATTACCGCAATTCCATACTATCATTTGCGGAAACTTCTTCTCGTACAAAATCTGCGGAATGTGGAATCGTCTACCGTCAGAAGTGGTGAACAGTTCGTCATCGAACAATTCAAATCTCGACTTGACAAGATAATCCACACACTGACCTAGATGGTACCATCTGAGTATAGATTATAGATCTGATTAAAGTAGATAGATTTCAAATTTTTAAAGAAAATTTCCTGTTTGT
Source organism: Ceratothoa steindachneri (assembly GCA_963969495.1). NCBI lineage: Eukaryota > Metazoa > Arthropoda > Malacostraca > Isopoda > Cymothoidae > Ceratothoa > Ceratothoa steindachneri. The sequence continues at coordinate 141,898,367 of OZ018323.1, read as the reverse complement.
ATTATTTTTTGCGGCACATTCAGGTATCATTTCAGCTTTCTAGCCCGCCAATGTGGTTGGGAGAGGTGGGCGGGGAGAGCCTTCATCTATGCTATACTTTTCCTTATGCTATAGGTTATAGGTTAAGGCTTTCCCAAAATTGTACCTCTACGGTATGGTTAGCAATGTCCTTTGAGTTACTACTATTCCTTTTGACTCCTTCTGACGCTGTTTCTCTCTTTCTCTCTCAGATTTCTGACAGTTAATTTTTTTTATAATAACGCTTACCCAAACCTTCAAACATTTAACTCCAATGACCATCTGTTTTCAGTCATTTGAACACAGAATACCTAATTCTTATCAAAACCCAAATCTTGAAGTGCTTGCTTGATACCCTCCTCATTTACGACAGGATGTAGAAAATTTTCCCGATCCTAAATGATAATTAACGTAAGTGTGGTATTATCTAAGAGAAAAAATAATTCATTTCTGCAGATTCATTTTTAGTGGTACAATATAATAAAATCAATAAGGCTGTAAGTAAATGAAGTCTTGTACTCTCCTCACAACTTTCCTTCCATTAACTTTAGTATCTTCTAATTTTGTGCTAAAGTTGTTTTTCCTTTTTACATTTAACAGAAGTAAATGATAAGAGAGAATATTTCGCTTTTTTCAGTTTTATTTTAAGGATTTTATCGCTTTCTCTCGCTAGCGATTGAAGGAGGATTCATGAAATCAGTGTTTTAACCTGACTGGTTGGAGTGAGCTACCCGGAGGATACCTGAAGAAGAATTGGACCGTATGAATAAGTGGATCATCTATCCACTTAATAGATGCCTAAAAAAACGAGTAAAATAAAATGGGTGAATCTGTTAAGAAGTGAAAAGAAGATGGAGGGAAAGATGCTAAAGTTAGGGGACAAAAAATGCTCGGAAAGTAGAGTCAGAGCCTTCCCTTTGCACTAACCGACGGGGTCATCAAGCAACTTGATTTCACTGATTGTGATTTAGAGATGTTATTGAAAAGCGTTCGAGCAGAGTGGTTTGACGAATCATGGAGCCACAAATTGGCTCTGCTCTGAGGCGTTTCCATATATCGTTGAGACCTCTGGTTGGAATCTCACTTTAAGTAAGAAATCCACTCTGAGAAAGAGTTAAAACTAACACTGCAAATCATTGTAAAACATCCACTGAAACTAAAATATAATTGCTCGCAGAAGAAAGTGTCAAAGTGAGACTCTGGTTACATCGAAGTGCGATATATCTTGGAGAGGGCGTGATGATTTATCTTGAAGAACAAATGATGATTTATTCCCCCCAAAGAAAAAAAGTGAATTATTTCGAGAGGTAGACTTTCAAGAGTCGCGAGTTAACACAAGTAGTTTTGTTCTGGTCTCCTCCTCGATTAGGCAAGGGAAATCTCCTTGAAGCTTCGTGTTTGCTCTCTAAAATAGAAATAAAATTCGTTTCTCAGAATCATTATTGTTATATTTTTTTAATGATCTGAAGAAACTAGAAAGAGGACTCGGAATGAAGCTGAATAAGATTATTGTGGGTCATGCTTCAGCAGAAAATGCTGGATAGGGCGCCAGCAGATCTGTTGAGTAAACCAGCACGATGTATAACGTCGTAGCAAAGGGCATCAATTCTAAAAGCAGTCTTTTTGTTCTTTATTTTACTCTTTTTGATGTGAATCAAACAAGTAAGATACAGATTTTTGATCTGTAATTAAGGTGAAATTACGACCGAGAAGAAAATGACTCCACCTTTACCTTACCTCAATAATAGTTTCGTAGAATGATCCCGACACATAAGTCAGTTCTACCCGAAATGCGTGGATGCTCAAGGTCAACAAGTGACCTTGACTAAACTCTGGTCACAAGAGTGATGAGGGAGGATAGAAATGGAAGGAGTTGACGTCCAACTTCCATGGATGAGTGCGAAGGATTTAAATACAAAACGATTGAGTGCAGTTGGCCGATATTAAACTAATGAAGGCTGCGGGCGATGAGGCTTATGAAAAAGTAATAACAAAAATAAACTTCAATATTTATACAGTATACACAATAAATATATTAAATAGAATAATGGCAATGGATACTAATTAATGTATACAATAATGAAACTAACAGAGCTACTCGGGCGAGCTCTACGGGGAGGGGGGAGGCGATATGAGCCTCTATACATACACACACAGAGATGACTGGCAAGGTAACTATAGATTATTCGTATCAGCCTAGCATGGGTTCGAGGCTTTAAGAGATGAAACGGGGATCGGATGGTTATTCGAAAGACTTTAACCACGGGGAGTTTAACTTCTAGTAGTAACACTAACTCGAGGGAGTATTCTTGCTAAACGAAATTTATCGAAACCAAGGTTGGGCCAATTGATTGGGGCTCAAATCCTTGGGTATAATTCAAAATGTGCCTTTGTTTTTATTTAAGGTCATTTTATGTTTCTCAGCATCTTAGAGAAACTTAGTTAGGATTTTATCATGTTCCACTTGTGTGCGGCCATAAATAGTGAATGATGATAGGCCTTCGAATCCTTTTTGGCAATCTCTAACGCTCTTGCCTGATCAACAGTATATAAGATCTTTGTTTTCTAGAAGTCGCGTTCGGATTTTTGATGAAGGAAGCCCAATAATAAAGTCATCTCGAATATATTAGTTTCTATACGTTTCGGCATTCACAACCTTGAAATTGCAATCCGAACTGACTGTCTGAAGAGCACGTACATATTCATGAATCGTTTTACCATCTGATTGTTTGCGAGTCACGAGCTTGTGACGCGCCACGACCTCATTCGCAGGTTGAGTGAAGGCGCTTTCAAGAGCAGCAAGAGCATCGTCGAAAGTAATAAATTCGGAAATTATCTCTAAATTTTCAGGAGAAACTCAATTGGCTAGGAGGTCTAAATACGAATCTTTTTACCTTCAATTGACGCTTTGTACCTCGAGAAGACAGACAAACAGTGTTTAAATACGTGCAGCTTCCGGTGCAGTTGGAAGAACATTCAAACGATTGGTACGAAGACTACGCTCCATTCTTCTTAGTCAAATAAATTGAAGTACCCCAAAGGCTAACGAAGGTTCCAAAGTTCGGCTTTATTTCACTGAAATAAAAAATACAGAACATAAGTATACAAAGAAAATGGTACATATAATGAACACACACAAACATAATCACACAAAAATATAGGCACATTTACATTTCACAAACTAAGAATTAATATAAGTGGCATAATGTTAATTTTCCAAACCTATGAGTCCAGTTAGTAGAGGAAGTGCAAGATCTTCAGCTTTATACATTATCGTACATTTTGATACATTATATATTTAATATTTTTTTAATATTTAAACCTAAAGAAAGAAACAGGTTAGTTATGAACTTAATTAATCATAACTTAATAAATTATAACAAAGATATATTTCATTAAAATGATGTCTATGGATTTTCATTAATTGCTTGAGGTTAAACTTTAAGGTTTTATGGATTGAGAAAAAACTCGAAGGAAGATATTAAGGACCGCTATCATCTATGGACGAAGAATTTTCTGAAGAACAGAGTAAATAACTAGAAATGACTCATTGAGACTCGGCTTATTCTAAAGGCGAAATGATTTTGTTTGCTTTATCAGTTCAGTACATCTCTGACCGTTGGTATTTTCGATATAGAGGAAGAAAATACTCTAGAGGCAGAAAAGATCATTATCATTATGACTACCAACCACAATTCGAAGCATACGAAGGAAGAAAAGGGGATAAAAAGGAAAAAAAAACTGTTTTGTTAATAAAGATTAGGATTTCTAAAGCAACATTTATCAACCCTAAATCCTGGCGAAGGAAAGACCCAATTGGAGATTTCACATACATACCATTTCAGTGGTTCTGATTCGGATGGAACTGAATGGAACGGGGTGTAGACTATATTTTCGAGAATGTTTTGTAGTGTCGTACATCTCACTTAAGATCTATTTTTTTTGAAAGAGGAAAACTTGAACAATGGACACAGAAACGAAGTGCAAAATTGTAAAAAATCAAGGAATAGAAAGGGTTGTTTAAGGTAGACAAAAATCGCCCACCTTTATTAATGAAACACCGCTTAAATTTGAATATCTATAATTAGTTAGAAAAGGGTTGGATGCCAGTTAAAAACACACATAAACTAGATGGAAAAGAAGAGTGATTCGATGTGTTATGGCAAAGATTAAAAAACTCGATAAATGCTACGATAAATTCGAATGAATCCCATTAATTTTCCCACAAACTTGGAAATGTATTCACACGTTGGAGCAATTTTTTTTGCTCTTTCGTTACCACAGGCTGGGAGATTTGTGGGCTATCTGCGATTCTAGTAAACTAAATATATTATTTCGGATAATGAATCGATGCTTCTTGCAAAACTCACTCACACAATGAAACGCATGCAGTTTTCGGAGATGTGTGAACTAACAAACACTCTAGTGCAGCAAACTATTCATTTGATCTAATTTAACCGCATTATTTACGAAATTTTCTTCCAAAGCTATAAGAATGAAATGCCAACGAGTTTTAGTCATAAAACCGAGTGAAAAATACAGAAATCCTCAGACGCGACCAACCTTCTTATTGAGATAACTTTTTTCCAATCTTAACTCGGAGCTGATGATCGCGTCGCCTTTTTTTAATAAATCAATGGAATAAATCTCTCCTATGTGTCTCGGCTCCTTGGCATCGGCGGTTTGTCGATACTGAGTAAGATTGGAAGATTTAAGCGGCGGAGAAAACTTATTTATTTTCTTAAAGGAGAAGGAAACTAGACTAGTGAAACCAACGAGGATAACTTCTTTCCTGAGAGAATGTGTAGAAGAAGGTAAAAAAAAGGTAAATAAAAAGAACAGGGTAAATTGATAAAGATGAGAGACACTAGATATAGTGAGCTTTATCGCTCGCAAATAATCGAGGTCAAGGGAGTCTTATAAACCGAAGGAACCAGCACTAACTCTTCGCCAACTAAGGACGTCACGAGGGCATTTATCGGGGCCATTTATATTGAACGCAGGATTTCAGTGATTTAAAATAATCGATTGCAGCGTGGCAATTCCCTTGTTGATTGCAGCTACTTTTCTATCTTATTGATTTTAGAAATGATGAAAAGTTCTCTCGGATGCTTTCCCTATATGATATAGAATATGATTTAAATCTTTTATATTGCTTACTAATCTATTTTGGTTATTTCTGTAAAATAAATAATTGGTCTCTCTCGCTTAGAAAATCGCTTATTGACATGTTTAAAGAACGGTTCAGATCATGCTTAAGAGATTTTAGGGAACTTATTTATGTATTTTACTTAAAACTGTGATACAAAGAGTATGACAGCTAATAAACAAAGCGACAATTCAAAATTCCATATCATTCAGTCACCCATGCACTCCACCAATTGTGTAGTCCTACGCACTTCAGTCTACATATATTGACCGCTCTCTGGCTCTCTTTTCTTCTCTTTCTTTCTCTTTTCTCTCTTATACTCTCTATATATCTCTAATTTTCTCATGTTTTCTCTCTTCTTCTTTTTGAACCGAGAAAATCGTATTATCTGGCATCCTGTAAAATTGATCACTGAGGATACGACCAATGTTTTTATGACTGCATATTAAATTGGTGATCCCCGAAGGAATGTTCTTAGATGTCCTAAGCAAGTGCGATAGTCTAAGAAAGTGCTATAGTGTAGAAATGGCTGTAGAGTTGAGATGGAGAGCTTTAGAGAGTGACATTTATCCAAGAGATGCGGTTATCTCCACACAACGCCCAGCTTTCTGAATAATGTCAAGGCGGTGCGTGAGTCTAAAATGGTCGTAGATTAAAAGATTTTAAGTTTATGAATGTCATTAGAGTGGAAACATTAATTGGATTACTACATTTTAATATTAATCACCTTGCAAATCGAAAAACAATTGAAATTATCCTATTTACAAACGAAGAATACAATAATCAAGATATGTCGAAATAATGACATAAATTCCCTTATTATACCTTAATCTGATATAACCTGAATGACGTCGATTTAATCTAAGGCTATGATGTTTTGGAGAGAGGATAATAAAAATAGCAAACTTAGATTACATTATAAAATTGACCAATGAGTACATGCAATCAATAAAGTAACTAAGGGTTCACGATACACGTTAGTAACTTGCATGGAATTGATAAGATATAACATGGTACATGATAAACAAATTTAAGAGAAGGAAAATGATATTAATTGTGCTAGGGGGATGTTATGAATGACATGAAGCAAAATAATATAAATGAGGTTATAATGAAATATAATAAGAATAAATATTGAATCTCCGTCCGGATTCTTTTTAAGCTGACACTATTTACTATGGAGGTTACCATCGTGATTGAGTATCACGGTGGGGAGTTGAGGCTTGCCATGGTTGCCCTGGCTGCCCTCCGCTTCAAAAGCTACATAGATTGATATGAGGACGAAAACCAGCAAACTTTGACTTTTAAGTGAGTCCTCAACGTGTTCATAATTATTACTACTACATTTAAACAATTTTCTGAGCGATAGAACAAAGAGGAAATGAATTGAAGTTGAAAGTAACAATTGTCAGTCTCATTATGATGTATATTTAAATATGTTGTATTCGAGACTTAGTTAATCGTGTTTCCCTTTAAATTCTATCGTAGTGTCCGTTTAGATTGTATGAAGAGTTTGTGTTTTAGATTCTACATGAGTGTTGTTTGTATGAGAATAAGTTTACGTTTCCATTTATGTTGGGTTTATTTTACGTATAAGAGCGCCAACGTCTCTCTTTAGACCTTAAAAGTGTAAACACGTTTACTACTTAACAATAACTGGTATGAACACTTGCAAGGAGCTGATACAGTGTGGCGTATTTGTGTCTCTTACAAAGAGATGGGTGCCTTCCTCTAGATACCTGATTAATTAATGGTCCCTCTGTACTCAGATATCTGACCCTGCAAAGGTGTTCATAATATCCTGATGTTACTCTATAGATCTGTTTTGTAGAGGATCGCTGTCCCTGTTGAAGAATAAATCACAAGGAATGCGTACTGAACGTCTATATATATATATATACTAAATTTTCACGCGAAAATTTTCTTAATGAATTTGCCGTATTTCTCCTCGCGAGTAAAGTAGCTGAGAGGCGCTTTCCTCTAGCTACAAGAGGTCCTTTTGCCATGAGATATCATAGTATAGTCATATGGCATCTCACTTAAACGGTGTTCCTGAGAGGCTTAGTGTGAAAGGTAAAACAACTTCTGTGGCAGTAAATATAAGCAATTCCTCGAATAATGCTGATTGAAATTGAAATCTATTATTAGAGAATATCTAAGCAGGTGCGCCAAAGCGCGCCAAATATTTATTGAAGAAAACTTCAACTATGGATTCAGATATGATATATTTAAGCGGGTATGCTTCTTTCTATTTAGTGTAGAGGTCGATGATGTTAAAAGAAATGTGCCTCCCTCTTTTGTGGTCGGAAATCCATTCAGGAAATACAAATAAGAAGTGTTAAATCTCGTGCCGAGTGCTGAAAATTGTGCAAAAGTTCCTTCATATGTATGTGTACTTTGATTTTTGTCAGTTTAGACAATTCTTGGTACATTCAAATAATATTTTCCTCATGTCTTTCCAAACGAATATGTCTGAGATAGAATTTTCAGAGTTGGAAAAGTCCCCAAATGACATAAATTTTGGTAATAGACCACGATATTGCTGAATTCAGAGGAAGCCAAGGAATCTATAAAGCTATTAAAATGTATTATTTGGTAGAAGATAATTGCTGATAACCGCTACTTTATTCTCATGCGATTTACATTATATCCTAGTGAGTCTCCCGAGAAAATGAATTTTGCAATGTTGATTTGCAAAGCGTGCAATTTAGACCTTACATGTGTTGCTTTGAATATTGTAAATGTTACCCTTGTGATAAGTTTGCAATGACATAAAAATACGAAGCTAAGATCACCAGGAATATGATTAATGTACTGTTAAAATGTTGATTTCTTTAGAAATCAACGGCAGTAAACATCACTTTTTTTAAAAATTTATTCAAATGGTATGTATGTGAGAGTATGCAGGTGAGGGGATAGAAAGGGTGTGTGGATAGACAGCGGAAAGTAGACCAGTGGTGAAAAGAGAAAGTAGTGTGGTAGGGGGGAAAGTGATGCTAGAGCCTGGTGATCAGGCTTATCGCTTTCAAATTTTTATGTTTTGTAGTTCCGTTGTTGTTTATCATTTTGTTTATACATATATATATATATATATATATATATATATATATATATATATATATATATATATATATATATATATAAATGTATATATAATAAATATAATTTGGCGTTCAACCCATTTGTATTTATATTTGCTTATGTATTTGGTTATGCTGTGCGCGTTTGCTGTTGTTTTGGTAAGTCGTCAATTATAACTTACTCTGTTTGTTTTAGTGTCTTTGTTTTTTCGTAAATTTGTAGTGTGTGTAGTTTGTGTATTATGTTTCTTCTTTGTAGTCTTGTTTGGTGAATTTCATCTTCTTGTGTAGTTTTCCTTCTTCGGTAGTTTTTGTCTTAGTTGATGGGTTTTGTCGATATCAGGGAATTTTTGTCAAAATCGGTTGGTTTCTTGGTTGGTATTTTAGTCTTGATTTGGGGCAAAATCAACTCACCTTGCGTAGAATGGCACTTCTGCTCTGCCAGCTTAAATCACAGCGGAGCTTGGAAATCTGGCTCGACATACTGCTCTTCTATTCTGGTCAATTATTTGTACGATTTCCTCGTCCAACTCTCGATTGACCTTTTCCAGCATATTCCCTGTCCGTTCTTCGATGACAACGTTAATGGGGGTTAATCCCGCCTCCCGGTGCAGTTCTTCCTGTGTTCTTCTTTCCATTCTGCGTATACCTGTAATTAGGTAAGCGCATTTGTTCTGCACCACTTGTAGTCTCCTCTTCTGTGTCTTTGAGACACAAGAGAGGGAGGAGGCGCGGTATAGGAACGTCGATCTTACTAGTGCAGTATAGATCTTCTTTTTGTTGCTTTGACGAAGATTTCTGAACCTATAAAGAGTCTTAACTGCAGCAGTAGCCTTGGTAATACGTTCTTGGACGTGCTTTGTGGAGCCAGTTGAGGTGATCTTCATGCCGAGAAAAATTGCATTTATTGGTGTAGGGATATCGTCTATCCCCCACCCTGACGTCATCAAGTAGTCTCCTGCCTATGGGGACTACTTTGAACTTATCCTGGTTGGTTCGGATTTTCCACTGGGCCTCGTAGATGTTAAGGTTTTTAATTTCTGCTGCTGTCATTCGAGCTTGCAAAGGCGCATTCCTCCATGGACAAGTGATTATCTGGGTGAAATCATTGGCGAATTGTAAGTTGAGGCAAGTGGGGCTTACAGGGACTGGGACATCCGCGGTGTAAATCAAGTAGAGAGTGGGAGACAGGCACCCCCCCCTGCGGGAGGCCCGAATTGAGCGGAAACTTTGGCCCGTCCGTGCACCCTAAACTGATGTACACCGCTCTCTCCATGACATAGTCACAGAGAGTTCTCTCTAAGTTTTCACTTAGTCCCAGTCGTAAGATCTTGTACTGCATTCCCTGTTGCCACACCTTATCGAACGCCTTTGATACATCCCGACAAACAATGTCCACGTAACTCTTTTCCCGTTTTGCATGGGCTAGCTTTTCTGTGATGACGTTAATCGCCATCTCCGTACTTCGCTTACTCCTAAACCCGAATTGGTGTGGGTTGCAGAGCGAGTTTTCCCCCAGGTGAGACACCAGTTTTTCGTTGAAGATCTTCTCGAAGAGCTTCCCACCAAATTCCAGAAGTGAAATTGGCCGATAGCTCTCCTTCAACTTGGGGTTCTTTCCGTGCTTAGGCAAGAAAATGATTTTCGCCGTTTTATAAGCGTCTGGAAAGTATCCCGTATTGAGACAGGCGTTAAATATTCTTCTCAGTCCTTCGATGACACAGGTTGGTGCCTTTTCAAAGTTAAGCTTTGTAAGCCCCGATTGTCCTCGGGCTTTTTGTTGGAATGAGCGAAGCGCGCCGAGTAGTTCTTCTTCTGTAATCTCGGCGTCTCCGTCGCGCTGTCTATCCACCTGGTGATGAGGGTGCGTCTTCTCTATTTCTTCGTTTAGCTCGTCGATGATGTTACTTTCGAACTCTAGGTCATAGTCTTCGTTTTCTTCTTCAGCTATACTAAAGATCTTTTCCCAATAACTTCGGAATATCTCTTCAACTTTTTCTTCTTCTTCTTCGATGTCTCCGTTTTCTTTCCGTAGCTCGATCTTATGCTTCTCTCCAGTTGATCCTTTGAGAATTCGGATCTTCTTCCAAAATTCTATGGGAGTTGCTTTGTGATTGAGGCTCTCGATCACGTCCTCTCATCTTCTGTTCTGTTGTTCGAGGATCAACTGGTTCAATTCTTCTTTGATTTCTTTACTTCTTTGCATCGAGTGAACCGATGCATTCACGATGTTGTATTCATACATTATCTTCAGCTCACGGTATAGTTCCTTCATATATTCGGTCCACTCGTAGGTCGAGATGGTCCTATATGCGGAACGAGGGATACAAACCCTATCTGCGTCGATGATTTGGTTATTGAAGTCATCGAGTGCCTTGTCAATCTCCTCGAGAATTGCCCTGTTTAGGTTGGGCGGATCGTAGGCCTCGAGAAGGTGTGCGTACCGTGCCCAGTCTGCTCGCCGGTAGTTCTTCCTGACTACTGCTGGGACTTGTATATGGTTCCTATTGATAGTGAGTAGGATCCCTATATGGTCACTACATGGCACCTGGACTGGTTCCATGTAGTAATTAAACGGTAGCTGACGATTCACCAGACAGATGTCTGGCTTTGTGGCACATCGTTCTCTGACATAGGTGGGAAAGTCGGGGCCTATCCGCTGGGCAATATTTCTGTCCAGCAACAGGTCCAGGCTTTTTCCTATACCGTTGAAGGTCCTGTAACCGGATTCTCGGCATCTGGCGTTTAGATCACCCATTAGTATAGTGGAGGCTCTTCTGCCAAATAGGCCAGTGAGAGTGTGAATAGGCAACACATCTCTCCTTGGCGGTTGATATCCGGTTGCAATGACCAACTTTCCTAAGTCGAGCTCGACCTCAATCGCGAGGTAGGATTCTTCTAAGTTCCTTATCTGCTTGTATTTGATCCCTTTCTTTATTGCAATTGCGGCGCCATCGTACCACTCTTGCGAAAAGTTGGTGATGAACACATCTTAGTTTCAGATTTTCATTTCTGTACTACGCGTGTTGATCTCGTGTTCTGAAATCAGTATGATGTCTGCTTTAATTTCTCTGAATACATTTCCGTAAAGAATTCCTTTCGTCGTCCAGCCGTTGGTGTTGATTTCCATTATTTTTAATGCGTTACGTAACATGGTGAGTTGCTTTACCTATGTTTTTTCTTCCCCTTTTTTAGTTTTGGGGCTGATTGGGTGATTTTACTCGGCCCAGGGTGTTCCTTTTTCGGAGGGGGGCTCGGGGTCTTTGACCTGCTCTTGGTGGCTTGTGTGCGAGTCCAGGGGCCCTCTTCGCTGTCAGATGAGGAGGATTCATCCTCACTTCCAGCCTTTTCCTCTTCTTCTTCTTCTTCTGTTTTTTCCGCTGATGGGGCTTCAATCATCTCTTCTAAACCGGATTTGATGTAGTTATTTTTAATGACAGAGTCTTTGAAAGCCTTGGAGCACTCGGGGTCTGCAGGTATGACTACTGTCGGGAGGTTGTTTACCTTCAGGAGCGCGTTGAGCACTTGGTTATAACAACCAGGCTTCACTGCATTCGCCACATTTGCATGGGTTATGCAGATCAGAATTTTTGCACTCAGATCTCCGGTGAAGTTAAGTTGTGCAGGTGCCAATGCAGTCTTTACCTCTGCACTCTTCTTAGCGGCGCTCGCATAAGTTATCTCCTTTGCCTTTCTTGCTTTTTCCTCCTTCCTCCTGATGATTTCGCGGCGCTTGGGGCAGTTAAGGGCCATCGTCCGATGCTCCCCTCTGCAATTCAGGCATTTCTTCGAGATGCTTTCACACTTGTAGAATCTGTGCCCTTCTGTGGCGCACTCACTGCACCACAGCTTGTTTTTTTCCGGGCAGGTCGTAGAGGTGTGTTCTTCAAGTTTGTAGCATACAAAGCACATTTGTATGCTACTGAATTTTTTTTGTTGGATATTTTCCCCTGGGATTCTCATATTGAAGACGAGAATACCATTTTGGGTTGGCCTTCCTTGCCATGTCCGTGGTCGAGAATGTTATCTTAAACACGTAGGTGTGCTCGCGGAATTTCAAATTTATTGTAATTTTATTGGAATTTGACAAAACGCATTTGGTATGTAGAACTGAGAGAATATTTTAGAATTATAAATACCAGCGCAAAAATCAGTAAGGTAAAGGAATGGGTTGTGTTCTTGTTTAAACGTTGCTAATCGCATAGGACACGATAAGAGTTGTGTTTTTTACACCAAGTGAACTGGAAAAATAAAAGGTGATTTACTTGGGCGTATCTTGTTGTCTCTCAATAGCCTTTGTACACTATCCTTGAACACATTTAAAAATGCAATGGAAAGGAACTTTCTAATAACATGGTGATGATTAGAAAGAGAAATATTAGACGCAATATTATGATTTTTATACTTTTATTGGGTTGTACATTTCACTCTCTTGGTTAAGGAGTTGACTTAGTGGTTAGCTGTTTAGAATTGACCGTATCGATAGATTTGTACTATCATTTGCTAAACATGAGTGTTTTATGTTCACAAGAGATTATATTCGGTTAAAGAGTCCACATCTCTTATTCCGCATTATATCCTATACCAGGAAAATCCACGTAAAATTTCTTGTCATGGCAAGCGATAGGTTGATTGTCAGTTGTATAAAGGTCCTAAATGTTAATATAATAACTGCTTTAGAGGATATTAGTTAGCTTTCTTCTTATTACAGGTTATAGTGTATTGCTTGAAATATCAAGATGGCAGAGCCGGTATCTATTAAGAATCGCCCTCTGACGATGGGTTTAACGACGCGTAGAAAAGGGCTTTGTGAGGTTCGTGAGATTCCATTATCCTGACATACGTGCGTAGAAAAATGTGCCTAGTTTCTCAATCGGCTGTGGTACCAAAAAATACTATCATATATAGCGAGAGAGTTGCCTGAACCTGATGGTGAACGTTCCCTAGAGTGTCCTCTGATTGGCCTCTTAATTTCTCAAGATTTGATAGCCTTGTGAAATGAGTGCCAGTTCGAGATGGACATGGAACTATTCGCAGGAATTATTCGTTAAGGAAGTCATGCTTGTTTGAGACCTACGATTGAGAGGTCTAGCAGACAGAAAGAAGAGTTGCTCAAAGGATATCTGATGCAGGAATTTCGAGCGTTTCCTGAATGTATAAGGAAAGATGTTGAATGAAGGAAGTCCGAGCTGACACTGTCCCAAGGAGGTTTTTAATTTCATTAGAAGCTCTTCAGGAAGAATATGGGAAAACTCGGTAAACCGAGCCAATGATTACATCCTGTTAGCCCTTGGTAAGGAGAAAAAGGATTGCAGGCACTATATATAGTGCCTGCAATCCTTTTTGTTCCTAAGGTGAAAATTAGTTCCATTTATGTGAACTATGCGTAGGGCAAGGCGGTTTGCAACAAGAGTAAAGTGATAGCACATAATGGGAGTGTGGAAGAGTTGTTATTGTGCATGATTCTTAATTGTATTTGCCTTGAGGTGTTTGTTGCAGTGTTGCAGAGAAGTCTTGTGTAGTAGAAACTACATGTACTTCTTTAGATTTATCAATTTTGTGGAGGAGGCATGATGAGAGGGTCAATTTGGCACGTAATTATTTCTTTCTTTTGGCAATACGGATCTTGCGAAAATTTCATTTGCAGATTGTCAGATCACATTTCATATAGGTTGGAAGAAAGCTTCTTTCCAAGAAGTTTATTTCTTAAAATCTCTAGCACTAACAAATTTTAAAAATATAATTTTAACTCTTATTTGCATCATTGGTTTGTGGTAAGGAGTGAAAAATTTAACGTTGGTGAGGTTAGGTTTTCCCCGCTGATACTGGAGAGGAAAAATTGAATTTGGACGAAGTATTGGGAAAAGGGTCTTAATTATTAAAAGTGAATATGGATAAATTTGATTCTATTTATTAAGTTGAGAAATAAGTTCTTGTGGTTTTATCAAATTTATTCATTACTATTAACAATTTTAGAAAAAAAATCATTTTTAATTGATAACAATATGCAATTTAATCAATAATGTATTCTCAGTTGTTATTTACGACTTCATCCCAACGTTTAACTAGTTTTTTAATGCCACTGAATTCCACATAAGTATTGAATGAAACGCCGTGCAAATTGTTGGAGAGCGATCGGAACAGATGGAAATCCGATGGAGCCAAGTCTGGCAAATATGGAGGATGCGGCACGATTTCCAAATTAAGCGGTTGGATGGCGTCTTTTGTGAGAATGCCAATTTTGTCACATTGGCATTTTCGTGTTGCAGAATGACTCCATAATGTCGATGAGGTCGCCTTTCACGAATAGCTTCGGCGACTCGATACATTTGTTGAAAGTTGAGTTCTGCATTGACAATCTCGTTGTTCGCAAGGAGCTGATAAAGAATGATGCCTTCACAATTCCACCACACACACAACATCGTCTTTCGTGGATAAATTCCTTGCTTTAATCGCGGAAGTGGTTTTTTATTGGGGTTAAGTCATTGTTTTCGATGGTTATGTTGACGTAAACACACCACTTTTCGTCGCCAGTGATGATGCGGTGAAGAAATCTGTCCTTATATTCACAAGTAGTCTTGTGACGAGCAAGCAAACCTGTAGCAATCATGGAGCGTTAAAGTTTGTTGCTTTCACTCAAAGCGTGCGGAACCCATGCACCGAGTTTTTGAACTTTCTCCATCAAATGAAAGTGATTTACTACAGTTTTCTGATTACACGCCAATTGTACAGCCAATTCTCTAGTCGATTGAAAAAAAAATTTATGAAGAAGGTCGTTCAATTGATCTTTATCCAACTTAATGGGACGACCAGAACGTTCTTCGTCATTAAGATTGAAATGACCGTTTTTGAAACGTGAAAACCCCCATTGAGTTGTCCTTTCTGATAAAGCATTTTTCTCCATACACAGCACACATATCGCGACGAGCTTTGGCTGCGTTTGCATTGTTCCCCATACACAGCACACATATCGCGACGAGCCTTGGCTGCGTTTGCATTGTTCCCGTCTCGATTGAAAATGAATAACAACAAGTGTCGAAAATGCGCCTTTCTTTCAACTTGACATTCCATTTTGAGGGTACAGAACAAAAATTAAATTAACACAACTTTTAAATAAACCGCAATGACTTATTTTTCAACTTCAAGACGTAGCCTAAGCAAAAGCCTAATAGTCTACGCTGTTAAGAGACGTTGCCCAACCTTTGCAAATTTTCTTCTCATTGTTTATGATTGTTTCTTAATATGTGCACAAATCACGTCAACAAAACTTAAATCAACACAACATTAAAAAAAAAAACGCAAGAACTTATTCCTCAACCTAATATATGAAGACATATGGACGTGGCTTTGACTTCTCTCATTGTTTAAGTGGGCGGAGCATATCTAAGTTAGTTTTAAGTGAAGCGTCTCTTGTTCCCGCGCCAATGTCAGTGTGTGTGTGTGCTTGTTATTTGTGTGATACAGCGGAGATGGTAAGAAAAGTATAGATGAATTCTACTTCCGAGCCTCAACTCGAAGGAAGAGGGTTTTTATTAGGGAAAGTTCATGACTCTAGATATGACGTTTTCAATCATTGATTTTTCCCGTTTGTCTCGGATTTCTGAAGTGAGGAAATCGTATCTGAGTGCATTTCTTTAAGATTGATTTCCGAGCAAAAGATGATGGATTTTATGACTGGATATTAAGATCGTGGGCCCTGAAATAATGTTATACGGCTTGCCCTATACAACAAAAAACCACCAGAAAAGTGCCGTAGAAGTGGTTGGATGTTCGAGTGCCAGTATCATTCAATCTCTCATTGTCTCACTCTATATAATATATATATATATATATATATATATATATATATATATATATATATATATATATATATATATATATATATATATATATATATTAGGGTTGTCCAAAAAACTCAAAATGATATTTCTTTCTCTTTACAGGGCTAATTTTATTACACTTTTCACTTTTTCTTCGTCAGGTTGGTCTTTTAGGATGTCTTGACGGCCATTCGGTGTTCGTGAATGAGACGGAAGATGAATTGCTTCTGCCCCTCATCCTTCATCAGCGTCGCATTGTACTCTTTGTCAAGGCCACTCCGCGTTCAGCTGCGTTGCTTAACACTCTAGGCCTTTGGTTCTAGCCTCAAAGACCTCGTACAGATTGTTGCTCTCCCAAGCCAAAGGATTAATCTGCAGAAAGCCCTGCTCCGCTTTCTAGGATCTGCCTTTCTTCAGGAGGTCGAAAACACGATGCGACCTTTTGATGAGGAAAGTATCAAGGCGGGCGTCTCGTGTGTCCTCGATTTTTGCCCTGCGTGGGTGACTTCGCTCGGAAATTTCGTCTTCATCCGAATCATGCAGTCGGCCTTCATCTTATCTGGAATCCGGTATTCCAACAGGAAAAGGTCAACTAAGTCTTCTGGTAAATACTAGAGATGCCGTTGGAAACAGGAACATCTTGAAGCAGTTGATGCCCTTTGTCATCCACCTTGCGTGGTGTATGGTACCAGGGGCATGAAACAATAGTTGAGTCGTTGTGCCCCCTCCAAGGAGCAGGTCTTCGAACTGCAGGAACTCAAAGTAGTCATCGCGTGGACACTTTGTTGGATCAGCCATGGCAGATGCTAGGTAATCCTTCATCTCGGAGCCAAGCTGCTTCAGATGTCCTTCAAAGAGGGTATCCACAACCACCGTGTATTCTTGCTGATTGATGGTCGGCCACTCCTTCTGGGAAAGCAACTTCCGGAGCTCTAGTGTGCCCAAAGACGACTTAAAAGACGTCAGAGAGAACAATCTCCATCACATGATAGCGGCACGCCAACATCGCCAAATCTCTTACAAGACCTTCGTTGATCCAGATTCACGCGACATTGTTGAGACCAGTGTTGCTTGCAGTTGTATTGAAGACCAATCCGACTACTTCGTCGCAATTCTTCCAAGACTCGAGCAATTTCAAACACACTGCGGCCTGAGGTTTTCCAATACCTCGGGCAGCAGTTGGAATATCCAGCAACTTTTCGAATCTTTGACCAGTTGCCAGAATCGTAACCCTCTTCACTGTCTTCCCTTCCATTTCCTGCAGCATTTTGCCATCCAAAAGTAGGAGAAAGGGACGAGATGCTTGAAAGTTCATCCACACTTCTTCCTCTTGGATTTGGCGTATGTGATTACGCGACCGCCGTATCGAACTTCGGGACAACATTATATCAGAAATTTCGTGGCCCATGACCTGTGGAACAGTGCCAGTAACGATGACGAACGCCACCCAGCAGTGGCCCCGTGTACTTTGGCCTCTCCTTCGTCGTATTTCCGCTTGAGAGCAGCTTCTTGGTCATTTCTCTTCCCATGCCTAGCCTTGACTCCAGCTTTCTTTGCGTCGATCCCTGTAATGTTGTACGAGATGATGTCCTCACGCAGCAAATTGAGGAACTCTTTGTCTTCTTCATTGGTCAGGGTTTGGGTGGCATCGCTTGTGGAAACATCAAAAAGATCTTGAAGGTCATCCAGGCACCCCGTTACTAGCGGGATGCCTCGAGGTTCTGTCCTGGGACCACTACTATTTATCATCTACGTCAACGATTTGTTGGTGACACGGTTGCCAAGATTTACAAATTGGCCGACGATACCAAGCTTGGAATGAACGTTGCAAAGGATGGAAATACTGCCCGCCTGCAGGAAGATCTTCGGAACATTGGGGAGTGGTCGGACACGTGGCATATGCCTTTTTAACGTGAAAAAATGCAAAGTGATGCATATCGGCCGCCGAAACCCCCAATCTCAGTATATCCTTAAGGGCACTGCTATTGAATCCACCGACACTGAGAAGGACTTGGGTGTAACAATCACTAGTGACCTTAAGTTCTAGAAACAGTGCATTGAGGCGGAGAAAAAGGCCCAAAGGATGCTAGGCTATATAAAGCGCCAGTTTGGATATCGGAACAAGGAGATTGTACTGTGTTTGTACAACTCACTTGTCCGACCGCACCTGGAGTATACCGTACAATTTTGGAGTCTTTCATTTCGAAAGGACATCGCGAGATTGAAACGCGTACAAGCCAATGCACCCAAACTGATTCCCTCTATCAGACATAAAAGTTATGAAGATAGATTAAGGGAATTAGATCTGTTCTCGTTGGAAGCCCGTAGACTGCGTGGTCAGCTCATCGAAGTTTTCCGAATACTTCGAGGGTTCTACAATGTTGACTACAGGGATATTTTTACATTTGTTGAGAGCAGAACAAGAAATGACGGCTTTAAACTTGAACTGAAGCGTTACAACCGTGATCTGTGTCGAAAGTTTTTTACGTACAGTATCTGCGGTAGTTGGAATGCACTTCCATTGAAAGTTGTCAACAGTGAATCTGTTGACGAGTTAATGTCAAGACTAGACAGGGTCTTGAAAAATGGCTGTGAAAGGACGTAAAGCATTTGAGCAGAGCTGTGCTCTCTCGACTGCTAGTCCAAAGTTACCCTAATTGAATGGACCGTAAGGTCTTCTAGGGTACCTTCTTTCCTTGTTGTTACTCCTTGTTGTAACACCTCCTCGACACGGTTTGATTCTCGTCGGCGATTCGGGTGTTTTTTGAGTGTTTGGTATTCGTCCCAGATCCTCGAAGTTTCCTGTCACATGCATCAACCTGTTGTGGCGGGATCCTGGCCCTCTCCCATACGGTGAGGACCTTGGCACATGCCAAGTTAAGGCATTTTCCACGACGTGATGGAACAGTTACAACAACAGCACACTCCATGACAGGGCACACGACAGGGAATCAACAGGCTTCCCGAGAAGCCAACCCTTGGGGCTCGAACAAATACTGATTGCCATAACATGAAAATAAGTAAAAAAAGATGTAAATTGGGACGAGCTCTAAATATCATCGTTTTTTGATAAAAAATTCGCAAACAAGGAGAAGAATGCAACACGATAAAAAAAGCAGTGGTGTGGAGAAAGGATCAGTGCGCTTTGAAATTTTTACCCTGTTTATATATATATGTATATATATTTAACCCTGTTATATATATATATATATATATATATATATATATATATATATATATATATATATATATATATATATATATATATATATATATATATATATATATATATATTTCTATATATATATATATATATATATATATATATTTATTTATATTACTCAGCCCTTGAACTAGTCATATAATTTGCAGAAAGTAAACAACTAATTTTCAAGAAATTCTAATTCAACTTTTTTACTTTTAAAATTCGTACCAGTATTAATTAGTTTTTAAAGAAAATTCTTTTAAATATATTTAATTTCTCTTATTTCCTTGTTTTCTTTTGCGCCGCTGATATAATAATTAACCATTTTGTTTGTACGGGAATTATTTAGACGAGATTGAATTAATTCCCAGCTTAAGCCAGAACCTCGAACTAGAGGATCAGCGTCGAGGGGCCTCCTTCACAAGAGTCGTATGTGTTTGCTTCGTAAAAGTCCTTTACTCGGTTTCCCGCAAGAAGTTGTCTGTTTCTTTACCGCACAAACAAATTCAGGAGAGTTGTACACCTTCTCAGTCCGGAAGATGTCAAGTTTCCTCGTCGGACTATCCAAATATATGTCACTATTTCACACTTCTTTACTTCCTCTAATCTCACCATGAATATTATGGATATATTTTAAAAATTCCCTTATGAACTGCCCACGTTAGTTTCCTTTGTCTTGAGTAAAATTTATAAATGTGCCTCTGACTACCGTCACGATGTACGAGAACAAAGGTTAGATTTCACTTGGGTAGGAAAATCCCCCGAAAATATCAATTTTATTGATCAGATAAGTTGCGAGTATCTGTATTTTCATTAATAATTTTCCATTTCCTCACTAAAATGTGAGGAAATAAAAGTTTGCCAGTATTCAGAGAAGTATTTGGTATTCAGATGACCCATGCATCGACAACCTTCAAAGTAGTTATTGCTAATTTTGCCCTCAGCCCCCCACACATAGTAACAAACATCTACAGAACACCTGGCCACCCACCAGCAGTGGCAGTTCAAGGTTAAAAAAATTGGAAAGGGCGGGGGAGACTTCATGAATTCCTTCCTCTGAATACGGTGACTTATGCCCTAGAAGGCAGTCGCCAGATGAGATATATAAAATCTAAAAAAAAATCCTCTGAATAGTCTGAGAATAAAGTTTATCTCACATGACTGATAATAAATAACAGTAACTAACATAGGAGTGAGCACTAAGTCAGGTCCTATTTATTCTCCACACAGAATATTATGAATTGTAGTTTATTGTGGTTTTGGTTCCTCAGCTATGGTATAATACCTAATTTAATAATTATTTTTTGATTTACCTGCATTTTAGATGTGTATCATATAAGGTACATTTATAAATAGCAAAATACAAGTATGGCTTAATAAAAGAAATATAAACATAAAAGGATTTGAAAGGGTTAATAACAGTAGCTAAGACACAGTATTGGTCATGCTATTTAATGTGAACATTAAATTCCTGTTTCTTTAGGAAAATACATTGGTTATGCTGTAAACATCGATATGACCCAGGATAACTTCTCGAGTTAACTGGTTCTTTATTTAATTTTCCTCAAAATCTCTACCGAAAACTAATCAAGCTAGGTTCATAAAGTCCAATATAATACAGATGAAGTACTTTCCCTGAAGGTAAAGTGCTTTACAGCACTTGCTTTATTACCAGTGACTGATGTTATTGTTGCATACGAGGAACTGGCCGATGATTATAGTTTGCCACAGGAATTTGTGTCCTACTTTTAATTGACGTATATAGGACCCGAAAGAGGAAGAGGCAGTAGAAGACGTCATTTGCATCCAATATCTCTAATTAATGTATGGAATAGTTCAGAGAGGACTAAAACTGCTTTAAAGCAGTTTTAGTAAAGGTTTTCATAATGCTTTACAAAATTCAATTTCATGCCAACATCCATATATCTGGAAATTGATAAACACACTGAAGTTGGAGGCAATTTAGCACAAAAGAAGAAAATTGATTTTGTCTGGAGGACGAAAATACATTTAAAACACGTATATAAACAGTGCAACAAGCGAAATTTAACTTTAATTGAAAATTATGATCCTTGCCAGAAAATCTCTTTCTTAAAAGCTGTCGCATACAATCTCTACTAAGTTTAAATTTTACTTGTAAAATGTAAAAATTCATGTGTATTTACATTGAAATTTCTTTCTTTTCTTTCTTTCCTTATTACACCTGGAATGAGTTCTCCTCAATACGAGTTGTCCTAGATATCATTTGTCCAAGTACGAGTTGTCCAATATGAGTTATATGGGTATAAGTTGTCCTAGAGCCTCCTTAAGTATGTTTTAAGTCGTTTCAAGGCCAAAAAATTAACGCTCCAGCATCCGCGATTGAAACTGGGAGAGTGATCCAAACATACTGGAGCCTGGTAGAATTCAAATATATTAAGGTCTGGGAGTGGGCAAGCGCATCTCCAACTTGCCAAACTTGATGGTTGACAAAAACCAGTGCCCTGCGGCCGATTTGGCGAGGCTCAAGCCCTCGATGTCAACCTAGTAGACCTTTGCCGCCTCCACTATAGTAGCAACTTTTCCTGTAATGCCACTGAGCAGACCTCTAAGGATGAAGACGACCGATATAGCGTCGTTACCGAACTAGCTCTCCAGTTCAGTCTACATTTGGTAAATAAACTGGACACACACAGATAGGTGATAATATTCTTCAACTATGTTGTAACCTACAAACTTAAGGCACACCAAATATGTCATGCGACGGGCCAATATACTGTAGGAGCTCCTTGGCTTTCCTGAAGACGTCATGGAAGCTAGTCACTGCACCTTTCCGGGTATTTTTGAGATACGTCTGCACTTTAACAATCGTGGCGTATTCTGAGAGGAGATCGAGCGTAAGAGAATGCAGGGCGCAGCTCGAACCGACTCAGCAACGACAAAGCCAATCAGAAAGCGAGAAAATCGATTGCGATCAATAGGAATCCGCCGTAGCGTCTTAGTTGCTACCATACTCGAGCAAGCTGGAATAAACAGATAGGAATTCGATAAACACCATGACTAAATCGTTGGGGACCACTAATAAAGTCGCTTCGCTTTTCACCATGGTCTATTGAAAAGAGAAATTTGAGGAGGGCTTGAGACCACTAGACCTCCCGCTCCAAAAATACACGCCTGCCCATCTGATCTCGTCTTTGACGAGCTAGGCGATCTTCTTATTGTCGCCTTCTCAAACCCTTCCACTAAATCACATCAACGACTCCATGCAGTTTTTGAACTCTTTTGTTTCTCCTGTGATCCCCCACGCCCAAGTAACCATTCTTGATCTCGTTTTCTACTAATACCCAGTTCACCAACTCTCTTTCGCGACCCTGAAATGCTATCTCTAATCACTTTATTATTTACTTAGGTTTAACTCTACATTTTCACACTAATTTCCCTAATGGTCCTGTCGCAAAGTCATACGACCGTAGACTCTCCTCCATTGATAATGGACTGATTTCTCTTAATCTAGCCTAAGTTCCACCCGCATTCGAGGCAAGTAGACAAAAAAAGCTTCCTTCACCTATTATATTGTAACCTATGCATATTCAGCTCTCCTGTGATCCTACCATGCTGTATACCCGTAAAATCATGAATGAAGACAAACAAAATCATCGTTCACTTTTCAAGCTCTTCGCTCGTCTCTCCTCTCTCGTCTCCCAGGCTACTTCAACTCCTGAAAAAGTAGTGTAATATTCGCTCTGGTATCCCGTCTTCGTCTGCTCCCTATTACATTATAATCCACCTTACCCAATCTCCCATTCTCAATTCCCTCAACTTTAACCCCCTTAAAGTGCTTGTCTCAATAATCTGCTCATCAAAAAAACTTGCTCTCCGCTTAACACTTTCCCACACAATTTTTATGATCAGTTCCTTCGAGATTTCCTACCACACATAGTGGGTATCTTTATCACCTCTGTAGCTACGTGACCTATCCAAGGCTATTGAGAAGTTAGTAACTGTCCGCATCACCGAACGCGTGTATAAATCCAGCATCAACACACCAATCCGGCTTCAACACAAGTTACAGCTATGAATCGGCTTTCGCAATTATGACTGAGCAATTGCTCTGGTGCTTCTTGATCTCGCAGAAACATTTTACACCGTTGACTACTCTATTTTTCTCAGCCGCCTTTTTGACGCTTTGGATATTTCTAGAACTGTTATAAACTGGTTTGCCTCTTATCTGTCACCTCTTACTCATTCTGTTGATATCGGGGTGAGGTTTCTCGGCCAGCTTTTGCGTCCATAGGGCTCTGCCTTATCACCCCCCTTTTGTAGCTATTTCCTTCCTCTTGGCTTTCTTTAGCATCATCTAGGTCTATCCTTCCATTTCTATGGTGATGACATGTGAAGAATTCTCTTTTTCTCTACAAACTTGTTCGGCGTGATTGTTACTTCTCTCTCATCAGCATATGACACGATTGCTGAAAGCCTATCGAAAATCTTCATCAAACTCAACCATGACAAAATTTAGGTTCTTTTGATTGTCTCCTCAGCAGATGTTGCACGCTGTAAAAATGTTGCCCCTCTTTCAATCTAGACGGATCTTCGATCATGTTCTTTGACACCACTAGAAAGCTGGGTGTTTCGTTTGACTCTCAACTCGATTAAAATCGCATGTTGCTAATATCAGAAACTCATCTTTGTTTGATGCGTAACATCAGACATATATGTTCCCATTTTGACCGAGGTAGAATCGAGATAGCCATCACTGCTATTGTTCTATCCTATCTTGATTACTGTACTCTTTTTTCACTACGATTCCTCCCCTTTAGCTTTCCTTGAACTTTGCGGTTCGAGTTCACCTCTGCAGAAGATGGTTCTCTCGTACCACAGACCCTGCTCCGTGAAGTGCACTTACTGTCCAATCAATTTTGAATTACTTTTAAAGTTCTCATTTTACATTTAAAATCCTAAATACTACAACCTCCCTTTGCTTTTCTACCCACTCGCTGTGCCAATATAACAAAGAGCCCTTGGCACAGGAAGTACCGTACTGATTTCGGTTCATCGCACTCTTCTCTGCAGCATGGGTGATCGTGCCTTCTCTGCAGTTGCCCCTAAGCAGTGGAATGATCTGTCTCCTGGAATACGATCATCTGTTTTGTCAGGAGCCTTCAAAAGGCTCTGATAACCATCTCTTCTCTCAGGCTTTTTCCTAGTCGATGGACGGAAGCCCTGCTAAGTCTCCTAGCAGTTAAAGGGCACTATATAAAAAGACCATTATTATCATTATTATTATAGATGTTATTATTATTATTATTATTATTATTATTATTATTATCATCACTACTTTCCGTTTATTATACCAATAAGACCTGGTAAAGGATTCATGTAATTAATGGATTTGAGTCAAAATTGAATGGCAGAGCATAAAATTCATCGAAATTTGAACACTATTTTCAAACTTGTGTTTGAAAAATGATCAACAATTAAATCAGTATTTTGAACACAAAAGGTTGTCACTAATAACCGTAAATCGTACTTATGAAGTAGTTATGAACTATATTTACTTATAATTAACATGGAAAGCATCATATTACAGACAAAAGAGGAATAAACTAAACTAATATTATCTTATTTCTGAAAACGTTTTTGGAGAAGTATGAAAAACTACTACTTCTTTCCGCTTTCTTTCTCTTGAAGTGCTTTAGCCTGGGTACAAGAGGGTATTAGACTAACTAAATTGATAAAGATTTCACATTAAAAAGTTTAAAAGTGATATCCTTCCCGCACACAAGAAATTCTATCCCGCTGTCTCAGATGCACCAATTAAAACACAATCTTCAAGGCAGAACCTCTTAATGGGACTTTGCCTCGATTTAGAAACAAACGAAGATTTGGTAAAAATGAATAAAACAAACGCTCTCATGCATAGACGTGTTCTGGCCTTTGTCTTAATACAAAAGTTCTGTTTTATTTGTGTCCAATTCCCTCTTTTTTCCAAAACATTTCAGCTCTACCCCTGTTACAAACAAGCAATTTCTCCTAATTTAGGAAACCTAAAGAGCGAGTGAGTGGAAATAAGTAGAATTCCCCAAAGCTTTAACAATAAAATATAAAAAGTTAAAATAAATTGTATCAAAAGTAAGAGGGTAACTTGAACTCCTTAACTCTTTTAAAATTTTCCCCAAATTCTTATTTGTAAAGAATTTTTTTTATGTATCTGCTTCTAGCTAGAAAGTTTGTGATTTAGACAGAAAATTCAAACAGATATCAAAAAATCAATTATTCTGATTTTTTTGTGAATGGTCTAATTTGACCTGACATCATTCATATTGACCGAAAAGTTGGGTGAGCCAGCTTTGTTCTTATCATGAAGGATAAACAAAAGTCAAATTCCCAACTGCTCCAAAAACTGGAGGATCTAAATAATAAAATTGATTTCGTGATCCACTTATGTAATGTCTTTAAATTGCAATTATAAGTAAAAGGAGATTAATTTCCATGATTACGCTTAAATGATAAAGTATATTGAAAAATCTGAACATATTTAATGTACTTTGAAAAACCTTATGTCGATAGGCTCTCTAGAGACATAAATTCCATCCTATATCTACACCAATTCCATGCATAAATATATTGATGCTTGTCTCCATATTTGGTGGCTGGTGATAGTTTGCGTGATTTGTTCGTTAAGGCTTCCTCTCTATTTAGAGCACTTATTGAAGGCCCTTCAGAGTGTATATGAAGACTATGATAAAGGTTCATTGTTCTCGTCCTCAGAAAAAGAAGTCCATAAAAATCTTCAGCAGATTTGAATTTAAGGAAACCGTACTCTATGAAACCAGGAGCTCTTAAAAGGCCAATTCTTTTTTACTTTTACCATCAGGAACACCTCACCCAGTACATTTTACATGACACTATCAAAGGCAGTCGTCCATTTCTAGTTAAGTCTAAATAACGTGGATGAGAGCGACAATAAACAAATGTTACCATGGTTTTGCAGAAGGGTTCACTGACTCCCGTGGGATTGTGATTCATTGATATACAATACTTATACATAATTTTACGTTTGTTTACATGGTTCCGTTCTTCAAGGTATTTTGGGGGTTGAAAGCTTTTACTTTGTTTTACCTGAGTGACTGGTCAATTTTTCTTATCAACGGCGGTTGTAGTAAATTAACATCATAGATTTAAACCAAGAAAAACAGAAGTATTTATTTGCGTGAATAAAAACAGTCGACGCTTCCTAGTGAAGATCAACTCTTGGGTAATTTCGAGCTGGTCTATTTACTACGCATTGTTGTTTCTCGTAAAATTTTAAGAGTAAATTTTACGTTTATATCGAAATTTCGCCCTGCAATCACTGTTTATATTAGCTGAGTAGGTAGGCTCTCTATGTCAGTTCATGGTCTTCTTGTCAAGCCAAAGATGCTACTAACTGTTGATAATGTGATGCAATATAATTCATGAAACCAAGTTCATCTATTACTTTACTTATTAAGCATATACATTATATACATTAAGCATATAGAAGTAATGAACTACACAACCGGTGGTATAGCAGTGGAGCTTCCTCTTCCTTTTTTGGCAGGAAAATAGTGGGCCAGAAATAAAACTATGGACTGACCCTTATGATTTTTTTAATTAAAACACCTAATGCAATGGTTGTTGTGATGACAATTCTCAATGTTTATCTTTAACTCTTAAAATCTGTTAAGAATTAAATCGAGAGCTAAATTCCTGGATGCTGAATTCTGAGGTCTGCAGTTGACAGCACTTCTATAAAGGGAATCTTCTTTCTGATCAGGGGAAAGTAAACAACTTTTCTCTTCTTTGTGATCGATAAGGAGGACCTTGCCTTCAATTACATTTCAAAATCCTCAGACGAGGTAACAAATCTAAATATTTTAAGGTCCCTTTAAATGAAATAAAGACTCCCAATAATTGCAACTTGATTTTTATTGTGGCCTGCAATAGTACCACTTCTCCTACTTTCAAACATTTTATCTTCGTCACCCCAAAATTTGGGAAATTAAGGGTAAATTATATTTTTCTTCTCTTCAAGTCTCGCTTTTCATTCGCAAACCCACTAATAAACTTTTAAGGGAGAGAAAATCTTTAGGTAATTTAAATGCTCTGTAACCTAAACGTGCGCGTATGCTTATTTATGTACCATCCAGACTTAATTATTATTGGAATTTTTTTTTGCCTTCTATTTTCTTCCTTAAGATTGCATACTTCATCATTATTACTTATTTTTACTTTATTTTATTCTTTTACATTAATATAAATGAACCTAATATAAACACTGAACCCCATTGACATGACTCACTAAATCCAAGATAAACGGAAGAAAACTCCGGCAAAGATCCAAGAAAATCTCGATCGTCGATGTGCGAGATTTGAGGCGCCTATAGAATAAGGGGTTGTATCATTTTTAAATGAATGTTGAGGTCCAAGAAATAATTAGAATATTTTGATACTTAAAGAGGTCTGAAAATTTAAATGAAAGAAAAAATATATATGATTTTTGAGCGAAAAAACAGCTGTGGTCCAGAGTGTGAATATATGTATAATTTTGTTGAAAAGACTTAATTATAAGGATTTGGATGCTCAAGAGAAAATAAGACCTCTACAGAACATAAGAGTGATTATTTTATGTGTAGGAGAAGTAAGGCGATTATCATATTAGTACTAACTACATAAATGACGGTTCATAAGCACATTGGATATCTCATTTTGAGTGTTTAAGGTTAACTACTGGAGCTAAATCTACTTTAGTCTTGTAAGTGCAATAATAAGTGTGTGGTGTGGGATGGTACTCGGGGAAGGGGGAGGTATCTCTAACTCTTTTGTTTTATTCCCGCTCCCAAACTCAGGCAGGAGATGAAAATGCCCACTCCAGCTCGTTTGTCTAATCACCAAATATGACACAGTGTGATCCTTCTCCGTATGCCAGGAGAAGTGGAGAAGGAGGATCCTTAATTTTCTTCCTAATTATCTTTACCAAGATGCATTGCAATGGTTCGTAATCAAACTAAAATAATTATCTAACAAAACGTCGTATTTTTTTAGTGAAAAAGAGAGTTCGAAAATTCCAAGATGTAGTGAAAAGTTGCATTCCCAAGTGCTCTTTTTAAAGATCACTTTTATTTTGTGTGGTATGATTAAAAATTGGACATTTTACATAACCATGTGTGTATTGTGTGCAAATTAAGTGTTTTATCTTAAAAACCTTTTCTTTTCGTAATTACACTGACGGACGGAGGAAAGATGTGTACTTTGTTTACATCATTGATTCACTTTATTTTGGGTCGCTTAATTAAGTTTCTAAATTTGAGTCAGTGTGTTTAGTGATCAACTTTTGTTTTGCTTAGGTTATTTGGTTCGATGGAAGGTGAAGGCTAATTTATATTGTGGATATTAATTTAGTATTTATGTATATTTTGTTTTCTCCGTCATATTTGGAATTAAGCAAGTTTAGTGTCATTTACTTATTTGTTCATGTACTTTATTTGTTCATGCTTTTAAGTTCTAACTTATTTATTTGTCTAGTTATTAATCTCCCTACTTCTTTGAAATTTTAGCTGGTACAGTTCCCCGTGCAAAAGCTAGCCTATCACACCATCGCATGGATGATAGTACCTCTTAGTTTAAAAACCAATTTCTGAACTTAAAAATAGATCGCATGAAAACAGACTGAGGCAACTCAATCAATTGTCGCTGGAAGATAGGTTTCTTGGCGGCCATCCTATCGAGGTGGTTACAATACTAAACGGGTCCACATATATAATTATTAATCAATGTTTGAACTAGATAACATAGTACACAGTAAGAAACATCATTTCCAAGGTAGTAGCCAAAAGATTTCCTACTGCATTAGCAAAAATTTATTTTCTTAGAAAATAAAAAAAAAACTTGGAATAACTTCACTAACAATGTGTTGAAAGGACTATAGTCAATGTGTCTAAGAATATAATTGATAAACATTAGTTTAAAAATACAATTCAAAGAAACAAAAGTTCTTAATTTAATTCGTTTTGAAATATCCTCTATTGCTTTAAACTTTCCATCTCCTCTCACTTCCATTCTTTTCATTCTCTTTTGAATTAGACTCGAGTGGTTTTCGAAGTCTTTGTGGAATATTAATTCGGTCTTAAAATTATATTTAGTTTCTTTTCGGGTAATGTGAATCTTTCTGATGCCTAAGATTTTCTCTTTTTGTTTGAGAGGAAGTGCACACTATCAGCATATATGAATGGAGTGCAGGAAGCTTTCAGGAGTGAAAAACATAATATTATCTAGAGAAGAATTACTTGAAAATATATAATCCAAAATGGACGATGGGCTGAAAAAGGGCAACTTTACCGCAGTTCTTTCTTTCCTCCTTCTCTATCAGAAGACCTGTTTTCATTTAGAAAATGGGCAGGGATACGGAGAAATATTCTTCCCTTTAGGAGAAGCTAATTACAGAATTGTCGTCACATCTAGCATTTGATGCAACCTTTGCACATTCCTTTTCCTGTGGATCTTGTTGTATCCAATCTATTTTACTGACGTGGGTCACTGAGCTAACAAAATATCCTCAAATCGAACCAGTCATAGTCATTATGGCAAAAAATAAACTTTACTATGGTTTCGACCGATGAAATTCACCCACCATTATTCCTGAAGATCAGGTTTTCCTCACCCGTGTCCCAAAGAGAGTATCGAATTTGTAGAGTTTTCTCTCACTTTATTTGACTTGATAAATAATAGGACAAAAAAGGTCAAAATAGGTCAGGTCTAACCACAAATAGCCGCTAAACACCTCGAGGTGGAATGTAAATTCTATCCAATTGAGTTGGAGGTAGCGGACAAAGGAATAGCCCAGGAGATAAATTTTGAATGCCCTTACCAAGGTTTGTTGTATTCGTTTTTTTCTTCTTTAGTAGATTTAGTATCAAGTGTCGTGGTAAATGGGCTTAAAATGAGGACAAATCCTTATCACTGAAGGAAAGAAAGACGCTACTTTCTTGCTGGTAACAGAATAGGCTCTCCTGGGAGACGCCATCAATTTCGTCAGGCAGTGTGTCTACTCCCTTTCTCTTCATCGGTTTGTTTAGCTTGCATAAATTGCAACATCGAACTCTAGTACTGCACAATAAACTTTAGCTTAACAGTATGGAATCTAGCTAGTATTTCTCACTTTGTTATCATACCTCTTTTTCGCCTCCTGGTTTACAGCAAATAGACTAAATTTCATGATTCTAAATTTCACTTGTATTTTGTTTCTTCTAGAAAAGCATAAACAACTATCCTGTTTCTAGGGTTATTATTATCATTCAATTGCTCCCCAGGAAGATATGAGCTCTGTTTCCTCCAACCGGTTGGGGGATTAAGGGGGAAAGCTTTTGATCCTACAACATGTGCTGTAGGACCAATCAAAGTTACCACAATTAAGTGAGGCGTACCTTTATATGAAACTGTCCCACGACACCAGGTTAGAGTGGAGGGAGGCTGTTGCATGCTATGGGAATTTCATAGCTAGCAGCTCATGTAACAGTTAGAAAGTGGGAGTATAATTGCAGCTTAACCTTATGCAGATTTCCGCCAAGTCAGGCAGTACCACAGCAGATTGCATCTAAGATGGGTTGTTTTTTCATATCCACTTATAAATAACTAACCATTCGGCAACTGTAGTTTTTCTTGCCCTAGAGGGGGGCTAGAGTTTCAAAAACACAGCCCTGCCTGTTCTAGAGGGGTGCTAGGGTTTCAAAAACAGAGCCTTTCCTGCTCTAGAGCGGTGCTAGAGTTTCAAAAACACAGCGTGGCCTGCCCCGCGGGTGTTTGGGGAAAATTTTATACTATTTTCAACACTATATCTCATATCTTTAATTTGATTTTCATTAAAATGTTGGCCTATCATTTATGGTCAGTGCCACGATTTTGATCTTGTAGTTCGAATATGTAGAATATCCTTTGCTTTTAAAACTCAAACAACCATCAGGATAGGTTGAAGTAGACCTCATTAAATTAAGCAAGAAGTTGTTCGTCTTTGAGACAGGGACTCATAATTTTAAGATCAACCTGCAATTTTTACGAAGACCGTAGATTTGCTCCATTCATATAAGTTCCAGGAAGAGACAACTTCCTACCTATGGCTTATTGGCTTTGGTGTTACATCTCTTTCTGTATAGCTAATGAAAGCATATAAGTGTTCGTTGCACAGGTAGATAAGTATTGAAATCGATGATTGAAAAAGAGAAAAAGCTACTACACTGCTTTAAAAGGTGACTTTTTGTTAGGAAATTTACTGAGTAGCGAAATAATATCAATCATAAATGCCTGAAATAATAATATTCGTCTAGATCCTAAGGTCAACGCCAATTTACCAAGAGTTGGTGATAGAGGTTAATCTAATCTTTCATATTGTCTTGAGCTATAGTAAGCTGATATTTTAATAATGTAAATCATTCAAAATATCACAAGAAAGAGGGTTAATCATATGCCCTCTCAAAGTATTTTTACTCCTATTCTCTCTCTTATATTTGAGAAATAGAAAACTACATACAGCCTAATAGCTTATATAATTCATTCTCTTTAACTCTTTTTTAGCAAGGCAAAGTGATAGCGCATGTGTAAATATGCTTGGAATATCCACCTTGTTCACTTTAATGGACATCTTGAACATATTGATTCACTGAACCCCATCATAAAACAAATAGGCGAACATAAAACTTATACCAAATTGAAGGTGTTCGTTGGGCCGAACACGAATAATATTGGCAAGAATAAACTTTCCTCAAATAATTTTATTGATTATACATGTTGCCTGCAAAGTCAGCAATCTATTGTGGATGGAAGACAACCAATAATAGTGGTTTTAATTGTCAGGCACATATATATACATATATATTTTCAGTTTATTAAGACCCCTTTGTGTTAGCTATCAAAACTTTGTCAAGCTTAGGATATGTGAAGCATGAATGTAGAACTAAAACATGAATTTTATTTACAAACTTTAAATTATCTGACTCCTATCACTTTATTGCCATGATATCTAAGGACTTATTCATGAGTAATAAGTGTTTATGATGAAAAGCACCATGCTACTTTTCTAGGTCTTGTCGTCTGTCACAACTCTCGCTGCAACATTGTGTGGAGATGCACCTAGCTCGACCTACAAACCCGCCTACTTGACCTTGAGGGGAGACGGTTGTAGTTGAATTATACTATTTAACAAAACTTCACTATTTTCTTTTTCCCTGAGTAGATGAGTTATTTCGCAGTTGTTGCTAAGTAAAGTAAAACAAAAGTGCATTTTGAACATTTGAAAAATAATGCTAGTGTTATTAATTACGGGAAAAGATTGTGAATAAATAAAAGGCTTTAACCTTTTTTTAAAACATGATAGAAAAATGGAAAACTTATTTACAAAAAACATTGAAACGTGGTAGAATAATATCTGTTTTAAGGAAAGCTTTCAAAACATTCTAGATTTAATGAATTATTTCTAAAATTTAGTAGAAATTTATTCATTTTCAAGAATGTTTCAGAACTTCCCACATCATATACACATCTGAAAACATCTAGAAGTTTCTGGAATATTCTGGAATATTACTTGAAAAGATATTATGCAGGGATTCACAGATATAGTATCAAAAGACTGTAATCATTCTCGAGATTCATGCTATTATATTTCTGGAACCTACATCAAACCAAGAGCAAAATGTTTGGTGTGACAGCATCTATGAGAATATGTGAAGATTACAAAGCATAGTTTGTTATGTTATTTGCGGACCAAGTCAAACCCAGGGCACCTTATTTTGCTTGTGAACTCTAAAAAAACTTTGGAGGGTAAGAAAAATGTTTATTGTAAAGGGGAAAATATTAAACGTCTCAACTATCAAAGCTAGTATGCTTTTTTTAACCCAAAGTGCAATGAAGTATTTTGTTTACTCTTAGAAGATGGTATAGAGGGTAGAGAAGAGTCATGAAGTTTACCATTCTCAGGATTTGCCGTGAGCTCTGTGATCACTCAAGCAACTGATACTTCTACATGGCTTCGAGGTAGTAATAATACACCTGTTATTTTCTATCCCGATCTTCCATCCTCTCTTGCACCAGTACCACACAGCGCTACTTTTCCTTTACCTACTCGTTAAGAAAAGAATAAGTTACTCTTAGAAGAAGGCAACCATTCAGAAGCTGAAACGACTAGTGAACAAGTAGTCTACTGTATCATAAATATGGCTGTTAAGAGAAATCCAAACTAGCTAAATCTAAGAGACCTGACTGACCTTGTCAGAGATCTTGGTTTGTAAAACTTAAATGCTAAGCTTTTTATTTCCAGTTTCCAAGAGCGGAGTTTCTGGATAAAAATGTGCAAGTGACAAGCCAAACGAAACAATTCAATGATTTCTCAAGATTCTTTACTTATAAAGTTTGTCTATGCTCGTAAAATGATGGATCTGCTCTGTTTCGGTGTGTCAGTGCTTTTAGGGTAACAACTGTGGCTGACAATTCTTTGAAAATGGTTAAGATCTAAGTGAAAACTATGGGTAAATCGTGTGCAGGATGGCCCTGAGGCTGGATATCCTTAATAACCATCTTCTCAAGTTCAAGAAGAATATTTCGAGGATATAGAGATCCTATTTTTCTTTTTCAATACAAAGTTTCAATAATGAATGCATTCCACATCGACTTAATGCATCAAATTAATGGAAGCGAGGTGGATTGAGTAGATTGTTGAACAACCATCCTCTTGCAATTTTATTCAAATACATTAGTCATCATAATACTCTAACCAAAATGTATTAATATAATTAATTCAATTATACCTTAGAACTTGTATAAAATTTGAATTATTTTATATGGATGGAATCGAATGGTTTTCCTTATCTAGAAAATATTCTGGATTATGTTATGATCTGTTTCCATTGATTATAAAAAGGAAGCCATTATTACCGTTTACTGCTTTTTGTTTCTATAATCAAAAAGACAGACCCATCTTGTCAAAGAACATATAGATGCTAATATGGTAAACATTACGATCCGCGGCGCGAACGATGGGACGTAAAATATTTCGTCCCTGTTCCAATATGTTTCACCTTGTTTGAGTAAATTCAAAGGGACTGCTTGCGGGGGGTTCATCACTGCGGGAGAATCTCCCTACGATGATCCTAAGTTTTAATCAATTGGGAGGAGGCCGGGAGGAAACAGCCACCAGTATATAATCATAATTGTGTATAGAATAATGTTCTAACGTTTTTTTAACGTTTTTATTTAACCAAATCTTTTCTGCGACTATAATAGTTTTGCGAATTATAGTGTGGGGGGAGGGGGAGACGTCAGAAATGAATGAATAGTGAATTTTTATTTTGTTTTTCACTTCACTTAGTCTTTTTATAATTCTCATTTGTATTAATTTTTATTTGTCAATATATTTTTTCCCATTTTAGAGGAACTAGTTTTTGTGAAGCCTTTTGGGTGGAGGAGAGACGACTTTTAGGCGGCAAATTCAGCTTAAACCTGGCTTTGTTGTGTGCAATTTGCCCTTCGTCTATTGTCAAACTTTCTGCTTTATTTTCTGAACGAGAAAAGTTGTTAACATTTTTGTACGATCATAATTTGCTTAAAGTTAAAATGGATTGTGAAGTTTGTGGCCAGGCATTAGAGATTAAATATAATTATGAATTTAGATGCACAAAAACAACGTGACTCAAGCGATCGCCATTATTTTAAAAAATCAGCTTTGAATGGAACCTTTTTCTCAAACTTTCCAAAACGGGAATTAAAGAAAGATTCCACGCTTTCCTCACCGCTATTTCAGAAGTATACCCACCGCAATAAAGTAAGTAAAAAGCGTTTTTCGTTTGGTTATTTTCGGGTATTGTTTTTACAAAATGGCGCCGGTGAACGAAACATACATGCCAAAAAATACACTTTTTCAGGCGCGCGGCTGATCTTCATGTTTACCGGTAATATTAACAAAGAATCTCATTAAATTTTCTAAGATCAATCACTTTGTACTATCAAAAGTCATCCGTTGGGTTACTCAAACGAACATATTTAGTATCATAAATAACAGTTCAACTTCGTTAACTTTGAAATCTTGACTTCTATGCGAAATTGTATTCAATTGTAATAAGCTAAGATCTGAAATCCAATTAATCCATACATTTTAGTAATACCAAGAAAATAATAATAAACTATAGTGAGGGACCAGTGCGTGTCCACACATTGGTTTTTAATGAGATGTTCCTATTGCTGTAATACATTAGAAGATAATTCTTCCATGACTCTGGTTTGTTTTGAAGAAAGTAACTTCAGCCACCCTATTAATAATTTTCGTGACGAAGAATTTTCTTGCGAATATTTAGCCAACAATAAATCAATATCATAGGAGATTTCAGTTACTCATAGGCTTTTATTTCTTCTTAAAACCACTTTCTGCCCTCATTTTAATTAGGTTTTCTTGAGTACACAAGAGTAGCGGCTTCGCCACTGTTTATTCGTCAAGTTGAAGCTTGCTAAGTTCACAGCTACTCGTCATATCTGATGGACTTTGCACAATCCGCCACCCTTGGACGTGCGAGGTAGCTGCAGCTTGGCCCTTGAATATACTGCTGAATATAGCGGGCAGCGACGAGTAAACACGTATGACTTACGTATATTTTATGGCTTTTTTTTTTACCAAAGTAATAATGTATCCATACTTGTTTTCTAAAGGCCTAGAAGCAAAAAAATATTATCAGAATTCTTTGTATATACGGAATAAACAATCCTCATTGATTTTTCTACATTCTAATGTGCTTTTATATACTAAAAAAAATAAAAAATCAACCATGCCTTAGTTTTGAAACTTTTTCTTAACTTCACGATTTGTAAGGATTTTGGTCTAAAAATCCAAAAAATTCGCTAATCATATTTGTTTTTTCGATCTTTAAAGAAACTTTTGGTCCATCCAAAGAGAAGTTGCGAAGCCGCTCCACTTTTTTCTTAATGATTTATCTCTGTCTGCTTTTTCAGATCAATCATTTTCTTTACTCGTTTTTAGTGGCCAGTACCTATTTCCGCTTTCAATAATATTAAATTTAAAATCTACATAGGAAGAACCTTAGGATATATGAAAAAAAATAATAAACAGCCATACCATAATCTTAATAAATTTTCTTCTAAGGAGTTTTTGTGAATTCTTAGTGATCATATTTATCTAATGGTACGAACACTGGTTCCCGATTACGGCGCCATCTTCTAAAACTATACTATGACGATTCCCTCGGCTAAAATAGTTAAAAGTAACATAAATGGATGAGCTATGATATATATATATATATATATATATATATATATATATATATATATATATATATCCAATTAATCCAATTAATATATATATATATATAAATATATAAATATATATATATATATATATATATATATATATATATATATATATATATATATATATATATATATATATATAAATATCAAAAATACAGAAACACGCACACTCTATGTCTCTCACCTTCAATCTCTCCCCCTTTCACTTTCTCTATCTCACCTTTTTCCTTTTTTCTTGTCTCATAATTCATCTTCTCTAAAAAGATGCTCGGAGATGGATTCAATATTCTTTATTTGGCGGGAATTTTGGAGGGTCGCCAGAATGTATAACGCAGTTCAGCTCTCGTTCTACATACCCGACCCGCATCCATGCGGTATTTGACATTTGACTCGAAATTAATTCTGATAAATTTAATTAGTTATTCGTTATGTTTAAAAAAATTCCGATACGGCCGTAATAGATTTATTTTCTAGGAACGTCACTACTTGCTCTTGGTCAATTTGTATTTACAAACTAAGAGAAAAAAATTTATTATTCAACCCATCCCAAAAATCCCGTTCTTAAAATATAGTGTTAGGGAGGATTAAGAATCCTTCCATTCACCGAAGTACCATATTAATTTCCTCTTTTTAAAGATAATAGCAATTATACTGAAACAGAATGTGTACATAATAAATTTAATATTTAATAAAAACTTCATCGAGGTTAAAGCAAATATGTATTAAGGAAAGCTTCTGAACTACCTTTTCAAATCCATAGGAGTATGCTTAAAACTTAGGTAGCAAAAATTGGGCAGTAAATACAAAAACATCCCTATGTATCTAAGGATAACTTTGATAAACCACATTAAGTTTGTCTGTAATACGACAGATAACATAGAAAACATTAGGGTAATTAGACTAAAGCGAGTGATGGGTTAAAAAAACCCAACAGTTTAGTCCTTGCACATTTTCTTTGTTGGTGACAAGATTAGATATGCCCAAAGGTGCGGTCGGTTATATAGCCACCAATCTCATAGGCTACCCCAATATTTCCTACTTTGCTGAATATTTCCTAGTAAAATAAATTTTTTTTATTACAGTGCGTGTGAAATCGAGGATCTTTTCTCTTATTATCGCGCAATTTCGTCTTCTAAGCTTGATGGCTGAACGGGCGACTGAGGAGTCTAAACTCTCTTTCTCATGCGCGGTAATCGAAGGATGGGATCATTGCTATGTTATAAGAATTTTGGGGTTAGGGGGGCGAATAAGAGCTAAGGAAAGTAAAAAAGGTAAAAGCTAAAAATTATTTAAAAGATAAAACTTTACAATGTCGTTATAAATTTAAGCAACTATGTCTTTTCCTTTATTTCGTTGCCTCCATAAAAACTCGCACATATAGGAATCCATCAGAGAACGAGCACTTCCACATTCTTTTTTATTCCCCATTTTCATCTTGGTCCAGAGCGACTCTATTTGGTTTGTGTTGGTAACTGTTTCTCTATCTTTAAAGTTCTGCGAGTGATTAAAAGTCAAATGGTTATACAGTATTTCTGGCAAGGATCAATTGTAAATAACCAGCGAATGGCTTAACCACTCCCCCTACGGGTGGAACTTGCGCTTCGCTACTAAGATTAAAATTTCAAATCTTTAAAAAAAGCAGCCATGGTTAAATTTTTATAAATTTTCTGAACTTTACCAATTTTAATAATTTTTAAAAGGAACTCTGAACTATTTCCCCCCTTTCAACAAATCACGATGCTAAAATATAGAGTAATAAAATAGAAGAAGTAGTATATAAAAATAAATTTTCTGAACTTCACCATTTGTAATTCTTTGGGTTTTCAAAAATTCAAAAAGTTTCGATACTTATATTTATTTCTGAACTTCACCATTTTGTTTTTTGATATTATAAAAGAATTATTTGAAATAACTTTTATAAAAAAGAACATCAGTCATAACCAAACTAAGATGAAATTATTATTCAAATTCCCCTTCCTATATTATAGAGTTAGTGAGATGAGAAGAGATAAATAAGGGTTCTGCCGAACTATCAGGAATTGCATGCATGAAATACTCGCACGTTTCCATGAAATCCCTCTGTAAACCCACTGTACAGGTAAAACCCTCTAGATATTGTTGTTTCTCTAGCAACTTCGTACGTTATCATTTTCATTTTTTAAGGATGAAAACAATGCTTATGCTTCTAAAAAAACCCAAATGATATCGGAACACTAAAGATGACACAACCTAATCCCTCTAGTAACCGGCTGAGGAAACGAAATTACGCTATAACAAGAGAAAAGATCCGAAATCGAATACTTCACGACATTTACTTTGAGTACATCTTAGTATAATAGTTTCTTTAAATCTGTTAAACTGGCAACCAGAAATAACCAAGTTATCGCTTGCTGTGGAATACTCTAATATCATCTAGAATATAGGTCTTCGAAGACACAGTGCAGTCTTCACTATTACTTCTCTGTCTATCGATCTATAAATAAAATCGTTGAACTCATTTTTGACAATTTCTGAGGTATTAGTTCTGTGCCGGTATTAATATACATATTTAGTTATTTTTCCTCAGACTCTCAAAAAAAAATGTTGGATAGGTAGGCAGTTTTTAAAGGTAAATATAATGAGATAAAGAAAATGCATGATAAATCAGGAAGTTGAATATCTCCACACAATCTTCAATACCCAAATCGATATTTTATGGCCTTGTCTGATAGTTAAACCGATGAGATATTTTCGTAAAACGAAGGTTTTTTTCAATTATTGGCAAGATTCAGGTTTCTCTTATAAAATCTCTCGTGAGTACGCAAATTAAAGGGGAGAATTGGGATCTAATACTAACAA
Source organism: Ceratothoa steindachneri (assembly GCA_963969495.1). Classification (NCBI taxonomy): domain Eukaryota; kingdom Metazoa; phylum Arthropoda; class Malacostraca; order Isopoda; family Cymothoidae; genus Ceratothoa; species Ceratothoa steindachneri. Next base: position 141,858,959 of record OZ018323.1, on the reverse strand, counting down.
AGATTTGACAAAGAGCAAGAAATTGATAGTAATCGGATACGATATTTGTCTAGTTGGTATTTTTTTAGGTTAACTTTGGGGAGAGAAATCCAACGACGACGTCAGGGAAACCCTTTGTAAAAAATAGCTTCCTAAAGAAGGAAGTGAAATTATATGTGAAAATGTGTAGAAGGTAAGTAGACTGAAGGTTGCGAAACTGTAAGGCCTCATTTTATAATATCTAATAGTTCCCTTTCTATTTTAACATGTGTTGTGTTGCGTGACTCATTCGTGTGTCATTTCACACTCGGTAAATAAGCAATAATCTTTTCACTCCAACAACATTTTGTGAACCCCATCAACGGTAACTATTATTATTGATTTGTAACCAGGAATAGGTTCATAATAAGAACAGAGGAACTTAAAAGCGCAAACTTATATTCCCTCCCTGATATATTTTCCCCTGAAGTTTACTTTTTAAAAAAAGTTCTTTAGTACATTTATTTTTATTGAAGTTTTCCTTAGATCATTTTCTCTAAAGACCTAAATTTTGGACAAAACAATGGCTATAGTCAATTAAATTTCGATTCTTTGAGCAATTGAATGAATTCGAGATATTGACAACACTCTCAATCGCGCAGTTTTACCTCCACGTATAGTAGATGTGCCTTTGTAGATTTTTGTGGGTGTGGAAGTAAATAGAGTGAGTTGCTGCCTTATATGGCTGGAATGTGTTTTCAAAACAAGGTGTAAATTTCAAAATTTAGAAGCATTAGATCATATCAAGCTCTACTTCTTCCCACAAAATTTCCGAAAGATCTGAGTCACGTTAGTGTGAGTGGAGAGATAATTTAATAAAATTACGAACTAAATCTATAAATCACGCTATTAATATAAATAAGTTTATTTTAATTACATGCAGCATGAAGAATAATGTCTTTCATAATTTATAGTACTGAAAATAAATTAAATTTTAAGGGTAAGTAATTGGGTACAAAGACAAATTTAGTAAACTTAGCAACAAGGTCAGAATTACCCTTATTTAAAACACGATATGGAATATTTACATATATTTAAGAAATAGGAAATTTATCCTTATTTTTTTCACAGTCAAGCAAGGCAATATGTAGTAAAATTATGTGAAATTTACCTTGAGAAAAAATCATATTTAGATAATAACATTTCCACCTCTATATTACTTCAAAAGAAGAAGAAGAAGTCTATCGACTCATCTGCATTTTACACCTTGCATCTCGATCTCCATGGAGATCTCGAGTCAATGTTGAGATGGGAGAGACAACTTTAGGTTCGAGCTGTACACTGTTTTGGGAATCGAGGTTCGTTTGGCAGCTCAGAAAACCCCTCTCTTTTTATTATAAAAACACATAAATATACAATAAATGAGTGGAAAATAGAAGAAATTCCTTCGAGGAAAGATAGAAGCTTTCTTCTCTAGTTAGAACGATGGAAGGATTACTCTTATATGCAAAAATGAAGGAACATTTATGAAATAATATAGTAATTGGCTAAGTTAATTTCGACTTTTTCAAGCGATCTTAAAGGAACAAATCTCAGCAATATTTCCTTTCAAATTTAAAGAGTTACGAAGGGAGAGAAAAGTTAACAATTTCATTAGCGTTTGTTCAACATGACTCTAAGCAAGAATAAACATACGAATTTAAAAAAATAAAAGGGATAAATTTTATCATTTCCTACTGAATGGGTCAAAATCCATCTTCAGATTGGCATTATCCCTCAGCCAGGTATCTTTATAAGGATTCAAGGTCCTCAGGATTCAGCCAGCGGAGGAAACGACCTATCATAAGCTGTCTCTTGAAATTCCTCTCAGTGTATCTATTTCTGATACACACTCACATAAACAGATACACGTTTTTCCGGGTTGTGTAACCAGTTTTCATTTCTTTGGGCCTATAAATACATCTATTATATATAACGGTGTCATGTAATTTTCGATTATTATACATATATATATATATATATATATATATATATATATATATATATATATATATATATATATATATATATATATATATAAATATCACAAATACAGAAACACGCACACTCTATGTCTCTCACCTTTAATCTCTCCCCCTTTCACTTTCTCTATCTCACCTTTTTCCTTTTTTCTTGTCTCATAATTCATCTTCTCTACCTACAGAGAATCATTATCATACAATCGATTTGTTTTGTTTGAATTTGTTGACGCACGTTCTTAATAACCTATAATAACTTCATGCTTTAAAGAGGATCATAATTTCCTTTGCAGGGTGACCATCCTAACCTTCATCACTATTCTTCTCATGTATTTATATGTATATACATCTTTATCTTTCCTTCCACTAACTAGTTAAACTCACTTTCAATGATATCCAACGGTAGGCTTCAGCAATGGCCTAATAAGGTCAGGGTTCTAAGGAGATCCAAGTTCTGTTAGGATTTAAGGTCGCCAAAAATTACTGATACTTGCTGGAAGGAAGTTGATTAACTTCACCTGAGAGTAGACGTTCCGTCTCGGGACTGTCGAGACTACTCTTAGTGTTTGGGGTTAGACTCGCAGGAGTCGGTCTTTCCTTGTAGGCCAAGGTAATAGAACTGTGCGCTCGCCATGCCTGAGGTAAAGGGGGTGATTCGATGAAGGCTGTTGTTTCCGTGTCTAACAAGTAACTGGGTGTACTTGGGGTCCTATTAAGGAGTACACTTAGTTATAACACATGAGGCGGGGGAAGGGATTTCAGGCCTCTTAAAGTCTACCGGAAAGGAGTGAGAGGTGACGGCTTTATAATTTATTGACACGTGCACAGAACAATGGAGAAACGCAGCGGGTATGTGCTCCGAGTGGGCCAAGTAATCGAATGAATGGGGAGTCGGGAAATGGCCTTTTTTGTCGAGAAAACTGGTGCAATCAGGAAGGGGAGATCAAAATGAAATTTACAATGAAAGGGAAAGTATTTTTAACTGCGACGTAATAACAGTGAAAATCTGTAGTTATTTATTAGTAGTCATTATTAATTAGTTATTATTATTATTAAAGTAGCTATTTTTCTTCCAAATAATGATAATATTTTTAAATATAAAGTTATTACTTGACGACGATGTCGTAAAAATATTCGTATGTACTCCAAATCTTACTTGGCCAAAAAAAGATGTCATTTCGATATTATAGTGTTATTATTGCTATCTTACACAAGGAAAATACAAAGAAAAGAAAATTAAAATGAAAGAACCAGAATATAATCGATAAGATGCTTTGTAGGTCTTTTAAAATAACAACTTTTTATTATTTCCGTATTCTTCTGTAAATAAGCTTATGGTTTATGAACTGAAAATGCCGAAAATCCCCAAAATATTGACTAAAGAATTAGGGAATCTTTCTGGAATGGAATTATAAATTTTATGCTTTGAAATCAGCCAAAAGCACCGGTTCTACAGAGTTGCTTAAATCTTGTTTTATTGTCGAATTTTTAATCGAAAGAAGATCGAGCAATAAATTATGGCCCCAAATTAAAGTTAATTTAATTATTTTTCTAAGTTTTACAATTATGATAGACTTGAAGAAGTAATCACATATTGATTCATATAAAGTTTTCAGAAATATCATAAAATTCGTTTGCTCACACATAAGTCAAACATGTACCCTTATTCATGACACAAATTTAACATTAATATTTTCTCACAAGTTTTATCGATGAAAAATTGAAAGCGTTACATAATGATTAAGTTAATAATGGAATTAACAGTGTCATGTGTAGAGAGTTTGCTACTTAAATCTGCATAACTGGTGTCTGTTGAACTCCACAACTAGAAAAAGATAGTCATTTTGCTTGGCAATTGTTGTTATGATATTCTAAAAGTCATTCACCACATTGACACCACGTTCAGCAATATCATTCATCGCTTTAAGATTCTTAACATAGTCCAACTTTTGCTGCACACCTCATTGTGTGGCCAAGAAGAAACAGGTTCCCAAAACTCCCCGGATTCAATATTCAGTGTGCCCAACAGGAAATAGGATTCTGGTACAATGAGATCAACCAGGGTGGCCTTATCTGTGACTTTCTAGACTAAACCATTTCCTCTGCTGGAGCTATCTGACTTTATAGAGGCATATGAGTGAGTATGAACGTCATTCTTTAATGTCTCCCTCAATCTAATGCTGAACAGAGCAAATTGTACGACTTGCATCAGAGGAGTGTAGAACAGCATAAACAGGTCTTTAGTCTTTTCATCTTTGATAAAAACTTCGTCATAATCATTGAGTACAGGTTTCTTGCTATCCATCTGGCCTAAAAAATGGGACCTGGTCAGCTTCACTGTGAGTTCAGCCATTTTCCCTGTTCTCAGTTCCCTGTAGTCATGAAGAGCTTCATTTTTTTATATTTTGTATTAACTTGATTCTAGCAACCTGCCATCCTGAAACCTGGGAATGCCAGCATTTTCCCATCAATTTTGGCGATTAAACAAATACAAGAACGTCTCTCTGTTGGCAGGAAACTGGTAAACACTGAAAAATGCCGAAGGATATCCAACCAGTACGTGAAACTTCAGAAATAGTCACTGTAAGCCCACGGATTTTCATGCTTAATTCTGAATGATTTTGTTATTTCCTAAAAAGAATATTGATAATTATCATTATTAATTATTAATTGACATTATTTATTAATTTTTATTCTTTATTTTGATACAAAATTTGTTGCATTATCTTGTTAGATAAAAAGTTATTGTACAAAACATGATTGAATGGACACCGGAACTGTTGCTTTTAGCAGATTTTAAGGCAGAAAATTTAAAGCTCTATGCGGCAAACTTTCCAACATTCTACTTTAAAATAGCTGAAATTTTGGGCTTTTTATGGTCAAAATCATTAGAAAAAGTACAGAAACCTATAAAAATATAAAAAAAAAGTTGATTCGGCCACAAACCTGATCTAAAGGAGTTCAGAGCCACAAATAGTAACCTCGTTGTTTATAAAATTATCCAAGTCTTTTTTTTATCTTGCAATTCCATTTACAAGCTGTCCCTCGTGCAAATGCAGAAGCCAGTAGTAAACATATGATAGTGGATGCCTTAGCCAACGCCATTAAATTAAAACTAACATCCATAGAAATATTTACAGACTAAATTAGGACAAAAGATTTATAATAGTCTTATATAAAAATTAGTATTAAATTTTGAATAACAATCATAAATCAAACTTCCATACATGTTTACATTCAAACCCAAAGATTCCGATTATTACAATGCGCTTATAATATGCATAACATACTCCATTTCATGATAAGACAGATATTAAGTAATATAACATAACATTTGAATTCACTGTTAATCATTAGTAGTTTTTGAGTTATAACCAAAGTTATGATGCTGAGTAATAGCGGAAAAAATCAGATTCCCTAGTCTGGATCGCCATAGGCTATATTAATAAACATAATATAATTCTTTCGCCCTCTAAACTTGCCCATTTAATTAAAAATCATATGTTGGGGAGAGGTTCTTCAGTATTCTTGAATTATCAGCAGAAAACTCATTTTTATAATTGGAGATCCAGATCTTGTATTCCTCCAGAGATAACTTTAATAAATAAAGAAAATCTGTTTAAATCCTTCTAACTTTATAAAGTTCTATTATCTCAGTTACAGAATAGTCGCAGTCTTTTGTTTCTATCACCCTTATTTCATATAGTGTGACTTGGTAAATATTTCACCTCCAAATAAATGTTGCCAAAATTCGGCCCGTTTAATAAATTGACTAACATCTTCAATCAGGCAGATATTTGCGAGACCCAGGCTGGCATAGAAGGAGAAAGAATAATGACTATAGTGATAAACAGGAATTGGTAGACTTGAGAAATTCGCAAGAGATAAAGATATTGATGTTCTTATGTCATCTTGCAATGCGGGATGATGAAAATCGTCAAACCGTTTCCAACCAAGACGTCTAAACCTATGTGTCCTAGACGTACCGGAAGAAATGGCAGGGGTTTGGATACTGCAATGCCCCGGGGCTGATGTAAAGGCATACTGATTGTCTTCCATATCGATACTTGCAAGAGTGTGAAGTAGGGTGGATCGTTTTTCCACTTTTTTCGATTTTCCATTGCGGATAGTGCGGAAAAGTTGCGAATTCACATAAAAAAATATACTATACAAAGTTGCAGCAAGAAAAAAATAATATTTAGACCCGGCGACAGAACTTTGAAATTCCGAATAATAGGCCAAAAACGTAATTTTTAGGTCATATTCACATAATTTTAATATATACCAAAATTCAAAGAATTACTTTGGGATACTATTATCTTCACTCGGCGCCAGCATGTTAAAATTCCTTATAATCAACTATTTTCTAATAAAATTATTTTCGATAAAAAGAGTTTATGTTCTCTTTACTATGTAGTATATGTATTTATAATGTAGAGAAAAGTGTTAATAATATATATATATATATATATATATATATATATATATATATATATATATATATATATATATATATATATATATATATATATATATATATATATATATATATATAAATATATATATATATATCAAGTGATGTACTTGAGAATGGTACATAAAATGATAAATATAAGATGCTGTTAATGTCAGTATATTTTGTAAATTACGGCTATATGCAGCTCTTAGCGTTACCCAGGATCGCAAAGCACTTGAGTTTGTCTCATAGGATTGGTATTTCCATTTCTAAACCTGAAGCCTCTTCCATCAGGCATCACTTTGAATATCATCATCATCGTCTTAATTCTCATTCATTTACTATATTATCTTCAGCCTTAACTTCTCTCGATTTGAAAATCTTAGAGTCACTGTATGTACATCAATAAAAAAAATCAAAAACTAAATAATTACTCCTCCTCAATTAAATTATTCACTATTTAACCAACCAACATTTCAATAGATGAACTAGCCAACTGACCAACCGACCAACCGAACAAATCTCGTTAATAGTTTTTGTATCTTTGGTTAGTTGATTTCTCAACTCCCACGATAAAGGTTAGTCACTTTGTTCAATTGATTCACATTTGTTTTCGGGGTTTTTCTTGTTTTTTTTATACTTTAATATAATAGGTTATTTTATTGTTTACTCCAGTTACCTTTAATATTTGATATTCAAGTCAGTTTGTTATAACTTCATTTCTTTGTATTATTTTTTTAAAATTACACCTGATAGTATTAATTAATTCTATATATTGTTATTTGTGTTTTTCTTTAATCTCAATAATTGTTAATTTTATTATTTTAACTTATCTTCATCCACTTTTTTTAGTCATTATATAATGCATTCTTTTACCTGTTATCGTTAATATTCCTCCCTCTTCTCATGGTCCTAGTGAAGGTAATCACCTGGGTCTTCATATTCCTACTACATATCAGATTCCCAAGGAACAAATCAATTACAAGTATATATTATATATATATATATATATATATATATATATATATATATATATATATATATATATATATATTTATATATTTATATATATATATATATATTTGTCGATAATTATATATAATATATTTATAAATATATGATAATAACTTATACATGAAATTTCTAATCTGCTATTCATAATATTGAGCTCAGATACGTTTCTAATCGACCGTCATAATAATAGAAAATATTTGATTTTTAAGGAAGTTCAACATGCCGGCGCCGAGTGAAGATATCAGTACAGAGTTATGAGATTTTTTTTTACATGATATACACTTATTATAGAGTGTTTTTATCACTATCCCAAAGTATTTTGTTAAATTTTGGTATATATTAAAATTATGTGAATATGACCTAAAAATTTCAAAGTTCTGGTGCCGGGTCTAAATATTATTTTTTCTTGCTGCAACTTTGTATAGTATATTTTTAGGTGAATTCACAACTTTTCCGCACTATCCGCAATGAAAAATCGAAAAAAATGGAAAAACGATCCGCCCTAATGTGGAGCTGGAGGCAAAGCGAGAGGACACATAAAGTCTGGAATGACGGCGCAAACGAGGATCTCGGTGAATGTAAGTTTATTGCACCTAAATTCCGACCAAGTTCCTCGAAAGCTTAGATGAGTTCATAGAGTTTACGTATCAACGAATTCACTTATCAGCAAGAAATTCGTGTGAACTCTGCTGGTAGTGGTTGGGTGAGATCAGAGGTTGGTTGGGACTCATACCCCCAAGAGAAGATTATGATTCTCTTAAAAAGTTTACAAGTAAAAGAAATAGGAATTTGGGTTCCTGCAGATTTGTGTCCTATTAGAATAGTGAAGTTAGAGTATGAAAAGATTTGACAAGACCTTTGTCGCTAAACGCCGATATGCAATGTATGTGGTTTGGGATGTATATGCATCGGTACTGCTTATTGAGGCAAGAGTAAGAAATAATCTAATATTTCTTTAATTCCCCCCAAAACCCATTCCTTTCATCTTAAAACGAATTTAAAGTGACTTTCTCGGGAAAAATTGAAAGATAATCTGAAAGAATATCAATTTGCGATTACAGAATTGCATTAGTTAGGTATAATATCCTTTTGGGATGAGCCATTCTGTGCTTATCCTCAAAAGTGTGTCTGTGCTTGAGTCTTGAAGGAAGAAAATCAGATCTGCTTTGCTTCTTGTTATCTCCATTATCCTCCTGTTATCTTCCTTGTAACTTCCAGCATACGATGAGGGATTTTATCTGCGGATATTAAGGAATGCTTTCAGGCTTGTCCCGCGGAACTAAGAGGTTCCTTTAAAGTACCAGGCTGTGTGAGGGCCTAAAGTTCGAGTAGCTGAGAGCGCCAGTCGTTCATTGGATGAAAGGATCTTTACAGAACACTCGGCTTTTTGAGGGAAGAGTGTGGGAGTGAGGATATTTGTATTTGTAGGACTGTGTATAGAATAAAAGGACTGAGGAGATACTCCCAATTTCACAATCAATAACGTATGAGTTAATGTACATTTTAGAACAATAACATGAATTAACAATTACAAAAAAATGACAATACTTTTCTAATAACCTAAATTTGTATATGGCCTCATTGCGAATAAAAGAAAAATGAAAGAGCCATCAATGATGGGAGAAATAATAATTAAATGCTAGGTACATGTATTTTTTGTGTATGCCTAAAATTCTATCTGTGTGCTCTTTTAGGTTGAATATAACGGATTTGTGTGTTGGATTCTGAGTGAGTACTCTCTATGTCTCTATGTGAGAATGTTTACGTGGTTCTTTGTATGAGAGATTTAAATTTCATATGTGACGATGCATCTCTCTTTTAATAATCTGGCGTGTGTAAGCATGTTTTCGCCTTCGTATGACCATATATCTGTCTTTCTTCGGTGTAGAGAAAGTTAGACATACTTGAATGCACTTTTGTAAGTCTTTGGGAATGAAAGTTCCCTCGGACTCAAGGTTCTGGAAATGCTGGGTGTAACAGAATTCATTATTTTTCAGTGCCGTTGTATGAACCATTTTTATAAAAAACGCTCTGCCCCTGGCTACATCAGGTTACCTAGAATGCTTAATAGAGTGTAATATAATAATTAAGGTTGGGAAAAACCTGTCTCATGTCTTGCCATATTTCGCATCGCGAGTACGGTCGCTGAAAGATTGGGTAGCTTATCGCTAGGAGATTCCTTCATTAGGAGAGATGACTTTATAGGATAAGAGATGAAAATAAGCTCTGTCGCCGTGTGTTTTAGCAATACCTGAAATAATTCTGAATAGATGTCAATTAATTATCAGACATTATTTAGCCGGGAGCACCAAAATATGAGATGAGTGGTAAAGAAACCTTCAACCACAAACTCTGATGATATATCTGTAAATGAATGTACCTGTATTTGTTAAGTGTAGCAGAAAATTAGGCTTAGAAGTTATTTGTAACTATAATTTTTGGTCCGTAAACAACTTATAATGTCAAGATAGATGATATTTGATTGGCATTCCTGGTGTGGCGAAATGTGTAAGAATTGTTTTTTCGTCGCAGTATTTTGATTTCTGACAGTGTAGGCAATTTCTAACCCAGTCATGTACGTTTTTTCTCATCTGTTTTCAAGCAAACCTGTCAGTTAGATTTAATGGGGGCACAAGACCCTAAATGCCTCAAATTATTGAAATAATAATTGGAGACGTTTGTAGAAATTAAAGGTAAAAATGGTATGACAAAACCTTTCGAAAGATTACAAGTAAAAGAGTGACTAGACAACGCGAAAGCAGTTTTATGAGAAAAGAGTGAGGTAGAAGTGTACTTTTGCAGGCAAATCAATTTCAAATCAGTGAATTGAGATTAGAAAAGGTTTTCAGGATTTTTGATAGTGAATAAAGCAATAGCTGAATTGATAATTCTGCATCGAGGGATTAGAGTGCCATTTTTGATGCTAATACTGATGCAATGTGAGGCATGGATTACTTGTTGCAAATATTGACGGGTGTCTGGGATAGACTTTCATTATGGTTAGCTCTTCCTACTATGTGTAGAATATAATAATTTATTGACTGATAAGTTCAAATGTGCTAGCTTCCTTTGGAGAGTACCTGGTTCTAAGACTTGGCAGTTCCAATTATCGCTTTGCACTCAATGTATATCAAGAAGGTTGTGCCTTGGAGCAAATGCTGGAAATGCTTAAATGCAAATGCTAAATATACCGGTTAAACCTCTTTCAAATGTGCAATATATTTGGTCTGGGTCATTTTAATGCCTAACTTAAAAATCCTGTCTCCATCTGTTGCTACAAAGGTTCTTGCAGAACAGCGCCAAAATATGTGTCAGATGCATTCGCAATTGGGTATTTCTTTGTCTATCAATAGAGTGTTTACGTTATTACTTAACAACGCTTAACAATTTATGAGATAAACGCCAAGGCCGGTCAACAACGAGCGGAACTTCTGCGATAAAATAGTATGATTAGGTGGACAAACTCTAAACACTCTTTTACCACAATTTTTGGGCTTAATGGTTTTGTTTAGATTCCTTTATTTGGCTAGAAGCTGATACACAGCAAATATATTTGAGATATAAAGAGAGAGCGGATGGATAGATGAGTAGTTTTGTCTGAAGTCTATTAAAAGAGCATAAAACGCTAAGAAATCGGCTCTTATGGTTACACATTGACTATCACACACAAAATGTTCCATGTCAAATTTTATCTCAATACTAACACTAGATTGATTTTGTGTGATGAAAAGTTCGAATTAGAGATGCCGTAGCAATTTTAAAGAGGAAAGTGCTCCTTATCCTCTTGCAATTCATCGTCCTCTGATAATGGGGTCGATAATATGGATACAGCGGCTTTAGGAAAACAGATATTAGATGTCATTTACTTCTCTCTCCCTCGGAAGTTTCCCGACTTCCGATTGTCCTTGTAGCTAGGCGCATAGCGTCGTGCCTGGTTACAGAATTGCAGGTAGTGACAACCGACACCATGCTTCAGAGCGGGAGAGTAATCCGATCTAACAGAACACTTCCGCGATCCAGCGGCAGAGTTGCGCAAACTGGATTTTGAGCATCTCCTGGAATCACCTCTTGATATTTGAAGATTCAACCAGCTTCATGAAAGGGGCTCTGGTTCCTCTTCTTTGGGGGAGAGTGCTACCTCAACTTGCTCATGATTTCATTTTACATAGTGGTTTCTTGTGAGAGAGGTCACTTAGATTTGGATCTACGGCTAAAATTTCGTACAGCACCATTAGTAAGTGTTCCAATGATGATTCTGGAGCCAGACTATGAAGTTAAAAAATGACACTGTCCCAAATGATATCCTTTAAGATCTTAAAAGATCCTCGGCGGGAATATGGCTTAGCTCGGTCGATGGAATCAAGATTTCCAAGTTTTGAGCCCTGAATGTGGTAAATTTCTCAAAGATGGGAGCTGTTAGGGTTCGTATGTTAAGCTTTAGGGGTCTCTTAGAAAGGAAAAAATTCTTCATTCACTACATACCGATGTCTCCGCACCAGTGGGTTGTGTTTTGAGGTTTTACCCCTTACTCTTCCAAGGTGAAATGTAGCAAGATTTGACTGAACCACGAATGAAGTGAGGCAGCTTCAAACTCGGCCAATAAAATGGCACAGATTGTGATTAGGGTGCGTTTCTGTCATCCAGGTTTATTGCGTTGAGTTGCTGTAAGACTGTTGCAAAAAAATCATGTTCGTACAACTTCAGACTTAGGTCTAAGTTCTACCACTCACATTCGTTTTTAACGTAAAATCTCCTCAAAAGTGTTAGCCTCTTTTTAATAAAAGGGCTTTTTAGTTAATAATATGCTACTGATTTCTCTGCAAAATAACACTCCATTAGTCTACAAATATTGTGCTTAGGTTTTCCTTATTTACTTTTAAAAGAACTAAAATCTTTTTAATGGATTTTTCCTCTTGTTCTGTTTTTCCATTCATTTTGCTTACAATAACATAGCGGTGTTTGCATAAATTCTGAAATTTCATTTGTGGTCTAAAGAATACTTTCATTCTAATATATAAATTCCAAATAATATTTTACTCGAAAGTTTATGGAAGTTATTCTATCTGCATCATATTTTGTTATTATCAAATAAGATCATGGAAAGGAATTAGATTTGAAGGACCATAACCATAAAGTCTTGGGCAAGAATCATATGAATAACAAGAGCTTGTAAAATTACATGAAAATTTATTTCTTCGCCTGAAATGTGTTTACTATTATAAAAATTGGCCCCATTGAGGTAAAATGATAAATAATAATCAATATTAACCTAAGATATATAAGGAGAATTAAGCAAAGAACGGCCATTTTTGTATTATAACAAAGTAGCTTATATCAATATCGGATAGAAAATTACTCGCTGCTCTAATCCAATAGACAATTTGCTGACAAAAAATAGAAAATTTGGAAATCTCACCTTCAGAATTTAAATTAAAATGTGAGTTTACTAAATTTATGCACGATTCTCCGCTTCGTTAAATTAAAGTAGTCTCAATATAAACTAAATTTTAATATGGAAGAAAGTTGCTAATTACTATTCATGTGGATAAAGCAGGATTATGAATTTGCTTCTATTGACTTTATGGCCAAAAGTTTTCAGACTACTAGAATTTTCATATAAGGAAATTAATAGGAATATCAAACTTTTCTTTTTTTTATCATGTCTATATCATAATTTGAAGGTAAAATATATATACAATATACAATTAACGCGCACAGTCGATATTTCCAATGATTTCCCTTATTTTGAGTGCTTTAATTAGTTTTGGCTTTCTGGAGATCAAATTTATGATGATATCTTGCCTGAAATTGTTTGATTTTCGTGCAATCAGCATCCGGAAATGCAAGCAATTGGATTACCTATGTTTCTCAAGTGCGAGTTTGATTAGCGCCAACAAATTCTCTATTAGGTTCAAATTTGGTGAAATCGCGTGCTAATGTCCCAAATGTTCGATTGTATTTTCAGCAAATAACTTTTGTTATTTTTGCTTTGTGGCAAAGTGCGTAATCAGCCTGAAAGATTCAGTCAACATCTAAAAATTGGCATTAAACTGTTCGAAAAAGGTGCTGATGAAGTACGTTTTGTACAATTTTGAGTTCATGACAGTGTTCTTGGGCAAAATTATTTGTCCTCCAATTCTCTTATATGAGAAAGAGCCTAGGACATCGAGAGTGTCTGACTCATTCAGACGGGGCTGGACACAGGACTCGTGAAAGAACTACCTTTTATTCCTCAAAATGAGGCATTTTCCAGAAGCTCTAAAGAAGCCGAAATAAGGTTTATCAGTGAATATGACTTTGACCACTTTTAAACAATTCTTTCTTTATAATTCCAACAAAAGTAGAACCAATCTGAAAGGTTCTTTTTGGGAGATATCATGCTTTTTCGCAACCATTCATCAACTTGAAAACTTTGTCATAAAGTCTCTGCCATACTGTACGTGCCAAACCATTCCAAACTATTCTTTTAATCGTGAGTAAGCTTGGCATATGAACCATCCAAATCCCAGAGCTAGTTCAGTACGTTACCAGGAGGCAATGTTGACGCACATTTGAAGCTCTTGAAGGTCTAAAAGACTTCTCAGGAGTGTGAACAGTCTTATATATATATGATAAAAAAACTCACAAAGTGGCACCTGAGGAAAGAAATAATATGAAAATTAACCTACAGGAAAAGGAAAAGATGAATCCAAGCACTTTCGAACTATATTTGCAAGTTCATTTTCAAAAGGGCTTGGATTCATCTTTTCATTTTCCTGTGGGTTGATTTTCATATATATATATATATATATATATATATATATAAATATATATATATATATATATTCGCCATGATTTATTCAACAAAGCTTGAGTTTAATATTATGTAAGAAGGACAAAAAGAAGAAGGCGAGTCCCATCTTTATCTCTACGTTTGGGGCTATTTCTATACCCATCTTCAGGAGCTATCAAACAAATTTCAGATTTAAAGTTGAATCTATATTATGACACAAGTTCGATATAATTAAAATTGACATAAACAGCGGTAAAATACTAAAAAGAACGCTATGTTAATGAAAACCAAACGAACAAAAAACTATGTAGTTAGGTACGAGGGGCGGTCAATTAGTTTTGAAATTCGGATATAAGGAAACGAGATATGAGGAAAAGTGTTTTATTATTTTTTAATATTAAATACCCCCGAATTCAATGCACTTGCGCCACTTGTCCTTGACGCTTCGAATTCCCGACAAGCAGAAATCTCCCGGTTGCTTTTCAATCCACTCCTGGACGGCGAGCTGGGCATCTTCATCGTCCCCAAACCGGCGTCCACGCAGTGCAGCCTTGAGATGGCGGAATAAAAAGTCGCTAGGGGCCAGATCTGGACTGTAGGGGGGATGGTTGAGCTCTTCGAATCCGCACGCGCGCACGGCAGCTTGTGCAACTCTGGCCTTATGGACATTGACGACGTTGAAGTCGATCATGGGGCGTGAGGTTTCTAGGGACCCAACGGGCCGAGACCTTGGTCATGGCCAAATTGTCGTGGATGATGTTGATAACACTTTCATGTGATATTACAAGTTCTCACTCGATTTATTCGACCTTCACCCGTTGATTTTCGAGGATGATCCTCTCCACACGGGCCACATTGTCCTCGTTGATCACGTCTGGTGGGCCTCCTGGACGGGGGTCATTTTCAAGGGACTCACGACCATGGCGGAACTCCCTATTCCAGTAAGCAATATTGCATAGGAAGGGGCAGTGTCGATCTATACTGCAACCATGCGTTCATGTATCTCTTTTGCATTCTTGCCTTCTTTGGTCAAAAATTTGATCACTGCGCGGTGCTCAACCTTCTCCATTGTCGAAAGATTTGTGACTGACGATCCGCCTTCAGCTACTGCTTCTTAAATAGACGAGGCAGGAGCGTGCAGCTGCAGGTCCTGACTTGTCATAACTTGTCCTATCACCCCCACAAACAGCCATCCCCCTTCCTCTGTTTTGCCCTACCGATTCGCAAAACATATTGAACGCCCCTCGTAAGAACAGTAGAAAATATTTGTAAAAAAAATTAATCAAATGCAAACACAATAAACCTAACGTTACAAAACTCAAGGAATAAAGTGAGTGAGGGGGTCAGAGTTGATAAAAAACATACAATATAGGAAAACTATATAAAGAAACAGAACATTACCTTACATGGTCGGATAACAATGAGAAGTGAAAACGGGCAGGAAATTTCAAATTAAATACAGTTTGGTTGGTTGTTAAGTTATAAATAACGGAAAGGATGACGCGTCATTATTTAAATTTAGTTGGTTGTATTTAATACACAGAGATTCTTTAATGCGAAGGGTGGATGTAGCCTTTACCAAATTTTCATAAAGAAAAATCAATTGAGGATATGTCTGTCTTACAATCTATTGCATGGTTTCTGATTGGGGAATAATCTCTATTGCTAATGTTTTACCGGTTCTAGAGCTTAAACCCATGTGAAAACAGTATCTTGCTTCAAGAGAACGCACTGTGAAGAAGTAAGACTTTAAGTTTGTTCAGCAGAACATTTTCCTTCACACACATAAAATCCGGTTGGTGCGAGCAACCAATAATGATTATTTATAACAGTGTTTGGTTTTATTAATGAGGTATCTGCACTCCATCCTCCAACCCTCCTCTTTCCCACAGGGCTTGTAGGAAGCCATGGAAGAGCTAACTCTGGATTAAGGGTTCTTCTCGTTGAGCCACTGTAGGTTACTTCGCATGACGCACATTAAGATTGATAGATAAGAGAAGAATTGGAACCTTTGTTACAACAGAGTGAGCCGCTTGGAGAGCTATTTGTTTTTATTATCCTTAGATCCATAAAAGCGAAGTTCTTTTGGATATGAGCAGATTTGATTCGTCCCTTTTGGGTGGGGACCGAAGAAGTGTACCGACCAAAATCTGATTAGCTTATTGGATGTTGATTCACTTACAGAGAGATTAAGTTAAAAGTCAACACACTTTATTATAAGTTTGTCTATTAAAGAACTCTGGAATAAATTCTCTTTTAAAAATATTCATAGTAGAGACAACTATTCGTGTAATATTTTATAAATACAGCAGATCTCACTGGCACTGGGAAAAAAGGGTACCGTTACAGCTTAGTTTTAACGAACGAGAAATGTAAATAAAGAAATTGGTTCCTAGCCAAGTGAAGGCAAGCTTGCGATGTACGGTCGAAGAAAGCCCAGTTGTGGTGCGGCTTAAATTGTTATCTAAATAGAGCAAGAGCCAATTATTTCTAATTCCATTGTGAATTTTATGTTTGGGTGTCGGGGGTTCATAAACTCCAATAAGTTGAGGGAATCTTCTTCTTTCCGCAATATGTATAGACAGTCGGCAATAAAACGTCTATAAAAGACGGAAGAGAATTCAAGTGGATATATTTAAAGAAGGAAACCTCATGAAAGCACAGAAAAATATTTGCAAAGGTTGATTTAAAGGAAAGTCCAATCCCAACCCTTTCCTTTTCTAGGTAAAGATAATTATTAAAAAGAAGTAAGAATTGGAGACAGATAAGTCGAGAACATAGCAAAAGTGAAAATATTTAAGGCATTACTTTCGATTCAACAATTCATTTAATTTAATATTATATGCGAAAACGTCTTTACAACACAGCGTCTTCAGCAAAGTTACAAATGAGTACGGAAACATTTGATCTCCTTTCTTACCATGGAGCAGACATGAAGACAAATAGATTTAGATGATAATAAATGACAAAGTCGTCGGTGTAAGTACTTTTGTCATTATCACATTAACAGTATAGCTTGGTACCGACTGTTTTTAAGGTCAGACATATCTCAATAAATAAGAAACCAGAGGATAACTGCAAGGTTATTTTTTTTCATCTCAGTGCAATTGTTCAATCTAGCTAGGTGAAAACTAGAGTAGTGAGAGAACGAGAAACTTGTGTGCCTTGGGACATTTCTTCACGTTGGAGTAAGGAAATTGTCATCAATTCGCAATTCATATCTCAGTAGAAGAAAATTATCAAGGGTTCCTGGCTACAGTGTCTTTAATCGATGAGTAGCCTTAGCAATTTTAGATTAATTTCACTTTTGGTGACTAGCGGTATTTCTTCTTCAATAGAAAGGTGATTGCAAAAAAAATATATCATTAGATGCTACTAAAATCAATAATCAGGATCGACTTAAAAAAATACAATGTAAAAATATCAGTGTTTTGGTTATAAATGAAAGTGGAGATAAAGGGAAGCGAAAGAAAGATATTTTGAATAGTTAGAATGATTGACTTACATCATTATATATGTGAAGATAGAAATGATGTTTCTGTCAATTATGAAACTCACTGGAGAAATATAAGATGGTGAAATGTGGTTTGCTAATTCAGTCGCAATGTTGCTGTAGAAAGGTTTAAAGGGACCTTCAATCTCTTAAGGCTTGTTGACGAAAATGCCGCAATAAATGTGTTCAGAAATTGAATATTGGAAGGAAGTACAAGTTAATAGTTAAGTTAGCGTTTTCTGTCTCCTCGCTATTAGAGAAACTAGATTTGAATTTGTATAAAATAATTTATATTATTAAATTATAATAAAAGATAATAAAGTTATATGCATTCTTATGATGTAAAAAGATAATCAGTGAGTTATTGAAAAGTACATTTTGTAATTATTTGGATACACCAGTAGTTACTAGGCAGGCCAGGGACAGGAAGTACGTGTAGAAGAAGAAACTTTGAGAGAAGAGTGTATTGTACATTTTAGGTATTATAAGATCTGTAAAATAAAATTTAAAGTGATATTTAAATCACCTGGAAGATGTTGAGAGAAATATTTGAAATAAGCAGTGAAGTCAACATGCACTTTAGGTTTGGTCAACATAATTACAAAAATGTCTATAAAGAAAGATCGTTAAATTGGATGATTTTATGAGATGTGATCATTAAAAGTTATGGAAGTTGGAGATAAGAGGGTTAGATTTGCAATAAGATGAGAAAGTGAATCTTTGATAAAGTCAGAGAACGGATAATTATCGACCAATTCTCAACTCCATAAATATTAAGTCAAATTAATCTCCAAATACGCACGTGACATGAAGGCGCCATTTTTGAACCGACCCTGAAATACTGTTCTCATATCCTGCAAATGAGGCTAAATGATACTTAATGAGTTTGCTAAATTTCGAGTCACGATAATTTATTTCTTGGAATGCATTATTAATGAGGCGAAAAAGTGATGACCCCATATAAGTTAACAGTTTAGAGTCTCTAGGAGATATAGAGAGTATGTTCTTAATATTATTTTAAAGCGATATTTTAGTATATCATTAACTACAAAACAGAACTTGAATTTCTTTTTCTGGTGTCGTTAAATTTCAATTACCGTGATTTTGGCTGTGGCCAAAAATTGATCCTCGTAATAGAGGAAAAGGCGTTCTATCCCACGTGGCGATGTATAATGTATAGGCTGCGGTGGTTTGATTTTCGAACCGCTTAGCTAAAATTATGGGGCAGGTATGATAAACGAAAGAATATGATCGAAATTTAAAAGATGACACATTAAATATTAATTATTAATAGAATGTACGCTAAAATGTTTATTTATATTATCAAGTATGAAATAAAGGAGTTTCATTCATATTCTTCACTTTTTGATACTTGCCACATAATTTTGGTCAAGGCTGTATTTGATTTTGACTGTTTTAAAACACATTAACTCGAATATCGATCTGCATAGGTGGCAAACTATCTGTATTTTATTAATTATTTGACATTTCTTTACTAAAATATGCAATATTTAAATAAATTTTGTCGTTATTCAGACGAGTGTTTGTTATTTGGCTTGATACAAGTGGCGGCTCATTAATGCGCACTTTTCCGTTTATTTTACCACAATGGTAGACTGGA
This sequence comes from Ceratothoa steindachneri, assembly GCA_963969495.1. Classification (NCBI taxonomy): domain Eukaryota; kingdom Metazoa; phylum Arthropoda; class Malacostraca; order Isopoda; family Cymothoidae; genus Ceratothoa; species Ceratothoa steindachneri. Next base: position 141,839,627 of record OZ018323.1, on the reverse strand, counting down.
TTCACATTTAGTGGCAAAAAATTTGATTCATGTAAATTCAAAATTGGTTTAATTCATATCACTAAATCGATCATAAGTTGGAAAATAGGTCAACAATTAAACTCTTTTTATCTCCGGCACTAATGTTTGTCACCAATAATTATACTTTTGAAGCTAGTTATGAACTATATTTATATTACAGATAGGAGAAGAATAAATTATACCAGTATTATCTTATATCTGAGGAATGAAAAAATACTACTCCTTTTCCCACTCCTTTCTCTTCAAGTGCTTCAGAAGAGGTACAAGAGGGTAATACACCCACTCAAGTGATCAAGATTTCACGCAGAAGAGATTCCATCCCCGCTGTCTCAGATGCACCAATTAAAGCTCAATCTTGAACGCAGAGCCTCTCAAAGGGACCTTGTCTCGATTTAGAAGCAAACGAACGCTCTCTGGGACAGGCGCGCTCTGACCATTGGCTTAATACAAGATTTCTTTTTTTATTCGTGTCCAATTCCCTCTTTATGAAAAAGTTGTCAGCTCAACCCCGGTCACAAACAAGCAATTTTTCTCAATTATACAACATAATGAGCGAGTGATTGGAAATAATTAGAATGCCAAAAAAGCCTCTAAAATGAAATAAAAAACGTCGAAATGAATTGGAAATGAAAGGTCAGATAGTGATAAAGTTTTCATAAGGTTTGTAAGCATTCTTAAAAATCGTATTTGAAAAGTACTTTTTCACTCACTTGGTCCGGGTTGAAGATTTCGGATTTCGACAGAAAATTCAGAACAGACATTGTAAAATCAATTCTGAGGATAGATTTTTCTGGTTGGCCAAATTTTTACTGGCGTTACTCATGCTTACCAAAAAGTTACATAACCTAACTGTGTCCTTGGCCTGCCGCAAAATGAATGATTAATATCCATTAAAGTTTGTAATTCGAATAAAACTGTAAGAACTAAATAATCAAAATGACTAAATAATCCATTTATACAATATCATAAATGAATTGCAAATACTTAGTAGATATTTAATCCAATAATTAAAGAGATTAACTTTCCCTATTTATCCTTCAATAATAGAGTATATTAGTAAAATCTAACATATATTTAGCATATTTTAAATAACTATACATATGTGGTTAAATTCTTTTGTGCCATAAATTCCGTTCTATTTATACAGCAAATCCATGTATACATAGAGTCTTTTATTGAAACCTTTTTCGATTTAAGTCGTCTTTGGGGAGAATTTAAAAGATTCCTTTGCTGTGACATTCCTTCGCCATTTAGAGGCCAGAAATCAGGATTCTCTAATCAAATTATGGCAGAAACTTCGATAACAACGATTCGATGAAATTTCTTCAGCAAAAGAAATCCTTTGAAAATCTTCACCACGTTTTAACACAAAGGAACCGTAATTTATGAAACGTTATATACATTAGGAATATAAAAGTAATGGACTCCAAAAGCGTCATTAATAGCATTTGATCTTCATACATTTTTTATGCAGGAAAATAGTGGGTCAGTAAGAAAACTGTAGAATGTACCGAATATATATTTCCTTAAAATCACTCATTACAATAATGGTTATCTCTATTCGCCATCTCTCTCTCTCCCTCTTTTAATCGAATCTGTTATGATCTAAATCGTGAGATAAAGCACTGAATGCTGAGAAAGATTAACGAAGTTTGCACGCAGTTGACAGCAATTCCATAATAGTAACTTGATTTTTGTTTAAGAACTTTTCTCAATACTATTTCACAACATGCAGACAGGAAAAAATCCTAATATTTTACATTTTCGTTCACATGAAATATAGAACTCAATATTTCAAAAATGAACTTTGATGTTGGGTCGTCTAACTGTTCTTACTATTACTTGCAAACGTTTTAAAATTTTGACCAACTAAATTTTCTATATTATGTGGAAAGTCCTGTTGGCCGCATTTAGAGTCAAAGTTTTCATTTTCGAATATGAGCCATCAATAAAAGGTCGACCTTCAATTTTGAAAAAATATTTTTGAGATATTTTCCCGCTAATAAAGTTCCAATAATATTAATTATTTTCATTGATTTCATTCTCTTACATACATATGGTGAACCACATACAATCCAGATCACGGATGTGATCGATTTTAAACGCTAATGGAATAGGGCGTGTTGTGTAATTTTGGAAATGATGCGGCCGTGAATAGATTTTCGGAAAAATTGACACTTAAAGGGGTTGAAAAAGTTAAAAAATAAGACGATATGTGATTTTCTGGTGCAAAGAAAACCGTAATGTACATTGATGGTAAGAGTGAATAGGTTAAAATTACTTTTAATTATATGGCTCTGGATACTTAAGATAAAAAGAATGCCTATAGATAAACAAATGCTTATTTCATTTTATACGAGTACTATATAAATTAGGGGTAATTATTGTTTAATGGTAATCAAGGAGACCAAATCCGCTTCGGAATAGTAATTGGAAAGGGAAGTGGATGGTGTGCGTAGATAGTTTTTTGAGGTATCTTTGAATCTTTGTCTTTATCCTCCCTAGAAATATCTGTCAAGAGATGCAATATAGCCTTATCCAATTGTTTGTCGGTTTACAAAATTCAACATGGAATTGTGATTCATTTCTCTACTTTCTAGGAGAAGTGGAGAAGTTGAACGCTTAATTGCTAAATGTTTCTTAATCAAACTAAATTCATTACCTCCAAAAACGTTTGTTTGAGCACCAAGTTATCGATGAAATCCGATGGTTCAGGAAAAGGTTGTATTCCGAAGCGATCTTCAAAGATAACTTTTGTTTTGCATCACGTGTTTAACAGCTTGATATTTTACATGGTTAAGTCTTTAAGTGTTTTATACAAAAAAGCTTTGACTCAGAATGATTGGACGGAAGGAAAAATTAGTATCTTTATTAAACCAATTTTGTTTCATTTTTGTTTATTGTGTTGAAAATTTCCATTTTTTGTTGAGTTTAACGGCGGCAGAAAGCTAAGTTATTTTTCTTATATCTATTAATAATTTTGCTTTCCGTCATATTTCGAAATGAACCATCCCTCATATTGTAGTTTTAAAATTGTATTGCTACATTCTTGGCGTCTCTTTATTTGTTTATGTTCTTAGTTTTTAATAATTTATTTTCATATTTCTTATTCTTCCTAATTCTTTGCAAGTTTAGCTGATAAAGTTCTCGTTGCAAAATTTAGCCTACCAAAGTATCGGCTAATTTTGATCAAAGTATTCCTGAACTTAGAAATAGATTGTATAAAGAAAAGCTGAGGGAATTTCGTCTATTGTCGCTACAAAATTGGTTTCGGCGCAACCAACTTATCGAAGTATTTAAAATACTAAATAGGTCGACTAATATAAACTATTAGGGTGAGGAATAAGTTCTTGCGTTTTTTTAAATGTTTTGTTGATTTAAGTTTTGTTGACGTGATTTGTCTACATATTAAGAAACAATAATAAATAATGAGAGCAAATTCGCTCGTCGCGATATTTGTGCTGTGTACGGAGAAAATGCTTTATCAGAAAGGACAGCTGAATCGTGGTTTTCACGTTTCATAAAAGGTCATTTCAATCTTAATGACGAAAAACGTTCTGGTCGCTGCATTTAGTTGGATGAAGATCGATTGAACGACCTTCTTCATGAAAATCCTCGTTAATCGACTAGAGAATTGGCTGTAAAATTGGCTTGCAGTCAGAAAACTATAGTAAATCACCTTCATTCGATGGGGAAAGTTAAAAAACTCAGTGCATGGGTTCCGTACGCTTTGAGCGAAAGCAACAAACTTTAACGCTCCACGATTGCCACAGGTTTGCTTGCTCGTCACAAGGCTACTCGTGGATTTAAGGACAAATTTCTCCACCGCATCATGACTGGCGACGAAAAGTGGTGTGTTTATGTCAACATGAACCATCGAAAACGGTGGCCAAGCCCCAATAAAAAACCACTTCCGCAATTAAAGCAAGTACTTCATTCAGGAAAGACAATGCTGTGTGTGTGGTGGGATTGTGAAGCCACCATTCTTTATGAGCTCCTTGCGAACAACAAGATTGTTAATGCAAAACTCTACGTTCAACAAATGTATCGACTCGCCGAAGCTATTCGTGAAAAGCGACCTCATCGACGTTATAGAGTCTTTCTGCAACACGACAAGGCTCGTCCTCACATTGCCAATATGACAAAAGACGCCATCCAAACGCGTAATTGGAAAATCGTGCCGCATCCTCCATATTTGCCAGACTTGGGTCCATAGGATTTCCATCTGTTCCGATCGCTCTCCAACAATTTGCGCGGCGTTTCGTGCAATACTGAGGTAGAATTAAAAACCTGGTTAGACGAATTCTTCTAGTCAAAATCCAGAGATTTTTATTGCAGAGGCATCGAAAAACTAGTTGAAATTTGGGAATAAGTCGTAATTAACAACGGAGAATACATTATTGATTTTATTGCATATTCTTATCAATTAAAAATGAAATTTTTCTAAAATTGTTAATGGTAATGAATACATTTGATAATCGTGGTAATGAATACATTTGATAAAACCGCAAGAACTTATTCCTAAACCCAATATAATTCGATATTTTAATTAACTAACCTAAAGCAAACTTTAAATAATTGTTAAAAACCAGTAAACAAAAGATTTCACAATGCGATAATATAGTTGTTCTTTTCTTCCGAAATATCACTAACCTGGAATAACTTGCCTAGTAAATATGCATTAAAATATACGAGGGGCGGTCAATAAGTTTTGCAATTCGGATAAAAGGAAACGAGATATGAGGGAAAGTGTTTTATTATTTTTTAATATGACTACCATCTACTTCAATGCACTTGAGCCACTTGTCCCTCAGGCTTCGAATTCCCGACAACCAGAAATCTCCCGACTGCTGTTAAATCCACTCCTGGACGGCGAGCTGGACATCTTAATCGTCCCCAAGCTGGCGTCTCCGCAGTGCAGTCTTGAACTGGCGGAATAAAAAGTAGTTGCTAGGGGCCAGATCGGGACTGTAGGGCGGATGGTTAAGCTCCTTGAATCCGCACTCACGCAGGGCAATTTGTGCAACTCTGGCTTTGTGGAATTTGACGACGTTGAAGTCGATCATGGGGCGTCAGATTTCCTAGGGACCCAACGACCAAAGACCTTGATCATGGCCAAATTGTCTTGGATGAAGTTAGTAACACTTTCATGTGAGATTCCAAGCTCTTGCTCGATTTCTTCGACCTACACCCGTCGATTTTCGAGGATCACCCTCTACCCCTGGGCCACATTGTCCTCGTTGGTCACGTCTGACGGGCGTCCTGGACGGGAATTATCTTTAATGGACTCACGAACATGGCGAAACTCCCTTTTCCTTCAAGCAATGGTTGTATAGGAAGGGGCGGTGTCGGTGTACACTGCAACCATGCGTTCATGGATCTCTTTTGCATTCTTGCCTTCTTTGGTTAAAAAATTGATCACTGCGCGGTGCTCAACCTTCTCCATTGTTTAAAAAAATTGTGACTGACGATCTGCGATCCTCAACTGCTTCTTAAATGGACGAAGGAGGAGCGTATGGCTGCAGGTCCTGACATGTCATAACTTGTCCTAACACCCCTACAAACAGCCATCCCCCTTCCTCTGTTTTGCGCTACTTATTCGCAAAACTTATTGACCGCGCTTCGTAATTGAAAACGACTACTTTAAAACATAACTCATAAAAAGCAGTGTTCTTAAGTTAGTTCGTTTAGAAAGATCCTCTATCACTTTTAACCTTACATATATCACTTCCTACTTCCACTCTTTCTATACTAGCTCGATCTACTCAGTATTCTAGCGTCTTTGCTTACTTGTAATTGTTTCTTCGGCACCAAAAATTGCTTTCCTTCTGAGGGGTTTTAAATCTTTATAAGGTCGAGGATTTTCTCTTTCAGGTTTTAGAGAGAGTACTCACTATCACCAAGCATGGAGGAAGTGCAAGACTCACTTGCAGCGACAATATTTTATCACCTAAGGACCACATATTTACGAAATATAATACAAAACGGCGGAAAGATTTTACCAAAAAAAAAAGTTTGTAATGTTTAATAATTTCATCTATAAGAGTGAGCTCATTAACTTCGCCGCAGCGCCTTTTTCTTGCTGTTTCAGTAGGCCTGTTTTTATTTACGAAATGGAGAAGGATCACGAAAATTGTTTAGTTTATGGGGAGAGCTAAGTACACGATAGGGGCGATCTCTTTCCATGTCTTTCATCTTTTCTCATAAGAAAAAAATTGAAGCGAGATTAAAAGACTCTAAAATCTCTAATTAATACATTTTTCTTTCCTCTGGGCCTTAATGCATCAAATATACTCGACTGACATGAGTCACAAGGCCAACAAAATATCTTAAAATATTGTCAAATCGATCCAGTCATGGTCATTTACAAAATATAATTCTTTGTTATGGTTTGGCCCGATGATATTTCCGTATGGTTATTCCTGAGGCTCAGGTTTACCTCATTGTGTCCCAAGAAGAGTAGGGAATTTGTAGAATTCGTAGAGTTTTCTCCAATGTCTTTGATATTATTTATCAATAAATTAAGAAATGTCAAAATAAGCCGCGTCTAAAACCAAAAATTCTATCCAACTGATCTGGAAGTAACCGACAAAGGAAGAACCAAGGAGAGAAAGTTTGAATACCCTTAAGATGGTGTGGTTAATTTCGATTGTTGCTTCTCTACTGGTTTATTATCAAGTGTCATGGTAAATTGCACCACCATGGACCTTTGGAGATGCACAATAAACTTTGGCTTTAGAGTATGGAATCTAACTAGTATTTTTCGTTTTGTTATCATACCTCTTTTTCGCCTCCTAGTTTACAGCAAATAGACTAAATTTTGTGATTCTAAATTTCACTTGTATTTTTTCTTTTAGAAAATCACAAACAACCATCTTGTTTCTAGGATTATTATTATCATTCCATTGCGCACCAGGAGGAGATGAGCTCTGCTCCCTACAGCCGGTTGGGGGATTAAGAGAGAAAACCTTTGATCCTGCAGCTTGTGCTGTAGGACCAATCAACGTTATCACAATTAAGTGAGTCCCACCTTTATGTGAGACTTTTCTGCGACACCAGGTTAGAGTGGAGGGAAGCTGTTGCATGTATGGGAATTTCATAGCTAGCAGCTCATGTAACAGTTAGAAAGTGGGAGTATAATTGCAGCTTAATCTCACGCAGATTGCATCTAAGTCAGCGGTACCACAGCAGGATTGCATCGAGGAGGGGTGGTTGTATCATATCCACTTGGAAATGACGAACTATTCTGCAACTCTATTTATTCTTGCTCTAGAGGGAGGCTAGAGTTTCAAAAACACAGCCTTGCGTGCCCCACTGGTGTTTGGGGCAGATTTTGTACTATTTTCGGGACTTAATCTTATATTTTTAGTTTGATTTTCATTAAATATTTGGCCCATCATTTATGGCCAGTGGTACGATCTTGGTGTTGGTGCTTTTAGAACTCAAGCAACCATCAGGAGAAATTGAAGTAGACTTCGTTCAATTACGCAAGACATTGATCGTCTTTGAGAGAGACTCATAATTTTAAGATGGACCTGCAGTTGTTACGAAGACCGTAGATTTGCTCCATTCATACAAGTTTCAGGAAGGGTTCACTACTTACCTATGGCTTATTGGCTTTGGTCTTACGTCTCTTTCTGTTTAGCCTAAAATGCTAATGGAAGCATATCAGTGTTCATTGCATAGGTAGATGATTATAAAAATAAATGATTGAAAATGAGAAAAAGGGACCTTTGAGTAGGTTTTGGTAGAAACTTTACTGAATGCGAAAGGACATTAATCATAAATCCATTAAATATGGTCAAAGCAAGGTCAACGCAATTTTTATAATATAATTCACTCAAAATATCACACGAAAATACGTTAAGGATATGAATTTAAATATTGTCGTAGAATGGACTCCCGACGATATACCATATATAACTATTCGTTGAGGGAACTTCTTTAATTATCTTAAGAGTGCGTTTATGTCTGGCGGGCCGATATTATGTATCTTCGATATGCTTAAGAAGTGGAACTGAGCTCAAGGATAATAATATTGCTATCATTAATAAAATAGAGTTTTATTAATAATAACTATCAACAAACACAAAACGGAAAATATTGACATAAACAGAGAATGGAAAGGCTCGTGGGGGCTCGGGCTAATCCGAGGATTAAAAGATTTAAAAAGGTAAAACAAATATAGAGTTATAGGGAATGGGATGGTTTGCTAAACCATTTAAAGCACAGGATAGAATTGACAAAAGGGTTAAGTACTCAAAGGTGACGTTTGGCTTACGTAACTTTATACTAGTGGTGCAGTGGAAGGCGACGTGAAGGAATTTTCGGTCCGCTGGCGAGTTCCAGCCGAAGGGGAGGGAATAAAAGGATCCTGACGTGGCATCGTGAGAATGAGAACCGTTTCTCGACGAACGGCTTGCAAATAATGGTTGTTCTACGTTGTTCTCTTCCGAACAACAGGGGAGGGGGTGAGAACCGTCTCTTGTCTACAGGCTCAAGAACAATGGCTGTTCTAATGTTGTTCTCTTCTTAAACAACAAGGGGGAAGGGTGAGAACCGTTTCTTGTCGAACATATTCAAAAGAACAATGGCTGTTCTACGTTGTTCTCCTCTAAACAACAGGGGGGGGGGGGGTGAGAACCATCTCTTGTCTACGGGCTCAAAAACAATGGCTGTTCTAATGTTGATCTCCTCTGAACAACAAGGGGGAAGGGTGAGAACCATTTCTTGGCGAAGGGCTCAAAAGAACAATGGCTGTTCAAAGGTTGTTCTCTATCTGAACAACGAGGGGGAAGCCTTGAGGACTTGGCGTCACGAAAGGCTCGAACCTTTGGCACTCAAGGGATATTGTCCTCCTTCTGGACAAGTGATCGTGAATCTCGAGGTCAAGGTCCCTTGGCGCACAAAGTGAGAGAGGGTCGTGGTGATGTTACGCGACGAAAATCTGGATCTCCAATCTGATTCTAGTGGTAAAGTTTCCATCTAAATAGTCGAGACACTCCCTTGGCGTGGGGGGACAATTGAGTGGGAACTTCGAGGGAATGCACAGCCGAGGCTCGGAACAATGCCTTATCTGCCCATAAGCCTAACTCAATCTGGCGAGGTCGGCGTATGGGGGCGAACGGGGGGACGATAACCTCCTTGTTTAAACATTGACATCCGGTGGCTGCGATAAAGCGCCAAGCTTCAAAGCGAAGATGCACGTGGGAGCATCGTGGTTTTAAATAATATGTGATAGGGGTTGAAACTAACGCTGCTCAACCCGTTCTTACACAAATATATTTTTACCCCTATTCTCTCTCTTAAATTTGAGAAACCAAAAATACCTACATACTAATAGCGTATATAATTTACTCTCTTCAATTCTTTTTTTTAGCAAGACAATGTGATAACGCATGTTTATATATGGTTGGAATACCGAACTTGTTCACTTTAATGGACATCTTGAAGATATGGATTTAGTGAACCCAATCGCAAAACAAATAGGCGCACATAAAACTTATAACAAATTGAAGGTGTTCATTGGGCCGAACACGAATAATATTGGGAAGAATAAAGTTTCCTCAAATAATTTTATGGATTCTACACGTCGTCTGCGAATCCAGCAATCTATTTTAGATGGAACACAACCAGTAATAATTGGTTTAAAGTGCCCGACACATAGATATATATGTTTAGAATGGTAAGTCCCCTTTGCATTAGCTATTAGAACTGTCAAGCTTAGGATTTGTTAAAGCATGAATGTCAAAATGATATATGAAATTATGGTACAATTTAAACTGTCTGGCTCCTCACAATTTATTACCATGGTATATAATTACTTATTTATCAATAATGGTGGTTCATGATGAGAAGCAACCCGCTTAGGCCAGAGTTGATGGGATCGATTCGTTGACAAAAAAGAGCAAAATCTTACCTGTTTTCTTTGATTCAGATTATGTGCTTTGTTAAGTAAGAAAGTCCCTTAATATCTGAGAGCATTACTTCAAAGAATGGTGCCATCTAGAGAATACTGGTTGTTGGCAACCTAGATACGTCTAGTCTGATGGCCGAATTCCTCTTGAATTCGTTGGAGATGATGTATCAACCAACGCTACATAAAACATACTTGCAATCTAACATAGATCCATCTCCATTTTCTTCACATGGTGAAATATTTCTATCAGTTTACTGTTCTGTCAACAAATTCAAAATCGCTATAAATCATGTTTCCTTTTTCTAAAAGGTGATTTTATCCATAGTCTCATTGAATTTCTACAGGGTATAAGTGGCCATCTTGCCCTGAGTAAGATGTCTTTTTTTCTTTGAGTAATTTGGAGTTTTTTAAGTAGTAGAGAATAATAAATAGCAAACCAACTCTGCTCCGTGGTTCTAAAATGATATTCAATATTAGATTGATCAGATAAGTTTTGTTAAACAAGTTAAGATGCGGCATTCAATTTGACTTAAGTTTGAGATTGAAATTTAATGTAAAGTACGTGACTATTTTCAGTTTCTTGCTATGAAACACAACAACATACGAGGGGCGGTCAATAAGTTTTGCAATTTGGATATAAGGAAACGAGATATGAGGAAAAGTGTTTTATTATTTTTCAATATAACTACCATCGAATACAATGCACTTGCGCCACTTGTCCCTTAGGCTTCAAATTCCCGACAACCAGAAATCTCCCGACTGCTGTTCAATCCACTCCTGGACGGCGAGCTGGACATCTTCATCGTCCCCAAACCGGCGTCCACGCAGTGCAGCCTTGAGTTGGCGGAATAAAAAGTAGTCGCTAGGGTCGGTACTGTAGGGGGGATGGTTTAGCTCCCCGAATCTGCAGTCGCGCAGGGCAGCTTGTGCAACTCTGGCCTTGTGGACTTTGACGACGTTGAAGTCGATCATGGGGCGTCAGGTTTCTAGGGACCCAACGGGCAGAGACCTTCGTCATGGCCAAATTGTCGTGGATGATGTTGATAACACTTCCATGTGATATTCCAAGTTCTCGCTCGATTTCTTCGACCTTCACCCGTCGATTTTCGAGGATCATTCTCTCCACACGGACCACATTGGCCTCGTTGGTCACGTCTGACCGGCGTCCTGGACGAGGGTCATCTTGAAGGAACTCACGACCATGGCGGAACTCCCTATTCCAGCGAGCAATGGTTGCATAGGAAGGGTCGGGGTCGGTTTCCCACTGCAACCATGCGTTCATGGATCTCTTTTGCATTTTTGCCTTCCTTAGTCAAAGGTTTGATCACTGCGCGGTGCTTAACCTTCTCTATTGTCGAAAAATTTGTGACTAACGATCTGCGATCAGCTACTGCTTCTTAAATAGAGGACGCGGGAGCGTGCGGCTCCAGGTTCTGACCTGTCATAACTTTTCCTAACACCCCCACAAACAGCCATCCCCCTTCCTCTGTTTTGTCCTACAGATTCGCAAAACTTTTTGACCGCCCTTCTTCTAATAAATAGCCTCCGATTTATTGCGTGTGTCCTACTTTCAGTGTGGAAAAAGTTCTTTGAACGAGCAGTTGAATTGCAGGCTGAATAATTAATAAAAATGTTCATCTACTTTAAGCGAATTTCATTGCAAATTTAATTGGAAACATAAAAGACTCAGTTTTAATTGTAATATATGGCCAATTTGCAAAGCAAAATTTATTATAGATTCTCCGTAATACTACTATTTTGAAATTAATTAAAACTCAGTGACTCAAGTTCATTTGTTTATGATCTCCCCAAATATAAGTGATTGCCGCAATTCCATTTTATTTTACATTCGGAAGATAAAAATAAAATTTATCTTTTTCTTTTTTGTTCCCTCCCCATGTTTTTTTTAAAAAAAATAATTTTCTATTAAATTAACCGCTCTCTTCCTTCTATTTCTCCATTTTTATCTCATTGTTACGGCGATGGAACTCAGGTTTGTAGTTTTCAGCGATTTCGCTTTTTATTTAGTAATTGTTCATAGAAAAAATTTCGGATTCGTTAGTTCTAAGCGGACTAATCTGAAGTAAGCAAGTCTTATATTACAATACCTTTCATTCCTATCATTTTTACAAATTTTTTAATTTATTTCATTTTTGCTCTTGTCTTTCGATGTTATCTTTTTCTCCTGATGTAACCGAACGATACTTTCATGGCTGCAGGTTTTCTTCCCTTCGTGCTTATCATTAGAATCAACAAACGCCCATTTTTATTGGTTTCATTTTTGGGGGCATAAATATAAGAAGGATATTTATATAAGAGTCCGTAAATTTTCTACAATTAACCTGTGATATTTATTCTGTATTTTAGTTTTAGTTATTATTTACAATTTAGCCAAATACCGATTACATTTGGATCGTCAAATATGAGCGCTCAGTCCATTTCGTTGACCATTAGCGCCTCCTATTATATTTTTAGTCGAGTGTTTTGGTAATAACATCATAAATATTCGGCCGATTCTAACGAAATTTCAAAACATTATGGTGTTTTGCACTTTTTTTCGAATGCTATAATTGCCAAAGTCTTCCCAAAGTTAGCTCCGAAATTATTTTTTGTTGTCATTAACATCATAACTATTCTTCCGATTCTAATAAAATTTGAAACCCTTATGTTGTTTTACATTCTCTTTCGAAAGATATAATTGCCAATGTTAGCCCGAAAATTATGTCTTGTTTTGGCAAAAACATCATAACCATTCGGCGGATACTCTACTAGACTAGCCTAGGCTATAATATGCTATAATCTGCTAGGCAAGCCTAGAATAGGCTATACTATGCTTGGTTATTATAAGCTAGGCTATACTATCTAGGATAACCTATGCTAAGATATAATGTACAGGATAAGATATACTATGCTAATTTAGGATATTAAATTCTATGCTAGGATAGCATATAGTATGTTACACTAGACATTATTAAGCTATGCTTGACTAGGGTATAATAGGACAGTATAGGCTATACTTGTCTAGTAGAGTTAATGCTAGGGTAGATTATACTAAGCTAGGCTAGGCAAAGCTTTATTAAACTAGGTTATACTCTGCTAGGCTATAATAAGCTATGTTAAGCTATACTTGGCTAGATAGGGCTATACTATGCTTGGGTAGGCAAAAGTATAATAAACTAGGGAGGGCTATGCTTTTCTATGCTAGGCTATGATAGGTAATACTATGTTAGGCTACGAGAGGCTTGATAACCAAGGCTATAATAGGCTATCTATTCAAGTTTATTCTAGTCTAGGGTATTTTATGTTATACTAGTTTAGGATATACTAGACTAGGCTATAATATGATACGCTTGGCTATACTATATTATGTGTGGTCATAATTCAGAAAAAGTGAGCGCACGCGACCTTTCGGTTAGCAGATTTTTTTTAATAAAACTTTATAATATAATAAGCCTCGCTGAGTCTCCTGCATATTATTTTTGTCCAATTTGACATCAGCAGGAAAGACGGAGTGTGGGGGGGGGGGGTATTATTCGTTTATTTTTAATTTTTTTTTTTTTATAATTCTTCGTGTTTCCCCCAAATAACATCTGACTTTCCTTGATGTATCTATAGTTTGATTTATTTTTAATATTTATGGACACTGGTTAATAAAAATAGCGATCTTTGGAGTTTATTATAACGTGTTAAATTTCTATACATATTTTGATTTCCCGACCACTCTGATCCGGACGAAACCAAGCAATGACCTTTACGTGGCACCACTTAGGTAACTTTACGCATTAACTCAATCAAGGAAAGAAACGAAGACAACTCAGTACAAGCAGAAGCAGAAATGATGCCTGAACAAACAGCCAATCAGATTGCCTTAGTAAGCCAACTCTCACCCTAATTACTCTCCCCAGAATTCCAAACAAAATTCCCCAATTCTTGTTTATCCATATATAATTCATGTTTCTTTTATATAAGAGCCAGAATGGTCACAGCATACTGAATACGCAAGTTCGTGTGGTTGCATGCAACATTATTGGTACCGTTTTTCCTATCTTAAGCGACCTAAACCGCCCTCACTTTTAAAAGAAAGTCAAGGTTGCATTTCACGAGAGTCATGTTGCCAGCGTCGCGCAGAAAATTGAGATGTTGTCCAGGTCTGTGCGTTCTGTAGGACTTCTAAAAGTTACGAGACACGCTGGAGGATGACATACGTCAACACATTCCCAGGCTAACCTTTCGGGCAACAGTTAAAACATGCCCAACAGGTACTTCGAAATTTAGCGCCCAACACTCCCTTGAACACTTAGCCACCGCAGCATCCTGCGCTCTGCAGAGAGTTTTCTTCCTCGAGGAGAATCTTTCCACAGAAAGTACCTCGAATTACAATCATCATTGCCTCATATCCAGGGAATCTCCTACTTAGCTTCTGAAAAATTAATTTGAGCAAGCAAGAGACTCATTAAGAGGAACACCGCCACCCATCATTGAGCAAAAAATTCAGCCTATTATAGAATTTTTTAGTAGTATAAGGTATTATAGTCCTAAATTCTTTGACTCCGAAGTTTCCAAAATATTTGAAATCGGCCATAATCTTTGCTACCCTCTTTATTTTCGTGATAAATGCCTTCAGTTAGCTAAAAAGTCGTTTTACCGTCTCGCACCTCACTCTCCTTTTAATAATATGAATACTCTTATACTTCCTTTTAATCCATCCTTAGCTTACGAGTATTTCCCTCATATTTTAAAATCATTAGGCATTTCTATAGTATTTAATTATAATAATATTATCTCTAAACTTTTAGTCTAGAACGCCTCCTCCACTACTGGCAATGTATATTGCGTAAAATGTATCGATTGCTCTAAATATTGCTTTCACCAATCAGATAAATGTTTAAAAAAAACAAATTTCTCAGCATAAATATAATGTCCATCGTGGAGAAGAGAGCAGCTCATTTTATGAACATATGCTACATCTTAATCATAATATTGCTTGGAATTCAGTCAAAATCATACCAATGATACTATTGCATTTAATATCATGGAATCGACATTTATTAGTAAGTTCCCAAATTTCAATTTAAGTCCTGGCTTGTTTAAACTCGATGAGTATATTTTAAATTACATTCACAATTCAATATCGAAACTTTTAAGTTGCACTTGATTATATATTGGGTTGAGGAATAAGTTCTTGCGGTTTTATCAAATTTATTCATTATCATTAAAAATTTTATAAAAACTTCATTTTGAATTGATAACAATATGCAATTTAATCAAAAATGTATTCTCCGTTGTTATTTACGACTTCTTCCCAACTTTCAACTAGTTTTTCGATGCCTCTGCAATAAAAATCTCTGGATTTTGACGCGAAGAATTCGTCTAACCAGGTTTTTAATTCTACCTCAGTATTGCACGAAACGCCGCGCAAATTGTTGGAGAGCGATCGGAACAGATGGAAATCCGATAGAGCCAAGTCTGGTGAATATGGAGGATGCGGCACGATTTCCCAATTAAGCGTTTGGATGGCGTCTTTTTTCATGTTGGCAATGTGAGGACGAGCATTGTCGTGTTGCAGAAAGAATCCATAACGTTGATGAGGTCGCTTTTCACGAATAGCTTCGGCGAGTCGATACATTTGTTGAACGTAGAGTTCTGTATTAACAATCTCGTTGTTCACAAGGAGCTCATAAAGGATGATGCCTTCACAATCTCACCACACACACAGCATCATCTTTCACGGATGACGTCTTTGCTTTAATCGCGGAAGTGGTTTTTTTATTGGGGCTTGGCCATTGTTTTTGATGGTTCATGTTGACATAAACACACCACTTTTCGTCGCCAATGATGATGCGGTGAAGAAATCTGTCCTTATATCCACGAGTAGCCTTGTGACAAGCAAGCAAACCTGCGGCAATCGTGGAGATGAAGTTTGTTGCTTTCGCTCAAATCATGCGGAACCCATGCACTGAGATTTTGAACTTTCCCCATCGAATGGAGGTGATTTCCTACAGTTTTCTGATCATACGACAATTGTACAGCCAAATCTCTAGTCGATTGACGAGAATTTTCATTAAGAAGGTCGTTCAATCGATCTTCATCCAACTTAATGGGCGACCAGAATGTTCTTCGTCATTAAGATTGAAATGACCGTTTTTGAAACGTGAAAACCACCATTAAGCTCTCCTTTCTGATAAAGCATTTTCTCCGTACACAGCACAAATATATTGACGAGCTTTGGCTGCGTTAGCATTGTTCCCTCTCGATTGAAAATGAATAACAACAAGTGTCAAAAATGCGCCTCTCTTTTAACTTGACATTCCATTTTGAGGATACAGAACAAAAATTAAATTAACAAAACTTTTAAATAAACCGCAATGACTTATTACTCAACTTCAAGGCGTAGCCTAAGCAAACGCCTAATAGTCTACGCTGTTAATGAGAGCAAAATTTGCTCTCATTATTTATTATTGTTTCTTAATATGTGCCCAAATCACGTCAACATAACTTAAATCAACACAACATTAAAAAAATGCAAGAACTTATTCCTCGACCTAATATATTTTTAACTTAAGAAATTAAATGTATTTTTTTTATCTATTGATGTAACTGTACGATTGTTTTGTCAACTTCTAGTACAAATGTACTTATTTACCTTGACTTTTACTCCTGACCTCCGATATTAATCTCTCTCCATGATTTTCTCTTACTCCAGATTGGTTTAGGTGATATCTTGATCCTCTGTGAACCCTTTCAGCAGTTTGGGTTTACCTGTCTTAATGATCTTATTTTGTATGATTGGTTTATTGTCGAGTGTGGGCGTTCTTTCTCTTCTGTGTCTGGCTTATATATATATATATATATATATATATATATATATATATATATATATATATATATATATATATATATCACATATCTCTGTGATTTTCTTATTTCTTGATAAAGAACTCGAAATAAAGTTCGAAAGTATCCGGAATCTTCGCATAATTTTTTTTGCGGGCTTTGTTGCATTTTACTTACTAACGCAATGCATGTGAGTTATCCATGTCAAGTTGACATTCATTTTCAATCGAGACGGGAACAATGCAAACGCAGCCAAAGCTCGTCGCGATATTTGTGCTGTGTACGGAGAAAATGCTTTATCAGAAAGGACAGCTCAATGGTGGTTTTCACGTTTCAAAAACGGTCATTTTAATCTTAATGACACAGAACGTTCTGGTCGCCCATTAAGTTGGATGAAGATCGATTGAACGACCTTCTTAATGAAAATTCTCGTCAATCGACTAGAGATTTGGCTAACTGAAAGGTCCCTTTCCCTCCCTTGCTTATTCAGTCTGCTGTGACTATTCTGGCTCTTATGTAAAAGAAAAAGTAATTATATATGGATAAAAAAGAATTGGGGAATTTCGTTTGGAATTCTGGGGAGAGGAATAAGGGTTAGAGTTGGCTTACTAAGGCATTCTGATTGGCTGTTTGTTCAGGGATCATTTCTGCTTCTGCTTGTACTAAGTTGTCTTCGTTTCTTTCCTTGATTGAGTTGATGCGTAAAGTTATCTAAGTGGGGCCACGTAAAGGTCATTGCTTGGTTTCGTCCGGATCAGAGTGGTCGGGAAATCAAAATATGTATAGAAATTTAACACGTTATAATAAACTCCAAAGATCGCTATTTTTATTAACCAGTGTCCATAAATATTAAAAATAAATCAAACTATAGATACATCAAGGAAAGTCAGATGTTATTTGGGGGAAACACGAAGAATTATAAAAAATAAAAAATATAAATAAACGATTAATACCCCCCCCCATCCCCACTCCGTCTTTCCTGCTGATGTCAAATTGGACAAAATAATAATATGCAGGAGACTCAGCAAGGTTTATTACACTATTGCAATATATTATAAAGTTTTATTAAAAAAATATCTGCTAACGAAAGGTCGCGTGCCCTCACTTATTCTGATTTATGATCACACATAATATAGTATAGCTAAGCGTATCATATTATAGTCTCGCCTAGTATATCCAAACTAGTATAACATACCATACCCTTGACTAGAATTAATTTGCATAGATTAGCCTATTATAGCCTTGGTTATCTAGCCTCTCGTAGCCTAACATAGCCTAGCATAGAAAAGCATAGCCCTCCCTAGCTTATTATACTTTTGCCTACCCAAGCATAGTATAGCCCTATCTAGCCTAGTATAGCTTAGCATAGCTTAGTATCGCCTAACAGAGTATAACCTAGTTTAATATAGCTTAGCATAGCCTAGCTTAGTATAATCTAGCCTAGTATTAACTCTCCTAGACAAGTATAGCCTATACTATCCTATTATACCCTAGTCAAGCATAGCTTAATAATGTCTAGCGTAACATACTATATGCTATCCTAGCATAGAATTAAATATCCTAAATTAGCATTATATTTTAGCATAGATAGTATAGACTAGCTTATAATAACCAAGCATTGTATAGCCTATTCTAGGCTTGCCTAGCAGATTATAGCATATTATAACCTAGTCTAGTCTAGCAGAGTATCCGCCGAATGGTTATGATGTTTTTGCCAAAACAAAACATAATTCTCGGGCTAACATTGGCAATTATATCTTTCGAAAGAGAATGTAAAACAACATAAGGGTTTCAAATTTTGTTAGAATCGGAAGAATAGTTATGATGTTAAGGACAAAAATAAATAATTCCCGGGCTAACTTTGGGAAGACTTTGGCAATTATAGCATTCGAAAAAAAAGTGCAAAACACCATAATGTTTTGAAATTTCGTTAGAATCGGCCGAATATTTATGATGTTATTACAAAAACACTCGACTAAAAATATAATAGGAGGCGCTAATGGTCAACGAAATGGACTGAGCGCTCATATTTGACGATCCAAATGTAATCGGTATTTGGCTAAATTGTAAATAATAACTAAAACTAAAAAACAGAATAAATATCACAGGTTAATTGTAGAAAATTTACGGATTCTTATATAAATATCCTTCTTATATTTATGCCCCCAAAAATGAAACCAATAAAAATGGGCGTTTGTTGATTCTAATGATAAGCACGAAGAGAAGAAAACCTGCAGCCATGAAAGTATCGTTCGGTTACATCAGGAGAGAAAGATAACATTGAAAGACAAGAGAAAAAATAAAAATTAAAAAAATTGTAAAAATGATAGGAATGAAAGGTATTGTAATATAAGACTTGCTCACTTCAGATTAGTCGGCTGAGAACTAACGAATCCGAAATTTTTTCTTTGAACAATTACTAAATAAAAAGCGAAATCGCTGAAAACTACAAACCTGAGTTCCATCGCCGTAACAATAAGATAAAAATGGAGAAAGAGAAAATTATTTGTTGGAAAACATGAGAAGGGAACAAAAAAGAATAGGGGTAAAAATATATTCAAAAGTCATATCCTTAACGTATTATCCTGTGATATTTTGAGTGAATTATATTATGAAAATTGCGTTGACCTTGGGATCTGGGAGAATACTATTATTTAATGGATTTATGATTAATGTCCTTTCGCATTCAGTAAAGTTTCTACCAAAACCTACCCAAAGGTCACCATTTGAAGCAGTGTAGTAACTTTTTCTCATTTTCAATTATTTATTTTTATAATCATCTACCTATGCAATGAACACTGATATGCTTCCATTAGCATTTTAGGCTAAACAGAAATTGATGTAAGACCAAAGCCAATAAGCCATAGGTAGGAAGTGGACCCTTCCTGGAACTTGTATGAATGGAGCAAATCTACGGTCTTCGTAACAACTGCAGGTCCATCTTAAAATTATGAGTCTCTCTCAAAGACGATCAATGTCTTGCGAAATTGAACGAAGTCTACTTCAATTTCTCCTGATGGTTGCTTGAGTTCTAAAAGCACCAACACCAAGATCGTACCACTGGCCATAAATGATGGGCCAAATATTTAATGAAAATCAAACTTAAAATATAAGATTAAGTCCCGAAAATAGTATAAAATATCCCCCAAACACCAGTGGGGCAGGCAAGGCTGTGTTTTTGAAACTCTAGCCTCCCTCTAGAGCAAGAATAAATAGAGTTGCAGAATAGTTCGTCATTTCCAAGTGGATATGAAACAACCACCCCTCCTCGATGCAATCCTGCTGTGGTACCACTGACTTAGATGCAATCTGCGTGAGGTTAAGCTGCAATTATACTCCCACTTTCTAACTGTTACATGAGCTGCTAGCTATGAAATTCCCATAGCATGCAACAGCCTGCCTCCTCTCTAACCTGGTGTCGCAGGAAAGTCTCACATAAAGGTGGGCCTCACTTAATTGTGGTAACGTTGATTGGTCCTACAACACAAGTTGTAGGATCAAAGGTTTCCTCCCTTAATCCCCCAACCGGCCTGTAAGGAGCAGAGCTCATCTCCTCCTGGGGCGCAATGGAATGATAATAATAATCCTAGAAACAAGATGGTTGTTTGTGATTTTCTAGAAGAAAAAAATACAAGTGAAATTTAGAATCACAAAATTTAGTCTATTTGCTGTAAACTAGGAGGCGAAAAAGAGGTATGATAACAAAACGAAAAATACTAGTTAGATTCCATACTCTAAAGCCAAAGTTTATTGTGCATCTCCAAAGGTCCATGGTGGTGCAATTTACCATGACACTTGATAATAAACCAGTAGAGAAGCAACAATCGAAATTAACCACACCATCTTAAGGGTATTCAAACTTTCTCTCCTTGGTTCTTCCTTTGTCGGTTACTTCCAGATCAGTTGGATAGAATTTTTGGTTTTAGACGCGGCTTATTTTGACATTTCTTAATTTATTGATAAATAATATCAAAGACATTGGAGAAAACTCTACGAATTCTACAAATTCCCTACTCTTCTTGGGACACAATGAGGTAAACCTGAGCCTCAGGAATAACCATACGGAAATATCATCGGGCCAAACCATAACAAAGAATTATATTTTGTAAATGACCATGACTGGATCGATTTGACAATATTTTAAGATATTTTGTTGGCCTTGTGACTCATGTCAGTCGAGTATATTTGATGCATTAAGGCCCAGAGGAAAGAAAAATGTATTAATTAGAGATTTTAGAGTCTTTTAATCTCGCTTCAATTTTTTTCTTATGAGAAAAGATGAAAGACATGGAAAGAGATCGCCCCTATCGTGTACTTAGCTCCCCCAAAAAACTAAACAATTTTCGTGAGCCTTCTCCATTTCGTAAATAAAAACAGGCCTACTGAAACAGCAAGAAAAAGGCGCTGCGGCGTAAACATTACAAACTTTTTTTTTTGGTAAAATCTTTCCGCCGTTTTGTATTATATTTTGTAAATATGTGGTCCTTAGGTGATAAAATATTGTCGCTGCAAGTGAGTCTTGCACTTCCTCCATGCTTGGTGATAGTGAGTACTCTCTCTAAAACCTGAAAGAGAAAATCCTCGGCCTTATAAAGATTTAAAACCCCTCAGAAGGAAAGCAATTTTTGGTGGCGAAGAAACAATTACAAGTAAGTAAAGACGCTAGAATACTGAGTAGATCGAGATAGTATAGAAAGAGTGGAAGTCGGAAGTGATATATGTAAGGTTAAAAGTGATAGAGGATCTTTCTAAACGAACTAACTTAAGAACACTGCTTTTTATGAGTTATGTTTTAAAGTAGTCGTTTTCAATTACGAAGCGCGGTCAATAAGTTTTGCGAATAAGTAGCGCAAAACAGAGGAAGGGGGATGGCTGTTTGTAAAATGGAAATTTTCAACACAATAAATAAAAATGAAACAAAATTGGTTTAATAAAGATACTAATTTTTCCTTCCGTCCAATCATTCTGAGTCAAAGCTTTTTTGTATAAAACACTTAAAGACTTAACCATGTAAAATATCAAGCTGTTAAACACGTGATGCAAAACAAAAGTTATCTTTGAAGATCGCTTCGGAATACAACCTTTTCCTGAACCATCGGATTTCATCGATAACTTGGTGCTCAAACAAACGTTTTTTGAGTTAATGAATTTAGTTTGATTAAGGAACATTTCAATGCATCCCGGCAAAGAAAATTCTGAAAGCAATTAAACGTCCAACTTCTCCACTTCTCCTAGAAAGTAGGGAAATGAATCACAATTCCATGTTGAATTTTGTGAACCAACAAACAATTGGATAAGGCTAGATTTGATCTCTTGACAGATATTTCTAGGGATGATAAAGACAAAGATTCAAATATACCTCAAAAACTATCTTCGCACACCATCCACTCACCTTTCCAATTACTATCCCGAAGCGGATTTGGTTTCCTCGGTTACCATTAACCAATAATTTCCCCTAATTTATATAGTACTCGTAAAACATGAAATAAGCATTTGTTTATCTATAGGCATTCTTTTTATCTTAAGTATCCAGAGACATATAATTAAAAGTAATTTCAACCTATTCATTCTTACCATCAATGTACATTACGGTTTTCTTTGCACCAGAAAATCACATATCGTCTTATTTTTTAACTTTTACAACCCTGTAAGTGTCAATTTTTCTGACAATCTATTCACGGCCGCATTATTTCCAAAATTACACAACACGCCCTATTCCATTAGCGCTTAAAATCGGTCACATCCGTGATCTGGATTTTATGTGGTTCACCATATGTATGTAAGAGAATGAAATCAATGAAAATAATTAATATTATTGGAACTTTATTAACGGGAAAATATCTCGAAAATATCTTTTCAAAATTGAAGGTCGACCTTTTATTGATGGCTCATATTCGAAAATGAAAATTTTGACTAAATGCGGCCAAAAGGACTTTCCACATAATATAGAAAATTTAGTTGGTCAAAATTTTAAAACGTTTGAAAGTAATAGTAATAGCAGTTAGACGACCCAACATCAAAGTTCATTTTTGAAATATTGAGTTCTATATTTCATGTGAACGCAAATGTAAAATATTAGGATTCTTTCCTGTCTGCATGTTGTGAAATAGTATTGAGGAAAGTTCTTAAACAAAAATCAAGTTACTATTATGGAATTGCTGTCAACTGCGTGCAAACTTCGTTAATCTTTCTCAGCATTCAGTGCTTTATCTCATGATTTAGGTCATAACAGATTCGATTAAAAGAGGGAGAGAGAGAGATGGCGAATAGAGATAACAACCATTATTGTAATGAGTAAACCACTATTTTGGGAGAAATGTCACAGCAAAGGAATCTTTTAAATTCTCACCAAAGATGACTTAAATCGAAAGAAGTTTCAATAAAAGACTCTATGTATACATGGATTTGGTGTATGAATAGAATGGAATTTATGGCTCAAAATAATTTAAACACATATGTATAGTTATTTAAAATATGTTAAATATATATGTTAGATTTTACTAATATACTCTATTATTGAAGGATAAATAAGGAAAGTTAATCTCTTTAATTATTGGATTAAATATCTACTAAGTATTTGCAATTCATTTATGATATTGTATAAATGGATTATTTAGTCATTTTGATTATTTAGTTCTTACAATTTTATTCGAATTACAAACTTTAATCGATGTTTATCATTCATTTTTTGTCAGGCCAAGGACACAGTTGGGCTATGTAACTTTTTGGTAAGCATGAGTGACGCCAGTAAAAATTTGGCCAACCAGAAAAATCTATCCTCAGAATTGATTTTACAATGTCTGTTCTGAATTTTCTGTCGAAATCCGAAACCTTCAAACCGGACCAAGTAAGTGAAAAAGTACTTTTCAAATACGATTTTTAAGAATGCTTACAAACCTTATGAAAACTTTATCACTATCTGACCCTTTCATTTCCAATTCATTTCGACGTTTTCTATTTTATTTTAGAGGCTTTTTTGGCATTCTTCTTATTTCCAATCACGCGCTCATTATGTTGTATAATTGAGAGAAATTGCTTGTTTGTGACCAGGGTTGAGCTGACAACTTTTTCATAAAGAGGGAATTGGACACGAATAAAAAAAGAAATCTTGTATTAAGCCAAAGGTCAGAACTCGCCTGTCTTAGAGAGCGTTCGTTTCATTAATCTTTATAAAATCTTCGTTTGCTTCTAAATCGAGACAAGGTCCCTTTGAGAGGCTCTGCGTTCAAGATTGAGCTTTAATTGGTGCATCTGAGACAGCGGGGATGGAATCTCTTCTGCGTGAAATCTTGATCACTTGAGTGGGTGTATTACCCTCTTGTACCTCTACTAAAGCACTTGAAGAAAAAGGAGTGGGAAAAGGAGTAGTACTTTTTCATTCCCCAGATATAAGATAATACTGGTTTAATTTATTCTTCTCCTATCTGTAATATAAATATAGTTCATAACTAGCTTCAAAAGTATAATTATTGGTGACAAACATTAGTGGTGGAATGTATAAAGGGTAAAAGAGGGGCTTCAGGAATAGGAGGGCTGAGTTGTTTTTATACTAATTCTCTGATATGTACATTAGTTAAAAGAGAGATAGAACTTGTGTTGGGTTAATTATTTATATAATAAATAGCATTGCTTCTAAACTAAGTAATTTATAAAGCAAGAGAAGTTGACTCACTCTGAATAGATATTAGGGTTAGAAAAAATAGGATAATACACCTGAGACCCTTTTACAGACTACCTAGACAGACTGGTGGTATTAATGAGTTAATAATCAGGGAAAGAAGTAAAGGATGTGAAGTAGATGTAGTTATTTTTGGTGAATTTAATTTATATTATGGTGACTGGGAAAATATGATAGGAAGGGATAAAGCAAGTTGTAAGTTTATAGAATGCTTTGAGGATAATCTTTTTGACCCAATGTGCTAATAAACCAACAAAGGGTGCCAATTTATTACATCTTCTTCTTTCAAATGATGATCACTTGGTCTAGGAGCAGAGTATCCCAATGAATGTTATTAGGAAGAAATGTAATAAGCCATTGTGGTAGAATCGAGAGATAGCTAGGAAAATTTATGAGAAAAAAAGGGCATACTAGAGTTTACAGGGAGAAAGTAATATTGACAATTTTAATCACTATATGTCAACCAGAAATTAATTAGATAAGATTATTATAAATAGAATAAGGGCGGGAGAAATTAATTTAGCTCAAAATAATAATAAATATCCCAGAAAATTTTTAAGCTATTAGAAAGTCAATAAAAAATCTAACAGTAATAAAATATGGCCTATTAAATATGAAGGGGTTTTGAAAGAATCTGATGACGAAATGGTAGAAGTTCTTAATGATCATTTTGCTTCATTATTTACAGAAGAGAATCAAGATAGATTAATTGATGATAATTCTACTTCAAGGGAAATAGTGTTAAATACCGTTAATGTGAACAGGGAAATAATTAAAGAGCTTATATTGGAGTTAAATACTAGTAAGTCATCTAGCCCAGACAACATTCATTCCTGGTTACTCAAAGGTGTAGATTTAATTGCAGTAGCTCTTAGAAGATATATACTAGATCACTAGAGTTTGGAGAATTACCTAATGATTAGAAATTAGCAAATGTAGTGCCAATTTTTAAGAAGGGAAATAAAGAGGACCCAAATAACTTTAGACCGGTAAGGTTAACTTCTATATTTTATAAAATTCTTGAGAAAATAGTTAAGAGGGTAATTTTGGACCATTTAGAAAGTGGTAGGTTAATAAATGATGCTCAGCATGGGTTTAGAAGAGGTAGATCGTGTTTAACAAATTTGCTAGATTTTATGGATTATGTTACTAAACAATTAGATAAGGGAGAGAATGTTAATGTAATTTACTTAGATTTTAGCAAAGCTTTTGATAAGGTTCCACATAGGAGACAGTTCACAAATTAAAAATGCATAGGATAGTGGGAGAGTTTTGAATTGGATAGCTGAATAGCTGAAAGACAGGCGACAGAGAGTTGTGCTGAATGTGGTAAGGGCACAGTGGGGCGACGTTATCAGTGGCGTACCTCAGGGATTAGTTCTAGGCACATTATTATTTAAAGTTCATGTAAATAGTCTTGAGGAGGCTGTAAAAAGCAAAGTGTCAATTTTCGCTGGTGCCACTAAATTGTCAGTTGTAGTCAAAGAAACTGCGGGTAGCTTTAAAGTGCAAAGTAACTTAAATAAGTTATTAGCTTAGGCTCAGAAGTGGCAGATGACTTTTAATGCAAAGTTCTTAACATGGGGAAGAATAATGGGGAATTTTAACTATGATATGGATGGATATTGGCTGAATTCAGTTAAAGATGAGAAGGCTTGGACGCATTAGTAGATAGGTCACTAAGGATTTAGAAGCAGTAATTGAGGCAGAAAATATTTTTTCACCAACAGAGTGGTAGATTACTGGAATAGTTTGCCCTCTGAGAGAGCATACAGTCCCAACTTGGGAAGGGGGGGCTCATTCTTGTGGATGAAGTTTTTTAATATTGTATATTATGGGTGATTGGGATTTTTACGAGCCTATGGTAATGCTATTTGTTTTTTGACGGATTCCTGTGTATGGTTCAAATTGTACATATATTGTAGGTGCATGATCTAAAAACAATCCTATGGATGCATTTTGTGGCGGGCTTCAACAGATGCGGATGACCTTCGATGAGCCCTTGTGGCTTTTGTCTTTCCTATGCTATTCTCTTCCCGAGGATGGCATATCACATTCCTGAATTCACCTAGCTTGCATAAAGATGGCCATTCCTCTTTTATGGACACCAAAATCAAAAATATGAGTCTCAAGATTGGAGCCTCTTGCTCAAAAGAGGGCATGATGGCACTTGGTATCAGCATGAATCGGAAGTTAAACCATCAGGACTGCGCAATCAACTCCCATTAACTCCCCCCACCTCCGTACATCAGACGATAGGAGAAGGTGTAAAGTTTTCCAAAGAATAAAGAGTAAAGGAAGAAAAAAACGAATAGGAAAAAGGTCTTTATAAAAGCCAGAGCTGCGTAAGAAAGCGTAAGGTGTACCAAAGGCAACCACACTGTAATTAATATTTTACCCTTTAGATCCAAGCATCAGCAGGTAGATATGCGATATATTTTTATTTCCTCCTTATTCACTATTTTCTCTAAAGATATCTCCTTGAAAGTATCTGACCTCGATGGTTTTCGTTATTTTGTTTAAAGTAAGTTATAAACAATTCACCCCTTCCTAAGCACCCCTTATCACTAGGTAAACTTTCTTTAAACTCTTCGTGAACACCCAATGAGCTCTGCTCAACCTACTATCAGCCCTTTCTAGCCCCTCTTTGACATCGTATTGCATCTATACCCTCAATCACCTGTCCCTCATTTCCCCCCTCCTCTTCCGTCTCCACGTCCCTTCAAACTATCTTCCGTTCTCCTGTCCTTTCAAATTAATTAATCCAGCTAAATATAATTCACACACGAGTGACTCTCAGCTGCCATAATCCTTTTTTCCTTAACAAAAAAAACACACCAGGGACAATGGCAGCTACGAGTACAACAAACCCCTAAAGATGAAACTCTATAAATTGCAAGAGTCACCTGGCAAACTCGAGCGCTGAATCACGATCTGTGTCATTCTTTTGAAAGAAACATTTGATTACCAATTTTCCCTAATTGTTCTTTGCTATATGTACATAATTGTTGTAGAAAGAAAACTAATTAAATGCCCTTCCATTTGTAATCATGTACTGAAACATAACAAATACCTTCGTCTTAATAAATCACTTTTCATTTAGTTCGTTCCTCATTCGTGTTTTAAATGCAGGTTAGTGTCATATTTGTCCTTCGTCAAAATTTTAAATCTCTATAGATAAAATCTTGTATCTCTGGCATCCATCCTCTTTTTTTTAATAGTTTAGTTCTTCCCATTGGGTATCTCTTCTTTCCTTAGGGTGAGACAAATAATTAAGTTTTAGAACAATATTCTCTAGCATTTATTGTAAATGCAATCTGTCAACTCTATAGGTACATATGCTTAAGGATTAAATTCTTTTTTAGCACTTCAGATAGATAGATTTTTCAATGAATACAATTTAGTTTGAAGTACTGAGGTCTCCAATATATTAATTTATTCCACGCGTTTGCTCCTTCACTTCTATATCCTAAAAATTCTTTCCCCTCCAAAGTGGAAATGACTCGTTTCTGGATATATGAGAAAATTGGACTTTAAAGTAGGCCTAAAGAAAGTCTAGACCAATATCTTGCGAAAGATGCTTACCGGGTTCAAAGTTCAGGGTAACTTTTTTAAACATATCTAATAGATTAAAGATAATTTAAAGATAATATGTTTCGACGAAAAATGCAACAAATATAAGAGCGGGAGATTTTTTTAGTAGCAATTAAGTTAATCCACAAGATCTAGAAGATTATATATCTTTATATAATTCAAAGTTTTGTCGATGACGCGAAAGAGTTTGTTTGATATTTTATCGTAATTAGACGTGGTTGACTTTGAAGATCTATCAGTTGTTGCCTGCATCGGTTTCTTCCAAATATGAAGAAGATGCTTGAATTATATCAGCCGAGGTAGGAAAAGGATTCATAAATATATTCGTAATAAAAAAAAATGCGTAAATGAAATTGCAGAGATAGAAACTTTTCCTATCGTTAATTTCAGAAATTTTTGCCTTGGTCTCTAGTGATCAATAAAGAAGGTAACGAGTAAACAAAAATACCCCTCTTCTCCAATATATTTATGTGTTCTTTGCCTAAATAATAATTGAATACCTTATATTAGTAATTGTTTTAAAACATTCTAATAGTGCATGTATCAATGTTGGTCTGGGTTCGGGTTGCTGCCCGTCCACACGTGCCGCGTGGGCACGAAAGTTAAAAAGGGCTGCTTACAACTTCTATTCTTTCCTTATGTTTGGCAGTCAAGGATAATAGGTAAATCTCTTCCACCGAGGAGAAATAGACACTTAGATGAATGACTTGTAACAAGAAAGACGCGGGGAAGAGAAAATAATGCAGAAATAAGACGAAGAATCTGTGTAAATATGCACTTAATTTTTACTGATTGTAAAATCAAACGGGAGAAATAATCATATTTTAAGTTTCTTACATTTATCACAGAAAGAAAACATAAAAAAGTCCTTCGGAGGCATAACTTATCCACTCTGAAATATATTTATAACTCGACATCGTTTGAAACTCTGTCCCCCATCTATTTAAATGATATGGAGGTTTCGACTAAATTTCAATATGGCAAGTTAACAACAAAATGAAGAATATTTTATGTGAATAAATAGAATATCCCCTTCCATTCTTGCACGTCATAATTCATTGTGCAATTGTTTTCTTTCCATTATAGAAGAGAAAACAATCTCAGATTTGGTACTACGCAAGAATTATTTGGTTGTTTAGAATTTCGCATTGCGATCGCACGTCGAAGTAATTTGAGGCCCCAGCTCCACACAGGAGCGCCACCTTTCTAGGTCTTATCGTCTCTTAGGGCTCCGCTGCTCCATCTCTGAAAATGCGCCTAGCTTGACTTTAAAGCTCGGAAACTTTACCTTGAGGGGGAACCGTCGTAGTTGAATCAAACTATGTAACAAAATTTAACTTTTTTGTTGTTTTTGGTTAAAAATGTTATTTCTCTGCTGTTTGTAACTAAATTAAATCAAAAAGTTCCTTTTATCCCCAAAATTTGCTTTTGTTGGTAGAGTACTGAATTTCTAAATTTGAAAATAATGCTAGGGTATTATTAAATTCGGAAAAAATTAAGAATATATAAAAGGCTGTAGACTTTAAATTTTAAGAAACATGGTAGATTAATGTAAATTGTATTTTTTTCGAAACTGGAATGATATTTTAATATTAATTGTGTTAGAGAAACATTCTAAACACATTCCTGGTAACTTAAAGAATCTTCTGGAATATTTTAGAATATTAATACCGGAATATGTATAAAGGTATTCACAGCTCTGCTATAATTTCAGTACTAGTTACCATACAGAACACTTCAGAAAAGAAATGGAATCAATCATTCTCCAGATGCATAATATTATATCTGCGGACAGTTCGTCAAAACAATAGCTAAGACTTTGGTGTGACAGCATTTAGGGAAATGTGTGAAGCGTAAAAAACATACTTTTGCATGCCAGTTAGCGACCAAGCAAAGCCTGAGCACCTCATTTTCCTCAAGAACACTTCAAGAAACCTTTGGCAGGTAAGAAAATTGTTTGTTGTAAAGAGTAAAATATTAAATATCACAAGTATTTAAGCTATTATGTTAGTTTTTATACCTAAATAGTAATAAAATATAAGTTTTAGTTTTACAGAATGGTATAGAAGGGAAAAATAGCCATACATTTTCACATAGCCTGCTTTGGCGTGAACTTCCTGACCACTCAAGCAACTGCTACTTCCGCATGATGGACCCTTCCAAACGTCGAAGTTTCAAAGATTCATCAGCTATTTCCTATCCCGAATCTTCCATCCTCTATTGCCCTAGAACCACACAGTGCTTATCTTCTTATACTCACCTTAGTAATTAGCCACCATTAGAGGAAAGCAACAATTCCAGATCAGTGAATATGTAGACTAGTGTAAAAGATATGACTGTTGAGAAAAATCCATACTATCTATATCAGAGAAATCAATGTCATTGTCACAAATATTGGCTTATCAAAGTAAAATCCTGTGCTTTTGATTTCCAGGCTCAATGAGTGGGACAAACGGGATGAAAATGTGCAAGTGACCAGCCAAAGAAAACGTCATAGAAATTTCTCAAGAGTCTATACTTATCAAGCTGGGCTATGCTACTGCAATGAGGTGTCTTGGCTGTTGGATGCAATTGTAATTAAATGCAATGTAAATGAGTAGAGGCTGTTCATTGACAGCTCCTAAAGAAGAATTAAACCTGTACTTCTCCATAATTGGAATAAGCATCGATCCCATTCTTTAGCTCAATCTTCATATCTCAAAGAAGAGTACAATAGTGTCAAGTTCCTGCTACAAGCTATGAATTATAAGCATAATCTCTGGGAAGTGATAAGAGACTTCAAAATGGTAACATTTTGATAGGTTTCCAAGGAGGCTTTACCAAGTTTACATTTTATCTCTGCATTTGGGACAGTAAGGATGCCACAGTATTTGATCAAAAGTGGTATTGGCCACAAAGTACTGGGTTCTATGTTGGAGAACAAATTGACAAGCATAAATAATTGATAGAGCTTTAAAAAGTGTTGTTCTCTCCATTTAATCCAAAACTAGGTCTCGAGAAGCAGTTTGTTAGAGCATTTAACAAAGTCTCTGCATCCTTCAAGTATCTCTAAAAATTCTTTTCCAAACTTCTTGAGGCAAATGTAAGCTGGTGTCGTTTTTGGACAACAACCTTGAAAATCAGTCTTTATTATTACCTGAAAAATTATTAAAAAGGTAAAACAAACCTGCAAGAGTTTTTTCCGGCGTGTCAGGGCTTTTATGGTAGCCACACATATTTAACATTTATGTAGAACTGGTTGAGAACTAAATTAAAAGCTATGTGCAAATGGGCTGCAGAATGTCCGTGCAGATGAACATCTTGAAGCCGATATTAACAAGATCAAAGAGAATATGCAAGCATAATCCAAGAAGCAAGAAGAGCAATTCCATCAACATATATACCAACGAGTATACAATGAAAACATGTCGAGGGACTCCATTTCGAGGCTTGTACTGAAAATTGATTTGCAGTTCAATCGGATATAGAGGAAAAATGTTCACTTCTACCTATGTTCTATTTGCTTTCATATATGTCTTGTGTAAGTTTTAGTAAAATTCTATAAATGTAACTGTGTTCTTTGGTTTTAGTTTTATACTGATAAAAAAAATTGATTTTGCTTATTTCTAGTAAATATTTCATTATAAAAGACAGAAAAAACAAAGGGTAAAACGAATAATGTCTGTTTTCTATTGTTTTGTAATAGAAGAAGTTGGAAAATAACACTTACTGGAAAGGAACAAAAATTGTATTACATAGACTAATTAAAAAAATCAAGATCTATTTGTTCATTTAAATTTAAGCCAATGCTAGTAAGAGCATAACTGCTTGTAAGGTTTAGAAACAAGTTCGTAATGGTTCTTACAGCCATGGAAAATTAATTAAAGGTTAAGGAAGATTTTTAACACTGGAATGAGTATAAAGAAACTAGAGGGAAAATTTTGGAGCCCTTTGGGGCACAACACTCCTGGATCATAGCCTTTATGCAACGAAAGAGATAAAAATGATGATGGCAAACAGCTGGATAGAAGCAGAACAGACAGGATCAAATTTCGGTGGCTCAATTTGTAGATTGGAACAACTCATTGTAAGCTTCGAGAATAAGTTCCCATCAAGGATATGGAAAGGGAATATTTGAAATTAATACAAGACTGTGGCCGAGGCTAAAGGATGAAATAGCCTCTTTTAAAATTGTCCGCTCACCTAAGGAAAGGACAATTTCGTGTTAAATATAGCAATATTTTCCCGATTTAATGGATCATAGAAATATAGTCTTAAAATACAGATTTTAAAGCTCGAAGCGTTTTTAAATAAGCAATTAATCGTGAAATGCTTTTCTCTCTTTTTCGCTCTTATAATTCCTTTTCTCTCCCTCTTTAGCTCTCAACATTCTCCTTTTCTCTCCCTCTTTACCTCTATGTTTAAGCTATAATAATTATCTTTTGTTTTAACAGCCTACACTATTTTGCGTAGGAAAGGAAGAACTAATCTAAAAGTACCCTTAAATGATTCATTGGATCAGCTCAGCGTGCTGGCCAGAGCAGCTTATAGGGATCTCATAGAGAGGTAGATTTTCCACATTAAAGGATAATGAGTTAGAATGATATAGAGATTATATTTTTCTGTTTCAATACAAAGTTTAAATATTGCTAGCCTCACACATTTACTTTACTGTTTGCTTTCCATCCAACTGTATTTATACCCAAACTAAATTGTAGGTTCTAATCATTCTTATTTTAGAGTTATTAGAACGAGGTTCATAGTCGAAATTAAAAACCTGAATTTTAGGGAAAACCAATTTGCTGTAGTTTCCAAGTGATTAAAATCAATAAGGTTTCCAAGGTGGTACTGTTCAAATAAATGGAAGCCAGTTCCATGGTAGATTAATGTAAATTGTATTTTTTCAAAACTGGAATGTTTTGAATATTAATTGTGTGATCGACTCACCTATCGCAACTTTCATTCAAATACAATTGTCTTCATTATACTCTAACCAAAACGTATTAATATAAGAAAGTCATTCATTACAACTTGAAACTGAGACAAAATTTGAATTATTTTATATAGATAATATCGAATGTTTTTCCTTATAATTTTGTAAAATGAGTAAAGTATGAGTCCTTGAACAGAAGACATATACATCCAAGCAAAAATAAGTTGGCTGAACTACCTCTTCAAATACTATATGCTTTATGATTAAGACCTCCACTATAAAATGGAAATGTTTTGTTTTTTTGTTATATAAAGAAGTGAAAATTGTAAACTGAATATAAAATTACTCTTCTGTCTCGGAGATCAACTTTAATAAATTGCATTACGTTATTCTGTAATACGACAGAAACCATAAAAGACCTTAGGATTAATGGCAGGGAAGGAAGTGATGGCTATGTGCACAAAGTGTGGATAATTTGTAGAGCTGTTGAACTAATAAGTTTTCACCATATACCCTGATTTGGCTACGTGTTGCTTAGTCAAATCTTTTCATCACTAAGTGTGAAATCGCATTCCAGTAGGTCACGACTTTCACTTTGGACACGTACTAAAGTGATGATCCAAATTCGTTCAACTGGCAAATTAAGGAAATATTTGTTTGTTTGCCGCTATACTTAAAAAAATAACCCCATATTATTGGATTCTTATGAATTTTTTAAAAGGTAATATAATGATGGAAATAATCGCATGAAATATCAAGCAGTTCAATCTTCCAAACCAATCTTGACTACTAAAATCCCTCATTTTATTGCCTTGTGTGGTCGTCATAAGGATGAGAACAACTCGTTGAACGAAGGTCCCATTTAAATTAGGAGCCTTCTTCAAGGTTTTTGTATACAACTTGTCATTAGAGTCACAATATGCTTGTGTAAAATCGGATTGCAATTCTGACAACAGTTTGACAATGACCAAGGAATTGTATTGATTCGATGCGTTTTTTCTCCAGTTCATATATTCTTCAACTTATTTGAGCAAAATTCCCCGACGACAACACGAATAACGTTAGTAAAAAGCAGTTAATAAAGAAGGCGATGAAATGAGATGTATAAGTGCGAAAATGGTACATGAAGAGACGAGGCTAATTCTCTAGCTGCAAAGCTGCAGGACTCGAAATTCTTATAGCTGAAAAGTGTTATCCTTTAAGGAAATATCACGGTAGCAACATTTTTGTAATACGTAAAAGTTAACTTTTTATATTAATATGTGTTGTCTTGCGTGATTCACCTGTGTGTCATGTGGCACAGGGGTAATAACCAATAATCCTTTCACATTAACAATATTTTGTGAACCGCATCGACGGGAACGATTATAATTAGCAGCCATGGACAGGTTCGTAATGAGAACTCAGGAACTTGAAAGCGGAAACCTATATGCCTTAGTTTAATTTTTTGTAAACTGAAGTTTGCCTTTTTAAAATGTTCTTTATTATTTTTATTTTGTATAGAAGTTTTCTTTTGATTTTTGTCTTCAAGGGATAGAATTTTAGACGAAACTTTGGCCATCTTTTCATTACGATCCTTTGAGCAATTGATTGAATTCGAGGTATTGTCAACACTTTTTAAACCACGCAGTTTCACATCTACTTACAGCAACACCTCCATTTATAGCGGATGTGTCTTTGTAGATTCTTACAGGTGTAGAGATAAATAAAGTGAGTTACTGCTATGTACAGCGAAATACGGCGAGTTCTGTATTTCTCTTATTTTGTCCTTTGATGCGCAGATGCTTAGTTACTGACGTGCTTACCTGTTACTCGTTACCTAACACCTGTTACCCTCACGATGAAAGAAGTTAACATCTGAGATAGAGCTCCCAGTTACGAAAGTTGCCTCATTAATTTCTTGGTTTAAGAGGATAGATACGGTTAGGGTGAGGCTTAAGTTCTCATTCACTGATTTCGTTCAGATTCTCATATATGAAGCATCGCTACAATTAGAGATCTCAAAATGAGCACTCCGATGCTTTACCTACAAGAAGAATATGGGATAAATTCTCTCTCCTCTGAGAAATACCTTAAGATCTTTGGCAACCTATTTCATCCGAGCTCAGATTTATTTGGGCCTGGGAAAGACGGAGAGATGATCGGAGCGGAAGAAAGAAAAAATGAGCCTAAAATGGGTAGGGCCAAGATCAGTGATGAAATACTTCAATAAAATACACTTCATCAATTACGAAT
This sequence comes from Ceratothoa steindachneri, assembly GCA_963969495.1. Taxonomy (NCBI): domain Eukaryota; kingdom Metazoa; phylum Arthropoda; class Malacostraca; order Isopoda; family Cymothoidae; genus Ceratothoa; species Ceratothoa steindachneri. The sequence continues at coordinate 141,804,434 of OZ018323.1, read as the reverse complement.
GTTGGAATTTGATATGGAACAGTTAGAGTTTCAAGGGAAGATTGTAGAAGAAGCATCGGAAGTTTGAGCTTGTTTCCTCCATCTCTCTAGTGTTGCTCTAGTAACCAGAAAATGAATTCAAAATATCCATAATCTACAAGGACAAGAAATTCGACCTCTCTAAAGAGTGGTAGATGCTTGAGGATATGTGACCATCCGAAACTCTATTCCACTGATATAACTCCGACTCAAAATTATAGGCGCAGGACTTAGTATTCTGAGGTTAAAACACATGAACTTATGATCTCCAATCTTTCTAAATAACAGTCTAACTTATAAAATTTAGAATCATTAGATCATATCAAGCTCTAATTTTTTCCACAATGTTTCCCAAAGATCTAAATCACGTTAAAGTGAGTGTATGGATGAATTAATAAGAATGACAACCCAAATGCAGAAATGTGTCATTATTATTCATCATTTTATTTACATGCACCATTGAAATAAAGAAATATACTCTTTTACAATTCGTAATATTAAATATAATTTAAATTAGAACGTTGAGTCATTTTTTAGAGAGAAAAAATAAGTAGACTTAGCAATAAGTTAAGAATATCCCTTATTTTAAACATGAAATATTTACATTTATTCAAGAAATAGGAAATTGATTAGGATTTTAAATCATACACAATCAAGCAAAATTGCTTTTCGGCATACCCGTGTAAAGTTTATTCAGTTTCCTTATAGGTAACAGTGAAAGTTTTTCTGCCTTCAAAACAGCCAACAATTATCACATCTTCAGCATCGAAAAGAAGAACAGTGTTTATTACGTTTAATCCTAATCGTTCAGACTTTGTATTAATAGGTCTTCTTCCACCTCTTGATAAGCATTGCTTAGACTCTCTCTGTCATCGACAATTTTTACTCCTGGTTACAGCTCTGTCCATAAAATACTCGCGATCCTAAACCCACTTATTCAAAATTGGCAGTAAAAGAGTAGCTCTCTTTGCAAGATGATCTTGGCGCAAATATTTTGGCGCACATCAAGCTGAAGGCTTACTAAGCTTTAGTACTTCATTAAAGATGCAATAAACTGATTGATTGATGTTTTCTTCACTTACTATTGTTGACGGTTTGCCACTGCAAATATCGTATTTAAAGTGATTTATTCATTTATAAACGGTAGGATTTCGGGAGTACTGCCTCCATAACTTTTTTAATCGATCAATAATCACACGCTTTTCACAACCAAGCTTGACCATAAATTTTAATTGTCCTTGTTTTCAGTTTTGATGAAAACCATGATATCACTGAGGGTTCAAAATTTTAAGTACAGCCATGTCATTCAAAATGAAACAAAGCAATGCGTATACGCGATTGATATCACATATCAATCTCACTCTTATACATATTTAAAAACAATTTCATCCTCTATACACTAATTCCTCAACCCGGAGATCTATGGTACCTCGTGCAAAGGCAAATGCACTTACTTGGCTTCCACTCTATCTGTTGCCTGTAATACCCAATACTATTTAAAGGACCTCCAAAAGATAGTCTTTCCTCCGATGGAAATATCGTTGCACGATGAGCTATTAAGGAAATGGGATCGTGAGAGGCTGATTTCTCCAGAGAATTATTCTTCTTGTGGGGTTGTCATGCCATTGACCTTAGGCCGATATGAGTAACCTAGTACTGACTCTAGAGGTGTCATTCTAGAATCTGTTTGGTTAGATTGGAGAGGAAACATGCTTGTATAAATGTTCCTCTATTATTACTTATCGTGTGATTTTTTAACGGGCAAAATTGACAGTAGAATAATAAACAAGTCCATAATCCAATTGGTGAAGTTATCTATCACGATAGTCCTATTTCTCCATGAGTCAAATTTAATCCCTTTGCGATTCCAGGGACAAGGTAAAAACTACTAATCGATCTCATATATATTAGGAAAATATCATTATAATATTAAAATGTCCATAGACAATAAAAACAAGGCTGCGTGAAAGGTAGGATGAAAGAAACAATGAAGAATCGTTGTTATAATAAGACCAAGATCGCACATTAGTTTCAGCTGATTTTAAAATTCTGGGTAAAGATTCGTTTTAACACATTTACATTTAATACTTGCAGTTTTATGTGTACTTTTCAGATATAAAGCATGTTTTTGCTAGAAATACATACTTTTCCTAGTATGGACTTCGGTTAATTATGGGAAAAGTATGCATTTCCTGGGAAAACGGGCATCAGATCCGAAAAGTAAACATACAACTACATATGAAAGCCACATGCTAAATTCATTTGTGAAAATGTGTTAAAACGAATCTTTATCACATTCTGATTTTCAAAGTCGATTACTACTTTGTCTATCAAGAGTCCCTCATCTAGGGGTATCTCTGTCTCACTTTGGATGACCTTAGATTACAAAGTAAATTTTTGAAAAGTGGCTCGTTGGAAATAAGATGAAGTTGTGAAAATGTGCTTTACAATGTTTCCTAAATCAGTGCAAATTGCTCTTTAGCGGCCCTGAGTTTTGCAAAGGCTTGAATCTTACTTGTAACTGTACGAATAGATCGATAGCTCGACTTAAATATTTGTTTCTGTTTAGCTGGTTGGACGAGTACTCAAAAGGAATCCCTAGATAGTTAATTTGGCAAATTTGGGGTTAATGGTAGTATTTATAACTGAGAAATTGTTCAAAGGATTAGCGAGACCATAAACAGGCGCAAGCAAGATAATTTGCTGGACATGAAACGAGGCACGCCGCATAAAACGTCTTTCCTCGACACCTTGCAGTGAGGTTCTGAAGTTTGAGAATGAATTTGAGTCTCTGCTAATGTAAGTCGTTGGAAATACCACAGAGGTTGCAGCGCGTCTGTGTAGGGGAGAAGTTAGGTTTCTCTGAGTGTATCTATGGTTGGAAGTTGTGTCTCCTATGCTGAAGTGGGTGATAAAAGTGGATATATTGGAGTCGAAGGAAAGGTTTTTACCATTTGCAGCATTGACTGATGACTTGCGCTCCTCTAAAGACAAGTATTGCCATTACTCTCATTCCTTGTAGCATTGGAGTCAGAACAGGGGCCAAAGCTTAGAAAGATGTTGAGAGAACGACCGCAAATTAAAAATGGGCGCTCAACTCATGTTTTGATTTTGTTTGTTGAAGTTGGAATCATATTATCTTCTCATGATTGTTGTGATTGGAAGGCATGATTATTTGAGAATTGAATGAAGTGAAATGTGGTTGAGTCTCAGTGGTATATGTGATAAAGTATGTATTTATTAAACATTGACGTGAATTACTCTCAAGATTGATGAGGTGTACTAACTAGTGTCAATTGAGTGGTCGCCAAATCGCTAATTTGTTGCCCAGGCTAACAGGGTAAAGGGAAGATATCTGTCATAGAATGACCCTTGGTTTTGATCACTATACTTTTTGACACCCTTTTAGTATCTGTCTGCTTTAAGGGGCGTGAGTTACTTCTATGATGAAGTAGGCTTTGTTCTAAGAGTGCTAATTTAGTGGTTGAGTTCTTAAGGAAGAGCTATTTTTAAACACATAAGGATAAGAGGAAACACCAGAATCTACCAAAATAAACATGTATTTTAAATTAAAAACCTAAATATTACACACCAACAGTAAACACATTTCTATCTTTGGCCTCAAAGATCTTTCAATGACAAAACATAAAAAAATAGGCTTCCCGTAAACATACCAATTTCTGATTAGTATTTTTTTATCACGACTCTATTTGATTAGCGTTAAACATTAAATTAACGTACTCTCGTCTACAAACACATATGACCTAACTTCAAGAACAATGGTTTCTACTCTCCTTTAAAACTTGGGACGTACTAAACTTCTACTATCGCAATAGAGATATAAATGTTATTTTTAACTTACAGGTAGGTATTAGGATTGCCGGATGTCGCTGGAGGACTTATCTCTCGCTTTGAAGTGTTGCTTCGTCGAGGAGGGCTGGCTTGTCGCCTGTGACGGGGGCTGATTCTTCACCGTAATTAAAGAAAGGGAGCTCGTTGGGGCTGGGTTCTTCTCCTCTCACTCTTACGGTGCTTGAGATGTGAGAATCACTCGAGTGTGAGCGGCTTTGCTTTTCTTCAGTCGGACTTCTTTGCAGACTGAAAAGGCTTCTTCGGTATGGCACTGATATAAACTTGACTATTTAGGTTAATAAGGCCCTGAAAGGGGGGATCGATTTTCTCAATCTGATCCTATCGTTTCTCACGGAAATAGTCTAGTATGGCTGAAGGATCGATCTTCACGAACTAACCCTTCTTCTGGCGTATTGACTTATAATCTTCTTGTCTGGCTGAAAGATCGATCTTTACGAACTAATCTTTCTTCTGGCGAATCGACTTCTGATAATCTCCTTGTCTGGCCGATGGATCGATCTTCACGAACTTATCCTCCTCTGGCGTATCGACTTCTGATAATCTTCTACTCTTTCTTTGCGGGGCTTATTTATAGGCGGATTGCCGCCCCATCTAAAGGGGGAAGTGACCAGGCCACAGAGGCAAGGGGGGGGGGAGCGAATGGTGAGTTAGCATCTGGGGAGTGCGAGAATTCCTGAGGTGGCACAGGGGTGCCCAAGTCAGCTCGCAAATTATAGGGTCGCAACCGCACCGCTACTTGGCCTGCCTTCTGACTCGCACCGTTTTTTTTTCCATAACCACGGGTTTATGGGTCTCGTAGGTAATTCGATCATTAGAGCGTCATTTAAGGACCTTAGGTGGTCGCCTTCAAACAGATGTTAGCTCCAACTGCCAACAGCGGCGGGGAGATCACACATGGTAAGCATTTTCGCCGGCTACCTTTCCCACGCTTCTCCTCATAAGGGAGGGGGGCTTTAATGTACCTATACTCCTCCAGGATGCTTAATGTAGCTATTCCTCCACATTTACCTCCCTCCTTAAGAAAATAACGGGAGGGGGGGGGGGTTCCAATCCGACGCTTACAATAATATACATGGGTAACTTACGGAACATTATATTATACAATAAATTCTAGTTCACCCGGGAATGCCTCGATAACATTTTACCTGACCTTAAATTAATTCCTATATTACTGTGCCAACTTAGGATCTTCTAACCTACCACTAGGGTTTACTCGCCCCTACTTACTTACAATTCTACTGGTTTACACTTAACTTTGCTATAATACAATTGTTGGGCTGCTCCTTAATCGTCGACAGGGTTCCGACTTAACGAGTCGGCCATACAATTGTTGGACTCTTTTATATAGTGAATGGAGTACTGGTACTCCATCAAGAGTAAACTCCATCTCAGGATTCTTCCATTCTTACTCTTATTTTTACTTAAGAATGACAACGGTTTATGGTCGCATTCCAACTTAAACTCGCGCCCTATTAGATAATATTTGAATTTACCTATGGACCATATTATGGCCAAAGCTTTGATTTCGATAGTAGCGTAGGCTTTTTCTCTACTCAACAGTTTCCTACTGACATAAGCTATGGGATAGGCTCTTCGCCCTGTTGGGGTATCTATCAAGTAATCGACTGGACCCCGTGCCTCGATTACTTCGAACGGTCCCTTCCACTGGGCCCATAACTTATTATTTTCGGTCGGGAGTAATAATAAGACTTCATCTCCTGCCTTTAATTTTCGAGCCTTTGCTTTCATATCGAAGGAGTCCCGGTATTTAGCTAAATTTTTCTCGGCGTTCTCTCGAGCTAAGCCAGAGCAGTATTCTGGTGCTTGCGCATATCCATCACGTAGGCGTAAGACGATTTGATTTCTTGGTCGAGCTTCGCGTTGGAAAATAATTCCTTAAGAATACTCATAGGACCTCGCACATTTCTCCCGTATAATAGCTCAAAGGGCGAGAATCCCAACGTCCGATGAGGTATTTCTCGGCAGGCGAAAAGGGCTGCAGGCAGGTATCTGTGCCACTGTGTAGGGTCGTTTTGACACAACTTCTTCAATATATTTTTGAGAGTCCCGTTTAATTTCTCGCAGATTCCGTTAGCGGATGGATGAAATGGACTCGTAAAAATTGGCTTGACTAACAGTAGTTTATTAAAATACTCCATCAATTCTGATGTAAATTGGCGCCCTCTATCCGATAGAATTTCTTTAGGCAGGCCTACTCGTGCAAAAATTGAAATTAATGCTTCCGCGCAGGAAATAGTGTCAATCTTCCGTAGGGCCACGGCATCTAGGAACCGGGTGGCACAATCCACTAGGGTGAGGATGTAGGAGTGTCCTCCACTTGAAGGGGGGTGAATTGGTCCCACCAAATCAATGGCCACTCAAAAGAATGGTTCGGTAATAACGGGCACCTTTTGTAAGGGAGCGGGAGGTACCCGTCCTCTGGAGGGATCCTTCTGACACACGTCGCATGATCGGCAATAGGCCACAATTTCCCTGGTGACCTGGGGCCAATAAAAGTGTCGGAATATCTGCTGCGCCGTTTTGTTGTGCCCAAAGTGTCCGGCTAATATTCCATCATGCGTGGTATCCAAAATTCTTTGCGTGTATTCTTGAGGTACACACAGCGCTTTCTTGTTCTCCTTATCCTCCTCGCTGATAGTACGGTAGAGAAGTGAGTCTTCTACGATATACTGGATAGGCTTCTTTCCTTTCACTTGGAGAATTTCCCCTTTAATAGCTTTCTCCCCTAGAGGTTTAAGAGTGGGGCATTCGTTCTGAGCTCTGGCGAAGGAAGTCAATTTGAACCCATTGTTTTCGAGGGTAATCCTTGGGGTCAACTTAGCAGGTTGCTCTTTCCTCTGGGCTTTTTGTGCCCGGGTGACTACTTGTTGGGCCACTTCTTGCTGGGGAATTAGGGGGTTTTGTCCGATTAGTACTGCGCAGAACTTAATCGGGGCTACTACCACGTCCGTCCAACCAGTGAAATATCTGCATTGTATATGACATCTCACGACGGGGAATCGATTGTCGCGTTCTAAAAAGTCGTGGACGATTGCGAATTTCTTATGGTTAGGGTTTACTGGGGGCAGCAACTTGTCGGATACCACTATGCACGTACATCCGGTGTCTCTGACTAAAGTGGATACTCGGCACCCATTAACAGTGCCCTCTTCAAATTGTAGGCCGCCTGGCGAACTTTTGTTGAATAGAAAGTTTACCTGTTGCTGGGGCCCTTCAGATGTTGGCGCGGGGACGTAGGACGAATCAGCTTGTCCTGCTGGGATCGCGGCAGTCAGGTTTTGCACCTGTTGTCTCGAGGTCTCCCTCAGTCGGGAGTTCTGTGGGCACTGGAAACTCAGGTGACCTATTATCCCGCAAGTATAACAAGTGACGGGCTTCCTGGGATACGTGCCGGTATTAGGGTATGATCCTTGTGGAATCCTACCTTCTTTTTGATTTTTTTCTCCTCCAAAATTTGGTTTATAAGTTCCTTTTGCTACTGAGAACTTAAAGGGCTTCTTCTGTAAATGCCTGGGTGGCGGCCCATTTTTCTTTGGGGAGGGAGACTTCTCTTTCTTTTCCCCCCTCGGATATAACCGATGATTTACCGCATGGAGGTCAGCCTCGTCCAGACACTCGTTGAAGGTAGAAGCTTTTCGGTCCTTAACGAATGCACGGATTTCCTGGGGTAGTGTACTTAGTAACTGATCTCTAAGCATGAAGTCGACGACCGCAGCGACTTCGTTCTCTACCCCTTCTGACTCCATCCAAAACTGTAGGCTTCGACAAAGCTCAAAGCCAAAATGTTTGTATGTTTGTCTAAGTCTTATACGAGACTGCCTGAACTTCATCCTATATTCTTCCGGGTTAAGGTTTGTTGCTGAGAGAAGTTCGGCTTTGAGAGTGGAATAGTCCACAGTCGCTTCTGAGGGTAAAGATACGAATATCTCTCTCATCCTACGATTGAGTAGCGGTAATAGTCTGGTGACCCCATCTTCTTCTAGGTCCCAATTATTGACTTCAAATATTTTCTCAAAATGGGAGAGATATGAGCATAAATCTTCATCGTCCCTGTACTCCGGGAGTTTCATACTGGCCGCTGGTGACACTCCTGTTCTGGATGACACTGACTACACCTCTAACTCGTCTTTGCTAAAAGCTCTTTCGTGGGCCCTTATCTTCTCTCTTTCATCAGCTTCCATTTTCGTCTTTTCTCTTCTTTCATCAGCTTCCATTTTCGCCTTTTCTCTTCTTTCATCCGCTTCCATTTTCATTTTACGTTCTTCTCTTATTTCTTCTCTTTCGTTTCTCTCTTTCTCCTGAATAAACGAGTTCAGCTCGGTTCCTTCCAGTCCGAGGCTTTGACCTTGCTTCCGATAAAGGTCAAACAATGCCATCGCGCTTATGTCAGTCATCTACCTTGTTTTTAATCAAGCCTGACCTACTCCACCACCGAAACTTACCACTTGGCCTAACAATTACCTTTAGATGGTATCCACCTCTAACTTTATCAATTTGCCACTCGTCAAATATTCTATTATTCCTGGTGTTCCTTTTATGTGTTAGCTCTTCCTTAGAAAAGACACTGCTGGGTTCTTTCTAATATAAAACCTCTAGACCTGACACCACCTTTATAATATGTCGTAGAATGACCCTTGGTTTTGATCACTATACTTTTTGACACCCTTTTAGTATCTGTCTGCTTTAAGGGGCGTGAGTTACTTCTATGATGAAGTAGGCTTTGTTCTAAGAGTGCTAATTTAGTGGTTTAGTTCTTAAGGAAGAGCTATTTTTAAACACATAAGGATAAGATGAAACACCAGAATCTACCAAAATAAACATGTATTTTAAATTAAAAACCTAAATATTACACACCAACAGTAAACACATTTCTATCTTTGGCCTCAAAGATCTTTCAATGACAAAACATAAACAAATAGGCTTCCCGTAAACATACCAATTTCTGATTAGTATTTTTTTATCACGACTCTATTTGATTAGCGTTAAACATTAAATTAACGTACTCTCGTCTACAAACACATATGACCTAACTTCAAGAACAATGGTTTCTACTCTCCTTTAAAACTTGGGACGTACTAAACTTCTACTATCGCAATAGAGATATAAATGTTATTTTTAACTTACAGGTAGGTATTAGGATTGCCGGATGTCGCTGGAGGACTTCTCTCTCGCTTTGAAGTGTTGCTTCGTCGAGGAGGGCTGGCTTGTCGCCTGTGACGGGGGCTGATTCTTCACCGTAATTAAAGAAAGGGAGCTCGTTGGGGCTGGGTTCTTCTCCTCTCACTCTTACGGTGCTTGAGATGTGAGAATCACTCGAGTGTGAGCGGCTTTGCTTTTCTTCAGTCGGACTTCTTTGCAGACTGAAAAGTCTTCTTCGGTATGGCACCGATATAAAACTTGACTATTTACGTTAATACGGCCCTGAAAGGGGGGATCGATTTTCTCAATCTGATCCTATCGTTTCTCACGGAAATAGTCTAGTATGGCTGAAGGATCGATCTACACGAACTAATCCTTCTTCTGGCGTATCGACTTCTAATCTTCTTGTCTGGCTGAAAGATCGATCTTTACGAACTAATCTTTCTTCTGGCGAATCGACTTCTGATAATCTTCTTGTCTGGCCGATGGATCGATCTTCACGAACTAATCCTCCTCTGGCGTATTGACTTCTGATAATCTTCTACTCTTTCTTTGCAGGGCTTATTTATAGGCGGATTGCCGCCCCATCTAAAGGGAAAAGTGACCAGGCCACAGAGGCAAAGGGGGGGGGGAGCGAATGGTGAGTTAGCATCTGGGGAGTGCGAGAATTCCTGAGGTGGTACAGGGGTGCCCAAGTCAGCTGACAAATTATAGGCTCGCAACAGCACCGCTACTTGGCCTGCCTTCTGACTCGCACCGTTTTTTTTCCATAACCACGGGTTTATGGGTCTCGTAGGTAATTCGATCATTAGAGCGTCGTTTAAGGAACTTAGGTGGTCGTCTTCAAACAGATGTTAGCTCCAACTTCAACAGCGGCGGAGAGATCACACATGGTAAGCATTTTTGCCGGCTACCTTTCCTACGCTTCTCCTCATAAGGGAGGGGGGCTTTAATGTACCTATACTCCCCTAGGATGCTTAATGTAGCCATTTCTCCACAATATCTATAGAGATAGATAGAGATAAGAGGGAACACAAGTAAAAGAAAACGTTTATCGTAACACAAGACATGAGACGCGCGACATAAGGTGAACGTGGAAGACATTAGAAACATGAGTTATAACTTCAAGATTTAGCCGACATAGTCATCACAATTAATTTGAATAGAACTAAAGTTAAGCAACAATTATGAAACATGAAAATAATTATCACTGTGGAGGAATAAATAGAACAAGGAAAGGCAGACGCTAGTTTTTTTATATAGTGTCAACCGTTACGCTTTACATGGGCCAAGACTTCCCCCTCCCCTTTTTCCTCGCTGCCCAAGGTGTGTAGTCGATCGAAAAGAAGGATTTCAGCCAACAGATTTCGTGGTCCGTTAATATAAATATAGGATGTTTTGAGAGCCTTTAAAATGAAAATTTTGCTGCCTAAGGCTTCGTCAGCAGAAAATCTATGAACAGGCTCACTGTCCCCTCCGATTGTTTATGTATATTTTCGCCAAATAGACGAAATCTCACCTTCCCCGTGCATAAACTTGAAAGGGGGAAGTGTCACCGCGTTGCAAGTTTATGCCCTAGGAGAGAGGCTTAACTCTGGGCTAGTGAAGGTTAGCCTCTCCTAAACTCCCTCGTCTCCCCTCCTCGCAGGGGATAATCGACGTATATATAGTTAGATCTTGAGAAATTTAAGAGAGAAGCCTTGTCGCTATCGAAAGAAGAAGACGAATTCCTGAGTCAAACGGGAGATTGAGAAGATAGTTGGAACCAAGCGGGACTTTTTCTTCCGAGGCCGTTCCTTTGGTCTCTTAGAAGAGCAGATCAGTGGTATCGAGAACAACTCTCATACTATTATCGTCCAGAGAAAATCCCTTATCTCAGTAGTCTGAAAAAAACAGATATACCCACTCACCATTGAGGAATTACAACGTGAATTCCCATTCGAGAAAAGATTCACCTCTTGGTAAAGTCTCATCATCGAGAAGCCCGAATTGGTAACACAGGGATCTGGATAACTTCGTTTCATCCAAGATCCACTCACTTACATCTTCAAGTCGAGAAGCATCGCAACCCGCCTCCACCTCCCTGGGAGAAGCATCAGCTGTTTTTCTCTAAATTACCTCCACAAGCTCGCTTAACCTCAGCGAGGCAGTCTCCAGTCCAACGCTCCCCAAATCACTTCAGCGAGTAGACTCACTTTCAAGGTCACCCAACTGTTGACTCCCTCTGAGTTAAAGGTAAAACGAATCCAAAACCTATTCATTTTTTTTTTTTGTTATTACTCATTTCCTACGAAAATGTATTTAAAGATTTAATATTTCATTCTTTTATATAATTAAAAGTATATTCTTGTCTAAGTTGTTTAATTAGATCTTCGAACGCTGCAAATGGCAATAGATATATGTATCATAATACGAATCCTCCCTGGTTAAAAAATCAAATTAAAGCACTCTTAGAGAAAAGTGGAACAGAGTTACTCATGTACGTAGCAAACGTACATACGTACTCGGCCGTGAAACCACGACAATTACTATTATCATATATCTTATTTTCAAGTTATTATTTATTCACAAAGTGCGGAAAATTAATCGTATTTGCTCCAAATATTACCTTCTCTCAATATCAAATTATCCAAACACCTTTCATCATTCTTTCATATTTTCCACTGGGAACAGATCATTGTCTCAAGCCATACTCTGTTATCTAGGTTGAAGAGAGTAGATTGCTACCTAATTTCATATAAAATATAATAAATAGATTTTATTTATACAAATATATTAACTAGAGCTACATGGTAAAGACTTCCCAGCCCTCTCATTCTACTTGTCTTTCATCTTGTGCGAGAAAAGCTGTCACTTTGTCATCTTATGTGAGTATTAGCTTATGATCTCATGCAAAATATGATTGATGAGAAGCTCTGACACTCTCTTCTCCCTGACTATAGACTTCATTGACTGGTTGAGAAAGTTTTCTATGATAACCTGGATATCAGTGAAATATTTGGGAGTTATTTTCGTATCCGAATAATTAGATTGAAGTTTCAAAGCGCTGTACAATTGTAATTACAGCCGAAATCATCCAACTATTTGCCTATTATGTACACCGTCCTCAGATTCAGACTCTAACACTCGAAGTTGTCGCATTGAAGCTCAAGAAAACCGAGACCAAAGAACATTTATTGCGTGGAATACAGAGTTGCCAACGGCAACCAATTACCGACCGCTCCATGTAAATGATATTGCTATTTTAACAGTATAATTCAACGTTCAGTTTTCCTGCTTGCTTCTTTCATTTTTTGTACTTCAAAACATTCGAAACTTACATCTGTATCTTCTTTTATCTACCTTTGCTTCAAATCATTTCCTATTTTTATTTACCACTCTACCTTCGGAGGAAACTAAGTGATACCGTGCAATGCAAATGTTCTGTTACATTCTTTACGATACTCACATTAAAAGATACACTGATAGTTGTGTTACAGATTAACAGATTATTAGTGTTTATATATGAACAACAATGTGTTTAAATTTTAATATTAATCAATGTGGCAGTCCTCAGTGGCGGACACGTGGTCCAGGCTAAACGTGAAGGCCGCGCACATGTTGCAGAGGAAGGCCTTTCTCATGATGGACCGTGCAGTACATTGCCTCGATATGCGCCAACAAGATATAGTGGATGGGATTGAAGGTCGGTCGACTGCATCGGTCAAAAGTCCTTCAACCAAAAGTTCATGTTCGACCCAAACCACTCTTGCACGGTTTGGTCGTCTGGGCCACAGCGCCTTCCTGCTAAAGACGTAGTCCGCCTTCTTTGTGATCGTCCTCACCTGTAGCAGGACTTTAATAGCCAAAACGTCATTTTAATCGGCCGTACTGCGCCTGTATACGGATGCGACACACACCGGCCCCATCTTGTCATCATTTAAGGCTACGATGCACGGCATCACAGAGGCTGAGTTCTTGGTCGTGGACACGTAGCGAGCCTCGGAGACTTTCTATTCGAAGCTTTCTACGAGGTCATTCTGTTTTTGATGACCTCATCGACCATGAAGATTTTTTCATCGATAAAATGGGAATTCAATTACCCTGACTCTCCAAGAAATTAAGAAGGCGACAACAGCGCTCCCAACGTTGTTTACGGATACAATAGGTGAGCAGAGGCCTTTGGGCGCAACGCAAGCTCTTGCCGCCCTCCTTCTTTACGGCTCTGAACATTGTGGCCCCTACGATTTTTTTTTTCGCGAGCGCAGTCATTCTGACGTTTGAAACACTTTTGAATGCATTTTTCATAGCCAAACGGCTGGAAACTTGAGGTCGCCTGAGCCTGTTCGATCTTTGAGTTCTTCCCTGTTTTAGAGAACTCCCCCACTCTGTGCATGGTTATCAGGCTGACGTTGAGTCGCTTGGTGATACCGCACGTTACTTGGCCCGCGCTCAGTAGAAAAGACATCTCAATTGTTTTCACTTCCATCTTGACATAGCTGCAAAGAATGGAAATGACGTTTTAATGACACGTGCTAGAAAAAAGCACTTTAGGTATTTTTGACGGAACATTTTCTTTCACTCGCGTAAACCTCTCGAATGTATCGGAATTTTTGCCAAACTCGGTAACTTACATGCCAACTTTTCCCTTCCAAACTTTAGAGTTTGTAATCCATTATAATCTCTTCAATTTGAATTTCGGAAAAGTTACCTAACTCAAAAATTACTGAGTCAGACTTCAATGTCTTTTGTTTTTATTTTCTATCTTTGATTAATCGTTTTGGTTATTTTGTCACTGATTCTAATAACTTACAATTAATTTTTATTAAGATATTTTTGAGGTTTGAACAGATTATTTTAAATACTATCCATATTGTTTTTATTATGTTTCATATATCGCAATTATACCGTACTGCGTGGAATAATTGGCACGACGAAATGGAAGCAATCAAGAAGCAAACACTGTCAATTGAGTCCTCTTGACAATGCGAGAAAATTGAGCTTTTGATAAATTAGGGTTCGTTATATTCAAGTTCTTTGGGAATTATTACATTTGAATATCTTTAAAAAAAGATTTGTTCTCGAGATATTTATCATTCAACCTCGTGGAAGAAGACACCTCCTAGAGGTCATATATATTTTACGCCCAGATAACATGATCTAGTTTTCCATAATAATAAACGACTCTTTTTTTTAAAGCAAAAGGTAGAGAGATAATTTTGTCCTTTGCAGGTTTAAGCTTTATATACTTATCCAATATTTAAAATTAAAGAAAAAAAGGTAAACAAAACAATACGCCCAAGAAGAAAAAAGTTAACAAAGCAAAGGACAAACAGAACTTTGATCTACTATACCTACAGTAGAAGAAATTTGGGAGGGGGTTGAACACAAAGAGCTGGGTAAAATAACATTCTTACTTGCGGAACCTCGTTGATAAACTGATTCATTATGCAATAATAATTACAAAAGATCGAAAAGATACACAATAAATATTAAATTATACAAAAACTCTATCCCCTTACAATACATGACTCGGTACTGGAGATAAAGTTATGCCTGTTTCAGAGACCGGATTCTGGTCGTTAGCCACTCACAAAGCGCTATGAGTGCTCTTTCAGGACATTGGAATCTCCACACACAAAGGGTTGGGGTATCCTTGATCCTCCGCGGTTGACGAAAGCAGGCGCATGTAATCATTACACAGGCCTGGGTTTGAAAAAGATTCTTATGTTCCTCAGGATTTCTTTGTGGTTTCTTAATGAATAAAACCTCCTGAGCTCAAAGATGAATGTATATTTGTTCAATCAGGTCAGATTTTCTCACTCCCGCATACACCGTTTTCATTGAGATTACCTCATTTTTCCCGAAAAAAAATTTCAAAAACCTTTTTTCTCTCTCTAATCATGCATTATTATTGTTATATCATAGAAACAGGAATAAATGTATGTAAACTATAATCCTTTTAATGAAACAAAAAATTAAAGAATGCAACATAATGAAGAAAATAATTCTAATTTCCAAGAAAAGACGCCCTTGACGATTTTCATTTGTGCCTCTCATCTGGTGCATCACGCTTCAAATATCAACAATAGTCAGCAAGCATGTTTACGTCACATTAAACCCTGGTAGCTGGATTCCATTGTTCGTATGTTCTGGTGGAATCTTTCGCCCTGTTCTTCACTGTAATCCCCGCAGTTGTCGAGAAAATAATCCAGATGGGACTGTAAAAAGTGTATCTTTATAGACATTCGAGCTCCCAAATGTTTGTGACTTATTAGGAGCTAATTCACCAAGGCAACATATTCTGGGCTTCTTTTATTGCCTAGAAAATTATTAACTAAAGCTTTGAAAGCTTTCCAGGCATCTTTTTCTCTGTCCGTCATTGATGCCTCAAACTGCTGATCTCTCATAAAGTTCCTGATATCTGGTCCATCAAAAATTCCCGCATGGAGCTTAGCGTCACTGATTTGTGGAAATTTTTGAAGAAGAAATTTAAAAGCTTGGTGTTACTTTATTAAGGGCTTTAACATAACTTTTCATTATGCCAAGCTTTATATGCAGTGGACGAAGCAGTATTTTGTGAGAAGGCACTAAAGTTTCAGCTATAACATTGTTAGATCCAATTCTAAATGCTTCTCATGGAGGCCAAACCTTCTTCTTATAGTGCATGCTATCTGCACGACTCTCCCATAAACATAGGAAACAGGGATGCTTCCTGTAGCTTGTTTGTATCCCAAGTATAAGAGACACTACCTGAAAAGAAATTTAGCAGGCTATGTAAATTCAAAGTGTAATATTCTAAAAACAAATTCAAAGTAATATTTCTTAAAACAATAAGAAGATTAATATGTACTGAAAATTCCTGTATGCTGATACATTAGAATCATTGTATTGGAACTAATTGGATATATGTGCATCTTATTTTGAGTTTATTGAGTTATGTTGTATACCTTTTCAATCGGAATAGGTTCCCTATTAACCCAAAAGGATGCATTAACCTATAGGGAAACACTTCAGCAAAAGAATATAACTAAAAAATGAATCATGATTTCCAGATATGCATTCTTGTAAAATGTAAGTTGACCAAAAGGTGTATACAATTGTTAAAAATTAAAAATGAAAATGTCAATATCAAAGAGCTTAGAAATGCCAACTGTAAAATGATCTTACCTTTAAGTCACCACAAACGTATCTTACAATTGTGGGTAGAGTAATTTATTGCCTCCAGAAATTTTTTCATATCTTCATAACTTTCAGTAAGTTAGATTGAATGGCTTATATGAAAGAAAGCTATCTTGTTACCAATATTCAATAACACAGCTTTTAAACATCTACTGGAGGAATCTATGAAAAGTCTCCGTTATAATGTGTTGTAGAGAATTCCAAGGGCTTCAACAAGTCATTTAATATTGGCACAGTATACAAAAGAGCTGGAAGAATGCTGTAAAAATAGCTTCGAAACTCTTTTCCTCTATTTCTGTACCCCCAAAATGTTGTTTCTTTAGCGAGAAGATTACTTTCACGAAATTGAGAGCCAAGAAGTTGGGCATTCTCCTTTAAAAGCCTAAGATCCCTGGTCAGGTCATTTGACTGAACTTGAGTTAATGGTCTTGCGACCATATCATGTGTGGAAACCTACTAAGACTCAGATGTGTAATAATCTTGATCAACTTCCATATTAATCTCTTCATGGACCTCTATATGTTCAAGGGCAGAAGGTATAGGAATTCCTAGACCATTAAGCAGGGGTTTGATAGTAAAAGGAACATTTGTCTATGCCACACTATGTTTATTATTCTTATTTATACCTGGGGAAAATATAATTGCATATTACATAAAGGAATTGATTTGGGGTTGCAGATAGTGCATAAATGTTTAGTAAAAGATATGTTCATGCTGCAGTGAACTATTTTAGTTTATAATTTTATTCTAAGTCTATGCATAATAATTACATTTTCAAGAGCTAGTATAATACAGAAAGTTTGAATACTTGATACAATGCTCGCCTTTAAGATTTGTCATGTCCTTGCCCTGACTCCAGCGTCTTAAACTTATGGAACTTCCTTGCAGCAGAGATGTGGCGCAAAACTTTTATCTTGATCTCTTAGCCTTACTCCAAAATATGCAGGATACAAAGATCTAATTACTGGAGAGATTTCATTGCTGCTCAGAGTTAGTCACTTTGACGCAAACATAGCAAAATCTGTCGGAACTATTCTTACATTTTCTGTTCATTTTTAACTCTACCACTATTATTATTATTCTTATTATTATTATAATGCTAATCAATTTCTAACCTGCAAAAATATAGACTTATTAACATAATTACTTAAAATGTACACAAAATATACTGCGAATACAGTAGTTCAAAAAATATTGAAATTTTGATGTAATTTAGGACATGTATAAACTATAAAATTATTATCGCCCACTGTATCGCAAACACTGGACCTGATAGAGAAAAATGGATGCCATATTCGGATTTAAGAGGTAAATTTTATTAAGAAACACTACAGAAAACCTAAGGTACATTTTTGACGCAGACCCGTGCTCTCTTCTGCTGGGTTCTTGGACAAGTGTGGATTGAGGATAAGGAGCGCGTAGATGAGGGTACCAAAGAGTCCGCGAAGACAGGGCTACCAGACCAACGTTTCGCATTACCTCACACCAACTACATGGCAGGAATCAGGCAAGCCCTACAGGCTGTGTGGTGAAGATGATGGGAGAGACGGCCGAGGGGAACTTAAAGTTGCGTGCCATTGCACGGTGACTGTTCTCATGGACCTCCTCCCTCCTCCTAATGGAGCAAACGCTTCAGGTTGCTTTCCATCGTCTCCGGATAGGAGGCAGTTGCGGGATGCTCCGCCATTTGATGGAGTGCTCCAGCACACCTTAGAGCGACGAATGAGTTGTTCCTCAGACTGCTCGACATATTGCTTTCAGGGTCCCTGTTTGGGTGATCCTCATGCACGTTCTCTGTCGCGGTATTTGGACGACGGAGTTGCTACTGCCTCTCCCTTTTACTCGGGAGGGTATTGTACAGACTGAGTTGTGGACCTCATTCATTTTATTGGACTCGTTTTGGTTTTGGTCGCATGATTTTTCATTATTTGTTTTAGTTTTTTTGTGTGAATTTTAAAGTATGTAGACTAGTACTAGTCTGAAATTTTAATTACAGCAACAGACGAGTATGCTCTTGGTAGCGGCCGCCAATTGGACCCATAAGATGAAAAAATATCACAAAATATGACGTTTTTATTTCTAGTGAGTAGGGAAACAAATTCAAAACAAAAAGAAATGGAATGTATAATAATTAACATCGTTATTAAATTTTCAATTTTTTTTTATATCTTGTGCAACATCAGACAGAGAAAGTTG
Source organism: Ceratothoa steindachneri (assembly GCA_963969495.1). Taxonomy (NCBI): domain Eukaryota; kingdom Metazoa; phylum Arthropoda; class Malacostraca; order Isopoda; family Cymothoidae; genus Ceratothoa; species Ceratothoa steindachneri. The sequence goes on along the minus strand of OZ018323.1, from coordinate 141,786,026 downwards.
AACATACAAGGATGATTACATAAACTTCGCCAAATAAATTTAGAGGAGGCAATAATTATAATTAATGTGTAACCTTGACTACTTAAATCTCAAATATCTATGCTACCCAAACGGATACAAATCTGAACAGCAGCAGTTACAGTCCATACATTATTAATATAGACTAAATATATACTCACATACGTAGGCACTCACAACGGTAACTGTTAACACTTTACCTAAATCCAATCCAGATAAAAGTTAAAGGGAAAAGGATACCCGAGAGCAGACTGCAGAAAGAACAATAAATCTCCTACACGGTTGCAGTACAAGGAGCATCGATATATCAGGCGATGTTAATAAGCTCCTGACAAAATACATTACTCTTATTCAGTCACAATGGAAACGAGAGGAGGAGAAATTACCAAAACACTCATGTGAGACTATAAATATACGAGGCGAAAAGCTATCACGCCTCAAGAAAATGACATTTCATACAAAGGCAACAAAGTCTCTAATGTAATAAACTAACAAAAAAGGTAAATGGAGAAAGCTAACGGGATAAATGATGGAAAACTATAAAACTAATAAAAGGAAACCCGCCCAGAGACAAAATCAGCATACTAGATGATAATTCGAACGTAGACGACAAACAAATGTCCTCAAAGTATTCCGGAGACATGTGGATAATTTTTCTCCAAAAGGGAGCATAATGACAAACATCCACCATCTACATCTTTAAAATAATCATAAGAGGCAGATGAAACAATGGATTATGGAGATATAATCACCAACTAAAGAATAATAAGCATCATAAAATTCTATAGGCAAAAATGCCCTAAGGCCAATCGGAATAACGAAGATGAAAGTTAAATTTGTCTTTATTTAATATATTTAAAATTAAATCAATAGTATTTTGAGTTTTATATAAAAATACTTAACTTAAATTCTTCTATTTTAACACAACTAATTTTAAATCTAATTTTCAGGTTATTTACATTAATGTCAAAGCTACACTTATGTAAATTCAACTATCTTTCTAACAAAAGGAAACCAAATCGAATTCTCGGTGATGAATTAATTTCTAATTAATTTATATTGATGAATCACTTTGCGAAAAAAAAAATAGAAAGCTCAATCTTCTGTAATAGAGATCATTTATCATGATTTAAAGAACGTGCCGTGTGTCTGTTAACGAAGATGAAAAATTTAACCGACGTGGATTTAATTCAACAGTTGTCAATTGCAATTGATGGTGACTGAGATATTTGGTTCAATGGGGAAGAGAAGCGAGAGGAGATTGCAATTTAGACCATGTAAGAATAGGTTCCACAAAGATATCATAGGGCTATTGAAGGAGAAAGTTATGAAACCTCGCGTATATAGAGTTTAATGGTATTTGAGATTTAATGATCGACATCTAAGTGGTTTTAAATTGGGTTTCCGGCAAATTTCTAGAAAAAGAGAGGGAAAGTTTGTTCGAAAGCGTGTTTGTTTGTCTTTGTTGAAGAAAGAATATTTGTATATCTGTTCTCAGCGATACAGTTAGAGGTTAGTGTGCGGCTGCAGCGAATAGGCAGTGTCTTTTCGTGGCTACCCGCTGAAGGCTTTTCTCTATCAGTATCGAGGCTGGCGAGGTTTGGTAACATGGTAGCATAGCGATTAGAAATTTATAAGCATGAGTAAATTTGGTAGCAGCTTGCATTTTAGAACAAAGTGTTCATATAATTTCACATTTATCCATAACGAAGATGTACATCTCCAATGTGTATTTTCAGAGCTTCTGAAAATTTACTTACAGGAAGGTATTCAACTATCTTTTGTAGTAAAACAAAGTCTACTGACCAAAGAGTTGCGTGCTTACACTTATTCTGATTTATAGCCTTACAACTTTCAAAAGTTTCAATAATTCCAAGGCTAACCTTGGGAGGACCTTGGAAATTCTATCATTCGAAAGAGATTGTAAAACAACATAAGAGTTTTAGATTTTGATGGAATCGGCCAAATAGTTATGATGTTTTAGCCAAAACAAACAAATTCTTGGGCTAACCTTGCGAGGACTTTGGCAATTATATTATTCGAAAGAGAATGTAAAATGACATGAGGGTTTCAAATTTCGTTAGAATTGCCCTACTGATTATGATGTTATTGGCAAAACAATATCAGTCCTAGGCTAATATTAGGAGGACCTTGTCAATTATATAATTCAAAGTAGAATGTAAAACAACGTAAGAAACCAGAGGGAGAGGTGACGCCCCCTTGTCGCGGGAAGAGAGCTTGTGTGGACCTTTGACTTTTCGAGCTATGTCGGCGGGGGTACCTCTTCTGGGTACCCCTGGCAGGGCTTCCCTTGTCGATTTGGTCGGAAACGAGGTTCCAGACTAAGTGCGTCATCTTTTCTTTTTTCTACTCTATCCTTCTCTTTTTTTTTACTTTTATCTTATTTCCCACTTATACAAAAAGAAAAAAAACAACAAAAAAAGCCTACTCCTATCATGTCACTCTTTCCCTTTTTTCCCTCTATCTACATATAAGGACCTGGCAGCTACCTCACGCGTCAGAAGAGAGGCTTTGGAACCTCTATAAACAACGCCAATCGACGCTCACTGGTTGCGAGAGACTAGGACTAGAGGGGTCCTAGGCGTTGGGGCACGATGAATGGGATGAGGGTAGTGCCCCGTTAACCCCTTCCCTGGCGCGTAATTATTGACCGTTCCCAGTGCCCGTTGACGGGTGCCTCTGGTAGCATCGGTCCGAGGTGACGGCCCTTTGTTCCCAGGTTGGTTGCCAGGCCAATAAAAAGCCTTGGGTCGAGTTCCTTGGTGTTGCGGGATATCCATTGAACGCTACTCCGAGATCCTGGCCGTTGTGAAGGGAACTAGTAGGAGTTTAGTAAGGGGTGTGCTTCGTTGTTGTTCACCTGGTGAGAAATCGATGGCCCCTTCGGGGACCGTCTGTGCTGCTTGGTTGGGAGCCACGGCACGCCGAGGCTTGACGACTCGGTCGAACGAACAACAGCACATGGAGCGTGCCTTCTGGAAGACTCCGAAACGACTCAATCAATAGGCGGGAGCGACTCACGCGGGGAGAACTCACTAACCCCTTTTTATATATTGATTGGTCACAAGCTTAAGAAATAGAGTGTTCAAAATGGCAGGAAAGAAAGGTCCAGCAGCGCTAAAATTCACGTGTGCCACATGTAAGAAGGACAAGTGGTGCGTTGACTTCCCGGAAGGCTGCTATGCGAAATGCCACCCAGACAGTGTATGCACCACTTGCATTTTAAAGAAGGAAGTGGAGGAAGTAGTCGCCTACTACAGGGAAAGAACTACAGACCTCGAACAGAAAATCGAGAGGCTCAAGGAGGAGCACTCCCACCAGATCCGCAGGCTCGAAGAGAAATTAAACGATCTCTCGAGTCCTGTGGCAAACACCACCTCTGCAGAGAGCCCGTGCCCGATTGTGGCAGCGACACCAAAAGGAAAAAAGAAAAAAAAGACGAAAAAGGGAAAGAAGAAAGAGGAAGAGAGAGAAATAGAAGAAGAAAAGGTAGAAGAAGTTAATGAAAAGGATGACAAGGGGGAAAAGATGATAGAGAAGAAGAAGAAGAATAAGAGGAAGAAGAAAAAAGAAAAGCCTGAAAAGACCATGACGGGGAAGAGAGAGGAATCGGAGAGCTTGCCTCAGAAAATAAAGAATCCGAGCTCAGCAGGCAAATGTGCCAGGGTCATCCTTGTGGGCGATTCCCAGGCACGGGACCTGCAGCCCCTGCTAGCGGCCCGCCTTCGCACAAGCGTTAAGGTAAGCTGCCTGCCAGGAAGTGGTAACCACCACATCAGAGTAGAGGCTGAGAAATCACAGATTTCTGAGAGCTCAGTCGTTGCTCTGATGGTCAGTGGAAACGACCTCTACCTGAGAGGAGGTAGGGTAGGCCCTACAGATAAAATCTTCCACACGGTCATGGGTGCCGTGGACGACTGTGGGCTTAAAACCCGCAAGCGCGTGGTAGTCGGGATGCTCCCGAGGAGAGGTCCAACACGGACCGCTCACTCGATGAATGTGTCTTTAAACCGGCGCCTGGCAGATTTGTGTACGGCAGAGGGGGTCTTTTTTGTGGACCCGTACCGCACCTTTTATGGTAGAAATGATCTCTACCAAAGGGATGGGGTACATCTTTCCTTTAAAGGAAAGGCATTTCTGTCAAACATGATCCAGGATGTCGTAGAGAGGACCGAAAGGAGTATCCGGCCCAGAGTGAGGGCGGACGTACGCCAGTATGCCCGTGTCACTCCAGGAACGACCTTCTCAGAGGTCGCAAAAAGGGGTGCCTCGCCAACAAACAAGCCGGGAAACGGAAGAGCGTAGAGAGTCCTATAGTCGGGGACTCCCTGAAAGTTCTTCTGTTCAATGCGAGGTCAATCAGGAACAAGTTTCCTGAGCTCCGTGGCCTCGTAGCGACGGAAGAACCCGAAATGGTAGCCATAACAGAATCGTGGATAAAAACCTCAAACCGAGACTTTGAAGGCGAATTCACGTTTCCCGGTTACCAACTCTTCTTGAAAGATAGGCCAGACAGAGAGGGTGGCGGTTTGATGTTGTATGTTAAGGATTCTCTCAACTCGACGGATTGCAACATCGTATCCGACCATGAACTACTAGGTGTTGACCTAGAGATAAGTCCTGCCAAATACAGGACCCTGGTGCTTTATAGACCTCCTGCCCAACTCGTTGAAAAGGACAGAGATCTGTACCAGCTACTAGGAGAACTTGTCGAAGACAGAGTGTGTATCGTCATGGGTGATTTCAACACACAAGTTGACTGGGAAACCAGAGAACCCTGTGGCGAGAACGCACTACTCCTAGAGTTCACGAACAACGAGTTCCTCACTCAATGGGTGAGAGAGCCAACGAGAGGAGACATTATCCTTGACTTGGTTTTCACCTCTGAGGATGACATCGTTGAGGACCTCTCTGTTAGTGAAGAGCTCGGTGGCAGTGACCACCGACTAATTAGATTTGTAGTCAAAGTCCCCAAGGCAGAGCCTGCAATTAGTAAATCAAGGAAACTCGATTTAAGAAGAGCAGACTTTGCAGGTCTACGCGCGGGACTGACTGACGCGAGGCTAGAAGAGTGCGATGCTGTTGAAGACTCTTGGAACAGTTTCAAAACCACATTCATGAGTCTTCAATCACGTTTTATCCCTCTGAAATGCCCCCGTCGGTCCTCTGTTCAACCAAATTGGTTTAATCGAGAAATCGGGCAACTGCTTAGGGAGAAGAGAAATGTGTGTCGTAGAATGACTCCCGACGATATACCATATATCACTATTCGTTGAGGGAACTTCCTTAATTATCTTTAGAGTGCGTTTTTACTGTCTGGCGGCCGATATTATGTATCTTCAAAATGCTTAAGAAGTGGAACTGAGCTCAAGGATAATAATATTGCTATCATTAATAAAATAGAGTTTTATTAATAATAACTATAAACAAAACACAAAAACGGAAAATATTGACAAACAGAATGGAAAGGGTCGTGGAGACTCGGGCTAATCCAAGGATTTAAGGGATCAAAAAAGGTAAAACAAATATGGAGTTAAAGAGATGGGATGGTTCGATAAACCATTTAAAGCACAGGATAGAATTGACAAATAAGGGATCAATACTCAAAAGGTGACGCTTGGCTTACGTAACTTCATTAGGGTGCAGTGGAAGGTACTTGAAGGAATATTCGGTCCGCTGGCGAGTTCCAGCCGAAGGGGGGGGATAAAAGGATCCTGACGTGGCGTCTTGGAAAGGAGAACCGTTACTCGACGAACGGCTTGACGAACAATGGCTGTTCTAGGTTGTTCTCTTCTGAACAAAGGGGGGGGGATGAGAACCGTCTCTTGTCTACGGGCTCAAGAACAATGGCTGTTTTAATGTTGTTCTCCTTTGAACAACAGGGGGGGGTGAGAACCGTTTCTTGGCGAAGGGCTCAAAACGAACAATGGCTGTTCTAATGTTGTTCTCCTTGAACAACAGGGGGGGATGAGAACCGTTTCTTGGCGAAGGGCTCAAAACGAACAATGGCTGTTCTAATGCTGTTCTCCTTGAACAACAGGGGGGGAATGAGAACCGTTTCTTGGCGAAGGGCTCAAAACGAACAATGGCTGTTCTAATGCTGTTCTCCTTGAACAACAGGGGGGGGGGATGAGAACCGTTTCTTGGCGAAGGGCTCAAAACGAACAATGGCTGTTCTAATGCTGTTCTCTTTGAACAACAGGGGGGGGGGGCATGCCTTGGGGACTTGGCGTCACTAAAGGCTCGAACCTTTGGCACTCAAGGAATATTGTCCTCCTTCTGGACAAGTGATGGTGAATCTCGAGGTCGAGGTCCCTTGGCGCACAAAGGGAGAGAGGGTCGTGGTGATGTTTCGCGACGAAAATCTGGATCTCCAATCTGATCTTAGTGGTAAAGTTTCCATATAAATAGCCAGGACATCTCCTTGGCGTGGGGGAAAATGGAGTGAAAGCTTGGAGGGAACGCACAGCCGGGCCGGAGAAAAATGCCTTATCTGTTCATAAGCCTAACTCGATCTGGTGAGGTCGGCGTATGGGGGCGAACGGGGGGGACGATAACCTCCTTGTTTAAACATTGGCGTCCGGTAGCTGTTGATAAGACTCCAAGCCTCGAATCGAAGATGCACGTGGGTAGCCTCATGGTTTTAAATAAAATGTGATAGAAGTTGAAATGAATGCAGCTCTGAACTCGTTCTATCACAATGTGTACCGGCAATCGAAGATCTCAGGTGACTTTGACGAATACCGGAGGCTAGCCAGGAGAGTGAAGTCCAGCATAAGGGCGGCTAAGCGGTCTGAGGAACTCCGAGTGGCGAGACTCTGTAAAGAGAATCCCAAGGAGTTTTTTGGATATGTGAACAGCCGTAAACCAATCCGTCGAACGATTGGCCTTTTGAGGAATGAGGATGGGACATTAAAGCATTCAGATGCAGAAAATGCTAACCTCCTCAACGACTACTTCTCTTCAGTGTTTACTGAAGAGTGTGGTCCCATTCCCCAGCCGACAGATTCCTACTCGGGGGAAAAGCTGGAGGCAATGGACTTCACCGAAGTAGAAATAAAGAAAAAGATCGCTGACCTAAGGACGAATAAGTCCCCTGGACCGGACGGGTTTCTACCTAAAGTGTTGAAGGAAGTGTGCGATGAAGTATCACGACATCTGTGCGCTATCTTTAACATGTCAATCCGGACCAAATGCGTTCCTAGAGACTGGCGTGAGGCGGAGGTGACTCCTATCTTCAAGAAAGGAGACCGTAACCAACCGTCGAACTACCGAACTATCAGTCTGACTTCGATAGTCGGTAAACTCATGGAAAGCATGATGGTGGACAAAGTGACGTCGTATTTAGAGTCAAACCTGCTACTGAAGAGTTCCCAGCACGGCTTCCGAAGGCAACGGTCATGCCTGACGAACCTTGTAGAATTCTTCCACTTCGTTTTCAGTGAGCACGATCGGGACAAGGCGATGGATGTGGTCTACCTAGACTTTCAGAAAGCCTTTGATAAGCTACCACACCGCCGCCTTCTCCGGAAAGTGCGAGCGCTTGGCATAGACGGAAAGGTAGCCGGCTGGATAGAGAACTGGCTAAGTGGCAGACGGCAACGGGTGTGGGTTAATGGACAATCTTCTGAGTAGGTGCCCGTTACTAGCGGGGTGCCTCAAGGTTCTGTCCTGGGACCACTACTATTCATCATCTACGTCAACGACATGGACGGTGACATGGTTGCCAAGATTTCCAAATTTGCCGATGATACCAAGCTTGGTATGAACGTTGCAAAAGATGGAAATACTGCCCGCCTGCAGGAAGATCTTGGGAAGATTAAGGAGTGGTCGGACACGTGGCAAATGCCTTTTAACGTGGGAAAATGCAAAGTGATGCATATCGGCCACAGAAACCCCCAATCTCAGTATATCCTTAAGGGCACTGCTATGGAATCCACCGACACTGAGAAGGACTTGGGTGTAACAATCACTAGTGACCTCAAGTTCTCGAAACAGTACATTGAGGCGGAGAAAAAGGCCCAAAGGATGCTAGGCTATATTAAGCGCCAGTTTGGTTATCGGAACCAGGAGATTGTACTGTGCCTGTACAACTCACTTGTCCGACCGCACCTGGAGTATGCCGTACAATTTTGGAGTCCTTCATTGCGAAAGGACATCGCGAGATTGGAACGCGTACAAGCCAGGGCAACCAAGCTGATTCCCTCTATCCGACATAAAAGTTATGAGGATAGACTAAGGGAATTAGATCTGTTCTCGCTGGAAACCCGTAGACTGCGTGGTCAGTTCATCGAAGTTTTCAAAATACTTCGAGGGTTCGACAATGTTGACTACCGGGATATATTCACACTGAGTGAGAACAGAACGCGCAATCACGGCTTCAAACTTGAACTGAAGCGTTACAACCGCCATTTGTGTGGAAATTTTTTCACTTACAGTATCTGCGGTATGTGGAACGCACTTCCAGTGGAAGTTGTCAACAGTGAATCTGTTGACCAGTTCAAGTCAAGACTAGACAAAGTCTTGAAAAGTGGCCGTTTAGGGACGCAAAACAATTGAGCAGCCTTGTGCCCGCTCAATTGCTAGTCCAAAGGTACCCTGTTTGAATGGACCATAAGGTCTCCTAGGGTACCTTCTTTCCTTGTTGTTACTCCTTGTTGTTGTTGTTATTATTACCAGCTATTTGTTCTTCATTTTCTTCCGGAGAGAAAATTATTTCACTTGATGACATTGAAACAATGGCCTACTTATAGTAAGCAACTCTTCTTTCTTTACCTCCTTGTAGCTTTTATTCATTGACATGGCTATTTTAATCAAGTTAATCTCGAAAGAAAACCTGAGGTGGTCCAAAAGAAGTAATCATTTCTCTCTGACCTTTAATGAAAGCAAGTTCATTCACAGAGATCTTCATCTTCATAGATGACTTATTCAACCAGGGTAGCCAAATTCACAGCAAAAAACAATTCTACACTTGCGCCTAAGGATATCAACAGGTTGTCTAGTTTTGTAATGAAAGTGTCTTAGGCCTGTAACTCTCCTTTCCTAATAGATATGTTTTGGATCTGCTCCCAGTTCTTTTGGATTTGTTTAAGATTGTGACTCATGAATTTACAATGGGGGCTAGAAAAGAATTATTCGCTCGTTCACACTTTTCAAGCACTTTAGGGTAAATATCCTTTGCAAGATTGGCTGCTAAGTAGTTTCTTACATCCACATTTCTGAACATCAACCAGAGTTTGGAATTGAGATGGCAACAACGCTGGTATTTTTCAAAAAGGTAAAAATGAGACGCATAAAACAGCCTTAAATACCTTGAGCTTGAGAGACCTAGGCATAGGTTTTGTTCTTCGAGTGTTAGTCAAGTAACACCCACGATATTTTATTTTGATATTGTTCTAACTTATATCTTGCAAGCAAAAACATTTTGGTCATTCAGTGAAAGGACTCTATTATGAAACCTTTGCTTGCCTTTTAACTTGAGGTAAAGATATTTTGAATGCTCTCCTATGCACTAATGCCTATATAGATTCACAGGTAGAGATCTCGCATACGAATAACCTCTACTTACCACACCATCTGTTGTAATTTTCCATATTTGTCAAAAAGTATTTGGCATAGATACCAATAATGAAATTATGTTTAATTCCTCCTCAAAAAGCAGAAATCTTAAGTATTAGGTTACTATTTCGTATAAAATCTTTGGGAGGTTGACTAGAAATGGCTAACTGAAACTTGATCTTCCCTGGTGGCAACTAGTGCATTCTGCAGGGGGCTATAAGAAGCGGGCGGTATCATTTTGTGCTATATATATATATATATATATATATATATATCAATCGATTTTTACGATAACGTCCGAACCTGCGCGTCTAGGGGTGCGCTGGACCTTGACGACTAGAGACTTTCTTGGCTGCAGTAGATGGCCGTGACGTCTTTGATACCTGGTCACACCCTCGGCTTTCCACCAAGCCCTGCATCACCGTTGGATTTTCCCAGTTGATCTCGTCCGCCCAATCCGCCGAAGTTGTCTTCGCATGCTAGTGTAGACATGGCCTAACTCACCGAGGGTTTGAGACCCATCGGCTATCCTCAAACCGGCTTAGCCCGGCTGTCGAAACGATGTACAGGGTGTGTGGCCGCTATCACACACAAACAGCTTCTTGGATCCACTGGGGAAGGCTTGTCGTGCTCTTCTTAAAGAGTAACTTATTAATATGCTCATGGAGATGCTTTAACAAAGGCTCAAGAAGCCTTCCTTTTTGTGGAATTCTTTTGAATTAAGAATAAAACAATCCTCACGAAAATTTGTCTTTTAGGCGCATGTATAGCTTCTACAGGGACTTGGCCCTCAACTGTCGCTTAGGAAAGGGCTCGAGGATGGCTAGGATCAAGTATAAGAAAACTGTAAAGGGCTTATGTACAAGTAGGCCTGCGTTTCTATCTTAAGCCACCGTTGGGTCTCTCTTTCCAATATTAAATTGATAAAAAATCGTGGAAGCTTTGGGAGTGGATGCGAAATATATAACCTTAAGTCTTATAAGATAAGGTTACTTAGCCTCTGCCTCTCAACTGTTGGCGTACTACTTGCTTGTGGTCCCATTACCTTTAACTGAAGGTACGTCCAACGACCGAGTGCCGAGCAGTATAACCGGGGCTGCTCTTGCCCGGCTGCTCTTGCAGAGTGAGGGTCTTGGAGTCCTCTACCTTCCGAGTCTTTTTTCTGAGAAGTGAATATTTGCAATGGTGCCATAGTCACACATCTGATCTTCCACCATTGCTTCATTTCTCTTTACTCAGCTTGATGTGAATCTGAGTATCTCTTTTCTATCTTTATTTCTCCAGTTCTTCTTCTTTTTCACTTATT